>CM036551.1:14768910-15368910 GCA_020745685.1 Tautogolabrus adspersus | reverse complement strand
GCTGTTTTTATTTGCGGTAATTGTACATAAGGAAAACGTGGAGGTATGTTTTACGAGTTTTAGGATGATACTTACTTCCTATTGCTTCGTGGATCTGCTGATCGCGTTCCTGGATCATCATCATGATTTTAGCTTCTTCTCGCCGTTTTGACTCTTCAACTTTGAGTAGTAGTTCTTCTCTCAGTCGACGCAGTTCTTGTTCTTGGCTGTCAACCAGGGTCTTAAGTTCTTTATATTTTTTACCACATTGGATCAAGGTGGCTTCAATTACTTCTGTTTGAGTTTGTACAATTAGTTCAAGTTCTTCTAGTGGTACCGTTTGGTCTTGGCTTGCATCCTGGAACACAGAGTAATTCATGTCAAGAAGAGATAATACGATAGCAAAATAAGGATTTAAATAAAGGTGGTATGGTGGAAGTTTAACTTACATTCATAACGTCAAAACATGCCTGGATGGTTGCACATTCGTCGTCAATATCGTAGGTCGTCTCAGATGATTCTTGTGCCATTGTCTGTTAAACACAGGCAGAATATGTCATCAATAACTGGCTGACTAAACAGTAGTGTTGCTTGATAAAAGAAATGTAACTTGGTACACTTACCAAGATGTGGTCGTGGAAGGTGAAGACAGGGTCTTGCAGTTGTAGTGTGAAAGCGGTCTTTCTGGTTTCTTGTTGAATGGGTAGCGAGCTCAGAAGGTGATGGTATTTAAGTTGGTTTGGTGGGTGTGGCCAGTCAACCACTGGGACTACAGTGGCCAATCATGTGAAGCACAGTTTTAAGACTGCCTTTTCTTTGTATCTGAATGTTTGTTGAATAATGGATGGAAAACATCGGAAAGAGTTTGTAACACAAGAAATGCAAGTTTTAAAAAGTTGGCTTTTGAAAGAAACTAGACATACTCTATATACTGGGTTTATTATATAGGATATTGTTTGGGTGTTATAGCAACTGTTGAAATAAAAGCATCTTGAAAACAACAAAGAGTAAGTATGAGTGCCAAAGGGTTGTTCATGCATTTCAGAGTAAAAGTTATCTTCATCCATCCATGGGGCATTGGTATCATGTCATTTTGTTGCAGATAGTGGAGGTTTAAGCAAATTGTGTTGTATGTGAGGAGAGATGAAAACGGGTCATATGATTATGACTATTACGGTGTCTGAAGACATGTTGTAATGCGAGTGCTCTGAGATCATTGTGTCCGACACAGATGCAGGTCAGGTGACACAATATAAACAGAGAGAAAATATATGATGAAGTGGAAGTAATAATACATTTCAGTGTCATGAAGAAAACAGTGGAAGTTTGGTAAGAAATACATGAATGGGGTTGTCAGAGATGTCATGGATAATGATCATATTATTTCAGAAGCATAATATGCACATAAGTGTATAGTGTTTATATATAAATAATGAGAAAATTGGTTAAGGGATGTATCACCTGCCAGAAGCATAGAGAAATACAATGGAGGGAGGGTTGGCAATATGCTTTCAATTACATGATAAAGGATGCAACGGATGTGCTCAGGACATTGACATTAGCACATACATGGGTCAGCTATAAGCGGACGATGCCAATAGCATAAGCAGGCACGCATAATTGTTCATCCTGCTCTGTGCATTCATTTGCACATTCCTCAGTAATGTTCCAGAGATGAAGCAGTGTGCAAACACACGCAGGAACATTTCACAAAATAGGATCAGTTAAGTAATTTGTTGTAAACCTCGCTGTTTTGTGATAAAAACTAAAGGATAAACATGCCCAGTCAACAAGAGTGACAACAAAGGTACACAGAAAGTCAATAATGGGACCACACAGAAAAAAAACAACACATGAAATCCACACAAAAACAACAACAAACAAGCTGAACTCAGTACTTTCACATACCTTCAATACATCGAACATATAAACTATAGAGTATATGCATTATACAGATATCTTTTAGCAAGTCATACACTGCTTCACAATATTAACTACATCACACATTAGTTTCTGTGTTATATCACAGTAGGTCATTATGTTGGTAAGACATGCAGGATGAAGTTGTGTTTATGTTGAAACTTCAGATCGTTTGCGCATGAGGCACTGTGCCAACGACAATCTAAACCATTGCAAAGTCACAAAGGTATCAATGAAAATCAACACAATGGAGTGATGGTTGGCAGTTAGCTTGCAATTGATGAGCTAAGGACATGGACATTAGCACATACATGGGTCAGCTAAGCTGACGATGCCAATAGCATAAGCAGGCACGCCTTATTGTTTTTGTCCTGCTCACTCATAAGCATCATGCATTTGCACATTCCTCAGTCATGTTCCAGAGATGAAGCTGTGTGCAAACACAGGCAGCCAGGAGCATTTCACAAAAGGGGAAAATGTAAATGTGAATATTGTAGTTTTGTGTTGAAAGAAAAGGAATGGATGCTGTGCCCTCATGTTTGTAAGACATGCAGGATGAAGTTGTGTTTGTGTTGAAACATCAGATTGGTCTGTGTCATACTTTTTTTTTTTGGACATTAAGGTATACTTTTAAGAAGGTTTCTGTTTTCTTGATTAATTTAAATTAACCACACATGTTTCCATGTATACATTAAATTACCATTTGGTTACATGTAACATTATATTTTACATTCCTGGGCAGTTTCAGTATTTAATTAAGTCTTCTCTTACATTTTTATTTGATGATGTCATCAAAGGTTAATTGTTGAATAACTGGCTGGAGAGCTCTACTTAGGGGTCAGATGAATTCCCCCATTGGAGTTGTTCTTATTAATTAAAGGTCATTTTAATGCTGTTTTAGACTCTGGGCACCTTATTTCATCTCAATGAACAACTGGAACATGAACCTCAAAACTGTTGGATACAGTGATAGGCCTTAACATGCACTCCTGTTTGCCTCTTAAATCCCTCTCTTTTGTGTTGGTTCTGTTTCTCTCTGTTTCTCTCTCTCCATAGTATGCTTTAATCTGTCTGTAAAAGTAAATTGTTGGATCACATGTGTTTATCCTGCTAGATAACCACAGCAGCTACAAAGTCACAATAATTGAGAAGTTACTTTTGGGGTAACTTTTTATACTTTGTCGCTTCTCAATCGGGATAGATGTTGTTGAGTTGTTATTTTTCAAACTGGACCAGAAAGTTCAGGCAGAGAATTCTTGCTTAAGTTCTTCAAGTCTACATCTACAGTGATCAAGGTGTATTTAAAGAGGTCAAATGAAATGGGGGTCACCTTTTTTTCCCCCTGGATTTACCTGGTCAACTTGTTTCAGAGAGACAGAATTCAGGTTTTTATTTAATTTAACATCAACACAGTGCGTGGAAATATTATTAAAGAAAGCAATAAACGGTGATCCTGCCAAGAATAGTCCCTTTAAAGGGGCTATATGTAATTTTTAAAAATACTGTGATTGTAGAAAAAACCGCATGGCCATCAGGCGAACTGCCTAACGGCAGTTAATTGCCAAAAAGTTGCTACTTTAAACACTTTTAATCTTTTCTAATAGAAAACAAAAATGATTTCTGTTTGAACTCAAGCTTACGAGTGATTTAAAATGCTCTGCTGTGGGGCATTCAATGACAGTAGGACATTATGGCATCAGTCACACAGACAGCTTCTTATAGAACAGAAAACCAAACAGATTAAAACATTTTCATACCCTCTGTTAACCTTCAAGGTTCATTTGCATTCCCCCCCCCTTTTTTGTCGTATGGATTATATTATCTGTCATATTCTGGTTCATGAGTGCAAACAAGTGATTAAAAAACACTACAGGCAACAACAGACATTTTAAATGGAAAAACAGATCATGCATCTACGTTTATTCGCATGAACCAAAAGAATGAAACAGAATGAAATCAGACAGAGGCTGTGAACTCTTAAAATCCCGTCTACGACTCAGTCAAGCAGTCATTAGCATTTACAGCAAGCAGCAATTATGAAGAGAAAAGCTAACTGTGCTCAGCATTCTGATTCTGGATCTGCTTTTAAAACCTGGCCCACTATCTCATTCTGTCACACACAAAGACTACGCACTACATTTTTTATTTTGCTGTTTGACTCCATTTTTTTTTTTTCAAGCAATCAGCATACTCTTTATCACCACTTCCCCCTTACATAACCCACCATCCTGCTGTGAGTTTTAAAGCAAAGTAAACTGGACTACTTAAAGGAGACAGGATAAAGGGAATTAAAGTGAATGAATGGCAAACAAGCAGACGTGGGTGATAAATGTATTTTATGCACTACATGCTAAGCCAATGCTCCTCATCCACAGGGTTTCCCTTTTATGGTCCCTTATGCATTTGGAACAATATACAACATATAACATCCTCCCATAGATGCTAAGCCCCTGAATCTCTCTCCTTGTCCATCGCTGCCTTTGTCTGTCCGCTGCTGAGACAGCATGTAGCCCTCCACTGGGAAGCAGCAGGGTATTAAAAAGTATTAAGATAGAGTCAGAGTGGGAATTGGAGGCGATAAGAAATGAACGTTTACATACAGCGTGGCTATCTTTAAAGCTTTTTCATGGAGAAAGGGATTAGTGAGAGAAGGATGACATGGATCAGACGCATGTTTTATGTCAAGAAAAGTGAATTAAATAATCAGAACAATTTCATGGGGTTTGCAGCATGTAAATAAACAGATATGAAATATAACACATCTTTAAATTTGTTATCTTTGTAGTTTTGGACTTTTCTGCCAGATTTTCATAACATGCTGCAAAGCTGAAGTTTAAGTAAAAGGTATAAGCCCACAATCATCTCAAAGCAGTTGAGACAGAATGTGCAGCAGCTGCAAAGGTCATAAACTAGAGTGAGGAGCAAATAGAGTCATATGCTGATGCCACATGCCATATAGTTTCAAACAAACCCATATGCACATAGATTACTACAACACACATTTATCATCAGCAGAATATTTTGCAGCTTCCTCTGTAATAATGAATTCTAAGTGTTTCTAATCAGGGTGATAACACGACCGAGCTGTGATTAGGACCTGCTAGGCCGCGGGCAGCAGCCTCCTCCCAGTGTTGACCACAGACTCTTATCACCTGTTTGATGTGTTTACAAGGGCAAAATCAAATGCATTTGTTCATTTACATGCCGTCCACACCTTTAACTTGTGCATATGTATGAGCCCATTTCCTTTTCCTCAGCCCTCAATAAGTGCTCTTAGGCAGACATATGACTCAGTTCAGTGAGAGGCAATTGGCACACCTAATATCTAAAAGCAGTGGTGTGGTGAAAGTGGTGCAATGAAGAAGTTTCATGGCAAACAAAGTTGAGAAAGGAGGGACCATGCTTGTTTCATATAATGAAAACTAGATTTGATTGATCTTTTTTTTTTAATTGATTTATTTGATAAAATGCAGCATCATTTTCTTTCATAAGTATGATTCCGGTTCATTGAAAATATAGTGCACCTTTTGAGCAGTGATTATAAAAACAACTCACGGTCAGTAATGACAGCAGAGATGTTTAATCATTTGTCTTCTCATCATTTTGTGTCATCAGTTCATACGTCTTCCTTCGGTTGTTGCCCTGATTCCAAACGTTGATCAGCCCGCTCATTTGTATTCATGTATCTTCAAGTTGCTTTGTGTTGATTAGTGGTTGATTAGATACTCACTGTTCATTACATCCAACACACATTTATTATTAGTATGTATGTAGTCTTTGTAACTTTTGACATTTATCAATTACACCACGCAATTTTTGTCCGCAGTCATCGTTTTTTCATGATATTTTCGACAGGTCCTCGGTCATTGTTTTGTCATGAACATTTTAATAAGAAACAGTCACATCCACTAAAGATTGTGATTTAATTTTTCAGCCCTGTTTCTTTTGCTCTTGTTCTCTCTGGAGATTTTTCTGAAAAAAAAAAGTAGGTCACTGGTATTTTATTAGCAAAAATTCCCTTTTTACAAAATCCCATGTGGCTCTGACTCAACCTGTACTCAGCAGCTCAAGCACCTTTAAGTAAACTCTCCTTTTTCTGCTGCAAATCCTAGTCTTTGCAGGACCTGCACATCCTCAGTAATAACACCCCATGGCCCCAGTACATCACTGCAGAGGATCCCGGCGTGACCGCCACCGACCTTTTAAACCTCACTTTGCCACAACGCGATTCCAAAGATATAGAACATGGGTCAGATCCAGCCTTTTCTCACCAGGGATTCAGCTGAGCTTGTATGAGCTGACCAGACCTCCTGCCGGCTCAGCTCTCTCCCTGTGCTCTCCTTTCTGCTCCATGCAATTGACACCACCACGGCCTGCCTCTCTAAATTATGTCACTCATATCAGCCACAACGTTCAGTGAAGGATCAGACAGGAAGTGGACCCCCTGCCTTACAGGCAATCGTTCAACCTTATTCTAGCTTTGCACTCTGTAGTTAAAATGTGCTCAGCGTTCTCTTCCCTGCAGCGCCCCGGCATCACCACACTTGGTCTGGACTTTTTTCACCCTCCTGTCAGTTGACAACAGAGTCCCTCCTTATTGATTGTATAATAAAATCTTCAGGTTACACCTCACCCCAGACTTTATCCAGCCATCCCTGTACTTTACCTCTACTTTGCTTTTAAGCTAATGGCTGAAACTGAACTAATACAGTTTTAGAGCTTTACACTGTTTTATTGCATGAAACAGTGTAAAACTCTGTTCTGTTGTTTGGATAACTTTTGCAAATTAAAATATATATGAAAAAAAGAAGAGGCAATTTTGGCTAACTGTGAAATAACTGATTCACTTGCCTGAATTACCAAAAAGTGATATCTCTCATCAACTGTGTGAGACATACATTTTGAACATGCTCAAAGGGGAAATGAGGGTAAAAATAAGATCAGACTTTTTCAAACAGTGCCACACTGCAAACACTTGTTTTGCAAATAAATGTGCCACCAGCACCCAATGGCCAACTATCAGCCTGACGTGTAAACGCTGTGTTGTGCCATCAGTCAAGGTGACAGCCTGTAGTTTAAGAATGTTTGAATTCCTCATCTGTTCAGGATTGGGCCATTTATCACAATCCTCAAAGGCCATTAAAGGCCATACAAAAGAAAAATATGGTAAAATAGTAAAAGAAACAGATGACACAATCAGCCTTTTGTTTTGTGTTCTCTTTATGTTGAACAGGAAAATCAGTAAACCCTGGGAGTTTAACAGCAGCATAATGTGTTCAAATGCTAGAATTCAATTCATTTGACAGCACATATTAATGTTCTCTACTTGTAAAGTCACAGTTTGGATGCAAAATAAAAATGACCCTTCTCAGTAATGTGTCAGATTTTTATTCTAACCTCCTGGCAACTGTTTTTCATCTCTTTTATAAAGCTGCTGTCAAGATTTGGTCTTATTTAGTTTTGTATTTTTGTTCATTTCAGAGTTTAGGTTTCCTTGTTATTTATCCTACTGTTGCTTGTTTCCCTTGTCTACTTTTGTCTTAACGTTTCATAGTTTAGTCTTTAGTGTCTCCTGTTGTATTTAGTCATTTCTTATCCCAATCTTCTATGTTCTTGTGTGCTTTGTCACATTCTTGAGTTCTGTGTGTCTTCAGTGTTTCATGATTTATTTTCTAGTTGTCCTCAGTGTTTCTTGTCTTGTGTTTATTCTTGCCTCTGTATGTTTCCCTCCAGTGTGATTGCCCTCATTGTCTTCACCTGTGCCATTAGTCTCACCTGTGTCTGATTACCCCTTTCTTCCCTTCTGTGTCAGATCGTTGTCGTATGTTGCTGTTGAATGTTAGTTGTCAGTGGTTTCCTGGTCGCTGTGATTCCTCATGGCCCCCTGTGTTTTCTTCTTTTGGACTTTTTGGATATGTATTTAAGTAAGTTTTTGTTTGCCTTTTTGTTAATATAATAAAAAAATAGTTTCCTTTTGCTGCAATTGGGTCCAGTTCCCTGTTTTTCTCAAACCGTGACATCTGCTGAATGGAGAGAAGCTCTATAATGTCGTAATGCCCTGCACACACACACACACACATACATGTTGGTGCTGGATTTCGTCTCCAGGTTATGATCATTAATTATGAAGGAAAGCAGAGCATGCATTTTAACAGAGAGAGAGGTAGAAATCTTATCTGGCATTCATTCCTTAAAATAGAGTTTATGGAGATATTAGGCAGAAGTCATTAACTCCAGCAGAGACAAGAGAGATGGGAAGGGGATCCAACTCACTCACTGCGTTAAGAAACGCAGCAGGGGTACATGAGAGATGGTGTGAATGCAAGAGTGTGTGCATGCATACACAATCGGCATGTTTGTGCGTTACAAGGAAACAGATGATGACTTTAAACTTGCATCAGTTTGTTTGCTTAGCCAATTTGCAAATACACTTAATGCTGTTTATGCTAAGATGTAGCAGATAAGTGATGCTTTCAGTTTTAAAGGGGTCATATTATGCTTTATCTGGTTTTATATGTTCTTTAGTGTGTTTTCTATGCGTCTTGTGCATGTTTAGGCACATCTATGTGCAAAAATTCTAAGTCCGCGGAAACAAGGCTTTCTCCCACTCCTCCTGAGCGCAGCAGCAGTAGCTGCATGAAACGCTCGGTCCCTAGACCCCCTCGAAAAAAAATGTCTGTGTGACGTCCTGTCAGTGTGATGTCACTGATTCAAGCCCATTGGCTTGTTGTGGCAAGCCCAGTAGCCCATGTCTGCTCATATTGAACGGCCAGTAATTTATGTGGCACGCCCACAAAATACGGTAGCAGCCATGGTAGCAACAGACTTAGAAAGATGTTTCAGCTCCTACTCTCTGTGGCAGCCATGGACATTCTGGTGCTTCTGGAAGTTCACACCCACAACATGTAAGTGCGCTTCTTTTATTGTCTGTATTTAGTTTGAAGACAACTTTTTAGCTGCTACGGATATGTTTGTTCAGTGCAGGCTGTATGCAGCTGAACTGTAAGCCTCGGCTAAGATGCTAAGTAATGCTACTGTTCCGAAATTTGACCACTACTAAACTATTTATCAACTTTAACCTAAAACTGTAAGAGGTATAGCATTGTAAACCAACCTCAGAGATGTAAGTAGTGTTTTGGGGGTCCAAGTCCGCTTTTTTGACGGACTCTGAGCTCTGCAAACATGCCGGCTGACGTTGTTGTGGTTAGCCTCTTTCTACTCTGCTTTAGCTCCACTTTTGCATAAATTAAATTTAAGTAAAGTAAATTATTAATTTGCATTTGTTTGTCGGTGTATGAAGATTGATAATGTATTTAAACAGCTGGACCAGTGCTCAGGTGGCGTTGTCTGATCATAGCACTGACTGCAAAAAACAGGTAAACCCATAGATAATATATTTATAAATACAATAACACAAGAAATGTAAAGATGTGTGCAGCAGGCACTTTGTTTTGAAAGGTATGTGGTCTGCTTATTTTGCTATGAACAAGAAGACATTGCATTTTTGATTCATGTTAGATGACCATGCTAAATTTGCTATTTTTCTGTCTTTTCTTTTCAGTAGTACATCACAACAGATTACACAGACCACAAGCTCCAGTATCCCAACGAGCGTACCAAAGTTTTCATGACGTTGGGTGGCAGATAGACTCCCCACAAGTCTCAGAGGTCACGCAGACAGTACCTACCTCCAAAGGGGTCATCAGTCCACACACAGTAACACAGTCTATGATGACCTTGATACATACAATTGTTCATTGAATTTATTGTACAGAACACATTTGTGGCCACTAATTATATTGTAATCAAGCCAAACTTTGTGAAGCCATGAGTAAGATGTATATTTATGGATTAGGGAACTATGTTGCTAGCTCCAGTCAGTGAAATTGAAAGTGGGAGTGTTTTTCAGATAAAAAGACTTGCTACAAACACGTTGTGTGTTACTTTTGCTATGTCCTGGTTGAAAGTTATTATAGTATTCTGCAGCACAAGGTGTCTGCTTCGGTAGACATCTAGCTGCAGCTTCCACACTTAGCTTACACCTAAACAACGTAAAACAATGAGACTACCCGATGAGCACATATTACACACATTACATCTGAAAAGGCAGCAAAATAAGTACCTACAACACTGAAACGTCGTGCTCAGGCCTCCGTGGCAAAGGTTGTGGTGTTTGTTCCTCCTCTCTGTTGTCAGATTGGTAAAGTTGAAAACCGGTCATTGTTGTTAGTATACCAGTGTTTTTGCGCCCCTCAGAGCGACAGTAGCTGCATTCCCAATATGGTAAAAGGGGCGTGACGTTTCCGAGAACCGTGCAGAGTGACTAACCAATTATGACAGAGCAGACCGGCCGACGAATCAGATCAAACTTGGCACACGTGGGGACCCTAGAATGTGGGCACTTCAGAGCGTTGCAAACAGTCAGATTAGAGAGGCTGCATGGAGCGGCAGTACAAGAAAACAGACACTTTTATCGAACTTTAGTGATTGTGAACATACTTTGGTAGGCACATAAATTAAATATATGAACCCATAAAAGAACATAATATGACCCCTTTAAGGTCCTGTCTGATTGATTCGGGTTGATTGGCATGATTTTTTCAGTGCGTAAAGCAGCATCATTATGCTCACAACACATACAGTCGAAGCCCCAAAAACACAAGCATCTGCCCTCATGCACACTGACAGAGCTTTAACATCTACATTCAGTCTCTCAGAATAAAAATAGACTATTTAATCTCTGCAAATGTCAACGTATGCCAAAATATTTTTGCATTTGCTTTCATATTCAATCGGGTTCCCCCATGATGTGAAGCTGAAGGAGAAAAATAGCAGCATAAACATCTTGCAGAGTACAACATGAATATCTACTATATGCCCTTGTGTTTACTGAAACTTCTGTTTGATGCATGGTTATCATTACATCCACACGGTCCTTTCAGTGACGTGTGCAGTATCATGGATCATTTATATCTTATAAGGGTGGAATAAGACACCAGTGGGGCCATCTTTCAAAACTTGTTTTCACTTTCCATCTCTCTTCTGCATCCTATTTTCGTATCTTAAGCTTGAGTTGGTTTTACTCTGAAATAGCAGAATGAGTGGTGAGGAAAATGTCTGTGTGAACGGTGTGTGTGTGCGTGTGTGTGTCTTGAGAAGCATTCATCATGATTAGTCTTTCATCAGTGGACCACAAGAGGACTTTAATGTCATTGACAGTCCTTCCCCTTTTTTTCCTATCTTCATATTTGATCCCTCCATTCCCTGATTCACTCAGTGCTGCTTTGCAGAAGCTCTTTTTTAGCAAAGAAGCACGATAAACATAAACTGCCAGCCCCATCACCTCCATACATCTCCTTGGGCCTATAAGAGCACTCATTAGCTTGACCTTACTTCTTTATCGGCATAGAGGTGAGGGTTTCTTATATTATGCTTTTAAACTCAACAATGCATGCTACATAATACAATGACTGATGCAGAACTTCTCACTCTTAAGCACCATAGTGGGAATACCAGAAACTGAAGTCTTTGAAGAAGGGAGAAAAATGACATTTTTGCCTTGTTTCCTCGAAATAACTGTAAAGACTAACAAACCAATATATGCTATAAAACATGTTGTTGGAAACAGCAATATTTTTTATCACCTGTGCATCTTTTCTGCATTTTCATCAATGCATGTCAGAAAAAACAATTTTAACTTTTAGACAAACCCAAGAAGTTGTCTCGAAGTTGTTTTCTCACCACAAATCCTGATAACGTTGACGTCTGGAATTAACAAATCCTTGTCATTATGCTAATGTCGATCGTAAATCTTATTTTTTCCTAGTATGGTCATGCCATTTTGTGCGATTGTTACTCATGTTGATGGAAAAAAATAATGAGTTAATTGGTCTGGAATTTTGGTGATAAATCTGTGCTGTACATGAAATATTTGGTCAGCAAAAAAAGAACATTAGACATTGTTTCTTCCTACAAAATATAAGTGGATCTGTATAACATCAGTTATCAGTAGAAGCCGCTAAAAAAGAGATCCAGATTAGTGGACATGACAAAATTATAGTAACAAAAACACTGAGATCCTTCAGGATATAAGGCAAGCCCACCTTGCATCAGTAGAAACCCAGCTAAAGTGTCAGGACAGAGCCTCACAAAGCATTCCTCTCTGTTCTCTCTAGAATTCTCCAGAACAGCAGTAGTACCAGCACTGAGCCCCTTACAGGTCTCTTAACTACACAGTATCTGTCTACTTTGCTTTTGATCTCCAGTGAGACAAAGGGATGGCAGAGAAATGCTACAGTCTTTTTTTTTCCACCTTACTTGTAGGGCTGAGAAAATCAAGTGCAGTGTTAAATCTGCTCCCATCAGAGCGTCTGACTGCTGAAGGGGACTCTGTAAGAGGCTTTATTTCTGTGTCGATCTGTCTTTAAACGCTGAAGGAAAGACTGAGACAGTATTCGGCAGCTTTCCGTTTAAAAGGAATTCCATATTTTTGTCTGGTGGAGGAAAAAAAAAAAACGTCAATTCTTGTTTGATTTTACTTCTTGATGTTTGGATTATGACAACAAAAGACAGAGCATAACTGGTGCATAAAGTATATGGACCACCTAATCACAAATATCACACTCAACAACATCCACACATATGGTGTGTTAATTGTTGTCTTTCTTTTTCTATCCTTGCAAAACACTTGTGAACAGCTTTACTTTGTTTGTCACTTGTGCTGTGAATAATTCTGAGTATAATGTTTGCCAGATGTTGATTGAGAAATCCAATTGAATTCACAATTTTGATGTTCTTAGGCCCGGCTGAGTGTATCATGTGTACTGTTAAATCTTTTTTTTTTACATTTATTTTGCCTTATCAACAGGCAACACTATTTTTTGCCTTGACCTAACGTCTGTATAAGCGGCCCATAAATCCTACTCTTACCAGAGAAAAGAGCGGATGACCCCCTCCCCCCCCATCTCAACATTTAACAACCCAGGATAACGGCCAAAGCTGACACCACTTCATCTGTAGTATCGTCTTCATACCATGACCAGCTAACTTATCCATCCACTAGCTGTTCAGCTAATTCTACCATTAAACATTAATTAGCAACCTACATGTCTCTTGCTTATTTGTTCATGTAGAAGTTGTTTCCTATTTTATTTTGACATACAGTATATTCCCTTACAATTAAAAAAGGATGTGTGTTTTCCAGACGGCCTTTGTGAGTGTGCATCCTGCACTAATTGGGCTTGATTAGCCTCGCCTGTCCCTGATTTACTTCCTGTTTGGTGTTTTTATACCATATTTCAACAGTTATCTTTTACTGTCTGCTGAGTTTTTGTGAGCCTTGTCTGGTGTTCAGACTTTGCTCCCATCATTTATGGTAAGCCTTGTGCCATTGCCTTTTTTTTTGCCTAGTCATTTGAATGCTTAATAGCTTTGCCTCTTGTATGAGCACATTTCCTCAATAATGTTCAGTAATGTTCGGCTGTGTGGTAGAGTTTTTGCCAATAACAGGAAGTTATTTTTAACATCCCAACTAGCTCCCTTCTTACCTGCACCCACACACACAGAACAATCCTTTGTAGAAGGTTATATTCACTTGTTCCCCACTCTCTCACAAGCTAATGGCATGCTAACAAACTTAAACCAGCTAACTCGATGCTGCAATGCTAGCTTAACCCACCAAACAACAGCCAAAACAGAACCCCAGTTGCCATCTCTTAGCTAGTTTACTAAGAAGAGAAAATATGTCAGGCTAACAAACATTTCACCTAGCCCTCTGTTTGGTGGAGGCTTTGTGGTCACTTGTGTGTGTGTGTGTGTGTTTATGTGTGTGTAAAATAACAGGCTGGCTGACAGATTATCCAGACAATTGCTTTTAACAAGCTGGAGGGAAAGTAGGGCAGAAATACTATAATGTCTCGCTTCAGCGATTCATTCCACCTCAATACATATTTTCGTTCGCTCTGTATAATTTATTAGAGATTGCTTCCAATACTTCCACACACCCATCTCTCACACACATCTAAACAGACTGTTGTACATTGAAGAATATGGCAGCTAGCACAGGTTTAGAGATTGTGACTTCTTTATCGTTTTTTCTTTTTGTTTAGAAAATGGCAAGAACTCAAGCGAGATAAACCAAGATTTAGAAATTATGCTTTTGCGAATGTATCAGACTGTGATTCTGCCTACACAGACATCCTGTCCATCAGACTGTGTGCCATTAATATGTACGCTTTTAAAACTCATGCCAATGTGACTGGCCTCCCTAAACTTAGCAGAGTTTGATTAGGGTAGTATAAGATTAGTTAGTGTTGGACAACTAATCAATTAGACATTGAATGGATTCAGTGTTAGCTCACAGATGCATGCATTAAGGCAGTGAGGAAGGCGGGGAGAGAATTTCTCTTGTTTCTTCTATCTTGGAAAACAGGACAATTGGATCACGACTGCAGAATAATTTTTGTGTTTTTTATTTTTGTTTCAACAAGACATGCCAGCAGTGAACAAGCCGCTGCCTTAAATATTTGCAGAACACACCTGTACACACACTTAAAGCACCAGTAGGGCCAATATGTAACTCTGACACATAGTGTTTATAATGGGTACTGCAGTCCAAATTTAAAACATTAGAGAGAGCTGTCTCCCCCTGCCCCCTCTTCAATGAAGGCAAATGATGAGGCTTTTTAAGGTCAGGTAGAATTAGTTATATCTGAACCAGTTCGCTTGCCCGCTTTTATTGCTACAACGCCGCCTATCTTCTCTGGTCAAAGCAAAAGGAAACCATTCTGCACCGGAATCGTAACTTTGAAAGAGGACATACTGGCTGCTTTCTTGTTGTCAGAGAAGCCAACATGTTTCCTTATAGTCTGATGATATAGTAAGGTCATTTTATGATTAAGGAGCTATCTTACAGATTGGACCTTTAATTCTGACAAGGTGAGAGTTGCAAAAATCAAGTCTGGAGAAGATGAAGGTCTGATGGTGAGAGCGGTGGTTTAATTTTGGAGATGGTGCGGAGAGTTTTGACCAAAGAGAGGTTTTTTGTTGTAAAGCTTTCTGGTAGATTTTTTCCAAAAGCTTTTTATGCTCATAAAATGTGCTGGTGTGCTACAAAACATTCAATCTGAAACACCTTATATTGATGAATAGGAGATTAAAGTTCAATTGAATTGTGCAGTAATTCTTATTTATCTGAGCTCTCCATTTTCCCACCGCCAATCAGTGTTGAAAAGGCTGCTGATGAACACAATACTGTAATAATGGCACAACAGTGGCTTCAGCAGGGGCCTTTTCAGACTGTCGGAAAGAAAAAGTGAAATGCTTTTATTAAAGTGCCAATAAAAACTGAAACACTCGGAGGAGCTAGTTTGGAACATTATTGAAAGACATATTTTGACCCTTAATCACCCTTTGTCGCTCTCTGCAGAGCACTTGACAATTTGCACACAGACCTTGTTCACTGTGAATGCAATTATCAAGAGACCAAGATGATGATGAAAATGTTTTTCTTAGTTCGTTTTGGTGCAGAGAGAGATCTGCTGCTTCCAGGGGGAAAGGGGAAAGCAGCAACCAAATACCAAAGTCACTCATTTTGACCGCCGAATAGATGAAGCAAGAAAAATGTTATCTTTGTGGTGTCCGGCACGGGATCATTTGTCAGAATCTCTGTAGTTGTGCTATTGACTGTCTGGCTTCCAGTAATGTAATTTGACCAGGAATTGTTTCATATGGAGAAATGACATGTGGAAAGTTACGAGAAGAATCTTTAGCTAGTTGGAAATGGAGAAGCCCACGAAAAAAAGTGTCAAAGTCATGACTAGATGTCATTTTTTCCACTCAAAAACGTTGTCCTGCTAACATTTCTTCTCTCACGATTAAAAAAAGTCACATCTACTTTTGCAATCAGGAGATAGGTGGAGTTTTCAATTTTAAAAAAAGCAATAGTGTGCAATCCAGACTGATCCTACTCATGCACAATCTGAGAAAGGAGCCGCTGGGATGTTTTGAGAAATTAGAATATCTATATGTTTACAAAAATGTATGTTTAATTACCTTCCATATTATACTTTTTTCATTGTCTGCATCTGCAATCCTCCTCTCTCACCCACTTGCTCTTTCTCTCCGCCCCTGGTGTGCTCTGTTTCCGCTGAGGCAGAGTATCAATCCATGCATAAATGATTAGAGACATTTGTTCAGAAAGATTATTATTTCTAGCTCTCCTGCGCAAGTACCTTTGCTCGTGTCACGTACAGCGACTCTGACACAGAGTTTACACCCACACTTTGTAGTTGCACAGAACAGGGTGTGCACCTGAATTCATTTACATGTCTCTGCTTAGGTGTCAACACGAGAAGCACAAGATCAGGAATACAAGTGTGTGCTCGTGTACATGTGTGAAAGGATCAAAAGGTACTTGTGCAAAAGGGATGGAAATGATATTAATTCAGTAACAAACTCTCTAATCATTTATGCATGGATTAAAACTTTTCCTCTTACAGTATGTTGCACCGTACAAACAGAGAGCCAGAACCCTGACATTATTAATAATATAATTTGGATTCATTTTAAGCAGAGTGGCTGCAAACTCTACGGAGAAGATAACTAACTTCAAAGACCAAATAATATCCCAAATAACAGCATGGGTTCTGTTTAAAGTAGAAATGTAACATCAAACTGCTTCCAGAGGTCCCCCTGATTAGTTAGAACAGGCTCGACTGTTGTATACGGAGCTTTGAATTTTTAAAGCAAATGCAATGTGGTGGGAGAAAAGGTGCAACCAAAGCCTTTTTGTTACCATGAGTTGTACCATACCTGCAAAGCTTTGTTGTTATGTTTGCTTCTGCATGTGTCAAAGCACTTTGTAAACATATAAACCTATACAATATTATTCTCTATTTTACATGAAACTCAAACTACAGACTGCTGCATTGTTTGGCTCATTAATGACCTGACCACCACCGTTACCCGGAAATGTTATCATGTAATACTGCAGCAGATGAGTAAGATATGAGTTAGTTAAAACCATTTGCATCTCATGTATCTTAGTTTTTTTTAAAACATGCTAACATTTGTCATTTGGTACAAACAGGGAGTATAATCAGACTGGTGGGGATGTTACATCTGCAGATATTTGATTATCAACCACAGTATTGGATGGAAAAAAATGCTTTAATGTTTGTGTTGAAGGAAAAATGTAAGGAATCAATAAAATGTTAAAATTATTTTTTACGGAGTCAAGAATGCAGATTAAATGTCACGGCAGTCCAACCTTAAACTGTCATGGCTTTCAAAATAACAAATGTCACCTCATGATGGCAGAAGTGGGGAAAGTCAGGGGATCACTAAAGTCATTATGGATTTGTTCTCATTAGGATTCCTTATTTAGGAGCCATTCAGATCACTACCACATTCTGCACCCATAAATCAACTTTATGAAGAGTCATTTTATCGGCTGACTGACAAACCGGACATTGTGACGGGGCTAGGGGACAAGTCAAAGATTCAGCAAAGTCATGTGTCTTTATCATTGGGGAACCATGATTTCTGGACCATGTTAAATCCCAATTCATCCAACAGTTGTTGAGATAGTTTCCGTCTGAGCAAAAGGGGCGAACCAGCCAACCAATTACCAATCAAGCTACCAAATGTTGTAATCCTTCAAGATGATTATCCTCAGTAGAGGATAATTTATACCGAGCCTGAAAACTCTCTGTACCTGGAGAAGAGGTGTAGGGAAGGCGAACATTATTAAAGTAATAAAGAAAATAAGAAGAGCAATAGAGCTGGAACAAGAGATTGAATTTGAATATTAAGAGGCAAAAGTTCAGAGTGGGGAATGGGGTGCACAGGGGAACGAGGTGTGTAAAGATGATAAGAGTAACTAGGAGGAAGAAATGAAGTGCTGACTCAGCTACTTGACTTAACAGTAAAAAGTGTTCAGTCCTAAGCTCTGACACGTACAGCATACTATACACACTTGGAGAACATACACACACATAATTGCATTCAAAAAAGCTTTGTATCACACAAAGTAAGAAAATGTACCAAATAACTAAAACAGTGATTTTTTTAATGATTAACCTTTTCACTGTTAATATTGAGTCATTACAATATAAACCTTTTTAAAAGTCATCAGTGTGGGTGACTCAACCATTCTTTACCAACTATTCAGTTTAACATTTGATTTAGGTAATATGATGTGTTCATCAGCTGAAACTAGGATACTTTGCACCTAAGTAGATTAAAACATTTGCTTCATTAAGTGAGTTTTCATAAGAGTTTTGTTTTCTTGTTTGTATTTATGTCTAATCATTGTTCTCTACAAGTTCCACTTCCTGGTTGAGATTGGTGCTCTGGTGAACATGCGCACCTGAATGCCTCTTGTACCACCAGGTGTTGGCAGTGTGGACTGTACCAAGTGAGACTTTGGGACAGGGGAGGATATAATATTTTATCTTCGTCTATTCAGTTTGTAACCAGCTGTAGTAAAATGAACTCTAGCTCTAGGTCTATGTTGAAGTGTTACTGTGCATTAAAATGCAGAAATGGAAAGATTGAGGTTACTTAGATCTTGAAATGCTTTGATAATTCTAAACTTTACCCTTGCAAATAGCAATGTGGTTTGACCAGGCAGTTTTTAAACTGACTGTTTAGGCCATGAGGCCATTTTGACTGTTTGCTGGCGATCCCCTATTTTCGTGAGTGTCTTTTTGTTTGAATTCAGGCCATATTTAGGATGTACGCTTATGCTAACAGTAAAGCTGAACCAAGTTGCTGGACTGTTGTGGCTATTTTGTTTCTCCAAACCTCCTACAACTGCTGGTTTACACTCTGTTTAACATTGTTTAAGATATTTAACCCAAAAACACCCTTTTTCATTGGTTATTGACCGATAGAATCACCCATTTCTCATTTGCAGAAAATAAAATCTGATTTTGATACACTCTCACACAATGCTAACTCAATATCTGTACTGTTTAAATGCATATAGATAAAGCCAGATAGTTAGACATTTGACCAAATCACCTGTGCTTTGCCTACGAGGAGCCAAAATGTCAACTTTGAAAAAAGGTCCAATGTAGTCGGCAGAAATAAGCCCAGTGCAAAAATGAATAACAAAACTTTGAACATTTGAGTCAAATATTGACACACAAATATTACCGGCTGTCTCTGGTAGTATTTCTCTCATGTTCTTGACCATTCTTAAGGGGCATTGAGAGCGTCCCTTTCTGTCTTTATTAGAAGAATATGCATGTGTGCTAATTCTGCAGCATGCATGTGTGCAAGATCAATTTAGAGGAGCATTTTGAATTCTCTGCATTCATATATCACGTCACATTGATAAGATGCTGTGGCAAAGGGAGCTTGGCTATGTAATGACAAAGTTGAGCCAGTGCTGATTGGAAAATTATCAAAGAACGGATCAGAACTCCAGCAGCAGCCAGTGAGAGCAGGAAAGATCTTACTGTGATGCTTCATGAAGGTTTTAATGGAAATTAGTCAACATTCATCAGAACACACCTGAGTATGTCCCTGAAGAAGAAAAAAGTGAGAGGTTTGGTTTGGTTTTGGTTGTTGGAATGCTTATTTGAGCCATATCATGACAACAGGTTTTTGGTACAAATTCAACATGTCCTTTCAGCCATGTGTCGACATGGTGGATGTCTAAATCAACGATAGCGTGTGAGCAACGTAAGCATTGTAGGTTTTAGTCCCTTGGCATTTGTATTTGCTTTTCCTAGCATTTTCACTTATCCATATAAGTGCTAGCTTCAGAAATGTGTGCTAGCTGACTGGATAGGAATACTATTTTCACAATAAAGTTTTGGCTCTTTGTTTCTTAAAGATATTTTCGGGGCATTTATGTCTTTATTTTGTAGAGAAAGATGATAAGAATCTGGAAAAGCCGTGAAGAAAAAAACAGTGACATGCTGTAAGCATAGACTTTAAAGTTAATGTGCATCTCTTATTGGTTTGTCGCTTGAGTTTTCAAGCCTTGAGTTCACCTTACTGGATGCTGCCATTTTATTTTCTGTAGCCAGAAGTTAGCATATATGGACAAGAGGGTCGCACTTGGGGGAAGTGAGGGGTCTGTACAGTCAGTTTCTGTGGCTAATTCATGACCTGGGAAATGATCTATTAGACCATCATGTTTCAGATTGAATTATTTTGTTCTTGTGTTGGTTGTGAACTAGAGCTATGTTTTTTTTTTTTTTTTTTTTTTGCAGGATTATGAAGCCAAGACTGAGAATGTAACTGACGCGATTACATCTCCATGGAAAGGACGAGGTGCAGTCGATCCCCCTACCAGGTAACAACTGGTCTCATTATTACTATGACCCACCTCGTAAAAGTCAATAACAATTCTAACTCCCGTGTTCATGCAGCCAAAAATAAACTAATGAACGACAAATGCTAAACAAGCTATTAACACAGATATGGAGAGAGCAGAAACCAATAGCTGCAAATGAGTGCTAACATAGGGATCATACAATTCTAGATATTTTTATACTTGAAAAAATCAAGCTTATTTAAGTTCAGTGACTGAAACGCTCAAAGCAACAATGCATCTAATTAGCATAATTGTATTTATATATATTTTAATCATATTAAGTTGTAGAAACAAAATCAGCTTCTGTACATTTGTCAAGAATGGAAATATTAGACACCAACATTTTCTTTGCTTTTGTACCAGGCTATAAAAAATGAGTTATGAAGACGTCAATTTGAACAATAGTAACTGGGGCTAATGAATTTTAACTCTCTTTTGGAACCAGCCCTCAGGTGGCCACTTGAGAAACTGCAGTTTTTCACTGTTCAACATTGGCTGTATTTTCTAAGCCCCTGAAGTTGCCCCTAGTCAATAAGGTTAAAAAAAAGGCTTTGCTGGTAGTTGGAAGCTTTCAATAAGGACCTGGGGCAGGCACTTTAACAGTTGAGCTACAGGGCATCCTGGTTTTGACTGCAATTTGAAAGCTTCAACAGCAAGGTTTGTTTTATATTTCAAACTATCATTCGAAAACACCTGGAGGTGTTAATAGGATGGGTTATGTAGAAACAAAGGCAAAAGAATGATGTATGCTGAACTTGGACAGTTAAGGAGCTTAGATAGAAAGTAACTTTCTATATTCCTTTATACTTTGTCGTTTCCTGCTATGCAAAACAAAGGTCTTTGTTATTTGGAAAGTTGCAAACCAAACTTTTAATGCTGATTTCAACACAGTTTCAGTGACCAATCTTTTGTACACTTCCTCCTTTATTTTAACAGCGTCCTTCATCATTAAATTTATCTGTACATGGTGAAAACATGTCTATCGCTCTTTGATGAGCAGACCTGCATAAGTCCCCTAAACACATATGTCACCAGTTGGAAAGAGAAAGAGGGAAATAAAGGCTTTCAAACACAATGAAAAGGAACAAGAAAACACACACACACACCGGACCACCAGTCGCTTTCTTTCTTTCACCGTTGTAAGAAAAGTGCGAGTGAATTCATTTTGTAGCATTGCCTTGCTGAATAGAATGAGCAGATAAGCCAATCAAATCCACCAAAATCGCTCCATTTACCGTATGTAAAAAGCCTCAGGAAATTTCACATAGAGGAACACTGCAGGTAAAATGAGAGCTTCAAGGGCAAATCAAGGATAACAGATTTCTCATCTAATTTCTGCAGCACTCGTTTCAAGGCTTCCTATTTGTCAGAAACTCTTAAAGTTTCTCAACCACCATCTGTCCATCCATCCTGGTTTGTGCTGACTTGATAACAACTTCAAAATTTCCTTTTGAATAAATAATGGAATTAATCAATCTGTACCAATAAAGGAAAAACACCAATTAAATCAAAACCAAGCTATTATATTAGCAAGACGAATGCCGGAGTCTGTAATTAAATGCTGCTATTTCATGGATTCTATGCAGTTGATCTTTTTTGTTGCATTTAATAAGTGGTTCACAATGTATGCATTATGCAAGGATTCTTGTTGGACAATCTGTTTGCTTGTACTTGTGATTCAAGTGCTTCAGTGACAATGTTGGCATTTGTAGCTTCCTTGAGCCAGCAGCATTGGATGACAGCTCCGCTGGCTGCTGTAACCGGCTCATTAGCTCATTATACTCAGCCGCTGGCATCCGGGACAGTTAAGCCAACTAAATGAGTTACAGTGCAGCAATGAGTTTTATTCATTGACTTTTGGCTTTTGTCAAATTCTCGAAGCTTTGAGAGTGTGTCAGTCTATTTAATGGATGATCTTTTTAAAGAATATTTCTCTTTCTTGATATTTCCTTGCTGGATCTTCACATATTGCATCCTTGGCCTTTTCCCCTTGTGATTTAACCGTGCGTTTAAGTTCTGGCAATGGATCAAGTCGTTTAAGAAAAAAATACTGCTATCTCTCTGTCTTTGTGTTGGTTGTGTCTCATTACGCACACCTGCCTCTGGGTAGTGCAGTGTGTGTGTGTGTGTGTGTGTGTGTGTCTCAATGTGTGCTCCCTTCTGATAGGGTTCTCAGTCATCTGTAACCGCTGATATTGTATTTGCTAATGGAGCCATTTTGGGACAAGCAAGCTCAGACGGAAACAAATCTCTGACCCAAGATAAAACCCATTGTTTATCTCTTCTCATTCATGCACCTATTTCATCAGACATTTGGGCCATGCTATTTATGCTCTTTTGAAGTTGCATAGCATTGAAATTCAGTTCAGTCACACTACATCTTCTAAGATTATTCTAGTCAGTAAAAATTGAGATCTTCGTTGTCGTAGTGAAACAGGGTAAACAGGTTTTCAGCCCTATAGCCAGGCTGACGCAGAGCCTCGTGAGACTCCTTCAGCCCTCAGTAGTCATGATTTCATGAGATTTTTTAATAATCAAATCCTAAAGATAAGAGACAAAATTACTAACGTCCTGCTCTTAAACGGTGCAGATTCATCTTCAAACTTTGGAACATCAACAGCTCTAAATCCAGATATTTTCCTAACCAGGAACTATTTACTAGACCTACAAAAATAGATCATATTACTCCTATATTAACTTCTCTGCTATGACTCCCTAAATCTAGAATAAAATTTGTATTCCCTCTTCTCACAGTCAAAGCTCTTCATGGTCAGACACCATCATATCTTAAAGAGCTCATAGTGCCATATAACCCCTGTAGAACATTACACTCCCACAATGCAGGCCTTGCTGTACCTACAGTCTCTAAAAGTACCTGGCAAAGTGCTCTCTCTCTCTCTCATTCTCACTCTCTCTATATGCATGTCATATTATTGCATGTCACTCACCTAATTATTCATGTACGTATACATTTCTTACCATACATCTTCCCTGGTGTCGTAGGTTCCTCTGGATCGCTGCTGCTCTGGATCTGACTGATTTCAACTGCCACAATTATTCATTTCAGTCTTAAGTCTTTCTTTCTTTATTCTTGCTTTATAAGGATCCCCCTTAACACCAGCATACATCAGCTACTCTTCCTAGAGTCCAACACACATACATAAATGTTGATGTGTATCTAAGAGCTTCTCGACTTCAACTGCTATACTTAACATTATCAGTCCTCCCCATTTTTCATCATTATATTTTTATTGTTGATTTTAGAATGATCAGCTGATTTCTATCCGTCTTCCTCTCTGTCTCTTGCTCATGGTGGATTCATGTTTCGTTGACAAAGAGCACGTGTGTGTTGAGATAACATTTGCTATGAATTTGCAAATAAAGATTGAGATTAAATATTTAAGTGATACAACTTGTTCCTGGATAACTATAGGTTGGAAAGAAAAGTACATTTTGGTGGAGTTCATCCTGAAAAACCAAACCACCTTTCATTAAATGACTAAGGCAAGTGACATCTGCTGGCACATCTGGAGTTGAGAAGCTGTTTGGTAGCAGCATTACGCACCACTGAGTAACCATCTACACGGAGTCCAATTGGGGAAAATGAGGAAACGGTCCTGAATTTAGACATCAGTATTTGAAAAAGCAGCACCATGCAAAGCTAATGATGGGACTGTGTACAAGCTAACCAAAATGATGTTAATTCTCATGAAACACTGTGCTCTCCCGAGATTATTAGACAGCACAGCCATTCATTCATAAAACAACTGTTAGAGATGCTCAAATAGAGAATGAAGACATTTTTTGTTGGCCTTCACGAATGAAGTTTTGAATCACGCTTAACAAACAATGTTCAACACACATCTAATTATAGAATACAATTATGACTTAATGACATCTTTAACTCTAACAAGATTGATCAAAAAGACATGTAAAATAGTAAGCACATGTATAGTTTCTGCAGCCATAGATATATTTCCCACAGTTGCATCTCTGAGTTGCAGAGTACCCTGGTATTTTCTTTTTAAATACAAAAGTAGAATAGGAGTGTGAAATCATCCAGTTCCTCCCACCTTCACTTTCTCATTAGCTTCACACTCTGCACTGAAATGAGTCATGGCTTCCCAATCTGTATTATCTGGGACAAAAAAATACCACCACTGGTGGAAATATTACAATGTCATAGTTATTAAAAAATGGAGCCCAGATAGGGTGGTGGGGAGGTTTCTTTGAGTTCATGAAATAATGAGGGTGTTGGGTGAGTTCATATTTTTGGAGAAGAGGGTTTGAATACATGAATGTAGAGGTATCGTTTATAAATGCCTATCAACCGAATCTGTTTTTTTAAAATGTGATGGGCTGGCTTATTCTTTGAGAAAAATATAGCTCTTAATATTCAGCACAATCAGGTGTAGACTTTTTATGTTACTGAGTAATTGATCTTTTATCAAACAAAACTGATAAAGTTACACCCTCTCAAATAGTTCAAGTTTCAGCTCAAGGGACTTTATTTTGAAAATTATGATACTGCAAAAATCCAATGGCAGCTTGAGATCATTTTGTTGCAGCTTCTACATCTTGTGATCTTGGTTAAATGACTTATAGTGCAGCATCTTAATAAGAAAAAGAGCAGAGGCATTGTTGACTTTTTTATCTTTTGAACATACTTTGTTAATTTGACACTCTTTGTCAGTAAAGACAATACACCATTAAATAACAATTCTATTTTGTTTAAACCATCATTTGTTGACCCAATAAACTGCAGTTAGAACAGAAACATGACAAAGTATTAAACTGTGCTTTCATGCTGTTGTTGAAATTGCCTGGTTGGGTGTAATGCAATGTGAAAAAGTGGAACAATACTGTTACAGTGGTTTTATTACATATTCCAATGTGTCTGTGTGTGTGCTTGGAGGAGGTGTTGATGTGGTATAGAGGGAATGTAGCGGGTATATGGATACTTTATAGGATATATTAGACTTAAGGACTGCAGGAGCAAAAGTGCAGCTTCCATATTTGAAGTCAGCCAGCAGCTAGCCAATCATCACTGCATTAGGAGGCTCCATGACCTTCGGCTTAAAACGAGAAGTAAAAAATCCTGGGAGAAATAGTGCATATACTGTATGTTTGCACGAACAGTGACTCACTTTCTGACACACATCAGTTGCGATTAAGGACTAGCTGGTAAAGAAAGCCTTATAGTTGCTACTTTAAATCCAGCTTATGGACGAATGTCCGCCACAAACAGAAAATGCCTCCCCCGCAAAATCCGAAACGCTGCTGAGGGCTAGAAAGACAAGTAGAGTTCATTTAAGACTTTCTGGGAGAAGGTGATAAAGACTGGAGTGATGACAGAAGGGGAAGACATTTGAAGGGAGACATTTTAAAAAGCTTGTCATGCATTATGGAGACCAGAATGTTTTTTTAGTTGAATTTATTTGGGACAATACAGTCTGGACTCATGCCTTGGCCTCTTAACATGTTTGTAATCACCTAATTTATCTTCCAAAAGGAGGTAAAACTATGTAGAAATCAGTGATGGGAATAACGGCGTTATAAATAACGGCGTTACTAACGGCGTTAGTTTTTTCAGTAACGAGTAATCTAATTGATTACTCTTCCCATCATTATAACGCTGTTACCGTTACTGCCAAAAAATGCAGCGCGTTACTTTGACAGACCAACTGGATCTCTAAACCGAGTGGCAGAGATATGCCTTACTGTTCTTCCTCTTTGGTGAGTGCGGACACGAGACAATCGCATAAATGATGACGATTGGCTGAGGTAGGGAATCATTTCATGGTGAGCCAATCAGAGGTAGAGTTGGGCGGGTGTTGTTTACACAAATTCGAAAGCATGCATAGTCGGACACAGAACGACACAAGTGAGTCAATGAGAAACAGGGATGGCGAGCAGTGTTGCCAAGTCCGCTTGTTATAAGGGACTTTGGGCTTGCTTTTCTGTAAAGTCGCGGGTTGCTGGTTTTTGGGCTTGTTTTCTAAAGTGTAGTTGCTGATTTGGGCTTGCTTTGCTCCCTGTATGAACTCCTACTGATTCTCTCCCAGCTCTCCACAATAAAGCGAAACATGAACACGGTAGTTATGTTTGTCCTTTTCCAGGATCTGTCTACAACCCCGTTTCCTTGGTTACCACGCGCGCCCGATCCGGCACCCCCCCCACACACACGAACAACTACACCTGACAGAGTGACGATGTCCAGGAATAAGTGGGGAAAAGAATATGATAAAGAGTGGGAGAAAGAGACTAGATTGGCTCAGTTTTGAACCAGAAAGCTAACGTTTGCTAGCAAGATTTAAAGTCAATAACTTTGTGTACTGTTAATAAACAGTAATATAATTTGTTAGTGTGTTTAATAACAACAATTGTTACGGATCCACTATATAAACATAGTTATTATAATATAATACATGACATTTGATTGGAGGCTAGTCTCACTTTGTCCCACAGCAACATTAAAATAGTTTAGATTTGTGTACACTGTTTCTGTTCATTATTGATAAGTGTCCATTTCATTATAATATTCAGATTTATTATAAATAATTGAACATGTATTTTAAGTTCTGTTAAAGAGGGGTGGAGGTGGGGTCCAAATTATTTAACACATTTGAGCATTTAAAAATTTACTTGAAAGTAACGCAATAGTTACTTTCCAAAGTAACTAGTTACTTTTATAATTTGTTACTCAGTAACTACTTAAGTTACTTTTTGGGAGAAGTAACTAGTAACTGTAACTAATTACTTTTTTAAAGTAACTTGCCCAACACTGGTAGAAATTTAAACAAAAGTCCACAATAATGCCATTGTTTCAGCCAGACGATTTTCTTGGGCACAGAAGTGCCTTGAGCTGTATCAAATTGGATTTTAATTAACTCAATAGTTGTTGAAATATTACATTTAAAATGTGACCTTGCAGTCACACAAGGCTGGTTAAAAACTGACAATGAAATCCAGGAAACTGTTAATGAGATGAAGCAATATCTCACAACAGGGAGTGTTGTTGTACTGAGTATCAGCGTGGCTGTGATTTGGTCTTCGCAGCCGAGTGATGAAAATAATCACAGCTGTTCCATTATTCAGCACAGCAATACAATACAATAGCAAAGTAGTAATAATGGGCGGCTGTGGCTCAGTCGTCGTCTCGTAACCGGAAGGTTGTGGGTTCAATCCCCAGCTCCTTCAGCAACATGTCCGATGTGTCCTTGGGCTCCCGCTGCTTCTTCGGCAGCGTATGAATGGGATTAGTTACTTCTGATGGTCTTGACATGCGGTGTAAAAGCACTTTGAGTAGTCAGAAGTCTAGAAAAGCGCTACACAAGCTCAAGTCCATTCAAGTCCATTGATAAATAATAAACAGATTATATTTCTTGTTTATTTAATAATTAATTAATTTTGCGTCACCATCACTACTGGTTACACAAATGGCCTTAAACTGGACTGCTGACAAGAACACAATAACATGTTTCACATTTTTGCAACCTTGTTGACAGCTTGTTGATGGTTGACAGCTACATGTTACTGCAGACTTGCGACTTTGTATTATTTAAAGTGACTTGTATGTTTCCAACTGCCCTGTTGGCTGGGATGCCTTGAATGATTCTGAGAAACAAGCCAGAGATACAAGCCTAATCTTACCAGACTAAGCCTGTTATAATTTTAATCAGCATAAACCAGAACACCTGAGGCAGAGTGATATGCATTGTGAGAAGTCCCAGTGCAGTTGTGCCCTTTATCCACACTCATGAATGCCTTTTGTCCAATCCAGTCTAAACCCAAGGAAAGGACAAACTGGGAGTAACATGACCACTCATAGAACTATTCCAGCTCTTTTAAGTAACGTTTTCCCTTTTCAAGTCTGCTGAAGTGAACTTCCCTTGCTTTTTTTCCCCTTTAAACCACTTTCCACCCAGAAATTGAATATTTGCATCACCTTGTTTCACTCAGTTCCCCCTAACTTTTGATGAGATGATTATAATGCATGTTTCATCTCGGTTGCTTACTGTTAAATAATAATGACATTGACATTGGTCACATCCTTTATCATCTCAACTGCCACAGCGATCCCAAACCCAGCCAATCCCAACGCCTTGTAAGCATTTTACACATGTCTGCTGACTGATGAAATGTTTTGGGAATTGGTTTCCAGGTCACCGTGGTTACTGGGCATCTCATTAATGACAGAGCGCTCTCCACTTAACGAGGGGGCGGTGCAGTGGTGCGTATCCGAGCAGGTGTGGCCAAGGCACAGAGATGGCTCATCAAAATAGAATTAGCAGATCTGAAAGAGCGTGTCCCTCATTTGAAGTGCTGTCTTAAACTGAGCAAGGGGGATGGAGATGGCTTTGGAGAAAACAAAAACACAAAAAGGTGGGGAAAAAAGGGACAATCACATGAAGAGAAGTACAGACTAGTGACAAAGGGAAGGAGGCAAAGTTAATGAGCTCAATAGCTTTATATAATTCCATCTCCTAAGCACGCTTTAATGTTCATTACAGGTTTTAGCTTGAGCCAGCGTCCTCCTTTTTTATCACATACTGAAAATGCAATTAGTCTTTTCAATTTCACAGGCCCTTCTTCTCTACTCATTCATAAAGAGAGTCCAGGTAATGTCTTAGCTTCATTAACATAATCGGATGACTATTTTCACACACAAAGTATTGTTTTTCACATGTATCTTAACAATGAGAAATCAAATGATATTACTTTGTGTCAAGTTGAATTAAAGGATTAAGTTGAATGAAACATTTCTGGCACACAGACCCCAAACTTATGAAACCGGTGAATTAATTTAATCATCATTGCTATTCAAGGAAGAAATGTAATTGTCTGACTCACTCCAGCTAATCACAGAGCAATCAGTAAGTCTCTATTTGATGTGTTAGCATATAAGCATCTGTTGAGAAACTTATTCACTCTATTTGTTTTAAGACTCTGATTCCAAGAGCGCCTTCCTACATATAACTTTAAGAACAATTAATGAATGAAAACGTAATTGCCCCTAAGAGAATTTGCCTTTCACAAGGAGCATAAAAACTTAAATGACAGAAGACATAAACAAACATAAATCAGCACATAATAAATCTATCCTCAGTTTTTGTGTCTGTATAAGTGTTTTTGTTCAGTTGATTCATAAGCTACACTTTCATGTCACCTTTGGGAAATTTGTCCTGGACTCTGAGTGCTGCACACATTCACTTGCCTCCTCAGTCACAATTTAGGTTCCAGATAGTCTGTGTGACATTTTGGGTTCATAAAGCAAAATGTACTGAAATACGATTTGCAGTCGCATAAGGTGGAAATGATTCATGAGATGAAGGACAGCCTTTAGGCTATGATCCCCTCTATTGATGCCTCTTTCTGCCTTGTGTTGTATGTCTTCCACTAGATTCTGTGGTTGGCTTCTGTGTGCCTTCAATTGAATTGGTTTCCCCTGTAAAGCAAAAATATCAAGCTCACATACTTGTTGACACTCCTTCTTCTGGCATACCTATCTTTTAATACCTATCAAATGGGAAGTTAAAAGCAGCTGCTGTGGTTAAAGGAAAGTCTTCCTCTTTTGCACGTCCACCATCACCCTTGTTCTTTATGTTGGTACGTTTTTTAAAGGTAGAAAATCAGTTCAGTACTGAGTAGGAAAGTACTTCCCACTACTAGTCCATACAATATGAGGACAGATTTGTATACACTATATGATTATAACACATAAGCTTCACTCGTGCAAATTCGTAGATCATAGATTACAGCTCTTTGGATATGCGACCTTTAAGGGAGTTAAATTTAAATTGATAGTGTATAGTAACTGTCAGATCAGCTTCCCATGAAGAAGACTTAAATACAGATGTTTTTGTTCCTAAGCAACTCTGCTGTTTCATTGCTTATCTTTTTGTGCCACACTCCTGCCATCGAAAGAATATGCAAAAATTGTAGGGCTTCCAGCCATTTGCTCGCCTTATCAAGTGTATTAACATGAACTTTAGCAGCATCTGCCTAAGGAAGGAACTACATTAGCACTAGAAGATATCAGCATGGAAAATTAAAACACAATATTGCTGGAGGACAAGTGCATAGCAAAAACACTCATTAAAAATGTATCTGCTACTACAAAGAGTTAGCACAACATACATCATGATTAAGTTCATCTAAACCTCTTGTGTAGTCATTTTGTGCTACCATGACAACACAATAGCTTTCAGCAATGCTTACGGGTGAATAAAGCTTTTTTAGGAAATAGCACCATTTTTTCCAATGTTCATATAATGTGTTGAGAGGTTGCATTATTATTCATGTAATGAGATAAGAAGGTAAGAAGTGGGTGGTGGGTGCTGTCCTTCTTGTTTGGGTAAAAACTTTTACAGCTTTAAAAAAAAAAACAGGTTGCAGATGCCTGATAGTCTTTTTAGTCCATTCAAAGTCCATTGCAGTGATCAATTTTGTTGGAACCTTTCCTTTCGTTTTTTTTAGAGCCCATAGCTTCTTATCAAAGCTGCCAAACAGAATTACATAGTTCTTGTCTAACCTCCAAAGACCTGGGGGTCTACTTGCTGTTGAGGGTTTGTTTGCCAGACTCTCATTCATGTGAGGAGTGCAGGGAGCCTGTGGTCAAGGACTCTTGGTTAGCCTCAAGGAGACTGGGCAAAATGTTAGACAACTGAGAAGGGAAAAGTATGGATTTGGGAAGTCGTCAAGATTGTGTAAACTGTCTTTTTGTCCCAAATCCTCTGAGGAAGATGCTGAGTTTGCAGAACCGAGAGCAAGGCTTACTTTTTTTGGGTACAGATCACTGAGGTAGTCAAATAGCTTCCAAGTGGCAGGGTGAAAGGTGTAGATGACATTCCAGATGAAGGCTTTGGACATGGGCTGTCATGGCTGACACAGCTCTTCAGTGTCCCTATAGGTGTGAGACGGTCCCTGTAGAAAGGCAGACAGGGCTGGTAGTTCCCATTGTCAAAGATTAAGACCAGAGGGTTTGCTTCAATTATCGGGGTACCACACAACTGAGCCTCATGTGGAAGGTTTATTCCAGAGTGCCAAAGTGAGGCTTCAGCTAATTGTTGAACCTCTGATACAGGACACTGCAGATTCATGGCCCTTAAACATTGGACTATGCTATTTGTATGGAGGGGCATGGGAGAGTGCTCTTACAGCCTACATATGTTTTAAAGACTTGGAATAGCTATGATCATGTCCCTTGGGGGCCTATAAGGGGGTGTTACTGCAGGATTATGGGGTACAGGGGCTGTTGCTGTGAGCCATAAGGGTCCTGGTATATGGTTGACCCCTTTTTTTTCAGATCCTGAGAAAAATCTTTATTTGTGTAATTTTGAAATAAAGTCTCTCTTCACGTCCAACATGAATGAACTCATGAAGTAAACCACCACCTTTCTGAATAATTGTCTTTGTTTTTTTTCTTTTGTTTTTTACAGAATGGAGTCATCAGTGACTGAGGATACCAACCAAACGCTTTTGTCAAGTGCTCTTCCACAAGTAAGCTACTCTAACACAAACCGATCCAAAAAAACTACAGGGAATACACTAGACTGGATGAGTGTTGTGTTAGCCTATAGTGCTCGGTAAACTTGCCTGATCAAGTTGGTATGCAGCAGGTATGTTTCCTCTATTCGGGGATTTGCCAAATCCTAATCTTCTTTGTATCATTTTCCCTATATGTTGTTTATTTCTACTTTCCCATTCATCTCCTTCTCTGCCTGTCGATATCTCCATCCATCATGCTTTTTGTATGGCAGGGCTCTTTCTCAAAAAGGACTGCAAATGGGTTTGTCAATATGTCATGCATGGTAATCTACAGCAATCATCTAAAAAAAAAAAAAAACTGTGATGACTGATGGCCCACAGATTTTGAACAAATAAGTTCATGACAGCAGTGATGAATCTCCGGAGGAAAGCAGTTTAGTTAAGTAAAAAGCGAGTGAGAATGTAGTGATTTTCACAGTCAGATTCTATCCAGGCTGCTTCCCTGCTGTTACACCCAGTACAGAGAGAACAAGGCTGTGTCATGTAGTATTGTGGTTCTATTGAGGACAATTTCTGCCACTGGTTTATCATATCTTGTCACGGCTGAATTACTGTAACAGGGAAATGTATAAAGCAGGAGGTCAATTTGTCTGAAGCTACTTTACAAAAGTGATTTATTTTAGTATTTGATGTGGATGATCTGCTGCAAATAAGAGAATAATCTGGAATCGTCCCACTCCTACCACAGTCACACCAGTGAAAGCAAATGAGTCACAGACTCTAATCATATCATCAGTCACTGTTTGAAACAGGTCTGCCAGATATGCTATGTTTTTCCTGCAACCAACACAGAGGTAAACTTGATGCCTGTGCTGTGTCTTGACTTTTTGTATGTGGTTTTACGTGTGTATGTATGTGTGTGATGACTCCCAGTCGGAGATGGTAATAATTGGATCATTAGATCTTGAGGAAACATACTGCTCTTGCTTAGATTAGATCAGCTAATGTGTTGTTTGGCTTTGACTGGTCCCTGTTAGTGCACATTATTGTGTTGTGTGACATGTGTGTGCAACCGCATTTATCATGCATGGCGTCAAGTAAGTCAGAGCTAGAACAAGGTCTCGCTGTTAATTGCACTTCCATTTTTCTCTCCTGCCTCGTCCTCCTCTGTTTAAATTGCTCCCTTATGCCTGCTTGCTTTTTCGTAATCTGTCGCCACTATGATCTACCTCTTTATTCAATGAATCTTGCTTGACTTCCTTCACTAATTCTCCTCTAACTCTAACCCTTTCTGCCTGTAGTTCTGCCTCCAATGAAACAACTTTCTCACCTTGCTGGTGATTCTTCTTTCCCCCTTCTACTCATGTACCCTTCTTCCTCTGAGCTTTTCTCTCATCAGTTGATTCTGTTTTTCCCGTCCTGTCTCCTGCCCTTTTTCTTGACCCCTTATTCGTTCTTTCCCTACTCTGCTCTCCTCAGTGATTTTATCACCCGACTACAATCTCTTTCCTCCCTCTTTGAATGTTGTCACCTTTTTTCCCTCCACCTTGTCTCTGTCCTTGCAAGCTGTTGCTTCTTTTTTCCTACTGATCACAAACAGGTTTGATTAAAAAAAAAAAATTCCTCACTAGTCAATCTTCAAGGAAATAAGTTGATGCTTTTGCGCACTCGTGCAAACTGTCTAAGCATCACACACTGTCTGAGTGTGTCCACTGCAACAACCACACTGACATGGATCTGAGCCAAACAGACCCTACCATTCTGCAGTCTCCTCTTTCACTCTCACACAGCTTTTAATGTTGTCTTGCCCCATCAACGTACAAATGTTTAAACCCACTAAAACGTGAATTCACGACAGCCCTCACACAAATGCTTGACCTAAAAGCAGCCGCTTTCTAAAAAAGCAATCTTATATTCATAGCCAAGGGCATCAGCAGCATTTGAAATGTGGGGGGGACATTTTTTGGCGGGGGATCTGGGGCTCCTCCCCCAGAAAATTTGAATGAAGTAGATGCAATTTCCCACATTCTGGTGCATTCGAACATGTTTTTAGATAGATTATCTGTCTCCCTCCTTCATTGTTTTTCCTTATAGCCGGCACGGTCTGCAATCGCTGACTACATTGCATTATGTTCTGGTGCAAGACACGGAAGACTGGACACTGACGACTCTTTTTGGCACTTTATTCTGTAAATCATTAGATCAAAAGGTGACGATTTTAAAATCAGAAATAAATTAGAAAAAAAAAACACTATGGAAAATAAATACATCGCATAAGTCCTGTGCATTACCCAAGAATATTTCCGACCTTTTTTAATTTAATTTTTCATTTATTCATAAAATTGCTGCGTGTGCGAGAGAGAGAGACAGATCTCCGAGCAGGCTCCGTGCAACCAGAGTGTCTATATAATAAGACCCCTCATTCAGCATAGCAAAACTTGCGTTTTAAACGACTGTTTTTTAAAGGTGAGCGGGACTCGACCCCCCCCTGATTATATGGTGGTGACGCCCATGTGCATAGCACATGGAAGCAGAAGCACTTCATTCCACAGCAGCATATACTAAGGGAACATTATTTCACTTGGAAAGAACAACTTAACACATTTCAAAACAATGCATTATAGTAAGAATAATAAAAAGGCCTTCAGTATGATCCTTTACTTGTACATATTAATCTTTTCAAACAATCAATAGCTTAACATTCATATTCACATATGAAGGTAGATGCCCTGTGCACAGCACTGTCAGTCCTTATAACTTGGTGAAGGTGATGGCAGGAAACATCAGCTTGACAGAAAATAAGTAGATTCACCCCACAAAATGAATTGCTTCTTTTATTTCATCTTAATTTTCAAAAAAACAACATGTTTTGGACATGGCTTCATCAGCTGTGCTATACAAGAACCTTTATTATCTGCAAGCTGTCTTGCAGTGCATCCTGTATATCTGTTATGTAAACATTTACATGAACATGAACATGTTAAAGGAAGAATATGTAACTTTCTGATCCAGTATGATGTCGCCCTTGAGCACCAGCATTAAACCCAAAACAAACTGCTGTTTGGCGACACCTCTGCTACACTGAATCCTCCGCTCTTCTACAGCCACACACCTCCAACCCCTCTCCACTCACATTTGCACAAAGGAGTTATCAAATTGGAACGCAACATAATTCAGCGCTAAGTGCAAGTCCTTGTCTCGAGCTGCATTGTTGTGTTAGCAGGCTAACGGTAGCTCTCTTAAGTTAGCTCATAGCTTCACATTGCATGTACATTTACACGGAATGACTGTGATCTAAAACAGTTACGTGACATTAAAATAAGCAGGGAGTGCAGTATGTTATTCTTCTTTTCTCTGGTCCCTCACTTAAACAGCTTTCAACACGATATAAATATGGCTCAGTCAACATCACAGACAGCGGGACTTGTGCGTCTCACTCATTGTAAATAGTCATGACAGATGAGATACTGGATTTCTGCTGTATTAATGTGTAAAATGTTGCACATTCTGCCTTTAACTCATTAAAGACATTAGTCAGATTTTTTTGTTTTTGTTTTTAAGGTTTTTGGTCCTAAGCATCTTCATGTAAGAAAAGAAAAACTGTCTCAGTACCATGATTCTTTTCATTTCTATCCGCTGTCACATTTATACTTAGACTGCTGTCAGTCATCTTGAAGAGTTGAAATGTCAGCTTCTGAAATGATGCTTCTGCAGGGCTGTCCATGTTTCATTATGGGAGCATGGCCGCAGTGACACAAATCTGCACTGACAAGTCGTGCAGCGTTATTCCCTTAACATTTCCAGTAATGTAACATGCAAACACACTCCCACACACACAAGCCCACATCACGCAGCTCACAAATGAGCTCTTTTACTCCTCTGTCCTCCTCATATAGGACTTCACATGCATTAATTGCTAGCTGAACCCATTATTTCCACTGTATTACAGGTACATAATTGGGTAATTCTGCATCTAGAGATACAGATGTGTGCATGTGTGGGTGAATGTGTGCGTGTGAGTAAATGATAGGATCTGAAAGTTATTCTAGTGGAATGTGTTCCCATTAGGACCAGTCAGAATCTGTCCACCTCAATAGTAGAGTGACTCTGAGAATGGAGAGCAGGCTTGCATGATAGGAGGAGGAGAGAGGGAGATAGTTAGAGAAAGAGACAACGTTTATCTGAGCAGAGAGACGGATGAGGACAGACAGCTCGAGGGACGACGATCAGGAGGCGAGGATTCTCTCTGACACTTTGTCATTTAATATTACTGTTGTTATAATCTGACGCTGCATCAGAGGGCAGGGAGTCTGTGAGTCATGGGACATACTGTCACCTGATACTGCAATTCCCTTTGGAAATACCTGGCTTTTTTCAAACTTGATTTATCACATCACAGTCTGCATAATTGCTTTTTCAACTGACGTGAATATGCACTTAAAATTCACTTACTGAACATCATCAGTATTCAAATCAGTATCTATACAACTTGGACTTATCATTTGGACTTTGATTCAAGTTTTAGCTTCCATTCCCAGTGGAGCCACTTAATCTGGTCTGAACTGCTCTCAATAAGATTCAGCTTTGGTCATCTTTTGTGTTCATCTCATGTTGCTCCTGAATTCAGATGATGTCTAAGTTTAAACTACTGAGAAAAATGCTTGTTTTTGTTTTACTTTGCTTTGTGTGTTGTACAAATCAAATAATTAAAAGTATAGATTTTTCCAGATTTGAACTTTTTTAAGTATGGCAGGAAGAACACTGAGCCATCACACATACACTGCATAAAGGGGTTTAAAGAGTTATTGAATGAGACATTGAACTATTAACATGCACCTGTTTATTGCTAATGAAAGAAAATCAACAAAGATTAGTGAGTCATGAGCTTAGAGTTGTCAGTAATCTAGTAAATAAAATAAAAACACAATCATAACTTTTTATGATTTTATGTATTTGAGTGTTCTGTCTATTTCAAACTGTTGCTTTTGCATCTCTTTGATTGTAACCTATATCCTGAAACATTAACCCTTTGACTTGCACATGCCTGACGGTTGGCATGATGAATCTGGGGATGACACGTAAAAAACACACAACATTCCTGTCTCACTAGTGCAGGCAGGCATCCACACACAGAGACTGACACTCATCCATACTCTGTTCTGTGATATTGAGTCATGTCTACAATTCTACAATGTCCTTGTCTTTTACTATCCATATCTCTGCCACACATTGTGCACCAGCAGGGGACATATACAGTCAAAGTGCATGCAAAACTGAGCAACTTGGTGTCTGTGAGACCATGATTGTGCATTTATGTGCCTATACACACATCCCTTGCTGCCATAATGGATGTTAGAAATCTAGCTACCAGCTCATGTGGAAGAGTGTTGTGGAAAAGGGCATTGTGCCACAGCTGAGACAAATGTTGTTATTACTCACAGCTTTTGCATTCAATTTGTTTTTGAAGCTGCTTGAATACCCCATTTACAGCCTGAGATTAAGTGAATTAATCTTTGGAGTACTTCCATTGAAGAAACCCTCCTGCCTTTTCTCTTTAGACTCTGAGGAGAAGCAGAGAGGCAGAATGGGAACATTCTGTAGCCAGCCAGTCACTTGGAAAACATGACCAATTGGCATGTATTTGAATGACATGCGTGTGCTTCAGAAAATAAATGTCAGTGTGAAAAATATGTGTGTTTTGCAGTGTGTAGTTGCATGTATTGTGTGCTCCTGTAATTGTGGAGTGTGTGAGTATGCGGGTGGGTGGACTGGCTCAGTCTGGAGCAGACAGTGGTTAAAGTGCACACTAATTGGGATGTCAGACAGGCTGCTCTCTTGCAGAGTCTTGAAACAACCTCCAGCAGGATTGACAAATACATTTGGATTGACTAAAAGTGTGTGTGACTGTGGCTTTTTATATTTTAGACTCGAAAGTTCCACTTTGAGCCCTGTAGACATTGGACATCTGCAAATACAGGGCCTGATCCTATTGACAAGCTCATTTGTAGGTGTTGGCAAATAACCATCAAACTGTTATTGTCATCCCTGTTGTTACATCCAGCAGTGGAACCTAAAAAGGCTGAGATGATTAATCACAGTAGAGTCAAGTTAATAACAGATCTCATTGGGTCAGCTTTTTCCAAATATAAACACTCAAAACACTTACACAGCAGTAATCTTTGGTTGTATTATTGAGCAATAACATTTAGTCAATGTAAAATGAATTACAGCACTGGGATCATGGGAAGAGTGCAATGAAAAAGTGTTTATTGGTATACTTGACTATTTGTGCATGTATGCATAACTTGTACATTTAATAGAAGTAGCCACCAATGATGTCGCCCATTGGTAACTCGACAGTGCCAATGGAGTCTTGAGTTTGCAAACTGGTCGCCACTGTGTTGGGTTTTCTTGAGACAGAATTAACCATATTTGGACAAGAGGGTGATGCTGGAGATAAGCGAGGGGTTGGCAAACTGCAAGTTATTAAAGCAAAACACCCAAACACCCATGTCGAATTCATTAGCTGGTGAATGAGTTTAATCTTGTGTTTCCCACAGAGAAGATTACACGTCTGCTGTAAAGACAATGTAGCAAAGGGGCTAATACTGAGCTTTTGGCTTTTTGAGCCAGCTTCAATTGGACACTTAGGGAACTGTAGTTTTTTGCACTTCTACATGTGTTTCATTCTTCAACACTGGAAGTTACTGCTTGCCTATATACTACAGCTCATATGTGCATGTGTAGAAACTTGGTTTTGTGAATATGTCTGTTCTCAAAACAGATTTACAGCACATGGTAGTGTGGGTGGGTTTGGGTGGGAGTCAAAGAGTTCCTTCAGGATTACCACAAACTTGTTTTTGTCAGTGTTTATCTGTGTATTAGCAGAGGTTAGGTGAGTGTATAGGTTCGGATTCAGTGATGAAAATAATTCTGTGTGCACAAAAAGCAGAAAACAAGACTGCTGAGGTTAGATGTGGACGTGGTCGATTAGCTCTGGTTCAAGGTTCTGTTACAGTGTGAGCTGAGATTAGTCAGACAGGGGTCACTGCTTCTTTTAACTTTCTTTCACCTGCCGACTTTCTCCTGCCTTCTATATTTTTCTTCACTGTCGCTTTCTTTTCTCCCACCCCTGTTACTGATCTGTCTCTGTCTAGACACTTGTCTCTCTCCTTCCCTCATATCTCACATCAGACTCACATCCACTCACGTTGACTCTTACATCACTTTTACACAACCCCTACTTTTTCTTTATGTTTAAAGGCACCTTGTTTCTGTCACTTGTCATGTCACTTTCTCATTCATATCTACATTATCTCTTTGGTTAACCATTTTGTCACTTCCTATCTTAGTGTCTATCATTGAGATACTCAAAGGCAATGACCGGCTAGAGAGGCTTATCTGTTTGGCACTTTTCATACACCAAGGCATTGAAGTGCTTCACATAACGCATTAAACAAAACAAAAAAAACATCATAATGTATAAAATTCACATTTAAAGTAAATGGAACAACAGATAATAGTTCCAGTAGTTGTTTTTAAGAGTTAAAGCAACAATATGTAACTTTTCCAACTTAAAATATTACTTTTAATTTGGACCTTATAGCACAATTTCTTTTAACAGGGAGAATCCACAGAGTGCCCTGGTCGCCTGTTTTTAACACTATGTAACTTTGGTAGCTTGCGACGGTTCACTTGCAAGAAGTGCATAATGCTTCATAACACTAGTTCAACCTCCAGCTAAAGAGAAGCTAGTTAGCTTGTCTTGATATGTTTTTTATACAATGACGAAGGCGAAGAGGACGGTGACAGATGAAGCTACGAAAAGAAAAAGAGAGAGAGTGACCGAGCAAGAAGCCGGACTAGAGTAAATAATGGACCTTGTCAGTTGACATTGTTCTTTGGCTTCTCAAAGCGTCTTTGTGTTGTGTTGAAAAATGCTACCATAGCGTGAAACAATAGCAGAGGCTATCTGTATTCTGGAACCATCCCTCCTTTGACACTGTATGCTAATATGCTCTCCAGAAATAATTCCAGTTAATCCTGTCTTTGTTAGAAGGGATCAGATTACCAATTAATTTATGCTGTGTAAGTTTATTAACAATTAAAGAGTCTAAGATACAATATTCAAGATAGGAACAGACTGAGGTGGGTCAATAATTTAGCAGTTTGGTTGATTATTAACATATTATAAATAAAACATTTATTTGGATGTATAGATTTGACTAAACAGTAGGTAGCCTCCCATGTTCATGTATTTCTGACACCTCAGTGATGTATAGAATATCTTGCATACATAAATTATTTTATTCCTGTATGCAAACCCAGTGTACTTTTGCCTCACACACGTGCAAACACACTGAATTTCTGCCCCACACGCAGGTGCAGCAGGAGTCTTCCTGTCTTTATACTAAGGAGGAGGTATTGATCGACTGTGAGAACGTGGGGGGGGAGGGAAGCGAGTGTTCTTTGGCATTCTCTAAAGGACAGGAAGCACGGTGCTGCCCTTGAAGCTCAGTGTGGGGTCTGACTCATTGGATGTGAAGCTAGACTTGTGCTGCCAGTCAAGTCTTGTAGTCTCTGGTGTTGAAATAAAATATAGCCAGTCTCCTTGCTCAGCAAGTGGAAAAAAAGTTATATTTCATCTCAATCTTATTTCAGTTTTCCAAAATCAGGCAATCATACTAACACCTGTTTGGCTACTTTAATTTCTTAGATAGAGGGGGTTGTGTGAGAGGAACAGAGGACAAGGGCAGTGGAAGTGTTGTGTTTAGTCGGCAGAACGTGTCAGCCAGCTAATGGACAGACTCTCTGAACAGGATCCAGAACTATTTGAACTTGGACACTTCAAAGGGGTAGTAATGGGTGATCCTTTGAAACCATCCTAATGTAGGGTTTGTGCATGTGTGTGTGTGTCTTATTAACGCATGACTTGTTGTGCCTGTTTGACTACAGCATATTCAGCACTTTTTCAGTACTCTGAGATGTGTTTTAAATGTTTTTCTGTGTGGTTTGAAGCTACAAAGGCTCTGTATGTGTGTGCAGGTTAAAAAAGCACCAACACCGATGTTAAAAGTAATTAATTTGTAGATATATTTTACAGATAACATTCAACCAAACAATAGTTTATTGTTTCATTTTGCCAAATACTCTGTGTACTAATGTGCGTGGAATGGTCTGTATTTGTTTTGACCAGAGAAAGTAGGCAGTTTTGGACACCCCTTGGTTTGCCAGGCAAACGGCAAAACAACAGGTGTTGCAGCGATGGAACCGGGCAAACAAAAACGGACTCTACACGACCTAAAAAGCCTCAGCATTTTTTTTAATTAGCATCACAACCAAAAACGTGGCAAAACAAGGATAAATATTGGAAATGCTTTTGAATAATGGAGAGATTAGAACGCAGAGGTTTTAAGACCAACGTATAGCTGGCTAAATACTGAAGCTTCAGTGTCCACAACATGGCAACCCACGTGCACGTCGACTCTAGGGAGGAGGGGGCGAGGGAAGACAGCTCTATTCAATGTTTAGATTTTGGACTGCAGTGCCCATTTTAAACGCTAGGTGTCAGAGTTACAAGTTGCTCCATTAATGACACAATAAATCATCAAAAACTCCGAGCCAATTCATTGTATATTGTAAAAAGCTTATCCTGAAAAAATTGCACTTCTCCTGTTACACAATGGAATCCTTTTACTTTGATCCATCCATGATTCAGTCCAAATATAAATAAACCATTATTTTTTAAATGGCATAAATCAGGAAGAGCAGTGGAGTGACATTAATGCATGACTGTTCAAATTGCTTAATGTTAAAGATCCCATATTATGTCCTTTTGGGGTTCATATATCTAATTTATGTGCCTACTAAAGTACGTTCACAATCGCTAATGTTTGAAAAAAGTGTCTGTTTTCATGTACTGCCGATCGATGCAGCCCGTCTCATCTGCCTGTGTTTGCAACGCTCAGAAGTGCCCACATCAGGGTCCCCACGTGTGCCAAGTCTGATCTGATTGGTCGGCCGATCTGCTCTGTAGTAATTGGTCAGTCGTTCGGACAATTCTCGGAAATGTTACGCCCCTTTTACCATATTGGGAATACAGCTACTGTGCAGCATGAGCTTGTGCTTGCTACAACGAGCCAATGGGCTTGGATCAGTGACACCACACTGGCAAGACGTCACACTGGCAAATTTCAACGAGGGGGGCTAGGGACCGAGCGTGACATGCTGCTAATGCTAATGCTAACAGGAGGACGTAGGAGAAGCCGCGTTTCCGCGGACTTTGAATTTTTGCACATAGATGTGCCTAAACATGCACAAGACACCTGGAAAACACTAAAGAGCATATAAAACCAGAAAAAGCATAATATGGGACCTTTAATATATTTTTCTTTAAACATTGTGTGATAATGTAACACTGTAACAAATCACATCACCTTCACAAACATATTTGATTTAATTACTGTACATGTTGAAAAGGTTGAATGTGACTTTGGAGTAAATATGTCATCTCACCCCATCATTCACTGTTTGTTCTTCGTGCTGAGCTTTTCATGGGCTGAAAGCAAATTTGCATTCTAGCTCAGTCTACCTGTTTTCTCTGTCAGGTCCTGAGCTCAGAACAAAGCAGATTGTGTTTATGATATCAAAGCCAATAGTACTAATGAATTATATAAATTTGGATATGATTGCACATGCTTGAATTTCCCTCGGGATCAATAAAGTATCTATCTATCTATCTATCTATCTATCTATCTATCTATCTATCTATCTATCTATCTATCTATCTATCTATCTATCTATCTATCTATCTATCTATCTATCTATCTATCTATCTATCTATCTATCTATCTATCTATCTATCTATCATGTGTGCAACTCTTTTCAGACCATGTATTTTCCATGATCTTTTTTCCATATTCCATGTTTGAAGTGATATTATTTATTTGATTTCTGTTATCGCATGTCTGTGTGCATAACTAAAATTAAAATTTCCATTTTTACATCAGTCACTGTTGAGAGTTGTAAGCCCAAGAATATTCTTACAACTTCAAACAGCGTCTGAACCCTTAAAGGCCTGTCTAAACCCTGACCTTATCACTTTCTCTTTATGTCTGTCTTCCTGTTCTCCCATTTCTTCAGAACTGCTTCTCTCACTTTCTTTAAACACATTCCCCCCTTCTGTCAGATTGGTTTTCAATAACAAACAAGTGTGTATATTTACTTGCTTACCTAACTAACAAGGAACTGCCTTGTCGTTACGCATTCACCAACAGGGGACTAGCCAGAAAACGTGATATTTTTGAAGTCCGCTCTTGGACATTAAATCCCCCTAAAATCACTATCTGGTTAAGCTTTACAATTTTGGCAACAGGGGACCTAAGAGTTAACATGCCACATAGAGAAGAAACCAGCCTCTTGATAAGTTATTTAATTTCAGAAACAAAATGTAAAGTCTCAGGTTTATTGGATGTCTTAAATTATGAATTCAACACTGGATTAAAAGTAACTTCTAACACAAAAGCTTCATTCTACCACTTATTTTAGAGTTTAAAAAGGGAACAGAATTTGAAAACAACAATACACTGGAGTAAATTCTGAAGATTGAGATATATACAGTATATATTCAGTTTTAATTAATCCTTGAATTCTAATTTAGTACTTTTTAAGATGCAGAATTAAAAACAAACAGTTTGTATAAAGGCACACAACAAATGAATTAAATCAAAATCAAGTTTATTGCCAAACATAAGGGGAACAGAGTACTTTATCTCAGTGTTTTGATAAATTACAAATCAATATAATAGAGGATGCTGTGTATATGAAATACCGATGTTGAAACCCTTACACTGAGGCTCCGTTGATGCTCCCAGTGCTTGGGCTCAAACCAATAATACACCATAATGTCAGCTCTATGTCTTTGCTTTACAGTAAGGCTGCTCGATTGTGGCAAAAAATCCACATCACGATTATTTGGAGGTCACAATTATTATAACAACAATTACTCATTGTTTTTAAAACATCTGCATCACAAGCATTTATCAAAAAAGTGTGAAAGTGAAAATTAAAAAATACATAAAAACAATATTTTGTAATAATAAATAAATAAAAATAAGCAACCTGAGTTTTTATGGTAGTGGTGAATAACTCTTGTTGCCAACATGTTGTGGGTAGACGAAACGTAATGGAAATTGAAACTAATTTCCCAGCCCTACTTTCCAGTCTTGTCTGTTATCTCTGTTTGGTTTTGATACTAGAATCTTTGGCATATCCCGGGGATCTTCATTTCCTCTAGGAAGTTCTTGAAATGGTGTTCCAAGATTTTTCACTCCATTGGTGACCAGAGTCTTCTCTTCTCTATAGAATAAACAAAGTACACCAATTAATCAATTTGCTCACAGTTAATAGTTATGTGTAAAAAGTAATTTGTCAAACAAGTATAGTCTTGAAATGTTTTACTTACAATTGAGGTCTGGTGTCAAGTCTCACAGGGTTGCAAAAAGAAGCCTGCTCACTTTTGCCATTTTGGGAGTTTCTTCGTGGGGAGTCTGTTAAACTCCCCACGGACTTCGATATCATGGCCCATGAAATTTGCCAGCTGATCTAGTTCATTGATTTGCAGGTTGAGGAGTTGTAAAACCGTGGCCACATGCTTCCTTAGTTTGGCTGATATGATGTCTTCTGGATGCTTTGCTCCACAAGATTCTGCATAGCGTTTCAAGGTGTCACATCCCTGAATGTTCTCCTGTGACCCAAAACATGGACGGGCAAAAATGTAGGGATTGGAGGCGGAAATTCCAACCTTTTCCCTCGTCTTGATTAGAAGTTCCACAGATTCACGTACATTACTTGTAAAGAGAACTGGTACTTTGTGGCCCCTTTCCCCCTTTACCTCTACTCTGACAAGATTCTTGCACAGTGTTTTCTCAAGGGGAGACAGGCTCTCTAGAGTTTCCTCCTGCATTCTGCCTCTGTTCCTCTGGAGGTAGGTCTGGATTTCCATTCTTGATACATCTTCCTCACAATGTCGATTGAATAATATCAGTTGTGTCAATGTGATATGGGAGAGCTCACTCCATGACTTTTGGGATGGATGTTCAGTCAGTGCCTCTTTGTGTACCTCTTCAAGGCATTTCAAGTAGTCATGTAATTTCTGAATGTCCTCTAATAGAGGCAGGACTTGGGGGTTGTCCAAGTTCTTTTGGCTTAATGTTTTTTCAGGATCGGAAGACATGTGTGTCGTCCACTCCGTGTCAATTAACCTTGAAAACTGCTCCGCTTTAGCCTCTAAGGTCCCATCGTGTTGACGCAGTGCCTCTCCTCGCAGTATAAAAGACACCTTGACAAGTGATTGGCGCAGTTTGAGTGCTGTTGATGGAACCGCAAATCTATTTGTCGAGTTATCAAACCCTGCCACTGTTTTAAAAGCCTCAAGAACTGAGCTGAACTTTTCAGGGTTTATCAAGTCCTTCAAAAAATGTATGTCCTGGTCAATCGTCCTTGCTGCTTGAACAAGCCTGGAAAGTTCCCTCATTTTATTTAGGATATTTGCCCTCTGTCGTCCCACTGCTCCATTTTTCGGACACATTCTCTGTCCAAACTCAATTATAAGGGCATCCGATTTCACGACTTGATTCACATCATCGTTTGACATATCCTCCACAAGTTTCATCAGTCCACTGGAAATGGAAGTGTCCAATGGCAACATTAGGACATTCGCTTGAGCTTTCTTTTTGACTGAGCCATCCTCTTTCACCTGGAGCTTGCAACGCTTTTTATGTCTCCAGAGGTCCGTTTTTGTATACATGGCAAAACAGAAATTGCAAGGCACATAGTCCACGTGAGTCAATGGGTTGATTGCTTGCCTTTTAGGAATGATTTGCCCATTGCCAGAAGAGAGAACTGAACAGTTGTGGTGGTAGTTCCCCATGTTTCTTACTTTGCTCAGCAGATGATTCCGCATAGTTGAACCCTTTCCGTGTGCAAGGGCCTTAGCCACTTCAGATCTGTCAGAATGCACTTGACTCAAATGTCTTGTAATTTTTCCATACGGCCGATTACAATAGAGGCAGTAGTTCTTCTTGTCATAGATCCTCTGATGTGTTGTGTTGGAATACATTTTCACCTCTATACAAGGCTGTGGGTTGCTTTGAACTGCCAGATTTGGGGTTTCCGGTGTCTGTTCTCTCAGGGTTATTGCCATAACATTTTCTTCCGGTTGGTATTGCTCCTCAGACATTTCCAGGGAAAGGGAAACCTGTCGTCCCTTGTTTTTGGTGTATTTTCCAGAACCTGGTTAAACATAAAAGTAAATAAATTATTTGTAACAATTAAAATTGTGAAAACATAGAACTTAAATGAATGTAGCAACTGAGACCACATTTCATGAACTACCCATACATTCTATGCAGTTCTAACACTCGATGATTGTACTGTCACTTCTCAACTATGTCTAAGAAATTTCATAAAGCATGGAAATAATTTTTTTTAAATATTACCTTTTTCAGCACTGATGATGTTTTTCAGAACTGTATCCTTGTCTTCCCCAGAATCAGTGGCGTGCAGAGTTTCCTTTCCAGCACACATCCTTTTGGGTCTCATTTTTCTGTGAAATATTCAATAACATGAACTTATTGAGTTGAAACAAACATTTTCACTGCTGACAATAAAAACATGCGATTATGCCGCTAGGCTGCTTGATCGTTGATATAGAGTTAACAGAATTTGTTACAAGGAATTTACAGATCAATTCAGTGTTATATGAAAAAATAACTTACCACTTGATTATTCCTTGAAGTAGCGGTTTCTCAATTCCTCAAAATATATTTCAAGGTGAGATATGCTGTTTTACTAACTTTCTGTAGGTTGAATTGATAGATGGTAAAAAAGCGACTCAAACTTGAGAAATGTGGTAAAACCAATTACAGCTCAATGAAGAAAAGGGTTGAAAAGGATCCAAGACTTTCTTCGTCTTCAGGAAAGGCACAGAGAAGCTAGACACCTAGGACCAAGGATTGTCATAGACTGATGTAAGGTTCCAGTGAGGAGCCTCGATTAAATACACCTTCCTGACCAGGTATCTGGACAGTGATTGGTTCTCGGGATAAGACAAAAGAGGGAAGTCCCCTCTTTGATTGGACAACATGACAGAGGTCCCCTTTGAAAAAGTCTAGAGCGATATTCACACTGCTGAAAGGATATATACATTAGGTTACAGTTTTTTGGGAATAGTTATGAACAAAATGTCACAAAAAGGAACTTCTGACATTTGTACTTTTTTGTAAAAATGTTTCCTTCATGATTTAAAGTACCAAAATAAATTACAGTGCCAGAAGACTTAATGAACATTTGTTTGTAGAAATGAACAGAAATGCACATGGGCTTTTTGACGTGGAAAATCATATTGTTTTTTAAAGATTGACCCCAGTTAAATTGTTGACTCTGTCTATAAAATATCATGTCAACCACAAGATGTGGTTAGCCCATTTTAAAATGCATACACACAGGTCATGAAAATGACCCAGTATTACGTATTGGAGGGAAAACTGTAATAAAGATAAACAAAGATTTATTTTTATGTTATTAAATCCTGGATAAAGTAAATCTTGTTTGCTGATACCATGATCTTGGTTAGTGAGAACTTTCACAGAAATCTTGGCTATAGTTTAAAAACCCAGAGGCCCAGTTTGAAAAGCCCTAACAACCATCGTCAGCTATAAGGGACCATCCCCCACAATGTTTACAGGACTAATGCAGAAGGTGACAATGTATTAATGGGACAGGTTCACACCTCCACCCGCTCTGGGTCCATCACTTCTCAGTGGAAACACTCTGTACAATCAAGTCTCTGAAGTTCCCTTCCACACAGTGTTATTGGTTCTGAAGACATTTAACATGAAAATAACTGAGCTCGACTCAAGTTGTTGAAATTGACTTTGTAAGTTTCCTGTTCACCAGTGATGATCTGCCAGCCAAGCTTTACGAGTACCGTAAAATCAACGCTTTCTGTATCACAGGGATACAATTATTTCAAGATAAACAGTATTAGTCTTTATACTGTACATGTTCTTACTTTATCACAACAAAGTGAACACAGAGATATTAATCCCTAAAAGCTTTAACTGCCTCTGGATACTTGTTAGCATTTAGCTAACATGAGGTTGCTTTTACAGTGTAGTATATACGTATACTATACATTTTTACCTGGGTGCAAAATTAAATAATTAAATACAACTTTTACATTTATTTTGTACACAGTTTGGAGATTAGCAAAATAAAAAACTGTTGTAAAAACAAACCTGTAATGACACATTCATTTTCATTTGAATCTTTTGACGTCAACCACACATTATTTGTGGGTTCATCCCAACTGCAAGTAATAATAATTCAGAATGATTGCAAATTCTAACCTGTCAAACCCCAGACTCAGTAGGCATGTAGTCATGACTTAACAAATGTGTCCGCATTAGCTAGAAAATGACACACTAACACGTAAAGCAAACATTGCTCTCTCTTTTGAAGTAAGATAAATGTTCATTTCAAAAGAAATAATCACTCCATATGCTAACATGGTGTTTATGATGCCTTAAAAATGATAAACCCGAGTGATGAATGTAACTGCTAGAGTAACAAACTTGTAAAAGATCCACTCTTAAATATGTGTGATTTGTTGTGCTTGTTCTGAAAAAATATTACAATGTTCTTGTCAGTCAAAGCTGACTACAAGCTGTAAATGCATATTCATTTATGATTTGTGTATTTGACAACTTGTTTAGACCAAATGCTGCTGACCCTCAATGACATGTTTCTATGGCCTTGGTTGTGTATCTTTTATTTCATGCAAACTCTGTGACAAAATGAAGAGACTGTATAAAAACACAGATATCGTTGAAAGTTCTTTATTATGTTATATATTTATATCATGTTGGGACAAAGAGTATGCCCAAAGGACAAAAACACAAATGATAGTTTTGTTCAAGTATTTTTTTCCCCCTATAATAATAATAAAACAAGTCTGAGCACAGTGAATCTCATGTTGACCAGTAGTTGAGCAGAGATTGGTCCAATGCATGGTCCTTTGGATGAGGCCTGATCAGCAACAATTCTACAGGAATGCAAATGTTCTGAAAAAGCCACTTGTAAAATGAGGAAAATAGATCTGTTTATGTCAGATTATAATGGTGAAGACCACAGTTGGAATGTTAATCTGAATTGGTCGTTGACCAGGCATCTGGACAGTAAGAGGTGAGTATTGCTCTCACAGTCATGCAAATATTCCATGACAATTGTTTGCAGTCATACGGTCTTTACCTGCATTCAAAGCTATTGAGACACAAATGTGCAGCTCTCCTTGTTTTTGGGGAGGTGGGGATGGAGCATTAGACACAATGCTTATAACTATTGTTGTAGAAAGGGCACTTTCTTATAAGCAATCAGCTATGGTAAACCTGACTATGCAAATGATAATGGCTGTGTACCATACTTGAACATCTTTGCAGACTGCTTTCTTCAGTGCTCTTCAACACAAGTTGTGATTCAGAGAAGTAAAGTCTGGGTCTGTTCAGAGTGGCTTTAAATTAGAAAATGACTCTTAGTCCCCTCTTTGTCTAAATAAAATGACACAGGTCCCCAGATGGATTGTATAAAGCAAAATATACAGTATATGCATGAAGACAAAACAGTGGAAAAATTGGCAAAGTCGTAACGTTTTCTGCTCTGTATCTTTGCAGGGGGAAACTCTTGCAACATTGTTTGCAGTAAATACTGCAAATAAATAAGTTTTAATATGATGATCAACATTTTCTGTACTTGAACATTTGTACAACTAACCGTAGATTCTTCTAAGGTGTTGTTGTCTTATCAAGTCTATAGTACACAACTTAGTTTCCCTAAACTTATGACCCTGTTTTAGATGGACTGGATTTGTCAAGATACATTTTAGAGATAGGACAGTGGAGAGAGCCGGAAATCATGGACAGACCACAGCCTTCTTACATGGGGCGCTCCCAACTACTGGCATCCCCTGCTGTGTACTTTTCCAACGTGAGGGGTCCTGTCAGTTTCATCTGTCAGTTAAATGTGTGTTCAAGTAACTGCTGTCTGTGACTGTTGAAGACTTGACATTAGATGAGAGAAAATCTGATGAAGGAGACATTCGACAGTTCCCTTAAGACTTAATTAAGAATGAACAATTATTTATTTAACAATTTAGGAAATGAATGTGCAGTCTTTGGGGATTAGACTCTATCATGACGACTTCATGTACTTTGGGGGGTAATGAGGCCGACAGCTGGATAGGATACCCCCCCTATGGAGTTAAGACACTGGTGGTGGTGGTGATAGAAAAGTGCAGGATGTAATGAGGATTGGGTTTCTGAGGCTTTATTTGAACTCTGCTGAGCTGGAATGGAGGTGACTGGGGCGGAAGAGGGTCGCAGCGATCGCACTGAAATGTACAACTGACTGTGGAAGAGAGAGAACAGGTTTTGAAATTGGACCGCGGCAGGATGATTTGTTGAGAGAGGTTGTGGCAGAGGGTTGGATTATTACTTAAAGATTAAACGCCCCAAATCAGCTGATCACAAGAGCAGGGAGACAGAGGAAGTGGTAGAGAAGGAGAGGCTAAGTTGAATGCAGAAATTGAACAAATGTGTGAGAGAATATAACCAGTCTTCCTGCTTGAACTTAAGCTGATCTCCATTTAACAGTGAACCTCCTCATCATAGTTCTTTGTCACTTCGTAAAAGGAGCCGGAACATCGTCATGTCTTCTAGGCTGATAATATTACTGACATTTCAGTTCTTTTAACCTCACAACGCCCTGACGCAACAAAAGGATGGTTTCAGCAACAGCTTATCTCTTCCCAGAGAGTCTGCACTGAAGTTCAAAAGGATGTCATGCTTTTGAAGCTATGAGACACTTATTTGTTCTAAATCCAGTCTCTTAGGTTCGGCATCACTTATTTCCAGCAAAATTATCATTTGATATTTGGCGATGTGTACTACTTAGGGGGGTTAGGATTTGAAATCTGGCAGGATGCAGGGCAGACTTTTTTTGCTTTTATTCATGAAGGAAAATGCATAGGTCTCTCTCATGTGGATCATATAAGAAAGGCTAAAAATAAAATCAGCATGAATGTGTTCATAAAGCCCTTCCCTCCTCTTGAAAAAAGTGCTGGCATTACACAGGGGAGCATTTGAGAGAGAGATGGAGCAAAAAAAAAAAACCCTCCATGGAAACATAACCCAAAGCCAGGTTTGAAAAGGTATTAAAATCAAAGAATAAAATGTTTGAATCAGAGTACTTAGAGTTAAACCTCTAGCACGCTTCTTTCCCCCATAGAACATGATGCCAGAAGTCAAAAATATTCAGAGTATGACTAGACACACGCAAACATTTTCCCTCTCTTACAACAGTGTGCTCACTCCTTGTAATGCTTCCTCACTTGAAGTAAACATAATCCAACATCTCATTCTCTCTAATGTCATGTTGACAAAGGGCCCAGTAATTCATGGCACCGATGATGAGCATTTATTTTTACCATTAATAAACAAAGGGTGCCAGTACTGAGACGCCAACACAGAAGGTTGTTTAAACCATTCTTTGTAGATTAAAAAACAAATCTCCTGATTGCCTGGAACACATCGCTAATGGATACGACAGGAGGTCTTGTAGCACAAAGTCTATGAGGAAAAAAAATCCTGAAACTAAATTGAAGAAGCTTAAATAAGCACAAACGAGTCACAGGGAGGAATCTGAATTTTTGGTTTGTGTTTAAGTTTGCATGCTTGTTTTGATGGGAGTCTAGGATTGTGCATTTGCATGGTTGCAGATTAAATATGACTTAATTCATGTATAATGTAGTTGGTTTCAAGTTGATGAACAATCAGTATTAGGGGTACAGCATGTAAATGGCAGATTAGGTACGCCTACTCCTGGCATTAGATTCCCAATTTCACCACACTATTTATCCCCTGGGCATGTGTAAATATGGATGTGTTTACAGTCTCTCTATCTTTTTCTCTCTCTTTCCATTATGTCATATCTTTCTCTCCCCTCTTCCTCCCTCTGGCTCTCTCCATTATTTTACCTTCCTTATTACTGCACTATTATTTTCTCTTCCTCCCACTCTCTGTCTCCATCCCTCGTTCATTCTGAACATGAGACCACATCACCTGAGTCAGCAGTCTGTGCTCCCTCTGAGTGCAACTCTGCTGCTCTCATGTTGATGTTCCTCATGCTGTTGGATCCGTTACAGGAAGTGAATCATGCTGCTCGATAAGTTCTGAGTTCTCATGTTTCAGATGATTGTTGTACAGACTAACCCTGACTGTGTCATGTTTTATTTAATGCTACATTGTTAGCATTTTAAGTTCTTTATTATGTAACGACTCTGTCGGTATAGTCACACAAGCCGATTTAATTGCATGCACTTGTGGATGAAAATGCCAACACACACACACACGCAAACAAAAACTCATTGGCCCAGATGTCTATGAGCCCTGTTGAGAACACAGGTGCCTCTGCTGCTGTCCAGCTGTGTGTTGTAACCTCCTCCTGTTCCTCTTCACAAGCCAGAATCCTGATCAAGTCATTTCAGACAGTGACACACGTAATGTTAACAGTTCACTTTCAAATACTGCTTTTGGTGCCTCTAAAAACATAATTCCATCTATAATTATATTGTGCTAAAACTGTTAATACCATTCATGGATATATTTCAAAGTGATAAAACGTGATGCATAATGTACTGGTGTGCATTTATATCATTCACAAGAGGAACTATTTGAAATAATAAATGGTATATGATGGTGTTATTTGACATAGTGAAGCATTAATACAGTGAAATCCACTTTATTCACTTTCTTTGGCATTTAAAAGGTGAAAGAAAGTACTTGAGTTTCTTTCCTTTGTTTCATGCAGAACCTGATGTTTGTTCGGTTGCTCTAAAGCAGGGGTGTCAAACTCAGGTTGAGGACAAATTTTGCCTCCTGTCAACGGTCAACACCCGAAGCCGGTCTAAGAAACTAGCACCGTAGACGATAGTACAGCAGAGACGTGTGGACAGGAGAGGCAGAGATCAAAAGTAAAAAACTAATAATGATCAAATAAAATAACTATTAATATGTTTCTACTGATTTGTGCTATAAATGTAATTTCTGTACGATTCCAAAAATGTCAATCATTTTTATGATCACAATCGCTACATTTGCATATTTCCTCCGCGGGAGACATGCTCCGTGAGGCAGCGACGAGCTGAGCCTCATCTCAGATTGCGCAATCCCTCGCAAACTGGGTTGAGCGTATGCCTTTTGCTTTCTTACTGTTTGTCACCAATGTTATGTTCGTAGACACTTTTATTATATGTCCTCACTTTCCATAGAATGGGTAATGTATTTCACGTGTGTTTATAACATCTTTAGTCTTGCTGATTTGACATGAAACCGCACTGAAAAAGCGTGAGGTGAGGCAGCCAGTACCTCTGCCTCAACTGAAGGGGGCGTGCGTCACGTTGCCTGAGGCTCATAAGGCCAAGAGTTTATGCTTGGTTTGATGTTGCTCCTCTTCTATGCAGAATTAAGTTCACAACAGAAGTACATTTTAATTTAAATTTTGCTCTGATTGTTTACAAGTAAAGGTAAGACCATGAATACACCACAGTATATACTTTTATTTTTATTGAATGAGTATGAATTGTGGAATTGCAATGGCAAATTATGAAAACACGGAGGGTAGCAGCGCAAATGCGCAAATTCTCTGAGGCGCTTTAAATGTAACGTTCTTCCTTGGCCAAATTTGTACCTTACCTCTACGTGTGTGTGTAAATAATGCTGATATGAGATATGAAACACAACCAGTAGTCAATGTGCAAGCTGCCAATTGAATGGTGAATTTAAGCTACTCTATAAATGGGTTCATATATTTGTAAATCTGACTCTGAAAAAGTCAGTGCCTCACCAGCCACGACCCTCACCGCACGTCACTGCAGTACAGCAGAAGAAAGGTCACATGATTGTACTGACGTGACTTCAGTCCAATCACAAACAAGTAGTATGGGCCTACCCTTTCCGGTTTGTGAAATATATTTCGCAGCAAGTGAAAAATAAATTGCAGCAGGTGAAATATATTTCACAGCAGGTATAAAAGAATTTACAGCAAGTGAAATATTTTTACACTTCCTAAAATATTTTGATATTTTTTGAAATGTTTTTGTGTTTCATGAAATATTCTTTCATGTAGTGAAATGTTTTTCGCAATCATGAAATATTTAGACAGTTGACCTTCAGGGCCACCGTAGTTACGCATGACTGAGAGGAGGGTTTTTGGACGAGCTGCTCTTTGTGGCTCACTCCAGGAAGGAGGCGTTGTTATTATAAGTCAAACGTTTGTTTTACATCAGTCAAGACAGGAGAAACTGGTAAGAAGTGTGGACAGAACTGAATACCAACAGGATGAGCGTGCAGTGCAGCTGTGCGCCTGTGGTTATTGCGTAGCTCTGTTAAATTCCGGCATCTTCTGAGCACATAAAACTAAAGAAATACCGCTCCTTCTATCTCTCTTGAAAACCTACATTCTGTGTCCGCTCTCTCTTTTTGTTCAGCCTGATTGCTGATTAAAGCAGGAGCAGCTCGTGCGCCTCGGCAACTCCTCTTTTTTACGTTACTCCCTGCTGAGAAGATAGTTCAAAACGCCCCGTTTAATTAATGTTCGTATCATCATATTACCCTTTGATGTTGCTAATTATACATAGCTTTTTTTTACAAGTGGGTGAACATAGTGTATTGAAAATATTTAATTTATAAAAAAATCTCATACAAATATTTTTCCAAAATGTCCCCCTTCTAACCAAAACGTCTCACTGACATCCCCGGCAACAGAAGGCCATCTGAAGAATCTTTTTCTTTGATTTCTGGGATGAATGACTGGTACCAAATGGTGCTACAGGCTCTAAGGTATAAAAGCAGGCAGCAGAGACAAAAAGAGCTGAAGCTATGAAAAGAGAAATGAATACAAAGAATGAAGTGTCATTGAACCTTTTGTCCTTCCTCTCTCTTTATCAGAGATGTCTGCTAAATGTGATCATTATCACACAATAACCTTGATTTGGTTCTTTTATATCTCTCTGCTTTCCCTTTTTCTCCATTAAGTGGACAGACCTGTTCACATGAAAAGGTGGTCAGAAGGTTGTGAACAGCCTTTATTGTACTTCTAGTGCCTGACTGTGCGCTTTAACAACCAGCATCATGCCTGATCTGATACTGTGTAACCATGAAACACTTACACACACACTTTTGCACATGCGCTCATATGCACAGCTCATTGTGTAAAACCTGCATGAAAATTAAGACCAAACCTGTATGTTTTAGTCAAGCAACATTATAATGTGGAGATATCCCCATTTGTGTAACTCCTGTGTGTGTATGTTTGCTATGATTTTTCTCATCTGTGTGTGTGCACAAAGTCCTATTATCTATACACCCGCAGAATGTTTAATTGGTCAGTGTGAGAGTGTAAATGACCTGTTTGACCCCAGTAGAGCGGTCGCTGCACTATGTCAGAGTTTAAGAGTTGAACTGTCTGAACCATTAGCTTTGGACCTCAGAGGCTGCTGTGCAAAAGGTCAAAGGGTCTCAACCTCAGGAAGGCAGACGGGAAAAGATTCATTCAGGCTGAAATTACAAAAATGAGGTGAATTTGGAGAGAAAGTATAAAAGACTTGGGGTAGTTATAGGGAGCAAAAAGCTGAACTTATAACTGAAGAGAGGCTGAACGGACAAGGGAGCGAGCACTCTCTCTCTCTGCTCTGTTAGCTCATTATCTGATGCTTTGATACCTAAGAGCTTTGCTGCATTACACATCCTCTTTTGCCATGTTTAATTGACTGCATCCAGTTTACATTTTCTATTTAATGGACACAAAATTGATGCATACAATTCTTACAGAATGTCAACAGACTGAATAATCTAACCAGCACTTTTACTGTGTACTGCATAGAAAGTGTTACTTTTCTTCCCCGTACATTGTAATGACTTGGATGGATACAAGATGATTTGATAATACCGCTCAAAGGCCATTAAAGCAAAAAACAAAGACTGTTTGTTCACTGTGTTCATGTTGTTATAACCCTGAACAGCTGCAAAGACAACACACACACATATCAATTCTCAAATGCTTTTCTTAAATCAGTCCAAACCAATTCTGCTGCTGTGAGTCAAGCCGTTGATACATCATGGAGATAGAAACATACAGTAACTGTCAAGGGCCGGACAGGGGGAGCACACTTAAAGCAGCATGAGGGAAGGAAAGAGGGAGAGATGTTTGTGGCATCGTGTCACTTCATAAAATATTTGCAGCAGTGCCTTGGAGCCAGATTAGACGTTAGCTCTGATCTTCATCTGTAAACACATCAGCTCTGAGATTCTCTTTGAACTGAGACCGTCTCAGTGCACATGAGGCACTTTGCTGCTGTCACTGAACATCTTGTGAGCTTGGTTCATCTGTAATTCAACTTGTACACTTATGCACAGAGTAGAATATTTCCTTGTGAACACACTTTGATTTGATTGTTTACATGATTTTAACCGATATTATGCAGAGGACATCTTATTGTTAATGAAAGCACACACACACAAATGCATTGTTGAAATCATTATTATAAAAGGTTGACATAGTTTTCTTGGTGCATTCATGTTGCTGTGTCTGCTGTCAGAGTTGCTCTAGGAACTACACGGTGCCAGACCCCCCCGGCCTGTTCGATGGTCACGTCTGGCCCATGTATTTGAAACACAAGAAAATTGTGAGTTGTGAAAGTGTAAACGTTAGTGGCTACACATTTTTCCTTTTTTTTTTTTTTTTGATTAAATCACTTATTTGATTGTCTAGCTGTCATAGCCTTTGTTCTCCTCAGAGCAAATGCAGAAGCGGCTTATCGTTAAAATATTTGGGGAAGAGAAGTACACACAAGAATGGTAGAGAGGAAAGAAAGGAGAAAAAGGTAGAGAAGCATCTAGCAAGGAAAAGCCTGAAAGTCTGCTGAAGGCAAATGGGGAACATTTTGGAGAACATTAACTTGAGCAATAATGATTTCCACAAAAATCTGGACTTACAACATTATAGCAGTAGCCTTGTTTACAGCAGATTGTCTGTAAGAAGCAAGAGTGTGATGGAGAAATACTGCAGGTGATAATTACTGGATATGAAACTGCCCACTGATGTTTCCTAAAAAAAGTTTCCATTGAATATCTTGGCAGTAAAAAAACAGAAATGACAAAAGATAGAATTAGAGACAAAGACGTAGAAGAACTCCTCAGGAAAAATGAAGATGGGATGAGTGACCAAGTGACCAGTGCACTAGGCTTACAATTGAAGCTATACATGTCCTTTGTTAATGATCAGATGTGTAGCATTGTTTTGCAGGAGGCTGGTTTGTATGAAGCTTAAATCTGAATCTGTTGACTCTCTGCCTCTGCTCTCTTTGGAAGCTGGTATACAAAAAGCTAAGCTGCTTGGATGTCAAGCAGATCAACACATTTCATTGCTCTCTGCAATGACACTGGCACAGAGACAAAGACTGTGAGACATTGAAACAGAGGAAATACAGAGACAGTGTGTGGGTGTTCAGAGAGAGAGAGAGAGAGACAAAGTGGGAGAAAAACACAGCAGCAAACAGATAACAAAGCAAATGGATTGGGGAAGAGAAAAATATATATGAAAGAAACATCGTATGAATCCCCCCCCCTAACCTGGAGGTGTTTATGTGGGTAAGATTTAGATTTTGGCTTTAGAGGAGCAGAGCTTTGTCAACTACAGTCAACTGATATCTCCTCTTGCTCTACGTTCTGGATTTTCTTTTTCTACCTGTTTGTTTCCCTCTCTGACTCTTTCGTATGCGTTCTCTATCTTATCCTCCACACTGCTGTCTCTCTCCTGTCACTTACTTTACTGTGCTTGTACCTGAAAGGCAAACTGTTTGGACATGTGAACTTAAAATGCGACCTCTGCAAGATTATTGCATACATTCCCCTTTGTTTGTCTTTCTGTCAATCTTTGTCTGTGCATGTCTCTCTACTCCTCTCTCAATAAACAGCGTACATTTTTCTACATTTTAACTTATTTGACATTGTCTTAATGTTGAATTCTGTTGTGCTTGGAGACTTGTGACATTCTAACAATTGCAATACCAGCTGCAAAACCTATATCTGATGTTTCAGTGGACGTCAATGTGGATATGCATGACGACAGGACACGTCTCTTGAATGTTTCAGTTATATTTAAAAGAAATGAGCATAACATCTTTGTAAGATGTATATGTATGCATATATATTTGTGAGTCCGTTTAAAGGGTTTAGTATTACACAAGCACTACGGAGGAGCATTAGACTTTATGATGACTTAGCCGGGTGGCCGCTGTCTTATTGATCTCTATTCAGGACAGGATTTTAAACTAAAAAACAAACCCAGAAAAGTCGGTTGTCATTCTCAGATGCTGTACGATGATAGACTTTGCTTCTAGAGTTTGCAGTTATAATGAACAAAAAATGCCATTTTTCTTTTATGATTGTGAAAATGATGCCTGCAATTGCTGAACAGTTCTTGTAGTGTTTTCCCGTCACACTCTACTTTTCCTTTAAGTATGTGCATACACGAGGAGGCCACAGCCGGTGGTTGAATATGGTCTGTAATTCAACTCTAATTCAAGGAAGTTAGAAAAACGGTGTTCCATTTCTTTTCTTCTTCTCGTATTGGTTGCTTTTGTGCAGGCGTTCTTTTGTATTTAAAAAAAAAAGCAAGGACAATTCTTTTTGAAGGTCTTATTAGTATGACTCATAGCATTTTCTTAAACCACTTACTCACACAAACCCGTGAGGGGGCCTGCGCACACACACATTCACGCTCAATTCTCATGGGGTGATTGTCACAGTAGCAGAAATAAGCGAGCCACTCAAATGCATGCCGCTGCTGACTCATCTTAAACTTGGTACAGCGTGAATTTGGAAATTGGCAGAGCATGCATGCGTGTGTGTGCGCGCTCGTGTGTGTGTGTGTGTGATAAAGACACAAGGCTGTGAAGAGAAAAAACTCAAGGAAGCACAACACAAAAAAGGAGAGAAGGAGGAAAGTTAGAAAACATTGGAAAGCAGCATCGTAAAGCTGGATGACGATGCATAAAAGATGTCTGTCATCCTTGAATGAAGCAGAACGGGACTGTCACATGAAGAGTCTTGAACCGTCACTCAAAGCTACTTCTGTATTCTTGTTGCTGATGAATCAACATGTCCAAAAATAATCTGCTGTTTTTCCAACAAATGTGTGAAAAAAGGAGGTTTTGCTTTAGGTTGTTGCACAGTCCTTTTCTAGCAATAACAAGTGTGATATTTTTTCTCATTTTCCCCAGGGTCTCCCTATTTCCTCCCCCCCCCCCTCATCTTTTCTACAGTTATTCTTGAGCTTTCGTTTGCTTTTAGTGTTTATTTTTCCTCCTGTAGCAGTACATTTTATACATCCAGACTTTATTTGTGTGCATTGCTTTTCTCAGTGCTCAGGCGTCGCTATAAATATGTGTGTTCTCTGACTATGTAAGTGCGTGTGGTTGTCTGTGTGTGCGTTCATTAGGTCCAAGTTAAATGTCAGCATCTGAAAGAGCAGCTGCTGAGTTAAATGCTAATTTGAGCAAACGTTTGACATGTGTTTGATGAAAGCAGAAGCACAGTACATAATGATGTACGTTAGTGTAGGTGTGCACTGTACATACACATACAGTACATTTAAGTCTCTGCTTTAAAGGGGACATATTATACCCCTTTTCCACCTTTTCAAACAGTCCCGTGGTCTAAATGAAACATCTGTGCTGTGCTTTGGTCAAAATATAACATGAATCAAGCACCAGAGGAGGTTTGTGACCCTGTATAAACAAGCTCTCTCAGAGCGCTCCGTTTTGGTGTGTGTGTCTCTTTAAATGCAATGAGCCCCCCCTGAGTTTCCCAGTAGACATCACTCCTCTGAAGCGAGAATAAAAATGGCAGACCTGTGCAAAAGTTTTGCTCTACGCTGGGGGTGGAGTCCATGGGTGGAGTTACTAGGGGAAAGGATGGTATTTTTTTTACCAGAATCCAACTTGTGATGTCACAAACTGAGAAAATTTGAAACGGAGCACTTTTCTCTGTGTTGTAAGACTTATGCAGACCACAAACAAAGGACTGAATGGATTTATTTCAAATTTTGTGGGTCGATAGACACTCAGGTTACCCAAATATATGTTCAAAAGCACTGTAAAAGTGGATTTTCATAATATGTCCCCTTTAATTTCAGCAGCTATGACTTAATCTCCGTTTGTATGATCTGGTTGTTTGGACTCTGTTTTACTTCAGTCTGAATCAGTTTTGCCAGCTTTATGAAGCCCTGAAGCCTTTAAGTGTGAGACGAGAAAGGAAGGAAAAAGACATAAAATGAACATCAATTTACTAAAAATCTGTCAGAGATGTTCAGGAGAATCAGACGTTTATCTTTATACAATTCATTAAACTTCTTGTCACATTGCTTTCTTGGAATAATCAGGATTTTTTTTGCTTCTGTGATGTTGCTGAGGAGTCTGATGCTGATCTTGTGTCTGTGAACTTTAATACCTCGGGTTTCTTTTGAGGTGCAATTAAAAATGAAGAGAAGCCTTTCAGAGACACGATCCACTCGAAATAGTTTGCTGCTGTTAGGTAGATGGCAGCTGTGTGTTTGTAGACGGATACAGAGAAGTTAGAAGCTCACTCGTGCATCCCAAATTACTGTACCATAACTGAATTGATGTGGCAGTGGTCGTAGTAATAGTGGTGTTGAAGGTGGTTACAGAACATTTACTTAAAAAGAGATAGTGAGAGAACATGATGACGAGACTCTTGGAACCATAAATGAAGAACAACTTGCATCGTGATTTGATAGCAAGATCGATCGATTGTTGATCACGGAGAACTGTTCTTTATATATATATATATATATATATATATATATATATATATATATTTTTTTTTTTTTTTTTTTTTTTTTTTCAAAATTATAAAACAAAGACATCCTGACAGGGCAGAATAAAACACACAAGGACAACCATAAGCAACAAGACAAAACATAAACAGAGAATAAAAGACAATAATAATAGCCTCTTCCTGTGAGGAAGGCACTGAGGATCTGACCGAGCACGCCTCAGATCAGGTTTTATTAATCTAAATCTAATTCCCTCTTTGTTTCTAAGCTCCTAGTCATTGTCGTCAGTTGATAGCTGATCGGTCTTTCGATTTGCTGATGGTGGAATGCCCCCCACCCCCCCCCAACTTTTCGAAATAGATAAGCTTCACCACTTATGTAAGTGCTGAACTGAAATGATACAGTCCATCAACATCTGAAAATAGGTTAGGTTTATAGATATTTGTGCTGTAAAAGTAACTGTGCTTTGTAAAAATGTACTTCAGTACCTCAGACAACTTCACATTATCTGGAATGAAGCAGGTGCAGGTTTTTAATTAAAGTTTTTAGATGTGTAAAAAGTTCATTAGTAAGCACAAATTCACAACATTGCTTTATGAATGAAAATAAATACAGAAAAAAAAGATGCTATTTCTACAATAGTCTCTGCTACTTGGTTTTTAGAGGTGACTTTCACGTTTATTTGAGTTATTTCCAAGCATTGTGTCTTCACTTTTACTCAATTACACATTTTAGTTTCATATGAACTACTGCTTGAAGTGGTGTTAAAGTAGTAGCATTTCTCAGCATGCTTCATGATGAAATAGTGATCAGGGAAACAGAAGATTTCTAAATCACTTTCAAGGAGATATATCTGTAAGGGGTCCACTCCACAGTTGTGTATCCCAGCATGAGTTCAGCCAAATTTGGTAAATAGCTATCATCAGCTGCTCCAATTTAAGCTCTGATGGAGGAGTCAGCGGGGAAGGATCACCAGTGTGAGAGAGAGAGCGGGAGAGGGTGAGGAGTAGAGAGGGGAGATGCATTATGCTGCACAATAGAGCCAAGGGAAAAGAAACAGAAGGAAAGAGAGAGACCAATTTGGAGAGATCAAGGAAGTGGGTAGGCGGGTCTGTGATGAAAGGCCGTGTAGAATTGGAGAATTGTGTTTGATGGTCGAGAAAGTGAAAAACAGGTGAGACCTAAACTTACAAGAGGACAATGGCGAACTATTTTAGAGCGAAAAGGAGAGGGAGGCTTACAGTCTCCTCTTTGAACCCTGAGAGTGCTTTTACCTTTGGTCCATCTGGATTTCCTTCTGTGTGTGCTTTGTGTGTGTGTGTTTGGTTGTAGGGGTTACTTTTACTTTTTCATTGCTGCCTGATATACTTGTTCTCTTACTGTTCATGATGTGCTGAAAGCCAAGATAATGTAAACAAAGTTTGTTGGAAGTAGGCCATTTTCTGGATGCGCTTTATTTTGACTATAGAAACTTACACTGAAAGGCTGCTGACGTACTTCTATTTCCAAGTTCAGTCAATACCAAAGAACAGGAAAGAATATTTTGATTTAAAAGCATAAAGGTGTTGTGTGTCATTTGTTATTGTATTAAACTGTATCACACCATACAGTATTGTTACATATAGTATCATTTCATATTACGTCATATCAGGATCGCATCATAAAACAAAATAAGCAAAAATGCTTGAATTTATAAGTTCTTCTCAAAGAGTGCAGGTTACTTGTTTGTCCTCGTCAAGAATTTAAAATATATTTGTAGAACATGCTTCTACAACCTGCTTGGTCCCTTAACACTAGAACCGCCAAGACCGTCTGACGAACGGTTTGGGTTTTTACAATACAAATAACTCTGTTAAAATAAAACCTACAAGACTCTCATGCTATGACTTTTCCTAAATATGTGTCTTGTATGTTTTCTGAAGCTTATGTGTTACTAAAATAAAACACACAAGATTTCTGCGCATTTATACCTATAACCGCCGCCCGCCGTCATTCAGACGGCAGCTGAAAATGATACATTTCCCTCGCGCGTCTCTTTTTTTTTCTTCCATAAGTTAGAAAGGAGGCAGTGTCTGACAAACACGCACTGCAAAAAAATATGACCGTTGTCTCCTGCAAGGGATGCAAGCGCCCCGTGTGTGGGACGTGCACCTATAGGTTGAGCACTTTTGCCCGAGGTGTGTGCCTCAGGTGCCGCGCCGCTGTCCGAGGTGCTGATCGTGCCTTTGTTTGTTTGTTTGTTCGCCTGTTCTGGAGTTCTGCACTTATTTTTGTATATCGTTTGCCATGCCAATATATAGCCTTGTTTTTGTTGTTGTTTGCCAGAGCCTTGTGGCGACAACCTGTTCATTCAATCGTTCGCGTGTGTGTGAGTGCGTGCGTGCGTGTGTGTGTGTGGGGGGGGGGGGGGGGCGGCAGCGGCGGCGGTGGCGTTTATCTCGGTGTTTATCTCTCTTTTTGCAGTGTTTTTTATTAAAATGCATAGCCTAATATAGCAAACAATATTATAGACTAAAAGTTATGCATTTTCCATTTTTGAAGAATGTGTTTTAGCAACGGGAGACGTGGAGCAGCAGTAAAAAACGGCGCTCTAAAAAGCCGAAAAATATCGTAAATTGACATGAGACATTTAAAAGGTTACAATCCTGCCTGGTTTAATTAAGTTGTATTTATAATTATTTCTCATAATGTCATCAAAAAAATGCTTTATTTGTGTACAAACTATGAAATTACATATGCCGTCTGATAGACGGCTGGGGCGCTTGGAGGGGGGTCTAGAATGTTGGCGGTCCTAGTGTTAAAGAAGACGGAGAACATCATCTCAGAGAGGAATGTTGCTCTGGCTGACATGTAGCTGACTGCTGCTAACACACACTGTTCATTCTCCCTTTGCATCACTTCCAAATGTTCATCAGTTTCAGACTTAACTGAACAGAATTTTTTAGCAAAACAATGACTTCAGCAAAAGCTTAAGCGTGTACAAAAACACACTGAGAAAACACACTCAGTGTGTCTGTGGCTTTCCCCCCATGTGATAACCAGCCCGTCTCTTAGAACAGTATTTACACCGTGGGGATGATTGATGTAGCTGTGGTTTATGAGGGTTGACCTGTGTGACAGGTTATACAAACATACCTATGGAGTGTGTTTTTGTACTCTGCAGTGATTTAATTCAATACGATAAAGAACAGAGAGAGGCTTTCCAAACAAGCATTTTCAACAGTTTTTATTCAACACCAAACAAAAGCCTTTTTTTTCACGAATCAAACCAAAATGACTATTAACATTGAAACAACGTTAAAATCTGATGTTGTATCAACGTTGACATCTTAATATTGAAACAACGTTGAAATCTTAACATTGAAACAACGTTGAAATCTTAACATTGAAACAATGTTGACATCTTAACATTGAAACAACGTTGAAATCTGATGTATCAACGTTGACATCTTAACATTGAAACAATGTTGACATCTTAACATTGAAACAATGTTGAAATCTGATGTTGTATCAATGTCACTTTTGCACCCTCCATTAACATTGAAACAACGTTGAAATCTTAACATTGAAACAACGTTGACATCTTAACATTGAAACAACGTTGACATCTTAACATTGAAACAACGTTGAAATCTGATGTTGTATCAACGTTGACATCTTAACATTGAAACAACATTAAAATCTTAACATTGAAACAACGTTGAAATCTTAAAATTGAAACAACGTTGAAATCTGATGTATCAACGTTGACATTTTAACATTGAAACAACGTTGAAATCTGATGTTGTATCAACGTTGACATCTTAACATTGAAACAATGTTGACATCTTAACATTGAAACAATGTTGAAATCTGATGTTGTATCAATGTCACTTTTGCACCCTCCATTAACATTGAAACAACGTTGAAATCTTAACATTGAAACAACGTTGACATCTTAACATTGAAACAACGTTGACATCTTAACATTGAAACAACGTTGACATCTTAACATTGAAACAACGTTGAAACCTTAACATTGAAACAACGTTGAAATCTTAACATTGAAACAACGTTGAACTCTGATGTTGTATCAACGTTGACATCTTAACATTGAAAAAACGTTGAAATCTTAACATTGAAACAACGTTGAAATCTGATGTTGTATCAACGTTGACATCTTAACATTGAAACAACATTGAAATCTGATGTTGTATCAACGTTGACATCTTAACATTGAAACAACATTGAAATATTAACATTGAAACAACGTTGACATCTTAACATTGAAACAGCGTTGACATCTCAACATTGAAACAACGTTGACATCTTAACATTGAAACAACATTAAAATCTTAACATTGAAACAACATTGAAATCTTAACATTGAAACAACGTTGAAATCTGATGTTGTATCAACGTTGACATCTTAACATTGAAACAACGTTGAAATCTGATGTTGTATCAACGTTGACATCTTAACATTGAAACAACATTAAAATCTTAACATTGAAACAACGTTGAAATCTTAACATTGAAACAACGTTGAAATCTGATGTATCAACGTTGACATTTTAACATTGAAACAACGTTGAAATCTGATGTTGTATCAACGTTGACATCTTAACATTGAAACAACGTTGACATCTTAACATTGAAACAATGTTGACATCTTAACATTGAAACAACGTTGACATCTTAACATTGAAACAACGTTGAAATCTTAACATTGAAACAACGTTGAAATCTTAACATTGAAACAACGTTGAACTCTGATGTTGTATCAACGTTGACATCTTAACATTGAAAAAACGTTGAAATCTTAACATTGAAACAACGTTGAAATCTGATGTTGTATCAACGTTGACATCTTAACATTGAAACAACATTGAAATATTAACATTGAAACAACGTTGACATCTTAACATTGAAACAGCGTTGACATCTCAACATTGAAACAACGTTGACATCTTAACATTGAAACAACGTTGAAATCTGATGTATCAACGTTGACATCTTAACATTGAAACAACGTTGAAATCTTAACATTGAAACAACGTTGAAATCTGATGTTGTATCAACGTTGACATCTTAACATTGAAACAACGTTGACATCTCAACATTGAAACAATGTTGAAATCTGATGTTGTATCAACGTTGACATCTTAACATTGAAACAACGTTGACATCTTAACATTGAAACAACGTTGACATCTTAACATTGAAACAACGTTGACATCTTAACATTGAAACAACGTTGAAATCTGATGTTGTATCAACGTTGACATCTTAACATTGAAACAACGTTGAAATCTGTTGTTGTATCAACGTTGAAATCTTAACATTGAAACAACGTTGACATCTTAACATTGAAACAACGTTGACATCTTAACATTGAAACAACGTTGACATCTTAACATTGAAACAACGTTGACATCTTAACATTGAAACAACGTTGACATCTTAACATTGAAACAACGTTGACATCTTAACATTGAAACAACGTTGAAATCTGATGTTGTATCAACGTTGACATCTTAACATTGAAACAACGTTGACATCTTAACATTGAAACAACGTTGACATCTTAACATTGAAACAACGTTGAAATCTGATGTTGTATCAACGTTGACATCTTAACATTGAAACAACGTTGACATCTTAACATTGAAAGAACGTTGAAATCTGTTGTTGTATCAACGTTGACATCTTAACATTGAAACAACGTTGACATCTTAACATTGAAACAACGTTGAAATCTGATGTTGTATCAACGTTGACATCTTAACATTGAAACAACGTTGACATCTTAACATTGAAACAACATTGAAATCTTAACATTGAAACAATGTTGAAATCTTAACATTGAAACAACGTTGAAATCTGATGTTGTATCAACGTTGATATCTTAACATTGAAACGACGTTGAAATCTGATGTTGTATCAACGTTGACATCTCAACATTGAAACAACGTTGAAATCTGATGTTGTATCAACGTTGACATCTTAACATTGAAACAACATTGAAATCTTAACATTGAAACAATGTTGAAATCTGATGTTGTATCAACGTTGATATCTTAACATTGAAACAACGTTGAAATCTGATGTTGTATCAACGTTGACATCTTAACATTGAAACAACGTTGACATCTTAACATTGAAACAACGTTGAAATCTTAACATTGAAACAACGTTGAAATCTGATGTTGTATCAACGTTGACATCTCAACATTGAAACAACGTTGAAATCTGATGTTGTATCAACGTTGACATCTTAACATTGAAACAACGTTGAAATCTTAACATTGAAACAACGTTGAAATCTTAACATTGAAACAACGTTGAAATCTGATGTTGTATCAACGTTGACATCTTAACATTGAAACAACGTTGAAATCTTAACATTGAAACAACGTTGAAATCTTAACATTGAAACAACATTGAAATCTGATGTTGTATCAACGTTGACATCTTAACATTAAAACAACGTTGAAATCTGATGTTGTATCAACGTTGACATCTTAACATTAAAACAACGTTGACATCTTAACATTGAAACAACGTTGAAATCTGATGTTGTATCAACGTTGACATCTTAACATTGAAACAACGTTGACATCTCAACATTGAAACAATGTTGAAATCTGATGTTGTATCAACGTTGACATCTTAACATTGAAACAACGTTGACATCTTAACATTGAAACAACGTTGACATCTTAACATTGAAACAACGTTGACATCTTAACATTGAAACAACGTTGAAATCTGATGTTGTATCAACGTTGACATCTTAACATTGAAACAACGTTGAAATCTGTTGTTGTATCAACGTTGAAATCTTAACATTGAAACAACGTTGACATCTTAACATTGAAACAACGTTGACATCTTAACATTGAAACAACGTTGACATCTTAACATTGAAACAACGTTGACATCTTAACATTGAAACAACGTTGACATCTTAACATTGAAACAACGTTGACATCTTAACATTGAAACAACGTTGAAATCTGATGTTGTATCAACGTTGACATCTTAACATTGAAACAACGTTGACATCTTAACATTGAAACAACGTTGACATCTTAACATTGAAACAACGTTGAAATCTGATGTTGTATCAACGTTGACATCTTAACATTGAAACAACGTTGACATCTTAACATTGAAAGAACGTTGAAATCTGTTGTTGTATCAACGTTGACATCTTAACATTGAAACAACGTTGACATCTTAACATTGAAACAACGTTGAAATCTGATGTTGTATCAACGTTGACATCTTAACATTGAAACAACGTTGACATCTTAACATTGAAACAACATTGAAATCTTAACATTGAAACAATGTTGAAATCTTAACATTGAAACAACGTTGAAATCTGATGTTGTATCAACGTTGATATCTTAACATTGAAACGACGTTGAAATCTGATGTTGTATCAACGTTGACATCTCAACATTGAAACAACGTTGAAATCTGATGTTGTATCAACGTTGACATCTTAACATTGAAACAACATTGAAATCTTAACATTGAAACAATGTTGAAATCTGATGTTGTATCAACGTTGATATCTTAACATTGAAACAACGTTGAAATCTGATGTTGTATCAACGTTGACATCTTAACATTGAAACAACGTTGACATCTTAACATTGAAACAACGTTGAAATCTTAACATTGAAACAACGTTGAAATCTGATGTTGTATCAACGTTGACATCTCAACATTGAAACAACGTTGAAATCTGATGTTGTATCAACGTTGACATCTTAACATTGAAACAACGTTGAAATCTTAACATTGAAACAACGTTGAAATCTTAACATTGAAACAACGTTGAAATCTGATGTTGTATCAACGTTGACATCTTAACATTGAAACAACGTTGAAATCTTAACATTGAAACAACGTTGAAATCTTAACATTGAAACAACATTGAAATCTGATGTTGTATCAACGTTGACATCTTAACATTAAAACAACGTTGAAATCTGATGTTGTATCAACGTTGACATCTTAACATTAAAACAACGTTGACATCTTAACATTGAAACAACGTTGACATCTTAAACACATCCCTCCACTGTGTCGTTTTGAGAGAATTCACTTCAGCTAGCATTATGAAACCTGTTGAACCCTAAACAGTCATCCTAGCTTCAAAATAAAACTCAAACAGGTTTCAGTAACAGGTTGTGCACTTCTTATCAGTCCCTCAGTAATTAGAGTGGAGGTGCTGGAGAAGCAGAGGCAGTAATTAACAATATTCCACTGAGGCAATTACTGACACTACACTATTCTACTTTGCCTTTTTGAACCACTCTTTAGTTTAAATTAAGACCAGTCCTGTATCTTTCCGCTTGTTTTGTATTAAAATGTCTTACTGGCTTATGAGTTCAGTATTTTTCTCACGCTACCATACAGACTATCCTTGTTTCCCTTATGCCTCTTTCCTTTTCCCATCATTAAACCCCACTCACACCATCGACCTCACAGCTTTTTATCAGGGGGGCCAAAGGTGATTGGCAGCTTTTATCACCTAACCAAAGGCTAATAGCTGTTTGTGCAAATGTGGCTGTGTTGTTTTGAGGAATAAACTCTTTGAAATGTTTGCCCTTCTTATCTAAGTTGGAATAGATAAAGGTTACGAGAGTGAAATTATATATGTAATTGCTAGAGTTCCCAGTAGAATAACCACAGGTCAAACAGGTCTTGGCTGAGGTCCTGAAAGTCCTAAAGAGAGTTAAAGAAGTACACTTCTTGATTTGCTATCCGACTAAAATGTACCTAATGCGTTTCCTGAATCTCTACCCCCAAAGAACATTTTATTGTACAATCATGAAAGCATGGTTGTGACCTTTAATCCTTTTTTTTTATAGAGGTTTTATGTCTGGACTTTTATTTGATAGCACAGTGGATTGAGTAGGAAATCTGTGAGAGAGAATCGGTAGTGACGTGCAGAAAAAGGAGCTGCTGATCAGATTCAAGGCCTACAATTCTCGACTTGGGGCGCAACCCAACTGCGAGGCCATCTGCACCCCTGGACCTATTTTTTTTTTTGTGTGTCTTCATGGACAAATGAGATCTGCTAATAATATTTTCAGTATTGCTGTACAGTATATCAGCCTGCTGTTACAGCTTGGTGTCTGAGGACATAAATAATTATTCTTGATACTTGTGTAAAATTGAGCCATGAACATCATTGTTTATTGAAAAGCATTTGATGATTTGTTGCATGGATAAGACGTACTTCTAATGGTTAACTTCCCAACTAGACGTAGCTGCGTGTGAAATAGAGAGAGGGAGATGAAGTTGAGGTCAGGAGAATGGTGGGAATATGTGTGAAAACTGAATTCCTTCAAGTATGTTATATATTGTAATATAATTTATTCAAAGACACAGGATTTCCTCTTTTCAAGGCTACAGTTACATCTCCTACACATCTGCTTCATGAGATAGTTGGATGTGTAAACACCTGTTTTACAATATAGTTTAATACAAAGCTAATTACAGCTGAAACCTGCCAATCAGTACTTGTAAAACTTATCAAATGCATATGTTTAAGCATTGGTTGCATTGTTTTTTTTCTATTTATCTTTTTTTTTTTCTTTTCTTTTTTTAACATATCCAGGGTTGTTTCCAGACCTGTACGTTTTCATGGCACAACAGTCTGTGCACAATCTGTTCACCATATCCCAAAGTGGAGATTTCACAGAGAGCTTGCAGTATTATACGTCTAGACTGCACACCTGTCACGGCATGCCCTCTTTTCATGGAACACAATGAAGCCTGATTGAGTTTGGGGCGCTGGGAGTTCAGCAGCGTACATAAATAATACCACAGTGAGTTAGAGACTCATCGCTTTTCAAGGCAATTAAATGTAATAGTCTTCACATTTCAACAATGGGAAATCTGTTTCCATCTGGAGAGTCTGCCTCTCATGTGTTTTTAACATGAAAATGTTGGGCTCATGGTAGGTGAATTTGTGATGTGAGGAAACACTGTTCAGACAAAAGCAGTATAAAAATGCGTCTCTAAGTTAAACTGACAGTTCATATGTCTTCCTGCTGCTCAGCATGTTTTGCACAATACCAGGGTTTGTTACAAGTTGTTTCTATGAATCGTACATGTTTATGAAGAGTAGAAGTTCTTTAGTTAACAAGGTTTTCATCTAGCTAACTTTTCAGTTGCCATAAAATTGCCACCAATTATCTGAGGGTAGCAAGAAGCTAGCTGGAGCCACATTTGTGTGATGTGTGGTTCAGGTTTCCAGGTCTCTTACAAAATGCTGTGCAGGCTTAAGTAAATGCCTTGCCCTTGTGTGTGTGTCAAACAGTGTTTCTTTGTCTTTATTAATCGGGCAGTTCTTTGTGTTGGATATTGCCTGCATGTTCATTTTCAGGTGACGATGAAATTGCATTTTATTTTGTTTCTCTCGCAGACAGTCAAACCCAAGATTTTTTTTTTAATCATCTTGTGTCTTTCATCTGTTAAACCATTTCACACCAAGTCTAAAAAAACACTTCTATTTGTCTTTTTCTCTTGTCTTTAACTTAAATCCTGCGCCTCCTCTTGCTTCCTCCCCCCAACTTTCTCTCACTAAGTTTCTCTGCCTTTTTCCTCGTTCTGTGTTGCTCTTATTCATGGCAGCACCTCAGCTCCACCTGCCCCAGCGAGGAGTCTTGATCAGTCATGACTCCCTGCTGGGTCACACTCAGACACCCTCCCACAGAGCGCTGTGTCACGATCTGCTCCAGAATTAGACTGTGTACCAAACATGAATTTGATCATTTATCTCCTCTGATTATACAAAGTCTCTTTTCATTGAGCTCTATTTGTCCCTCCTTCCTCTACGTCCCCTTTTATCTTTATCTTCAAGCATCTGACAGGCAGCTAACACCAATCAATACAGCCTTCATCGTGTCCAGATTGATTCATAGTTATTGGACCTTTAACATTGAGGGCCTTATCTTGTTATCTATGAAAGGTAATGGTTTCTTCCATTGTGCCTAGTGTGTTGCTACAGGATTGATTAGCTCGCAACCAATCAGTTATTCTCTGAGGTAGAGTGTGCGCACTGCATGTGTGTCTATTTTTGACACATTATAACTGCACAGTTAAATCGTATTTTCGTGGGTTGCTGTCAAAGGTATATTGTAGAAGTTCTGCAAACCTGTAATGCTGAACAAATAACAAAAAGAACACTCTGATGTCAGTCCTATTAGTAAGCCACATTCTTTTCTTTGTGCACGTTAACCTCCAGAAACTTCACATGGTTTTAAAGTGTTAGCGTCTTGGACATTCCTACTGAATTAGCATAAAGAAATATGTACGTAAGGCTCATTTATTGCTGTACACTTCTGTGATTATAAAGAAACATGACATCAGTAATATTACAGTATCCATGAGCTTGTTCTGCTGTACTCCTCTTTAGATATTGTGTCTGTGTACACCATGACAGACAGGCAGTATAGCCTTGTTGTATGAATGTCAACACGAGGCTACCTCTACCATGAACATGTGTCGAGGAGAGTGAGAGTGGGAGGCCCCCACAGGAATCCAGCAGTTCTATGTTCGAATGCAGCCCCAGGCGAAGCAAACAGACTTAAGATCAATCCAATCACTGCAACCTCTCTGCAAATTTGACCAACCCCCCCAGCAAGTTTTACCAATCATAGCAGTCCCCCGTGAAAACAGCGAGCCATACGTCACCAAAGTTTAGTGACCATTGACAGAACTCACTTCCTTGTTTATATGCAGATGCAGACATGTCATGACAAGTGGTTTAACAGCTTAAGTCCTTAGCGTTTTTTTCCGGGCAGAAAAGGCGCTGAGAAGAAAAGCGCTGCAGGTCCGTCCTGTCTCTATGACAACAATTTGTTGACAAAGGCCGCTGTGTGGCAGACACTGCTCCGTTACTTTTTACTGCACATTGTATATTTGAGATCGTTTTTTAACCCAGCAGACACGGAGCAAAGACGATGTGGGTACAAGATACGATCCGTAGGAAGCTAAAATACGGGGAATATCATACATTTTGAAAAGAGCACCCGTGAAGTCAACAGCGCCTTTGTGAAAAGATAAAAGATTTTCATCTTGAGCGCTCGGAGTGGCCGCACAACAACGCCAGAGCATTTGTAAAAAAGACGCTGGGCGCTGCGCTTTTCATCCAGACGGCTGCTTTCTGCTGCAATCGCTCTCTACCCATTAAAAACAACTGAAAAAGGGCGCTGACCTTGAGAAAAAAAGGTGGACACGGGGGCCTAAGGCAAAATATTAATTTGGATGTGTAATGAAATAAGATGAAGAGTGCAAGTGTGTGTGAGAGAGAGACGTCACTGAGTGAGCTAGAGGAATAACTTCACAAAGTAAATGGCTCTGCTCAAGAGCCATTAAATAGTTCTCTATTTTTTACATGAAAAAAATCACAACTAGTTTTGCAATTTTTGCTTCCTGCCGCAATTTTAATTTCAAAAGACGTCTAAAAACATCGCAACATGCATTGCAATTTTTCTGAAAAGCTGCCGCGAAATCAGGCATTTTAGGCCGCAACAATCCCCCAAAAAGTCTGCGAAATCCTGGAGGGACTGCTTTTACTTCTCTAAATGATGTGTTATTGTGTCTTTTTTAGCTGGCATGTGTCTGTATGTTTGCATCTTTCTGTGTACAGATACACAGCTCTGTCAGTTTTGGTATCTTAAACTCCAACCTGTGTCTGGAATTTCGATAGAATTTAACATGACAGCCTTTGACTCAATATGGGATTTCCTCTCCCAAGAATCTTAACATTTATATCTCATGTTTGTCCATATGTACTCATACATTTATGTGTGTTGTTAATGTGATTTCTTTCTTGTTTTATGTTGAGAAAGTAAATGCAAAAAAATGGAGAACAGTATACTGGAGTCTAAGCTTGGTGTAGTCTCTTGAATGTATCACCGTGTGTATGTTTGTCTACTGTCGGTTTTCAGAGGCTGCCAGCTTTACCAAAGCCTTTCCAACACCAAAGTCACTGAATACCAACGCTTTGTCTTGTCTCTTGACATCTCATACAGACATATAAGCTAGCCTGAGCATCTGTATGAGATCCACAGGGCTCAGAGAAAGTGAGGTATCAGGACAGGTGACATATAATAATAATCTGTACAAGGTGGAGGTCAGGGTTGATGGATAAGTTAAAAGGAACATAGGATCGGTGTGCTGTTGAAAAACGTGAAGTTCACGTTTAGAAATATTTAAAAATGGTCCATGATCTTTTCTTGAAACAGAGTTAGCAGAAAACACAATATCTCGTCACAGATTTTGCATGAACATGTGAAACTATTGGAAGTGTTTTGGTTTCCATTTGAAGTAAGAGTAGTTACACCTGTAGAATTCTAGCAGGGGTGTCTGGTACTGAGGAACACAGCAGTCCTGTAGAGAGCAGAAGGGGCAGAACACATTGGTTGCAATGCAATCCTGGACACCACCACCAGCAGACATATGAGGATGATTAAGCGTGTATTAAGCTCTCTTAACAGACATCTGATTGCCAGTGAAGCTAACAACCTAATGTTACTCCTGTTTCATAAATCCAACTCTATTCTCTTCTTCTAAGTTGCTAGCCAAAAATGATCATTATCGCTGGCTGTACCTTGTGTCTGTATGTGACATAGAGAGAAATGAAAAGCATAATGGTTTGGGAATAAGAACTCAGTACTCCACAGTGTTGTATGACTGTGTTACCCTGAGGGATTGTTCTGCCTTCTCCATTAGTCCACCCAGCTTCACACTGGCATCATGTCGTGCCAGGAACACAAACCACTTCTCCATCACAGCAGGACAAGCTCATGATTAATGGTTTGTGATATCGTAAATGTTGTGTACTTTGCTTGATTGTGCCTTCTGTAGTTTAGAGGCTGCAAAACCAGGCGAGAGAAAGGGTATGATGTGTAGAATAGATAGTGGAGCTGTTTCGGTCATGTTTCAGACCGCCTCAGGCACCAATGTAAATATATTCACTGCAGAACCTTCAGAGACTTCATATAGACGCGCAGTTTTTACCATTAATATTAATGATGAAAAATAATTCAAAGGGTGTGATGTGAGTTGCATCACCATGTTTGGTTGTAAATAGTGGAAAATAAATGAGTGGAAATTTAGCTAGAAGCTCAGTTTGCAATTTGAGGGGTCAGTCAAATTCACCTCTGGCTAATTTGTTCCCATCGGTAAAATAAGACACAGCATGAAATATATGATGGATATCATTTGACCATGTGTAAGCTTTCTTTAGAATGCAGACACATCAAAACACCACATAATCCAACATTTCTAACCAGGTGATGTCATTTCTATGCAATATATAATTTTTCGGAAAACTAAAAAAATAGTTCATTTACTGAAACATTGCTTTGCCCAACAGTTGCATGAATTGCTTCCTGCTGTAGCTGGACTCCTCTATTTGTTTCACCTGGTTTATATGCTGTGTCAGCGCAGGATGATGAGGGACAGACAGAGGATGGGAGGGAGGGAGGGGTTGGGAAGCAGGTTACAGTCTCAGCTCCATTTATGATCAGGGAGGACAAAGAAGAAGGAAAAAAAAACAACCCATGCCCCAAATCATTAATGAACTTTATGATAATAAAGATATAGACAAAAAAAATGGGATAGAATGTCATCTGAATCTAATCAAAATTATTTTAAAGGATCTTTATTGTATGCCTGGTATTTTACATTTAAATCTAATCTTAATCCTTAATTTTAAATAACCCTGAAGCAACCAGAAATAATGTCTTAGTCTAATTTTAATCAAACGAACTAAATCCTGTATTAGTCCTCACAAGGTTAAAAGTACAACAGCACAATCAAACGGGAATAAACAAAGAGCAAAAATAGCACAACCATGACAATAAAACACAAATGGATTACATGAATATACAGAATTATGAAACCCTTGTGTTTCACTGCAGCTCTGGCAGTTTCAGACCTCTTTGCCGCCACACTTGAAACAGGCAGAAATTCCGATTTATGAATTCTCCCGATCGTATTAATATGAATCACACCTTTACAGCTTTTCACTCAAATGTTAGGGGCTGTCGTGGCTGTGACTCATTGAGCCATAAATGCTTCCATCCGATTCTTTGATTCTACTTTACAGACATTTTTTTTTCTCTGTCTCCCCAGCAACAGCACAAAGTGTGGGTATAGTCGTACTCTGGAAATGAAAGGCTGAAGGATTGTTCTTCCGTGCTTAATTGTGAAAAACAAAAAAGAAATGTCAGAGAGCTCCGAACGCTTGCAAAGTGCAACAATTTAGTCTGAAAAATGACAAAAAATAATGTTTCAGGGTTTGGGAGGGCTGAGAGACTCTGTGGGGGGGAGAGGAAAAAAGAACCTTTTCACTATATGTACACATCTTATGCTATTTATTCTTTACTATTCCATCTAGTTCGGCCATAACTCTTTTGTTTTCTTCTCTCCACTCTTCTTTCTCTTTCTCCCTCCTTCTTCCCTCTCAGGGAGCTGCTAAGTGTTGTTTTCAGGATTAGTGAGCCACATTCTTACTGTCCTAATGTCCTACTTATCCATGATGTGTCAGAATTAACAAACACACATGCAAACATGGAGAAAACAAAGTGATAAAGGTGTAGCTTTGACACATATATATACCGTATGTCATTATTGTCTGCTATTACATGGTAGTGTCTGGTCAGTCAAAGTCATGCAAAAAGCTGCACTAATATAACATTGACTTATGTGTCAAAGAAGCAATAATGATCATAAATAGCAACTTCACAGACATGTTGTCTGATATTTATGCAAATAACTATTTCCCCCAATAAAAACAGACAATTAACCCAATCTCCTTCCATAACAGTGTTAAAAGAGCATATATTTAAAACAGATGCTTTGCGTACATTTCCAACGTAAGAGTGTCAACACAAGTGTTTCCAACATGTTGCCTTTTTAAAAAGGAATCAAGGGGAGAGAATGTTTTTATGCTCCTTTCATCCCAGTGTGTACTCTCTGAGGAGCACTTCCACTTCACCTCCCACAGAGTCCTCCTTATTTGTTGAAGGTTTGCTGACAAAATCTGACTTTTATTTCACAGTGGAAGCCACAAGCACACGTTTAAGTACTACACTTCTTTAAAGGTGCAGGGTAAACACATCTGGCTTGGCTTAGAAATGTTTTGTTTTGAGAAGAAAGGCAAACATTGCATTTCATTCACTAGAGATCAACCTTCAATCTAAAGACTCTTGAAGACATGTCATGAACATTGTCCTTGTCTTTCTGTTTTTAATGCCAAACACTATTATTTCCACTCCCAAACAAATTATATCAATGATGATTTGTGGTCTGGATTACATTTTGCATGTGAAATGGTCTGAAGCCATTATGGATGCAAATGAGATAAAAGCATTACGCTTATAAGTGTTTATTTGATTACATTGTTATCTTGTTTAATTGGCTCTCAGATGAAGCCTCTATTTGAAATCAGAGTCTTATTGGATGTTTCTGTTATTGGTTGATTGAATTCTATGTATTTTGAGTGGGAGTAGTTCATTGAAGGTCACCTGAGGTCAAGAAGCACACGAGCACGTTATCACAGCAAATTTGGTCCCAACGTTTTAATTAAGTCTAGAAAACTGCACTCACACCTGTTAAACTTCTCACACACACACACACACACACACACACACACACACACACACACACACACACACACACACACACACACACACTGTATGTGTATAAATAAGTGTGTGTGCATGGGTCTGAATCAATGCATGTGTGTCATCTGCCACCTGTCCTCATTAAAGGTGAACCAGGCCCAGCCGAGTGTAATTTATGTGCGCGGCTCAGTGGGATACAAAGTTAAATTCCTCAACGTTAACAAACAGTAAATCACACATTCACACAAATCCATACTCACACAAACTCACTGCAAAGGAGACATAAATCACAGACTAGGGACCTGTCGCTGCCGCCTTTCTGCGATGAAAATATCATAGCACCTCTCCCTCCTTATGTTTCTCTTCCTTTCAATCCTTATTAATCCCTCTCTACCTCAAACTGCAGTGACACTACAGTTCCCATATCTCCTTCATTCTTTCCTTAGATCCATTTCGACTTTGACTACAATTATAATATCACAGCAACGCTCGCTCTCCGACATCTCTGCCCTACTCTCTCTCCCCTTTTTAAGCCCCCTCTCTGATCAACAGATGGTCACCACATCTCTCCAATAGATATAAATGCAGTGATAGAGAAAAGGCTGATGGGGGGGAAAGAAGGGTAGAAAATGGAGCAACCAACAGAACATGTGGCTCTGGGAAAGAAATCAAGAACAGACAGCTAGAAGAGAGAAAGCTGTTGTCTTCAGCATCCATATACATAAACACTGAAAACACTAAACACAAACCAGAGCCTTGCGGGGAATTGAAATGAGATCCCAGATACACACACACACACACACAAAAAACAACAACAACAACACAATAGGCTCACAAATAGGCGTTGCAGAATATGCTGGCACAGATCGTGTCCTCATCTTACCCAATGGCGCCGGGTCAGATAATTATTCTAAGCATCATTTACATATGAAAAAGTGATGAGAGATTTGAGTCTGAGATGAAGGGCAGAGGGGAGGCTGAGAAAGACTTAGAGAAAAATATGAGTGAGAGGCATAGTGTCAGATTGAAGTGCAGCGTAGTGTAGAATGAGATAGAGGTCATGAAAGTTGAATTAAAGCGGCACTGGAGAGGGGAATCTAGGCCAAGATTCTGTCGCTCTCGATTTTTCCCTGGCTAAAGCTGGACCGCTCCTCCACCTCTCTGTTCCTCAATACCTCTCCTCTCAAATTGGTATCTGCAGTCTATTGTGGTCAGTGCATAATCGAGTCGCTACCAGTGTTATAGAATGATGAGAGGGGAGGAAAGGGGGAGAGTAGAGAGCCTATCATTGTGCTTAGGAATAACATACAGGGAGTCTTTTAATGACCTGTTGTTGCTGAAAGTGCTAACTTGATCCATGAAGCAGATTATTTAGTAATAAAAATCTTGTAAAGTAAAAGGAGTAAAACATATTCTGTAACATCCAACCCCGAAGCAGCTAAATTAGCTAGCCAGCAGTTAACTAGCATTACATGAGCAACATTCCCCTCAAGATAAATTGTACAAGACAAATAGTAGCATTCTAGCTTTAACACCCATTCACACACTGATGGCAGTATTAACTAATTCCATTCATAGACATTTACACACCGCTGACAAAGCAGCATGAACTACTTGGGGTTAAGTATCTTGCTCAAGGACACATCGGACATGTGGCTGCAGGAGCCGGGGATCAAACCCCCCAACCTTCCGGTTGAGAGACAACAGACCCTATCAGTCACAGCCCCCCCTTAGCAGAGTAATACGAGGTATAAGAGGGAGAGGCAGAAGTTTTTTCATGTTTCTGACTGCCACTTTAAGTAAAAAATGTTGATATTCTGTTTAAATGTAACGCCAAGCTATCTCTAAGACATCTGTGTTGTTCAGGTCATGACAATCTTTTGGACTGACATAAACAGCTGCAGGGAGTTTGATATTTTAAACCTTTTCCAACATGACTGTCATCTCTTATTTTTCCTGGGGACCTTTTTGGTAGGAGGGAGGAAAATTCATTTTAACGATCATTACGATGAACAATGGAAGATTAATCTGTACTGCCTAAAGCGTAGACACCGTGATTGGTAGAGAGGACTCAGTATTCACAGGAGAGGCTGACCTGTCATCTTCTCTTATCTGCAGCAAGCTTTATTAACACAGAATGATGATACATACAAGATCCTTCAAAGTAAGAAGCAGTACCTATTATGTTTTCTTGTACTAAAATACTGCTGCTGAATTCATATGGGACTTTAGTACATTATTATTGAACAAGGGGCAATGCAATGAATCGCTAAATAGCAAAGAAACAAACCTGCAGGCTCTCTCTTAAAGGGGCGGTACAATTGAATGCAACTTACATTTATCGAACGCAGATCTTATGGAGCTTTTACATTGTCTTGCTGGAAGCTCAGATTGTTGCTCTATATTGATTGTCTATGCTTGCTGCTTGTGTTTTACGTCTGAGTGGGGTCATTCGATTACAGCTCATCCATTCAAGTATGAGATTACAGAGAAGGTCAGAGGAAACATCAGTCTGTTTTTCAAACTCAGTCTGCTGTTTGCCAAAGTTACATGCATTGAGCAGCTTTTTTGTAAACCCAGCTTCGTTTATGCACTTCTGTATGGAGTTAAAACTCCCAGCTGATCAGTGTGTATCTAAAGATATGACTTGCTTGATAATAATCTTTGAAGCAGTTTGTTGTATATCATATTGCCCTTTTTTGTCAAATTCCTCTTCAATCTGTGATTCTGATGCTCTATTGGCATGGTTTACATGAATGGATGATGCGTGTTGATTTTGATGTTGGGCACAGGAGTGTACCATACATGACCAGTCCAATCATTCTGTCGTTTAAATTGAATTTATATTACAAGTCTCCTTTGTTTCTTTTATCTTCTTTGTTGTTTATTACCTTGAATTTCCCTCGGGATCAATAAAGTGTCTGTCTGTCTGTCTGTCTGTCTGTCTGTCTGTCTGTCTGTCTGTCTGTCTGTCTGTCTGTCTGTCTGTCTGTCTGTCTGTCTGTCTGTCTGTCTGTCTGTCTGTCTGTCTGTCTGTCTGTCTGTCTGTCTGTCTGTCTGTCTGTCTGTCTGTCTGTCTGTCTGTCTGTCTGTGTCTTATTCCCTCTGCAATCAGATGCAATCAGATAACTAAGGTTCCTCAGTTTTATATACAGCAGGTTAAAGTCTTACATATATTTAGTTAGAGTTCCAGGTGATGCTGGTTATTCTTTTAGGATGCATTTTTATGAACTCCTCCAGCATGAGTCTAGTGGAACTTTCCATATTTTGCTGGGACATTTTCTGGCAGACATCCAGCACAGATGCTGAAACTGAGAGCAACAGAAATACTTGTTGAAACCCTTGTATTTCACCTCCTTACAGATGCAACTTCTCACTGTATTTGTTTAGGAACTCTGCGAGCGACTGTAGAGTTCTTACCCTTTTATAAACCACTCTGTCTAATGTGTGGCTCACATCAGCAGACGTTTGATCAGCAGAAATGACTTTATTGCTGATGCCAGTTTTTGAGTAATTACCCCCTGATTGTTTTCAATAAAGAATCTATAGGGGCTAATTACATGCGGCTGAGATTAGGTATTGATAATCTGCAGCTAATGATGTGTGAGAAATGAGAGGTGTGGGAGCCAGTTTTCTAGTTCCTTAGGTGTGACATCATGCATGTGGGTGTGTCTGAGTCTTTAAATGCTGAAGCTTTCTAAATCCATCCTTCATGATGGACAGGTGGAAGTGAAAAAGGCCAGTTTTAATTTATTGCATGGATACCCTCCCCAGCTCTCCCAGGGACTCTCTGCTTAATGCTTCTCCTAAACCACACACACACACACACACACACACACACACAGAAACCTTTACACATTAGCTCCACACAGATGCATGCACACATTCATTCAAACACACACCAGCAAGCATGTGTGTCTTACACACACTCCCACATGAGTCGAGGGTGCTCAGTAGGTGCCCTATTTAGATAAAATGAGTCACAGAGATAGGCACTCCTGTCTAGGCTCTTTATCACTGTTAGGTTGATGTGTTTCGCTTTAGAGGGAACAGAAGAAAATTGAGCATGAAAGTGAAAACAGACGAGGAACTAAAACAGGTGCAAAGTAGGAGAGGATAAGAGAGGGAGAGGGGGAAAAAAAGACAGGAGATGAGAGGATTGATAGAGAAGAAGAGGAGAAGCTTTGTCACTAACAGTCATGTGTCATATTGTCTGCTTTTATTCCTAAGTAAGGTCTCCACATTTCTTCAGAGCCTAATAGTCCTCTTTTCAGCGGCTCGTCGCTGCATGTCATCCCCAACTCTCTCCTCCCACGATCTATCGCTCTTCAGCTGTCTTGTCCATTGAAGGCAAAATAGGCCCAAAATAATAACTCAAAAAAAGTCAAGAATTTTGACAATCATTTTTAGGTGTTTGCTTTAGTAGGTGACGTACAAGCCCGCTTGACAGTGTAAAGTTTAGTTTGAGCTTCCAATAAGAACTGAATAGGTTTTCTGAAAGACAACAAAGAGTGGTAAAATATAAATCTCACAGATACCTAGGACTATCTCAAAACCACAGGCTGTCACTCACATATTGTCATACTGTCCATTTAGCTCTGCAACCAACAGTATTATCTTTTGTTACCAACCTATATCCTTTTCTTTTCAAACTCAGATTTAACGATCATCACTGCCAATCAATTTTTTCTCAGTCAGCTTCTTCGTAGTTTTATCGATGAAACAACTGACGCGATTGTCACCACTACAGCCAACAATGCTTTCCTTAGTGCAGCAATTCCTTTTTGTTTATTTACCACTGCTGCAACTGACTGAACAAGTAACACAGATGTATTGCTATAACTTTGCTCCCCTAAGTATGACTCCATCTTTGTTTTTCAACAATTGCAAATTACGTCAGAGAACATTCAGGACCACGGACAGTTCCGGTCCTAGCTACATGAGTCATTTGTGAGTCAGGCACCATGGAGAGCTCCTTCATTGTTCACTTAAGACTCATTCAGCCTCTTTCTTATCCCACCTGTGTCACATGTAAAGCCCCACAATTACCTTCTCACACCTCCTCTTCCCTCTCCATTCATTTTTCTCCATAGATTCTCCATTTTTCACGAGTCCTCACTACTTCCAAAGTGGTTGTTTAGCATTTAAAATAAGACAGACAGTGGTGCCTTATTAAAAAGCACAGCGCAGCAGTGTATAGAGCATGATCAGTATCAAAGACAATTTTTGGTTTGCGCTGTAAGTTTCTTTAGTTAGATGGAGGTGTGTAATGCAGCGGAATGCCAAAAGCACAGCATACAAGAGGTTAATAAAACACCTTTCTTGTAGGGGACATCTGAAAGAGAAGGTATTCAGAGCATTGATAGAGGAGCCATGTTCATTATGCACTGTGGAGGCTGCTGCTTTCACTTTATATTCAAACACAATAAAACATAGATGGTGATAGAGGTGTTCCTTTGAGTGCTGCACAAACTGTCTCCCTCTCTCTGCATATGTGTATGTGTGAGTAACTTTAAGCAGAGGGGGATTATTGCAGGAGATTTTTGGAGTGGAAAAGAAGATCATCGATCAATCAATCTAAAAGAGACGAAGAAAACATTCATCCCAAGTGATGCACACACACATACACGGAGCACTTTGAGCCTAGGAGATGCAGACTGAACAGGGAAATAGCAGAGAGCATTTAATTGGTTTAGGGAAGAAAACAGATGTCAGGATTGAAACACTGAGATTGGGAAAGACACAATAATAGATGAAAAGAAGAGATGTTCATGTGTAGATGTGGAGAGAGATACATAGAGATTCTTTAACAGATGGAGAGAAAGACCTTCAGAATGAAAGAAGATGGAGACAAAGATGGAGGAAAGTAATTATTTCAGAGGGAAGCCCTTCGATAGAGAAGCTTAAAAATGCTAATGTTAAGGGCATCACATTACACAGGCCTGTTTTTCTGACTCCAACTATTATTTTTACTGTACATCGTCCTTGCTTTCTTTACATTCTGTTTTCGACTCTCTCAAACCTTCCCCCAAACTTCCATTGTGCTCTGCCATTTATTTGCGTGTGTGCATGTACCTCTAACGGTACTGCCCCTTCCCCAGAAGGCTCATAGGATTCTCAGTATCCATTTTGAGGGCAGCTTGCGTCATGCCTCGGCTCCTGTAACCCACACTCTTTGCAGAATCACATTCACAGCAGTAGGATGCCCTGGTGAGCACCTGCTGGCCTTGAAGAAGATTCAGCATGGGAAGGAATTGGCAAGCTAAGACTTGAAAGCTCATTGGTAGATTGATCTGAGGGTTAGCTTAGCAAGTCAGTCTTTTTTTTGACTGGTTTGGATGGTTGTAATGTGGCAAGATTTGTATGTCCGCAGGGTGAGTTTGGTCTAAAACAAGAGGTCACAGGTCAGGTTAGGAAGCTTATACTGGATGTGGAAATGTTTTTCTGATTTTTATCTTTTAAAAAAAATCCCTCTGCACTCTGGGTTGTTGCATAAACCTCAGTGCTGCTGACGACTCTTTCCTGTGTACGTGAGAAAAAACTGGAAAAAGAAGTAACACTTTACAGAGTTGCTGCACTAATGCCACACTGTTGCTTCCTCTTTCCAACTAGAACCCCCTGATTACAGTTATTGGATAACTTGTGTCTTTTTTGTTCCCCTTTGTAAGGAGGCCGGAGCACGGAGGCTGCCATAGAATAAATCATTTCTGCCAGGCAGTAGACCTTCCTTTCCATTCTGAATTTATCGACACTGATTATTTCCAAGCCTTTTCTTCTATTTTACAAAAAAATACAAACAGAGCGACTGTATTGTCGGAGTACAGGATGGGTAAAACTGGAAATATACCCGGTTTTGTCCATGTACAATTTAGTTATCTTATTTTTCATGTCACCATTGGTTTCCACTTTCTGGTGACTACTTGTTTAATGTGTCTTTAAATGAAGAAAAGACAAGCTTTATTTTTAAACTCTAAAACACTCTGTTAAAAAGTGTTTCAGCGATCTGTATGATAAGTGCTTTGGTTTCGGCTGGTAGTACGTTTGCGGTCCGAGTAGTAGTGACCACTCATGTATCAGCTGGTTTTGTTGTATGCACGATATCTGCATACAAGTGAAGCTAACCATCCATCATAGAACAAACTTTAAAGTAGAGTGAACAATCTGCTTGACGCTGTGATGCGAAAGACAATCACCGACTTCCTGGAACGCATCAGAAATGATCGATCTGACGTCCATTTAACAAACACACATTGAAAAGTTATTACCTCTTTCCTCATGAGGACGAACCTGACAAAGCTTGCATTTATATTTTTTTACAAATCTGCATCTTGACGGTGTTATTTTGGGCTTTTATTTCAGCAAACCTAAGACACAAACTAACTTCAGAGTGGAATGAACCCTGCTTGTCTGTCTCCTCCCGTCTGACTTTTTCCTCTCAACCCCTCCACAGCTCGATCTGTCTCTCTCCCCGTCTCTCTCTCTCTCTAGCCTTTTGGTCTCAGACTTACTCTGTGGGTGTGCATGCATTATATATAATCCTTGCGGGCAACAATAACAATACATGGTAAGAGAGAGAGAGAAGGAAAGGAGCTATTTTCTCTGCCTATAAATTACTATTCATTGTGTCCCTTTTCTTGGCTGCTCTCTCCTGTTGTGAAATGAAAGGGGCGAGGGATGAGTAAGAACATGAACAACGGGCTGAGAACAGGAGTTAATGGAGGCAGATTTAAGGCAGAGAAATCGGAAAAAAAGGAATATCTGAGGCAGAGGGATACAAAGACAGATAATGGCGTGACGATATAAATCTACACAGAGGGAAAAGGACAAAAGAGACTAAAGAATAGATCAAAAGAGAGGGGAGTGTATGATGACAGCATTCACAAAGCTTGTCATGTCTGATTTGCCTGGAGAGACTACAAAACATCACGATGGACACTAACATGGGCTGAATCCATTGAATGTTGAGCAGGAGCTTCTTGTTTTTTTCTCTGAGGTTAGACCCTATTAGCACTCAATTACCTCCTTGGTTTGCGGGGGTCATGGAGGTGGGGGGGGAGTCTCGGAGCTGGACAGGGAAACCATTCATCCACGTTATGTGGGCAGGAAGCCAAGCAAATACTCAGCTGAACACCACAGACGGCCAGTGTTTATAGTGGTTCAGTGCTTAAATCTTTTGGGATTGAACAGGTTTAGTAATTAAGCCAGAGTATATATAGACTGTCCAATGAAGAAACTTTGGCCAGGTAGAAAGCCTCAAAGGATGATTATGATGGGAAATGTGCTTCTTTACTCTGTTATTAGAGTTAGATAATAAGAACTAAAGCAGCTGGATAGCTTATCTTAGCTTAATTTAGCTTAGTTAAGCTTGCTTGGTGAAGACTGGAAACGGCTCACATACTTCTTTCCATGAGTGACAAAATCCAACTTCAAGCACCTATGAAGCTGAATAATGAACGTTGAGTAACGTCCCCAAGTTTGGCAACCAGAATGATGTCGTGAAAAGAAAAGAAAACGTTTCTGATCCTCCTTAAAACTTGTCTGACGCCATCAAATAATGCCTTGTATTTGTTTTATCATCCTTTACACGCTCACTGTTTACACATACTGTATAAACAGATTTAAAGCTAGTTAATGGGTGCTGGCTGTAGCTGCATGTTTATCTCACAGATGTTTATCTCTATCCTCAGATTTGACTTTTGGCGAGCAGGGGAAAAAGCTAAACTGCTAGCATGTCAGTATCATGTTGTTTCTTTACAAGAGTTATCTTCTACCCCTGCAAGACAGAAACTTGTTTGCAACATGTCGTTTTTACTCAAATGAACCTCACTTCTTATAGAGTGAGGTTCAAATTGAATGTGGAAATAAAAAGTTTGAAGTTTTTAAAACAGACTGAAACTTCTATTTCACTTTTTAGGTTAATCTTAGAAGTTGTAAATGGTAAATGGAATTGAGCTAGTATAGCGCTTTTCTAGTCTGCTGACAACTGAAGGCAGTTTTACAACGCATGTCACACCTACCCATTTGCAACCAATGACACACTGATGGCAGGAGCTAGGGATCAAACCCCCGACCGTCCATTTGAGAGATGACTGACTCTACCAACTGAGCCACAACGACAGCTGCCGTTTTGCTTAAAGGGTTCATGACAACTACTTTTCCATTTTCCATTTATGAAAAACTCAAATTAGCTGCCTCTTACTTACAGCATTAAACTGTGAAGTCAATGTTTTAACCTTTACACAGTGAGATACAGAGTCCAGGTGCGTAGAGAGCTTACACAAAGGAGAAGGGTAAGCGGCCCTTGATCCATTGACTGAAACATTATATGAACTATAGATCAGCCTCTTGACCTGTATTGATAGGAGGTACAAAGAACAGATCTCATTTTATAATCAATATCTCTGTTGAGCACACAATGGAAGACCAATGGGAGGGGGAATAGCTGCATACTCGGATGCTCATTACATATTTTGTTATTTATAAAAAATGCCAGAAAAGTAACCTTTCTGCTTTAGTTCTAACTTTAAGCCGCTTATGGATATTTGTGTGGCGTTAGGTTGTGTTTTATTGAAACATTTGGTCTAACTATAAAGCCCCTATCATACAAAAAAGACACCATCTCTCAATACAGTGTGATCAATAGCATTGCCAACAACAACGCCTATAATGAAGTTACTACATTTGACCTCATCAAATGAATCACCTCTGACATACAATCAAACTGAATCATATCACATTTGTAAAGGCTAAATCATTATCCAAGTTGTTAGATCACATTAGATTGAACAAGTGTCATGAGCGCGCACACACACACACAGACAGACACACACACACACACACACACACACACACACACACACACACATCGAGCATGCATGAAAACACTTACTCTGCCAAAAGGGGCAGAGTTATAGGATTTTAAATGAAAGGAGGGATCACAGAGCTTTGATGCAAGGTGTGAAGAATCTAAATGTTAGTCATATGCGTGAATCACTGAGCCTCAACAAATCCTCCAATGGCCTGTCATCCTTGAACCACATTTCTTTAGACAAACCATTTAACTTGCTTTGAGCGCTTTCTTTTTCAGAGCCCACTCAGAGGATAGGTTGATTTTCCTGTTAGCACTAAATATACAGCAGGCAATGAATATGTCCTTGTTTTGGCACTCGAGAATGCTCTTAATCTAAAGTCTTTCATGCAGATATGTCAAAGTGAGGAGGTGAGAACCAAGTACATTCAGACGTTCTGTACGTAGGCATGTTGGTAATGATGGTGTCAGAACGTGGTGTCCATTGGTCCAGTGTGATGTCAGGGAATTACATAAAAGAGGTGGAGGTAACAGAGTAAACCCCCTTTTATCTCCTCATGGAATATTCATCATGGCTGAATGAATGAAGAGAGTGCATGCCTTTGTGAATAATGCGCCCTTAAAGAATGTGAGTGAATGTACATGCGTGTGTTTATTTTGCATTCACGTGCATGTGGAGGATGTTTCTGCATGAATCCCTTGGCCTGCCCTGCTCGCGCCGCTGCTCCCTCTTTTCCAGATGAAAGCCGCTGTGCTCGTCCTCTGGTGCTGACTCTTCCACACAGCATAAAAAAAAACATTTTGAACCACCAGCATCGCACATTCACACTTCTCTCTCCCTTCGCTTCTGCTGCTATCTGCTATCTACTGTCAGCTGAATCTGTAAACAAACAGGAGGTCTAAGATACTGGGGCTTCACACTGACTACAGACATCAGTTGCTGGGAAAAAGCAGGAAGAAGGCATTGCACTTTCCTATGACAATTATTTGTCATGTTTTTGACTCTACAGGAGGAAGGTTAAACAAAAATTGCATAGGCAAGTAAAACACAGCAGCTAGAGAAAATTATTGTTCATGGTCTTAGACCAAATGTCAAAGTATACAAAACCAGATGCATCTCTCCCCCACATACAGAGTAAGACAGTTACCCAACTCATCGCCCTTTTCCAGGCCATTCAGCATTCAGCTTTTGAAACTGTCTGAATATTATGTTTGTTATCCAGCCAGTGATGGATCACAGTTCCCTTTTTGTAATCACGGCAGAACTTTTATCCACAGTGGGCTAATAGCATGTCATCACTTTCAAAGGTAAAAGTGTGAGATAGTTCAGGAAACGGTTGAAGGAAAAACACACTCATGTTTAAGTGCTGCTGTGAGCGAGAAGTGATGGATAATAGAGTTCAGTGTTCAGAGCAGAAATATAAAGCGTGAGATGTATGAGTATGTGGTGACCAGACAAATGCTCTGGCAAACAAGAAATATAATAGTACTCTTGAGAACGGAAAGGCAGAAAAGGAGAAATCATTTCTGCTCAAAACATAGTTAATTATTAATTAAGAATTAAGAAGTTTGATTGTTCATGTATACAGTTTAAGTGTCTCAACTGGATTTTTACACCTCTTTCCTGCTGCTGTCAACCCAAAAGTCTTTTTTTTTCTGCCTTTATTGGAGAGATAGGACAGTGGATAGAGTCGGAAATCAGGGAGGAGAGAGAGAGAGAGAGAGAGAGAGTCAAGGAAAGGAGTGCAGGAAAGGAACCACAGGTCGGTTTCGAACCTGGGCCGCCAGCTTTGCGGACTGTAGCCTCTGTACATGGGGCACGCTAACCAATCCGCCACCAGCGCACCCCCTCCCCCCCAAAAAACAAAACAACAACACTTGAGTAGAACTCCCTGGCATTCCTCATCTTCTGTTCCTGCTGTAAGTCGTGTCACTCAGCCATCAAAAAATCTTTGCCATAGTAGCATAGTGCTAGCAGAGACTAAATGCGAGCAAAGTAAAGAAAAAGTTAGAGTCATGAATCCTGAAACAGTCTTCAAACTAATTGCCTGTGGTATGAGTACGTTTTAGACTCTGGAAGCGACGGCCATCGTGTTGGGGCTACCGATGTAGCCATTAGTTAGCGGTAAAGGACTTTAAGCCATGACTCCCATTTCTATGTGTTGCCTTTGTTTCAAGTCCAACTAGCAGCGTAAAGTAAAAATGGATTTGGTGACTAGAAACAACATCTGAGAGACTTTTACTTGATCTGTTTAAAGATATTAAGCTTTATCATTGTTAGAGCACAGCCACTGGGTTCTGGGATTTCATTTTCTCCCCTGTTGCTTTTCACATAGACTGTTTTCCTGCATACAGGTAATGTTTGCTGAGATGCTAGAAGAATATTTCTGGTACCACAAACAGGAACAAGAACATGTCTGATACTAAATCTGGTGCTGGACTTTACAGAATATGTATTTTTATACAGAATCTGTAAATAGAGATGAATCCGGCACTAGGGGTCTTTTGAAATATATGGGGCAGGGTTGGAAATTAGCATCCTTCACCCGCAAAATACGGGTGATTTTTTGCAGTGACGGGTGAATTTGCTCAACCGACCCGTCACGGTGGCGGGTAAATAAAAATAACATAAGAGAGTGCTTTGTAACAATGAATGGTGTTAAATTACTCCCCACGTCCGCTCTGACTTTATGAGGGTCAGGCAGTCTTTCATAAGGCCCACACGGCTCCTCCTCGTGTCAGTGTTTACAATGATAGGCTATTGACTCCGTGTCTCTTTAGCCAAGCGCAGCGCGGATTAGCATCTCAATTTCAGCGGGTCTACCTGCTGAGGGTGTGTTTAAACTGATGCCTCACTGTCTTAAATCCAAGATGACTAAAAGAAGCGGGCCGTGGCGGTGTCGGTGACAAGTCGTCAAAAGAGTAGCTGTCAATACTTTCACTCCTGACAGCCTTGTCGCTAATCGTAGCTCCGCTGAAACGTCTTCCACTCGATAATAAAGACATTCTATATCCGACCAGGTCTTCACAATAAAAGTTCCAGGTTTAAATGTCGATGACAGACTTTTATTGTGAAACAGCGATATATCAGGAAATGGGGTATTTTCAGCGCTAGCAACTCAACACAACTTAGACGTCTAAAATGCAGGAGAGAAACAAAACTTTAAACCTTACAGATTCAGTTAGAAGCTACAACATCCTGAGAAGTGAAGACAGTGACTAAACAACTTTCTAAATACATTTTTTTCCAGCATAAACCTTTGATGATTGTGATGACTCTCCTCATATAAGCTATACTTTTTAAACAACTAATTGATTATCTTGCCTCTCAGTCGAGCTTAGGTGTAGCTAAGTCAGCCTTTAAGGACATTACTTAATGGAAACTCTTACCAGCCTCAAAATACTAAACTTAAATAAGTAAACTTTTTTTTCAGTTTTTAAGTGAGATGAAGAGGATGCCATTTTAATAGTTTAAGGAAATTCCCTGTATAAATAGTAAATTATTTAAATACTGTACGCCTTGATTTGATATAATTTGTCATGACATTTTGCTGCCGGTAATAAAGTGGCAGGTAAAAACAATGTAGGACAGGTAGTATAGCAGTAGGCAGTATGCTGTATGTAGTATAGTATGCAGTATGCTGTATGTAGTATTGTATGCTGTATGTAGTATAGTATGCAGTATGCTGTATGTAGTATAGTATGCAGTATGCTGTATGTAGTATAGCAGTAGGCAGTATGCTGTATGTAGTATAGTATGCAGTATGCTGTATGTAGTATAGTATGCAGTATGCTGTATGTAGTATAGTATGCAGTATGCTGTATGTAGTATAGTATGCAGTATGCTGTATGTAGTATAGTATGCAGTATGCTGTATGTAGTATAGTATGTAGTATGCTGTATGTAGTATAGTATGCAGTATGCTGTATGTAGTGTGTAGTATGCAACAGGGTTCCAAATTAGCACCCGTCACCCGCCAAATACGGGTGATTTTTTGCAGTGACGGGTGAATTTGCTCAATGAAGTATGCAGTAGGCAGTAGGCAGTATATATTGTATTATGTAGTATGCAGTATACAGTATGTAGTATGCTGTATGTAGTATGCAGTATACAGTATGTAGTATAATATGCTGTATGTAGTATAGTATGCAGGGGCCACACTTAAATTCAAGCCAGAGGCAACACAAAATAGAAAGTATTAGAAAGCAAGAGACAAACTAACAGAGAGGTCATGACGGTCATGTAAAATTTAACTGAAGCAATCTGAACCCTCCATTTGCACTTATTGATTTTCTCCACTAAAGGAAGGAGCTGAGAATACATTCAGCTGCAATTACACGAGGCCCCCGTGTTATTGCTCTTCTATTGTCCCATTGATTGAGTGTGTATGTGCTGTGTGTGCTGTGTGTGTAGATATAACCCTATGAATCAAACCATACACAGTATTTGGTACTTGACTGACTCTCCATATGGTCAAAGTGCCTTTGATCAAGCCATACAACAAAGATCAGCTACTCATGCTCCCATGTGTGTGCTGTAGGCTTAAATCTCTCTCACACACACATGCTGGGATTTCTTTCAATTTAACTATCTTAATATCAGACTTACACATGTGCTCATTTTGCTCTCGTGGGGATGCATAGGGCCTCATCTTCAAACAACAGTGTTTTGTTTCTTTCCCCATGTGGGCTTTGCTGGCTGACAATGGAAACAAACTCTGGAAACTTCTGTCCCCGCTGCACCCTCTCTTATTAACGGATCCCCCTCTGGACTGCCTGGGGTCTTTTTCTCCTCCATAGTATGTGTGTTTGTGAACGTGCATAAATTCAATTCAGAGTGCACCAGGCCCAGGTGCAGCTGATCCTGCGGATGAATCTCCAGCCAGGGACACACTTATTACAGCAATCACGCAAACAGACAACATCAGCAAGCCAAAGACTCCCATTGGCCTCTTGGCAGGGTCCTGACACTATTGCCCTCTCATCTACGGTTGTAGTTGTCCCCCCCAAAAAAAGTCTGAACCCTGAATCACGGTTACAGTTTATAATTGTATACCTACACATTTAAATTTATGTTATGATGGTAGAATGAAGCCATACAATACAGGGTGAACCAATGCCAAAGCAGCAAACAAAAGACTCTGTTGTTCGAGAGGCTTGTCAGCACTTTTTGATTACTTTTAAAAGGAATGTACTATTTTCTTAATGTGAATGATTTTAAAAAGGAAAGACCTGAGGTGCTGCAATAATCTACAAGGCATTTGAAAAAGTCATGTTGGCGTTTATAAAAAGGAGACAGTTACCAAGTCAGACAACAAAGAAACAATCGAGCCAGGTGCAAACAAATATTCAAGGTGACAGAAAATACATTCTTACAATAACAAAGAGGAGAATTGATTCTGATATAAAGCAAAGGATATAGTGTTGTTAAATAAGTGACAATAATCAGATAACAGGTAATTTTGTTTAGCATCCAAGAAAAGGTCATCAGGTGAGTATGTCCTTCTATCACTACTTCTGAGTAACTGGGAGGAGACTCAGGGGTTAGACTGAGGTCAGCATGGATGAAAACTCCAGCTTTCCCTGTGACTGCTCATGAGCTGGAGGAAGGATTCACAGTTAGTTTGAGTTTTCTTCAGCTAAAATGATGTCCTTTTTCTGCAAGATGCCCAGTGTTTTCTAAATTTTTTTTCCAAAATGTCTATCCTAGAAAAGTTTTCTCAACCTGAGAGCAGGAAAAATGTCTTCTAAAGTGAGAGAAACATGTGAGTTGATATTTTCAGCAGAGCGATAATCAACCTTTATACATTCCAGTTCCTAAATGTAAGCCTTTTATACTTAGAAGTGAAATAAGTAGCTTATTATGTAAGAGAGAAACTTGATTGTTAGAGAAGGCTAGATTGTGACGCTCGTGGTTACCAGACACATCGTTTCAAAAGTGTTTGATTAAAGTGTAACACTTCTGCAGAATCACAAGTCTGCAGAATAAACTTTCTGAAAGGTCGTGAGAAGTAGTTCCAAAGAAAGATAATTAAAAGTGACCTGCCAGCACAGAGAGGCATGGACACGTGTGAAGAATCACACTTTAATTCTCAGCATGCCTCGCCTCTTATGTGTTAATAGTCCTTGTGAACATTTAATTAAAATGTCAGTCTGCCTGAAGGGGAGTGACACAGTGTCATAACAGCCACTGACAGAGAAAGGAACTCTTCTCTGACCTTTTATAACTCCCATTCTTCCTCTTAACACCTGCTTTTACCTTCTACTAATGAGGCGGCCGAGAGAGGATACACACGTGTGTACGATTGGGAAAAAACTGCAGCTACAGGACTTCATCAGATACACTGCTTTGACCTTTAAATCACTGTTAGTTAATGAACATGTTTTTTTACTCAAGACAGAGAAATATATCTTCATTATTTATTTTTATCATTTATCTAACACCCTTGCTTATTACACCTTCTTAAGGAATCTAAGATCAGTAACGTAACATAAACCATTGAGTGAAGATCTCAGGCCTTGAGGTTAAAAGGACATCGCCCACTGCCCTGTTGACAACATGCTGGTCTTCCTGGTGTGCGAGAATAGAACAGAGAGGAAATATCTGTGATGTCAGTGAGTGCTGCTGGGGCTAGTTTGTCTTATTAATGCAGGAGAGGGGTCCATATTAATACCAAGACTCTATTGATCCTACTAGACCTTCTGGCTAGAGATGAACAGCGCGTAACGTATTATCACTGCTTCAGAATGAGGCCATCGCATATCTTTGACATTTCCACCACAGACGGCTATAATTTGGAGCACACTCCCTCGCTCGCTTTCCTTTTCACCCACTTATACTCTGTTATTCTCGCACTCACTCAACCTACTTCTTTCTCTTCGCATCCTTCGCCTTTTCTGAGTTACCGCACTTGCTGAATTCATGTTATCAGTCCATCCATCCTCTTTCCGTCTGTTTTTTCACATGTTCACCACCTTTTGCCATTTTGCTCTTTTCCTGCGATTCATCATTTCCCTCCTGTCTTTCTATTTCTATTTCAGTTTATGTACCCCCATCCACAACCTCCTCTGAGGCTTTTGTCTCTCAACCTTTCCATCTCCTTTTACGTGGGCTTGAACTTGAGAGATCACTTCCTCTCATTTGGGTCTGCTTTACTCCTCTTATTTCAGTTTCACTGTATCTCTGTCTTCTGATGCTCTCTCTCTTTGTATGTCCGTCTGCACCTCTGCATTGTTTGCCCCCAGCAGACTATGCTGCTGACAAAGATGAGCAAGAGCATATTTAAAATGTCACCAGCAAAGTGACAAAAGGTCAAATGGAAAGTAGGAGACTTCCAGCACAGTTTGGACCGACTGCTAAAAAGGCTCTCGTACTGTTGCGTGTGTGCGTGCGTGTTTAAAGGGTTAGAGACACATAATGTCTGCCATTACATACACCCCCTGTGTCTGTACATACACACAGGGGGTGTGTGTATGTATTTTTGTGTTTTTATGAGCGAGAGAAAGTACAATGAAACACAATCAAAGTTCTGTTTACATTTTGCTTTCTCTCCCTCTGCATTCTTGTATAATTGTCTTTTTCCACACACAGTTGTGTGTCTGTGGTTACATTTAAGGCATATAGAATAACTTGCCATTTTTTTAAATATCTATTTTTGAGCTTATTATGCCTTTTATTAGAGAGACAGGACAGTAGATAGAGTCAGAAATCAGGGGGAGAGATTGGGAAATCAAATGGGGAAAAGGAGCCACTGTTCAGATTCGAACCCTTACAGCCTGCCCCTGTTTTGGCCGTATAAACTAACGACTATGCTGCTGATATCCTAACCTGAACGCATCCGTATTTCTGAGGCGAGGCTTTGAGCTGCTGCTTCTAAAATATGTTTCCCGTCTACACTACTTCAGGAGGGCTGTATGTCTGCATTTAAGATCTAAGAGTTGCTGGTTTAAATCCTGATGGAGTGCTCCAAAAACCTCTGCCAGCAGCATGTTAGCCCGATCTTTGTATTTGCATATAATCTTTGCATAAAAGTGAAAAATACAGGGGGAGGAAGTTTAGCACAAACAGTACACTCTGCTTGTAGGCAAATCCCCCACCTCTTATTTGGCAAGTCAACATTGTTATTTTCTAATGAAGTGCATAATGAGGGAGCTTCCACAGCTGTCTTGTTGCACTCGTGCAGCTAATTAAAAACAACATGCAGATGTAAATGATATTAGGAACTGCTGAGTGTATGTGGCGAGTATCCCAAGCTATTGGTTAAAATAAAAGGGTTTAATTGGGAGGTTGCTTTTGGAAAGAATTAAGGAGGTGACAGCTGTTCCTTTTAGTTTTTTTTGTATTTCAGCTTTTGTTTAAAATATAAATCCCATTTAGACATTCACACAATTAAATATACATGTATAGAAATAATTTGTAATGTTAACCAATCATTGTTTAAAGCACGGGCAGATTTGCAGAAAATCCAAATGAGGATGATAATGAAGAAAAGTTGGTTGTTTTTGTCAGATGATAATGGTAAAGAGCCCTGTTTTCTTTTATTGGAACCTTATTTCACAATTGAAGCACTTTATACAGCACTTAAAGTTGTCATTTGGTGTGTGTGTGCGTGTGTGTGTGTGTGTGTGTGTGTGTGTGTGTGTGTTCTCATTCGCAGTTTGAAGCTCAGACTTTCTTCATTCTCTTGGTGCATGTATATACATCCATCTGTCGCTCTGTGACTGCCCCCCTTGTCTACCTGCATTTCCTTTAGTTCTCAGAATGATAATCCATCTCTGGGGGTAGACAGGCAGATCCATAATGTATGTGAGCATGTGTTGTGTGTGCGTGTGTGTGTGTGTGTGTGTGTGTGTGTGTGGTCTCTGATGCTGACTTCTTTCCATCGACTCTCCTAAATGTCACTGTCAGATGGTGAAGATTAACTCCTCCTTTCTCACCACCTACTGCTATCTTCTCCCTCCTTTTCCAACAGATTCTTTCTTCAATCTCATGTCTGTTTCCCTTCAAATAATGCAATTTTACACATAACTGAATGTATAGACAGATAGATGAGCAGATAAACAGATGGATGTCAAAGATGGATGTAAGGACATAGGGTATATGATGTTATTTGGGCTGTCAGCAGTGTGTCTGCGGTTCTGATGAGTTGGTGGCAGAGCTGACACAGCATTTGGAATAAGAAGTAAACCCTCTGCTTATCCTTCTATCACTCTCTCTTTCCATCCATCTATCTACACAATCCATCCAACCCCTGACAAAGTGAGTTTCTCCTGCCAAGGGCAGAAAGGGAGGGTTGGTAGGAAAAGAACAGAGGGGGTGTTTCGGGGCAGTTGTTAAACTCTCTCTCTTCCATGTAAGAGTCACCATGACCTGTGTGCATGAAGTATAACACTGTGTCTCCATGCGTTAACTGACTCTTCTTCTCACACACACACACACACGCACACGCACACGCACGCACACACACACACACACACACACACACACACACACACACACACACACACACAGAAATGGATTAAAAAAACCCGCAGAAAATCGAACCTGTTCCAAAATGAATATTGACAGATGTACTGTAGATCCAAACACACTTACAGATAGTTTAGCTGATAGGAGTTCATGTTCAAAGTAGGCCACATGTAGTCTTTAAGGTCTGAAGCCTAAATGAAACAACAGATATAAAAACATTGTAGATAATTTACTAGTGGGGATGCATAGTGGTAGTAGAATTGGTCTTACACTGAAGTTTGTTTTTTACATTTTTACTACAGATTTCTTATTTCAGAAAGATGATTCCTGCATCGTTTGCCTCTGTTCATGTAGCTTTTTGTACCGTGTATTTATTTACTTTCACACTTCATTATTTTCTAGAATAAAACTCAAAGCTGTTACAAATGTTACCTGTCTCAGCATGATAAGAAGTAATTATATTCCAGTATTAGTGTGTACTTTGTAATGTTTTCTTCTTTTCTCTTTTTTTCTATGGCATACTTCCTGTTGACGACCCTAGCACTGACATCATTTAGGTAAGTCTCTTGTTGTTTATAGTGTCAATGTTGGTCTTTCTCTTTGTCTTTTGTTGGATACTTGTGGGACCAAACTTTTAAGAGCTTAAAACTTTTGATACTGACACACATGTTTTATAGTCAAGGCTTTAATTGTATACTATTCATTTTATGTTGTCTTTACATCCTAAAAAAGCTGTCAGGATGATTTGAGCAGCTGAGGGAAACAAACATTTAATCGGTTTTTGATGCTTCTAACTTGATTTTCTTTTGATTTGCCATCAGCTATCTTTTGTGTTTCTGCCGAGTGTCCCCTTCTAAATGATTTCAACTCTCCAAGCACAATCATTTTTCCACCATCATTCTAATGGCTTCAGAAAAGAGGAGATGAAATAACTGATATTAGAAGGCTGGGTGGCAGCTGAGTCATTGTTCTGTTTTGTGCAGTGGTCTGTGTTTGCTGGGCTGTGATGTGGATGTGGATGTGTGAGGCAGCTGGTTAAATCGTGAAGGATTTTGTGGAAGTTTTTCCTGCGGTTCAGTTTTGAGATGTGTAATTTAACATCAACAGAATCTTTCTGTCTCCTCTATTAATTCTCGCAGTTTTTCCTGTCTTTCTCCTCTCTTTGTTTCATTGCATCATTCGTTCTGCTTAATTTGTCACTCTGTTGCTGTGCAACTTCTCAAGAGTCTGCATTTGTTGTGAATATTGAACAGTATTCTAGTCTTCTACATTTCCATCAAAATGGATGGAAATTTTGAATTGGAAAAATGTAAATTGACTTTTGTAGGACCTGAATTGACCTTTGTGTGTCTGAATAGGTGCGTGATTGATTGTCTGTCACGGGTGTTTCACAGTGACTTTCAAGTTTCTTTGACATTTTGCAGAAGAGATTAAATGCAGATGTGTGACAGAGGTTCTTCTTGCTTTTGTGTTCTTGTTTTAGCTGTTCAGTCTCCAGATGTTTGTGCACGCCTTTGTGTGAAAGAGATATTTTACTGTTAATGTCTGATCATGCAGAAAACCTCTTGATGTTGAAAAATGTGTCTAATTTGGAAGTTAAAAAACTGCAGTTTGTTGTGTGTCCACTTGAGGTTGCCAAGGAGTTTCCAATAGAGCCCATGCCCATTTTATTACAGAAGCATGTTGAACAGCCTGGTACACATAATGGTTTTGGTCCCTAACATGGTCAGCAACTGAGATATTCATTAGGCCCACTTAAACTATACCAGTTTTCATGCTTTTTAAAAAGCTTAAAGATAGTGGAGTCAGAATTGATGACCACCATCATTGTGGTTTATACAGTCCATGATTTCCTGTCATTTCAAACCATATTAAGCCATTGACTTTGTCTCAACTTCTACAACTTTATTAATGATATTCATCGCCTTGTTTCAATTAATGTCCACCATGTACTGAGAACACCTTGAGCTTGTGGCAATCAGGCTCTACGTAATGCCATTATACATTTATGACCACCTTGTAAGGGACGTTCCAGGCGATGGCCTGTCAGGCGAGCGCAGCAGCTTGATGCAGACTCCTGTCACCTTCCCCACTCTCTACTTTAATGAGCCACATTTGCAAGGTGCGAGACGAGAGGTTCCGAGTCCATCCACATCAACATGACAGCTATTAGGAGACACCAACAGCTGGTGGGAGGTGAAATTAGGGCTGATGAGGTGAGAGTAGAGGAAATGACAGACTAAGAGAATAAAGAAGGACAAGAAAAAGTGGGAGAAGGGAAGGAAAAAATAGCAGGAGAGAGACTACAGTAAGTCGAGAGTTACACAGACGAGGAGTACAGCTGGCCATCATGCAGCTTGGGCATCACTCGTCCTTCATTAGATGAATCACCTTGCTGGGGATTGAAGGACATAAGATGAGTGGAAGTGAACGTAAGAGACAGCAAGCAGGATCAAGGTTGAACATGCTTCAGACACACACAGGTGGCGGGAAGACAGTTGAAGCACAAACATGAATACATAATGCAAATACAACGTTGGAGTCATCCAATCATTAGTGCTGTCATTGGGAAGTCTGCTCAAGGCTGTTGTTACCATTAGCGATTTACAGAGAGTACAAGAGACCAGAAAAGGACGGAAAGAGCGATGGTTAAAATCCGGATAGGAGAGAGAGAAATGGACATAGCCACCAAATGAACAAAAAAATTAATTTGACATAATCCTAGAAACTACTGGAAGATGATCTTAAGGTTTGAAGGCCAAGGTTAAGGAATAAGAACAGTTTGTATCCAATGAAGCACCCTCTCAGGTTCAGCAGGCTCATTAAAACTAAAAGAACGTGTTCATTATTAAAAGGACATACTGAATACTACATCTCATCGGTTGTGCTCTGGTTTCTTCTTAAGACTTGCAGCAGTAATATTTACAGAGTATCCTGTATATATTTTGAGTTTCCCACAAAACATTTTCACTGCCTATACAACAGATTTGTAGTTGTTTATTACTGGAAAAGCATTACATGCATTGTAATGTGTACGGCTTAATTGGCCTCCCTTTATAGCTTCAAGACAGACATCAAGCACGCATTGCCATGCCTTGTTTTGCTTTGAATAGTTGTCTTTCACATAATTGCTCATACAAAGATATGAGCTGTAAAAGCCAGGGTGATGACAGGCAACAGAGAGGGCTGCAGGAATGTGAGATGAAGAAAGTGTTGAAAATGAGAAACAGTGAGAGAAGGGCAAGAAATAAAACAGTACAGAGAGGAATGATAGACATAGAGAAAGCCTGTATCAAGCCTTTAGGGACATTAAGGATGAAAGTGGGGTTTCTTTGTGAGAGAGAAACCTTTAGATGGAAGTAAGTGCTCATGTTGCTTTAATGCATTGCTTTGACTTTGGCTACCTACTCTGAGGTAAAATAAAAAGACAGTATCTGCTCTACTTGGTGCGTAGAACTGAAGTGCAGCTGTAAGTCTCTTCATTCTGTCCATTTTGAAAGGTGAGGTCAGGCTAAGGGAACATCATGCACACTGAGTAAAAAAGTCACTGGTTTTGTACAAGAGAAGTTGTGACTGCGGTTTTTTCTCTTGCAGTATCTTCTGCTCTGTTGAAGATGTTTTAGATGCACTAAATTGATGCTACTCACATAAATGTTGTCACAGAAACTAAATACAACATGGTGTGACCTTGTGTTTTCAATTTCATCAATGAATCCACTTTGCAATGTCATTTAATGCTGTGATAATGTGATAAGGAGCCATGTTTATTAGAGTCAGTGAAAAGGTGACTAAGGAAGTCTATTAGATATATAGTGCACATTTTGTTGTTCATTCATATCCATGGTGCTCTTAAAGAGGACGATCACTGCTGATTTCATTTTGAATCAATCTATTCAAACATGTGCTTTGATTCCCGGTTAGGCTTATTTAATAAAGCTGACGTTGCAGCATTATTCTGGCATTTTTATACTCTCCAAATGTCTGACTGCGTGTATGATACCTTTTCTTTGTGCCAGCTAAATACATTTATTGTTAAAGTAACTTTAGGGTCCACAAACTTAGTTTTATTTACCTTGCATTGAAAGAAATAGTAATCTCCTACACTTAGAGCTTGAATGTTGGTTCGTTACCCTCCTTTTTTACATTTCATCATGCTCTAAGTGGGTTGGACTTTTTGATGAATATGATATGTATCATTTTCTGGCAGCAGCAAGCCCACATATTGTTTTTTGCTAAATAAAAAGGTTGGCATTGGACTAACGCTTGGCATATTCTGGTGAGCATACAACTGCATTATGAAGTAGATCAGCTCTGTTAATGGTCAGGCTAAAACGATTTACAACTGCCATTTTTTTTTTCATTTGCTTAATGAGGCTGGCATTCAGATCCCTCTGAAAAATGAGGCATGCTCCACTTTTTCAACAACTCAACATGTATAGAAGGAGTTGACACAAGAAGCTGAAGTCTTTGTGAAAGCTAAACACTGAAAAACTACAGTGCACATAAAAACTCGAAGCACTGACATATGGACACTGGATTCATCCACATTCAATACATTCACCATAACTATCATCCAAAGTATTTCTTTATCAGTTCCCTCCACAGTCAAGAAACTGCAATGGTTGATTAGATTGTAATGTTTTGTCCAAGGTAACCACAACACCACCAATGAACTTGTTTTTGCTGTTGAGCTTGAAGTGTAACCCACTAACTAGATCACTAGATAGAGATACAGTTCGTTTAAAAAAAGAAGAAGCTTATTATCTAAACGTAGACGAAGCAAGCCACACACCATAATGCTGAGAATGGCTTACTTCCATAGATGTATTTTTTGTAATTAACAAAAGTGAATATGTAGTGATTTCCTACGCTTCTGCATTAGATTATTTGATTTCAGCGTTCCATAGTACTTTCATTTAGGGTGCCATAGAGGATGAGGAAGTGTGTCCCTTTTTGTCACTCAACTCGTACTTTTCTATTGCTGTCACCAGTGACATCTCTGCTGCCCCACGGTGCTGCAGATTCTGCTCTCACTGTTGTCGGCCATACCAAGTCATCACTGTGATAGATCACTGCTATTACTTCATATTCTCCATTACTAGAGAGGAGGCCAGAACACAGAAACACACTCGGACACACATTAAGTTTGCAGCCAAAAAAAATGCAATGCAAGATAGTTCACACGCAAATTTGTATTCACGCGTTTTATCTGTTGGTATACACTTATGTGCATTTGTACATAATTATGCACAAATGAGCCGAAGTGTTGGCTGTAAACTGTGAGAACTGCAGTGGTTGAGAAGTCTTTAGAGGCAGCCAAAGTTGTTATTGTTGTGTGATGAAAGAGAGGCTGGGAGAGTACTGTCCAAAGAGACAGAAAAAGCGAGTGGGAGAGAAAACCAAAATAATGAGAGCATCGACAAGAAAGCCAGAAGACTGTGGTCAATACCGTTTCCAGTAAATTTAGTTTCGACTTCAGACTCTCTCTCGTTTGAATTCGATGACAGAAAAAGTCCATTACTAGCTGTCCACAGTTGGTGCACAACATGTCAGACTCCTGATTCATTATGTCTGGTTATTGTCTGCAGCCATATCGGTTGTCTTCTCTTGTTAATATGCATGGGTCTGCAGGTTGGAAATTTAATGTCAGCAAGAAGGCACATTTCCTGGCCCAAGTATTTCATCCCACTTAAGTTTTCACTTAATAAATGTATAAATAGACTAAATAAATGTAGCATTTGCTCTTTGCATACATAAGAAGAAATTAAAGAACATTAAGCTCGGGGCAATGCTTTTAGCATAATGCACTACTCGGCCATATAGGGGGTGGGTGAGAAAGCTCAAACAAAAGTAAATCTAAAGTAAGAGATGAATAATTTGGGAGAGACTTGTGGCTAATGACCAAAACACTCTGAGTCTTAGTGTTTTTGTTTGTTCTCTGTTGGGATCAGAGCTTTATTATTGTTCATAGCAATTTTAGAAAAGAGATTATGTAAATGAGTGCAGGTAAAAAATATGTTTTAGACTTTGGAGATGAAGAGGAATAAACAGGCTTCTAAAGTGGTTAAAGGAATGGAAGTTAACTTATTATACATTTTTCTCTTTAATTTTAGCTGCATGGCAAAAGCAGAAATCAAGGAATAATTTTGCATACTGTTTATTTTGTATTCCTTATAAGAGTTGCATCACGTGACTCCCTTTCTTTAAAACAAAACATAATAGAGTGACTCTCTGTACATTCTTGTCCATAATTTGGGGAGCATCCGTTCATCATGCATGCTGTCAAGCGTCTTCTTTTTTAAAGATTTTTTGGGGGGGGATTTATGCCTTTATTTGGACATGCCTTAATAGAGTGCAAAAAAACAGCTTGACCGTCTGCACCCCAGGTGTCAGGCTTTTTTAATGATAATCTAAATGTTAGGCTGATGTTGGGGGAAGATACAGTATCAAAAGTTAAGGACAAGGGTGGAGAGAAAAGTGCTACACTTTATTGTCACACTTTCAGAATAAAGGTAGCGAGCAAACTGAACAATTTGAGATATAAAAGAAAACAGACGGATGGATTACTAGATGCAGAATTTAGGCACAGCATGAAAAAAGTAAAAAAGAAGAAAAGCAAAGTGTGCTTCTTTGTGAAGTTGCTGAAGAACACGCCTGAGAGTTTGGCTTTAAGAGGATTGTACTGAACCAGTTGTGGTTCCTCTGGGAGAGTGGCTGACATAGTAACTGAATAAAGACTATTGAATGTACTGTGTACAATACACACTGCAGTTTCAACAATACATTTCCTTATTCCAACTTCTAATAATGACAATGAAAACAACAATATCCAAATAACAACATGAGTTTGGGGTAGACGGGGGGGTGTGTGTGTGTGTGTGTGTGTGTGTGTGTGTGTGTGTGTGTGTGGGGGGGGGGTAAAGATGTGGATGAGGAGAGAGAGTTGAGCTTTCAGAAACAGCCTTGGATCTTCTTCTTTCACACTGACACAACAAGAGAAAGGCAGGAAAAGAGGAAGAAGGACAGAAGCCCCGTTTCGACCGGAGGAACTATCCCCCAGAACTATGGTCTTTTTGAGGAACTACGTGCGTTTCGACCAAATTTACCCGGGTAAATGTGTAGTTCCGGGTAAATAATCTACCCCGAAAAAAAGACTCTACTAGCGGTTATGTACTTTCTGACGGTCTAGGGACTTTTTGGGCGGGGCCAGCAGTGCCTGCAGGGCTGAACGTCTGATTGGCGAGGCTCTCGTAGCGTAGGTAACGTCTGATTGGCCTGGTAGCGTAGGCAATGTCCAGGCAAAAGGTAGTGTTAGCGCCATGTTTAAAGATTGCAGCTGCAAGCTAGTTGTTTACATTTTTCATCATGTTGTTTATAAACATTTTGGACATACCTTATAACACATGCTTTTTACATGTTTTCACTTTAACTGACTTGTGGTATGTTTCAGATTCTATAGCGTGTGATATTTTACGTTAATACTTAGCTATTTAGCTAATAAATGTTTGTATAATGTTGAATTGCAGGTGCTGTGTTTAGTAACAACTAGAGAGATTCAGTTGTGATGACTTTATTGATGAAAAAAGGTGCACCAGTGTAACACATTTAAAAACAAATGGTATACAATCATGAATATATTATGTCTATAGACATTCGAAAGTGTTGGATCCACTGGGCCTCCGTGAAAGTCGGTACCACAGTTTCCGACCACTCCGCTGCTCTATTGTGCACCCAGACACACGGAGAAACACAACGCCTTCGGTTGTAATCGCGTATCTGAAATGCACACAACATGGGACAGTGGTGAGTTATTTCAGTCTAAAATAACTACACACAGCCGGGGTTCGCGTAATATAATAACTACGGCATGCGTTTACTCCTTACTTACCATTAGTCTTCTTCGTGACCGAAAGCGCCATTGCGCCTGTGCCATGTCCCGGTCCAAATCGGCAAGGACTATTAACAGCAGTCTTCTTCGTTTAATTATAGCATTTCTGGCATCTTAAAATTGTTTTGCCGCCAGCGCTTGTCTCCTCCTCGATGAATTCTTTTGCAATGAAATACAGCATGTCAAAAAACAATACGAGCTGAGCCTCCTCCATGGCAACGGGCTAACTGTAGTGTCGCACAAGTAATGACGCCGGCCTGTCCGTCGCCCTATGTATTACGTCATCTTTTGTTGTATGGCCTTCGTCTTTTTCTTACCGCCACCTATCAGACTGGATGTGTAATGCAGTTATATATATTGCTTCCTCCTACGTCCTCATACGTCATTGGCTTAATCTGCATGATCTACCCGTGACTTCAGACCGCGGTCGAAACGCGGACAACATGGGCAACAGAAACTTTTTAGTTCCTTAAAAAAAAGCCCCTGAACTATTTAGTTTCGGGATATGTCGGTCGAAACGCGGTTTGAGACATAAAGAAACGAAACAGACAAAAGGACAGAGAAGAAAGCGATCAAGTGAAGACTTGTATACGCCTGACTTCTTTCAGTGTCAATTATCCATTTTAACGCTTCCCCCTCAAGTACTGTGGTGAGAGAAAGTGAAGGAAAATGCCTTGAGAGTAAAAATGGAGTTGCTGAGAGCACCATATTTCACACTCAGTTGTTATACATATTATTATACTATTATGAAGTTTCTAACTTAGGGTCAGGACCCAACCTGAGGTTGTTTTTTATGATGGCTGGAAACAATGAACAATATGTGTTATCATACAGAACATGTGTTTTAGGACAACTATTATTTGCCACCTCTAACTAAACCAACCATGCACCATGTCCTGTGACACTTTGTGCCTCAGATGGGTACAGCAGCATGAGTGAGAAGGTATTTGTATTCTACACAACATGAACATGTACACAACTTGTGTGGGTGAAAATATGTACACTTTGATCTCTGAATTTTTCAGATATTATTTTTCATTGGTGAGCCTGTTTGTGTGTTGCAGAGTGAGTGTGTGCGTGCTCCTGCTGATGTGTGCTGCAGTAAAAGAAGCTGTCCTGCAGAACACACAGTCTGGTGTTTGCAGCAGGAGAGCTGTCATAAACAATCTGCTCCAGCGTCAGTTAAACAGCAAGAGTGGGAGAATCCTGTGCGCTTTAGGCTACAAGCAGCCTCACACTCTCTAAATACACCAACTCAGCTGTGTTATGCCCTGAAAGAAGTGGGATATCCTTCATGACATCAAAATTGTTATGGCACAAAAGGTTGGCAACACATGTCTCTGTCTGTCCAGCACATGAGAATCCCTGTTCTGCGAAGCAGGATGTGCGTCTAGCGAGATAACTTTAGGTATCTCTGGGTTTTCAGTACTACAGTGGTAGTTCACTTTTTTATGTAGCTTATGCTCAATACCTCTGTGTCAGAAATAAACAAATTGTGTTAAAGGTAAAAGAAAGGATTGCTCACTTAAACAATCTAAAACTTAATGAGTGTAAAAAAGGAGCAGTTTAACCCCCAATTTCCTCATACTCGTCCATTGTTCTCTGTCACTCTTTGTCAATGATTGTGTTTCCACAGTGGGCGCCGTGGTCTACTGAGCATGCCAGCAGCGCCACTACCCTCTGCTCCGTTTCAAATACGCTGTGAGTCCATTTTCGACAGAGTACACTGCAGGCACGCGTCAAGCCGTACAGAATAGAACAACTCGGACAGGAAGTCAGACAAGGATATGCACAGATCATCCGGCAAATTTCAAAATAAAACACAATATACGGACTCACGATCATATTTTCCATCACTTTATCAATGTTACGTCAAAACAGGCACCAAACGAACAACAAAGCAACCTCAGAATGACAAAGTAACATGTTGTTTGACCGTTTGACCGATCTTTTAGTTCTCCGGTGATGTGTGTACAGCTGCTCATGGCTGCGCTCCGCTACGCTCACGTTCCAGATCCAGTGAGGCAGGGCACACGCCGTCAGACATAGCAAAACCGTGGCGCTGATGGACCGCGCACATGAACTATGTGGAAATTGGGTTTAAGGCTCCCAGTTTCAGTCACCTTTCCTCCTTTTTTTTTAGTTCTTGGGGAAATATATTCAGGTCACTTTTCACTAGATGTTTTTTTGTTTTGTTATTTGGCTCTCCATTTCACTAAAGATCGGGTAGCTTACACCTTGTAACTGTGGTACCTTGTTGTCTGTGGGGATGGGTTCAGGGTGTCTGCGAGTAGAGATTATGTTTTCCCACAAGACAAATGTTTTGTTTGAGTTTCCAGACACTTGTCCTTATCTTCCTTCATGTCCTTACTTAGCCAGGTTCAAATAAATAACAGCTTTTCTTTCTGCACACAACATAATCTCTCTTTAGACTTGAACTTTTAAATTGCCATTGTATAATTATTTTTGTTTATCTCTGCCTTAGACACATCAGTGCCTCCCTGTCTCTACTAATTAGATGTCATATTCAACTAACTTCCTGCACAGGGAAGCTATTCAGGTGACACTCTGGATCTGTGTTATCATGTTTAGTTGATTAGAAGTGAAAGGAGTTCTGATGTAAGCCCTTAGATTGTCATTGATCGTTTTCTCTCTATCAAACAACAAGAGAACAAAATGCTGATTCTTACCAAATCAATGGACTCTTTTTCTTTTTCATTGCAGTTTCTTCTCACAGCTGGCTGTCTGATCAAGATTCTGAGCTTAATTGTTTTATTTCATGATGCTGTATAGGTTTAAATTACTTTTTTAAGAGCAGCTTGAGTTAATCAGCAAGTTTTAAAAACCTGTTTTTGCTCCTGCTTTCGAAACATTCCCTACATCTCCTGAATTTGAGATTTTCTACAGATGACAAGTATCAATAATCTAAGTGCATAGTACGTTTATGTAGATTTTTACCTTCAAGCCTTTTTTAAAGTGAAATCAGTGCACGTTCCAAACGTTCTCCCTAGTTCCCTCTCTGCAGAATGACAGTCATAAAACTTTCACCGGTGGCTATATTCCCATGATGGATGTTTTATGACAAGGATGTGATCGACATACTTCTACACACACATGCAAACACATTACATACATTCAAGCACTAACGAACATATACGTACGTACTGTATACACCCGAGGTGGACAATATGAATCAGAATCAGAGTCGGGTTTATTGCCAAGTACATTTACACATACAAGGAATTTGTCTTGGTGTATTGGTGCAAGAACAGTTAACAAGGGAAATACAGCCAATAAAGCAAGAACTTAAATAAAATAAAATATAAGAAATTTACCAATATAAACAATAGAATTTAAAAAATGTCAAATATAAAGAATAATAAAAAATAACAAAATCTACAAGCTGCAATGGAGTGCATGTAAGAAAAAATAATGTAAAGTCCAGTGAGCGTTGATGTAACGAATAAAAACAGTTTCAGCCTTCACATTTCTGTGATGTTTTGTGGGGCTGATGAGAGTCTGTGTTATGTGGGAGGGGGGGGGGGGGACATTGTTCATGAGGCTGACAGCAGAGGGGAAGAAACTGTTATTGAGGCGAGAGGTTTTGGTCCTGATGGACCACAGCCTTTTGCCAGAGGGGAGAGTCTCAAACAGTCCATGTGCGGGGTGAGAGGGGTCGGCCACAATCTTACCTGCACGCCTCAGGGTCCTGGAGGTGTACAGGTCGTGGAGAGATGGTAGATTGCAGCCAATCACCTTCTCTGCAGAGCGGATGACGCACTGCAGCCTGCACTTGTCTCTTGAACTTCTTCAGCTGCCGCAGGAAGTACATCCTCTGCTGTCCTTTCTTGATGAGGGAGGTGATGTTCAGCTCCCACTTGAGGTCCTGGGTGATGGTGGTCCCCAGGAAGCGAAAAGACTCCACAGTAGACACCATGGAGTCACCGATGGTGATGGGGCTGGGGGCGGCTGCGTTCTTCCTGTAGTCCACAACCATCTCCACTGTCTTCAGAGCGTTAAGCTCTAGGTTGTTTTCGCTGCACCAGGTCACCAGATGGTCAGCCTCACACCTGTAGGCAGACTCGTCCCCACCAGAGATGAGTTCAATGAGGGTGGTGTCGTCTGCGAACTTGAGGAGCCTGACAGACTGGTGACTGGAGGTGCAGCTGTTTGTGTACAGGGAGAAGAGCAGAGGAGAAAGAACGCAGCCTTGAGGGGAGCCAGTGCCGATGGTCCTGCTGTCCGAGACATTCTTCCCCAGCTTCACCTGCTGTCTCCTGTCAGACAGGAAGTCTGTGATCCACCTGCAGGTGGAGTCAGGCACGTTCAGCTGGGAGAGCTTGTCCTGGAGCAGGGCCGGGATTATTGTGTTGAAAGCAGAGCTGAAATCCACAAACAGGATCCTGGCGTAGGTTCCTGCTGAGTCCAGATGCTTGAGGATGGAGTGAAGGGCCAGGTTGACAGCATCGTCAACAGACCTGTTGGCTCTGTAGGTGAACTGTAGGGGGTCCAGGAGGGGGTCTGTGGTGTCTTTGAGGTGTGAAAGCACAAGGCGCTCAAAGGACTTCATCACCACAGAGGTCAGGGCGACGGGTCTGAAGTCATTAAGTCCTGTGGTCCTTGGTTTTTTGGGGACAGGAATGATGGTGGAGGACTTGAAGCAGGCTGGCACGTGGCATGTCTCCAATGAGGTGTTAAAAATGTCTGTGAAGACTGGAGACAGCTGATCAGCACAGTGCTTCAAGGTGGAGGGAGAGACAGAGTCTGGTCCAGCTGCTTTGCGCGGCTTCTGTCGGTTAAAGATTTTGTTTACATCTCTTTCAGTGACTGAAAGAGGTGTCGCTGGGGTGATGGGAGAGAGGGCTATTAGAGCTCGTTGAGAGTCCTGAAACCCTGTTGTGGTGTGAGAGTTGAGTTGTGAAGAGGAGTCGTTGGTTTCCGGGTCCCATTGTCTTTCAAAGCGACAGTAGAACTCGTTCAGGTTGTTGGCCAGTCGCAGGTCACTTACAGAGTGGGGGGTTTTAGGCTTGTAGCTGGTGAGCTGTCTGAGACCCTTCCAGACTGAGCCAGCATCTCTATCCGAGAACTGTTGTTGTAGTTTCTCAGAGTAAAGACGCTTGGCTTCTCTCACTGCCCTGCTGAAGGTGTATTTCGCCTTTTTAAAACTCTCCCTGTCCCTGATGACTGAGATTACCTTTGTCAAAATCACAGAGGACACTAACTAAGGAGTCCGGGTTTGTCCGCTCCACACACAGTATCTGGTCTGCAAGAGCGCGCTGGGCTTCCTGCAGGTTAGCCTGCGGAGGGATATACACCCCCACCAGGATGAATGAAGCGAACTCGCGGGGAGAATAAAAAGGTTTACAATGAATGAAAAACGATTCCAGCTCGGGAGAACAGTGCTTTTGGATCACTGTGACATCCGAACACCAGCCACTGTTGACATAGAAACAAATTCCTCCACCCTTTTTTTCCCCGGAAGGTTGTGCGTCCCGATCCGCTCTGAAGAGTTGGAATCCTGCCAGCTGCAGCGCAGAGTCCGGAATCAGTCCACACAGCCATGTCTCCGTGAATCACAAAACACAGGATGTATAAAAGTCTCTGTTTCTCCCCATCAGTTGTTGAAGTTCGTCCGGTTTGTTGCACAGTGAGCGCACGTTAGAGAGAAAGATGCCTGGAAGAGCGGTGCGTAGTCCGCGCTGGCGGAGACGCACAAGCACTACAGCCCTCCGTCCTCTCCTTCGTCGTCTCACAGCGCCGACAAAGGTGAGGGCACCTTTGACCAGAATATCCAATAATTCCACGGATTCCGTCAGAAAAGTGGGAAATAAGTCCGGTGGAGTTGTAGCCCTTATGTTCATAAGCTCTTCTCTGGTGAAAGAGCTCCGTGTATCTTGACATAAAACTGACTTAACGCACAAAAACAAACAAAACAACGCGCACCAACACACGAGAGCAACCTTCCGCGGCGCCATCTCGATGTAAAGAATGACGTTCTTCAGGCGATATTTCAGTGTTATGGTATCAAACCAGCTGACTGGCCCGATGAACATTTAAATTAGAAAGCTAGTCATTCTCCAGTAATGCCAGTGAGGATAGGGGAAAATATGTTAACACAAAAAGGATAGTGAAAAGTCATGATGAAGTTTGCAGACTCGCTTTTAATTAGTTTGGACATTGAGTACATTTATTTTTTTCATTCGTTTTTGACGTATACAGAAGTTTACTGTAACTCAAATGGTCATGCCCTGCTTGCTCAGTGCCCAGTGTCAACTTTGATTAGAATTGGAAGACATTTTCTTTTCCTATGCGTTCCCAAAAGCTCTGCCGCCGTACATTACTGATATTGTGCATCCTCAGTGAAATTTGTTCAGAGCTTTGTTTGGGTAAAATTATTATTTTTTCTTTAAGTGGATGTTGAGACCATTAATTACAAGCCTCTTCCATGTGGATAATGCCAGGAAGAAATTGTTCTTTGTTGTGTAGTGGGACTAATTTCACATAAAAGGAAAAATATTTCAGGACTGTGCTGTAGGCTAATGATGTGCCATGCAACTAATTGAAATAAATCCTCTGTGTCTCTGCAAGAGAATGACAGAGCAGCAACACAAGAGCAATTACAGCCCACTTTGAACTTAGTTTTGTTTGTTTGCATAAGAAATACAAACGTATTGTTGAGACATAAGTGCCTTTAATCACAGAAGAACTAGCGAGACTAACTGTAATTTGCTTCTTTTTAATAATTTAGTCCCATTCCTCAAAGCCTCAAACTCAAAACCCTTGTTCCATTTCATGGTGTGTGTTTTGCAGATTGCATGGTTGCACAGCTAATGAACAGTGAGACAAACTACTCTTCACTTTTGTTCCCCCTTGCAGTGGTCTTTTCTGAATGAATCATCTTTAATTACCCAAAAAGTTTGAACAAAACAAGGTTATATATTCTTAAAAAAAATGTCTCTGCACAACTTTTTAAAGAGAAGAGGCTGACGTTCCTGTATTGTCAGTATTTAAGTATTGTTCCTGCTTCATTGTTCCTATTTCTTTCATTGTCTTTGATACGTTTACTTTTTCTCCGTTGGCACAATAAGATTTCTCTGCATAGCTCTTGTCATGGCCATTCTTTAACGTTCCATCAGGGTGTTTACAGTTGGTTTGTTATATTTGTGTGGGTTTCTTTGTATCCCTCTGGACTGTGCACATAGCCCCATACCAATAACTTCTACATGTGATCAACTGACATATGTGCATTCACAGTGCTGGCCTGCAATTTAGTGCCACCATGGCGTGCCTTGATGTTGTAATGCAGGCATGCTTTCCCAATGAAACCTCGCAGCAGGGGGTAACTAAACAGACCCATAAATCCTGCCAGCAAACAGGGCCAATCTGTAACCTTCTCCGAGCTCAGTCGAGTTTGGTGACTGTAAACTGATTCCTTCCACAAGTGTGGATGAAGGCTAACCAGACCAAAGTCTGTGTAGCTTTGTCAACCTTGCCTATATCGCCATCAGACAGAGTGTGGTTTGAAGTTTTGCTTTCATCGAACAGATCCCTTACTGTGTGGCACATCTGAAGTCATAATGAAGACTAAGTAAAGCTGAAATACTTCCCAAAACAGCCATCTTTTAGTGCTCATAACTGTAGAACCTTTCAAAAGAATTGCAAGGGAATGCTTTTTATTGTCTATAAAGTACAATTAATTCTGAATGAATCACCAGAACCAGTGTCCAGTTTATTAACTTTGTTTGATGAAATCCTCGACAAATTGATAAAAGTCAGTTTTTCTTTCAGGCTTATAATTTGAGAGATGATGCTGCAGGTGTTTTGGAAGACTAGTGGACGTAGCTACTGTGATGTCATCCATTACTTTTTTTCTACTGCTGTTTGAGCAGATTTACTGTAGTTTTTTTCTGAGCCAGATGTGACCATATTTGGACAAGAGAATGATGCTTGACAGGTATGAAATGTTGGCAATTGCAAAATATCAAAGCTGTACAGCCAATGCAGTATAGGCTAAATCATTAGCCCATGATTAACTAGTTAACCACTATGTTTTCCAAAGAAGAAGACTATATGTAGTAGTACACTAAATTTGACTAAATTTGAACCAGGATGTTTAATTCTCATGTAAAGTTATTTTAACAAGAGGTCATCTGGGGGTTGACACCCCAAGTGGCAATTCCAGGAACTGCAGTTTGTGGCACACCCTTGGCTTAACCTTTCTGCCCCAAATGTTTCTGCGTAGTTATATTGTATTTTCTTTGTAGAACTTGTCTTGTTACCTCACATTTCAGTGGGACTAACCTGGTGGAGTTAAGGTAAAAAAATAAAAAAATAAAATGAAAACTTTATTCTGTGCTTTTACAGTGACAGATCAGTTTGAATGTTTTAATAAAGGAACAACAAAAGTACGAATCCACAGTGAGCTTTTAGATTGAAGAAAAAGGTGCAGGTGACAGATGCTTTCGGCAGTCTGAGGGAACATCAAACCTCCATGCCATCAAGGTAAACAACACCTTCTACTGCGTCCTGCTGTCATGTGGAAAATTACTCATGCTGTGTCGGCTTCAAGGGATCTCATTAACGTTTTTAACGCCTCTGTGCTCACATAGCAGTCTTAGTTTCCCGGCTGTATGGAAATTCCAATGTTGCCTTCTCTGATGAAACTCTATGAGAAGAAAATTGACCAACACTAGACAAGTTCCTCAGGCTTTGTTGCTCATGTGTCTTCACTTGAGAGCTTTTAGTTAGTCATTGACAATTAATTGTTCTGGAATTAGCATTATGTTTATTAATATCTGAATTTCCCCCCCCTACTCTGTGATAATTTGTTCTCTTTTCATACACAATTGTCTTTCTGTCTTTCCTCTTTTTTTTCCGTCACAGACCATGCTTCTTTTTTTTGTCATTCGTTCCGCTTCTTTTATCCCTAACACATTTTTGTCTCCTCCACTGACCATTCCTTCATTTCCCTTCCTCTTCGGTGGGCTTCAGAACAGATCCATTTCCACCATATCCTGCTTGAGAAAATAATAACACTAAGATGGAAACCTGAGAGAGGCAGAAATGGAGAATTTGCTATTGATGGCAGGCAGGAGGACAGTGAAGGTGAGAGTGTGAGGAAACAATAAGAAAGAGGGAAACACAGGGATGGAGAAAGGGTAGATATTGATTTTACCTAGAATATGGGAATGGAAGAAGAAAAGGTTAAAGCAGAGGGGAACAGAACCCTCAGAGCCTTCTCATACCACCTCCACTCTGCTGTGTTTCAGAAACAAATGTATCCAGATGCTAATCCTCTCCATTAGCAGCAAAGGTAAAAATGTAATCTGAGATCAGTGGATATTGTTAACATCTCGGCTTCAGAAACATTGGTTAGTACATAAGCAAACACAGTTAGCACTGTATTATCACAGCACAAACAAAGCTTACCCTCATAAGCCTCATTTTGGATTGCTCGGCCAGGAGGAATGCTAAATACTGGATAACACTGCCAGGTATTACTGAAACAAAGAACAATGCTAAATCCCTGTTAGCAAACCCCAGCCACTGCAGGGGCTTAGCAAAGCAGAAGTTTCCATTAGCTGGCAGTATAGATATGCACCCTAACAGAAGCAAATGCATTGTCTCACACGCACACACACTCAGTCCCCCTAATCCCCATTAACCTGAGGGAGCCCCTGCATGGCTGGGTGAGAGAACCCTAATTTGTCATCCTGCTGTGCATTGGTCTTGAAGCTGAAGGCCATTTGTAAATAGAGTTCACCTCCAATTACTGCTTGACTTCCCTTAGCATGAGTGTGCATACTGTACATGTTAGTGCATTAGTGGTACTCTCAACCTGTCCCTATTGTTGCCTTTCTATTTGTATGTATCTATATTTCTCTCCTTTGTGAAATTCTCTCTAAAACTTTTTCTCTACTTGCCTAAATGTCCTTTTCCGCCTCTGTGTCTGTATTTAGAGTGTAATACATCTGCAGGGCTTATTGATTATAGGATTAAACAAGCTATCAAACTTTTACAGTCCTCCATGTTCTCCTTGTTCTCTCTCCCACCAACCCAGAGTCCAAGATAAAAGCCAACAGGGTACTTGAAGTCACCAATAGTGACTCTTCACCCTGCTTAGCAGTTCACAGTTACTTATTATCTGAGGTCCAGGCTGATGAAAAATGAGACAGATAGATATGGTTCAAAGGTCAGGGTCAGCTGTGGTGCGGCAGCCAAAGCTCTTGTGGGGGATTCGATATTGTCCTTGAGGGCACGTCAGCAGTGCAGATGCCTGATGACAGATCTGCTTCAATCTGGATCCTCTGTTAGAAGGATTTAAGGTGCACTCACACTAGGCAATCCGTACTGTGCCCAACACGTTTGACCCCCAATGTCCAGTTCGTTTGACAAGTGTGAGTGCTCCGTTCTTTGCTCAAGCACGGTACACTTCCTTGGCACTGGCACAGATGGAAGAGGTGGGCTTCTGTGTATAGTTGCTAATGCACAAGCACAAGCATATGTATACAATGTGATCCATTATCGAGAAAGTATTACGGCTGTATCTGACGAAAATGACACAAAATAAGCCACAAAGTCAGTAAAGTTTCAATCATATTTTGTGTTGTTCTCGGATATGTGAACTCAACAGCAAGCCACTTTTTTTTCCTTTTCTTTTTTTTAGTCCTTCTGTCTTGTAGACTTAAGCGTCCATAAAGCCATGCATTTGTTGTATTACGACGTTATGAACAAGAGATTACCATGCTCAGGCTCGGTTAGTCCTGGAGCAAGGTGAGTGCAGGACAGTGGGGGGGGATGGGGAGGAGGGGATGCGGAGCGACCAAGCCTGAATGTGAGTGCGCCCTTAGTGTCTGTAGCTTCCGTTACCAGTTTGGCAGCAAATCATCTTTATGAGCGCACAGGAGGGCACAGAGAGGCTCTCACATGCTGCTGACTCGTGTAGAGAAAATAAGTGAGGCCCATTCATACCACACCAACAGTTAGGAATCCACTGATTGTTCTGATATTGACCAGCAGATCAGATACTCTCAGTGGAGGATATGGAAACACTGTGCATGCTTTATTATCTAGTATTGCAGTGTATATATTCCCTTCCTTGCTTGCTTCATCTGTTTCTGTTAAAAGTCATAATTTATGGGAACATTCACATGCAGCATAATCACCAACTGTTGTACACAAGGGAATGATGGTGACACAACTTCAAAAGTGGTACTTCTGTTCATATATGCATATTCCCCAAATGCAGACTTGCTTGTACCTCTACTTGCCATGCCTGTGTTAATGGGCAATGTGATAATGGAGACAGTTTATGACCGGCCGTCATGAAGAAACATGGAAAGCAACAGAAATTGTGATCAATATATTGAAAAATTCCAAACGGATTCTATATCTGAGAGAAGACGCAAAAGCACAGCTCCAAGTGAAATATTTACATTAACATAAAGCTCTTTTAAATAATGAAGGTGTAATTTAAAACACCATGTAATTTAAGCCCAACTAGTAAAAATACAATTGCTCAAAAGCTGGTGCTGCATTAAGCTTCCAGTATAAAAAGTTGCTCCTAGTGATGAAGTTCTAAGGAAATTCTTAGGATTATGATTTTTTTTAAGAATTTCCCCTTTAAGTTAAGACTAGATCAAGGAAAAGATACAAGTTATTGACAAAGCATCTTAGCCTAGGAGAGCGCCTAAAGGTGAAAGCTGTTAGGAGGAGTGGGGAAGACTCCAACAGGCTGAAATACAAATAATTGGCATTTCTCTAACACGTACCTCACTCTAATGATTATCTGATACTTATAAGATTGGTTCATTTTTCTGAAAATGCATGAAAAAATCAAATCTGCTAAAAATGTCATACAAGATTTACAACTTCTGATAAATGCATGAATCTCAATTAATACCAAGTATACTATGAACTATTAAACTATATTGAAAGTACAATGTTCAGACCTACAGTATGGTTCTCAGACCTGACTAGCTCTGTGTTTTCTGACCTTTCTTATTAAATGTCATTCTGAAACACACAATCCTTGCATCTGTGTTTCTGTTTGAGCTCCTTTGATACCAATACACTCTCTAACCAATAAGCCAAATCCCACATCCACTCTATGGAGTGTGCGGGATGGTATTTTAATGGCCTCTAAAATTAAAGCCATTCCCACCTGAGGAACCATGGGAAATAATTAATAATCCTCCGTTGTTATGAGCCTTGAATAGCAACCTCACTTCTGTGAAAGAAAACACAGTGGGCCTGCTGTGTTTTACTTCCGTTTCTCTGTGCCTATTAACTTTTTCATTTCTGTAAAAGAAGATGGAAAATGCAGGTCCAATGGATCTTTGCCTTTGTTTTTCTGTAACATTAATCTGTGTTTTGGTTAGTGGAAGGGGCAGAACGTAAATTATGTTTCACTAGCCGATCCCTACTTCACAGACTCCGGCTCCAAATGCACGATACGTCCGTTGCAGGGGGTATTTTCGTTTTACTTTGGTACAACAGGAGGAAGTAGAGACATTTTGTTCATCTTTATATACTGTTAATGCCCTGGATGCACAGTAATTTTCTAGAGGTTACAGACTTGCTTTAATATGTCTTATTCATTCCCTTTGATATTTCCTTTAAAGATGTCCTAATATTACTGCTGGCCTCATTTCAAAGCAAACAGATGTTGTTCTTTTCTTTAAGAACGGGCATTTCTCATTAGGGCTATAGAATCACCGCAGTTTTTTGTCATTGATTGTGCAATGAGCTGCTCGGGTGCTTATTGCATAGAAATTGTCAACGTCAATGCAATAAAATCTGTGATGCAAATTTTCCCTGCACTTTCATGTCTCAAGACATCTCAAACACAAACACACACACACACACACCTGTGTACACATTTTAACGCACTAGTTTTTAAGGTGGAGTGTATCAGTGAGGGACGGAGGGTTCTGCTTCATGCAGCTCTGAGCAGAATAGTCGTGGTTAAGAGTTCACTGAATCAGGCAGCTGTAACTGATCCGACCTGGCACCGGTTGGGTTGATCAAACAGTCAAGTACTTTGCCAAAGGGTGACAGAGAGAGACTGAAAAGCAGAGTGACGAGGTGTTGGTGTTTTGTGTGATACAAATCAAACAGAAAAGCCTGTGTCATTGATGCAGGTTTTATTTAAGCTAAGAATATTTTATCTACATATTATACAACATTTCAACCAGAGATGGATGTCAGAACTGATCAGCAACTGCTCCAGTCTCTTTTGTCTGTCTGGCTTTTATTTATGAAGCAAGACAGAAGCAAGACAAGACAAGCAAGAAGTGCTTTGATATGCAGCCATCATGTGATTGGGGTTATGTGAGGTAAAAAAAAAAAGTGTGCTCTCAGGGGCAAAGGTGGAGGAAGATTCATAGAAATGTGGGAGCAAACTTCAGCTCTCAGATGAAATAATACACATTTTATTTCAATGGGAAAAAATCCTTCCGCCTCTCCCTCTGCAACCTTGTATCACTTCAGAAAATTAAAAAATAAATACAAAGATGCAAGCATTCACAGATCAGACACTTTAAGCGACAATGTGGATTCATATTGTTAGTGATATGCAATGAACTTGTTCTTAAATAATAACATAGGAGGCAAAAAACAAAAATGTCACATTTTCTCTTTCATTATGGGGAAACATCAGTTTACTGAGCCATGCAAGACCTCATAGAAACTGTTGATTTTCTCCCATTTCAGGTAAAATTGCTGTAATTGTTGTACATTTGACCAAATGTAATTGAATGCAACTTTAATCAATACAACCAGCCTAACAAGGACTGACAGCAAATGAACTGTCACTTTGAAATGGAAATGTCTGTCATTTTTGTTAGATCCAGTCTTTGTCTTCCCTTTTCCTTTCACCACAAACACAAAGAGACAACCCTCCCTTTTAAAAATGCATCTTTTCTAAAAATGTAATCTTAAACCACCAAAGGAGTCATACTCAGGTGTCATCCTGTCACCACAGACCACCCATAAACCAGCCTATTCTCCATGGATTACCAGTGACACAGACAATCAGTCATCTTGAGCAGCTCTTTAATTACCAGGAGGAATAATAGATGAACTTATACAGCAGGCCCAGGAGGGGTTTATTGAGCTGGCCAGTCTAACTGAGTGTTAGTTAGGAGGGTCCATGGTGAGACTATTGGACAAACTGAAACAGTGTTAGCCGTCATTTGGTACAACAAACTGAGCAAAGACTTGATCAGGAGAATGCTAGCTGCTGCTACATGATTTCAGGATATTTCCAGAGCTCGGTCTCAACTGAAATATTTTATGTAACTTCTAGTCGGTCATATTGCAGTTGTTCGCACTACTAAAAAGGGGCTTCTGGTGTTCTTAAATGTTTTTTAAGACCAAATGTTGGGTGTGAAGTTCTCATCTAACAGTGAAAAAACAAGTCATGAAGCACCAACTAACAGTTGTAATAGTTAATGTGTTTGAATGCAGCCAAGTATAAATCTAAGTTTTTGTTTTTAGACAGCATGAAATATGGCCAACATTGGTATTTGTGGTGTCTTTTTCCTGTAGACATGTGCCCTGTAGACATATATATATATATATCTATAATCAATACTTGTATTTGAGTGTTCACAAGAAATCATATGTTACTCAGTAAACTCTATGTCTTAATAAAACTTCACATTTAAAGAACAGAGTGAAAACAGTGTGTACAGCACATTATAGACAGTTAACATGATCCACTGAGGCTAAGAAATGTAGTCTGCACCTATGTGCATGTCAAAGCTGAGAGCCTTGAGAAAGCAGACTCACAGGCCAAGATAACAACAGCTCAGCCTGAAGAGTCGTAGCTCTGTAAGCCGGAGCAGCGAACGACAGACCAACTTGAAAGTGCCATAGGACCCCAATTAGGACGATGCACCTGGCCAAAAAGACTGATAAGGATCCGACGACGGACTAGGTAGGATGAGAAGGGAAAATAATGAGGCCATAAATCATAGACAGTCACTATGAGAAAAACAACTGTCCCTAGGAGGGTCTAAGGGAGGGACACCTTCGACCACCAATAAAAAGTATGCCAACCCAACTGAAATGAAAGAAAAGGGCGTGGGGAAACTTGTCTCTACGCCCTCAATCGAGGGGTTTAAATAGGGATGTTTTTGATGATTGTGTCAGCTCTCCAGCTGGGCAACTCATGGCTTTTTGACTCTGTAATAGATGAATAAAGCTATTTGATCACAGACTTTGCTGTCTACTGGTCCTGACTTTGAGGAACACTCTGCAAACTTTGAAGACTCTGACTCTACCTGAATGACTGCTCAGACTTAGAGAAACAAAGTGTTGTGTTTTATTGGAGTCCCAGCTTAGGCTACTTCTGGCCCAGGCCTGAGTAAGGGTCTCTCCTAATTTGACACTACATATTGTTTATTTTTTGTGTTTTTTGTAGTTTGTTCCAATTGAGCTTACACCCACATTTTGTAAGTGGAAACACTGGAGACGGGTTTTTTTTGCAACGTTTCAAAAGTTATCTCAATGGCACTCGACAGATACAAATGTAGAGAGATGCAGGACAAAAAAACAGTAGGTGTTTGTGGTTTCTTGTGTGTCTTCATACCCTGTTGATCCATCCAAAACATCTCATTATGTATGGTCTGTGCTCACATTGGCACGGGGCAACAGATCTGTTGACAAAAATTGTTTGGTGAGGCTTCCAAGACATGAGAAATGAACCCAGACCAAAGAAATTGGATTAACAGCTCTAGCAAAGACGTGGCATGCCTTTGGGTGGCTGTGGGTAGTTGGAGAGTGGGTAAGGAAAGAGCAGAGGATGAGGTGGTTGAGAAATAAGGCAGACTGAAAGTGTGTCGACTAAATAAGCAGTATGAGAAAAAAACGGTCTTGTTTGAATAAAATATCTCCCAATGAGGAGGTAAAATTGCATATTACATTCTAAAATAAACCCTGCCTTATACAAACCAACACAACAGACATTCAAAGGCACAAATAATAGGAGGAAACATAAAAAGATGAAAAAGGATGCTCAATAAAAAGATAGAGAATAAAATAACAAGGAAGCTCAACCCGAGGCAAAGTGAGAGAGATTCCACACTCACTCTTTATACATTTCTAAACACACAGAGAGATTTTGGGGGGAAGACGCTCATATTCCTCTCAGAGCTCAGCTGAAAAACAACTCATTTAGAAACCAACAGTGAACCTCAGACTGGAGATTATATTTGAGGAAGAGCATGGAAAGTTTTCCTCACAGGAAACCATATCCAGTGTAGAATACATTTATAAAAGCAAAGGAAAGTCACTTGTTCTATCTATTCCTGAGAGGTTTTTATTTTTCTGATATTTATTACATGCAGACAAGCTGATACCTTATTTAATGGTTCATTTTAAATCTCAATGGAGTAATGTGTGAGTTCATCTTGAACTGGATTTTAAACTGTGGTCTAGACTATTGTTACTCCCTGGATTGCTATTCACTATTTCATGAAACAGGGTGTGGGCATCCCAAGCCAAGAGCATTTATAGTTTAAACATGTATATTAAAACTAAATGCTAAGTAATGCAGGATGTGCAATACACAACAAAAACAGGATGGAATAAAGAAATACAATATATTTAATTATGATATACAACAATTGCAACATTTCAGGAACATAATTCTTTTTATTAGTGTTTCCAGATTTACTGTTAGACCTGCATTTGTACAGTACAGTAGCTATACTTGAGAAGAAAGGGAAATTATCTCTCCAGAGCCATTCAGGGTTTATTCATTGATTTCTGTAGCTACCAGGGGACATCATAAAACAGGACTACAAATACAGGTTACAAATACACACACATGTTGTAGTATTCCGGTATAAAAGGGAGTGATGCTCTGTAATAAATCAACATGTTTTCAAACTACTTCAGAAAGAAATAGATTGTTTGGATCTACAGTAAGGAATTTTCATGCTAGTTAATCCCACATTTTATCATGTCAGTCTCTTGAAATAGCATCATTTATTCTCTGCACTTTATGTTCTAGATTTTTACCATATAAACCTTATTTGGTCATCCCTTATTAGCATATTTTTTCATGCTATACTTGCCTATGGACAACAACCTCATTCATCTTAAACACTGGTCCTTTAGATTGAGTTTTTGTATTAACAGTTAAAGCAATATTCATAGTCAGAAAAAACTAATCAAAGTTAACACTGAGAGAAAAGGGACATAATTGACACTTTATTTCTGTTTGTCTTATTTTGACGTTTGTTTGTGTCTCAAGGCATCGACGACAGATCAGAGAAGCTCTACTCCATCATTGCTTCATATTTCCTAAAAGTATGTCAGTTATGTTCTACGTACAGTATACTTGTCCTTTGATTGGTGAAGTGAGCTGCAGGCTACTTTGCGAGTCGTGCTGTTGTCCGACTGTGATGCGTTCATAGACTGTAGGATTCACAGACTTGAAGTCACCTGCTCTACAGAGCCTATTGAATACAATATGTGTTTAATCACTTTTCACATTCACTAACCCATACAACAATGTCTGGCTGCTTGTTTGATTTGCGCTGTGGAGTTTTACACAAACAAAGTCATGTCTACTTTATTATTTTCCTGCACTTGGTTTGTATATTGCAGCTTTTTTAAAGATGTCACCAGCATAGTTAACATTACACATTCATGCACATTTGCATCCTTCTACCCATAAAAACAGGAACACACTGATACTGAAGAACACATTTCTGTTTAAATATTATTTTAAGATGCAAATTTGAAGCAACCAACTTGCTAAAGGGTCCATAATATGTCGTACAATGAGTCATGCACATGTTTTCTGCACTTTTATTATTTTATTTTTGAGGCACTAGTTTGCAAATGCTCTTGTAGGACCGCCATCTGTACTGCCAATTAATGAAGCATTCTCTGTGCAGTGAAGCATCTGTTAATTTGTGTCCTATACCACTTTGTGAAGCCCACCAGGCTGCTGTCATGCATTCCCAGGTGTACAGGACAACATCCATAATGTAGCTGCTTTCTAAATAGTGGAGGGCTAGTTTACCATTTTCAGTCAAGTTGAACTCTTTCTCTGTGACCCTGTGAAAAACAAGAGCAACTTCCAGTATTTTTTATATCACTTTTTTGAAATTATTTCACAAACAAGCTTTTATTGCTATCAATTTTGTTTGTTGGCCAAAATTATTGGTATGCTGTGAATGAACAATCAGCTGCAAAAATTCAACCTCCATCTCCTCCTGCAGATGAAAACTTCCTCTCGACAAATGAAGATTATCAAACAGAAATAAAGGAGGTGGGCTCCATGGACTTATAAATATTACAAACGGAATTAGGTCACTGCTGGAGGCTAACCACAGCAGCAAACTCAATTTGGTGAAAGACCCTCTCTGCTCCAGTCTGCTCCAGATGGACCGAAACAGGAATGTGGACGAAATTGATAAAGTTTGAGGGTGCTCCTGGGCACACCAGAGAGAGGCATGAACAGACGGAGAGTCGCCCACTCACTGGCAGTTTCGGAGAGTCAGGCTGTATCTCCATGCAGCTGTTGGCACTTTTGACAGCTTCCACAGTGTTCATGACTTGAGGCCATAAAAAAAAGCCCTTCAGTCCCCAAACCTCAGTGTTCAGTCTTGATGTGAGGACAGACTTCACAGCACCACACCACAACTCCACACAGTCATTGGCATAGTCATAATCTGGCATAAGACAATTAGTATTCTAACTGTCTGACTGACTTACCGACATCATGCAGCTACAGTAAGCAACATGATTCATTAGAATTGTGGTTAAAATAGCTTTTGAGCATTACTTAAATCAATCAATCATTCTTTATAGTGCCAATTCACAAGTGTTATCTTGAGACAGTTTACAAAAAGCAGGTAAAATATCTTACTCTTTGTTATTTAATATTACAAAAGAGCAAGTAAAAATACCATACTCATTGTTATGTTACAAAAAGCAGGTAAAAGACCTTACTTATTGCTAAAATTACAAAGACCCAGCTCAATCAATCATGATCATAGCACTTTAACAACGTTTTAGCGAATACAGTGGCAAAAAAAACCTGCCTTTTAACAGGCATAAATCTTGGGCAAATCCAGGCTCATGACGAAACAGCCGTCTACCGAAACTGCACCGGGCTTGAAAATAGGATAGAGGGAGATGGGATAAGATTCAGGAAGAGGGATAGGGAACAGGGGTGGGGTGTGGCTTGGTTGTTCAGGCAGGCCGTCCACCAGCGATCCAGAGGAACGTAAGAGAGCTCAGGAGCTCCCAGGTAAAGATGTGGTTAGTATTTACAGATAGGGACAATCAGTAATATGTTGTGAATGCACAAAGAGAGAGAGATGTGCCAGTTCCTTTACACATAGTGCAGATATTCACCGTAAAATGATTTACAGTAATCTACTGTAAAATGGATCCACCATGGCAAATCATTTGAAGAGTTTGTCCCTGGCTATATTTGTGTTATTATGCCTCACCCTGGATGGCAACATTTAGTTTCATGGCTGAAATCTGTGATTTAATGCCAACTGGAATTTAGGATGTCATAAATGTCTCCCCCTCTAACTGTGTCCAGTTCCCTTCAGCTCCAGAGATGTGCCAGAGATGTGAAGCCCCTTTGAACATGCAGGCCAAACCCTGTCTATCCATGGCTCTGGTCCCAAATGGTGGCAGCCGGCTGACACATCTCTTGGTTTCTATTTTTCCACATCCAAGTTATTTACATATAGCTTTCCTTCTACTCTCACCACCTATCTTCTCCCTCACTTGCTTATTTATTTTATTTGACCTTATCTATCTCGCTCTTCCAGCCTTCCCTACTGCCCATTCATGTTTCTCTTCTTTTATCACACCATCATGTGTAAAACTATATGCACCTCTCTCTCTCCAGGGAATAGGCTGACATTTGCACTTGCATATTGTCATCATTTTCTCATCAGCATCTACAGAACAATCTCAAACCTGAGATCCTGAGCATACTGTATGACCAAGACGGCTGCATCCATCTACCATTTTCGCAAATCAGGGACACTGAGCTGGCATGCACTATTTTAAGCTGTTTTGCGCATATGTATGGATGTTGTGTGTTAAAGAAAATATGTGTGCTGCACCAGGTGGCTTTATGATACATCAGTGAATTATTGATATTTATGATTCTAGATCTTTTTTAAACGGGAAGTAGAAACAAAGAGCTTTCTCTTATTTCACAAATACAGCATACCTTTCTGGGGAAGCTGGGCACTGAAATTTCATCATCTTAAAGAAGAGAATCACATACTTTGCATTACTTTAGATCGTAAAGGTGCATTCATTTTAAGATGCTTTACCATGGGAAAACACGCATTGTTTGATATATGACCTTTCTATGCTGTAGAATAAAAATAGTGCCCAATGAAACTTGAAACATAGATCCCAAGTAAAAAAAGGAATAACATTTTTTATTCAGACAATGGAGACATTATGAAAGAAATGCAGCAAATCATATAAAATTGACTTCCAAAGCAACAAAAGAGGCTGTTGTTCTTCCCTGGCATGTCACAATATGCCAGCTTCAATACAACAACAAAAACCATTGCTTGTCACTGCTTTGTCTTTGGTTCTTTGTTGTCCTCCATCAACATGACCAGACTAACATTCGCAAAGATTAGGAATGTCCAGAAATGTTGTGTTGAGCTAGCCATAATTAAAAAGTAAATACAATGGAGCTTTGAACATCTGTGAATGGGAACTCTGCTACAATGACACTTTGAATAAAACACCGGTGACACTGATGGAAAGTTCCAGTTTGAATACAAAAGCCTTATAATAAATTGTTTTGCCTTTTAGTTCCATCAGTTCAAGATGGATGAAGGCCTCCAAATATAACCAAGCAGCGACATCTTGTGTTGAAAACTGAAGTCAATGCGGAACTGTAAAACAATTGTAGTTGCTCGTATGTTCTCTCGAGGCTGGCTTCAAAACCCGCAGCAATTCCCATGAGATCCCATTTGAAAATGCACGTTTTACAGCAGAAATAAACGTGTTTACATCCCTGTTGTTGATGTTGTAGCTTTTTGCCTGGAGGCTAGGCTTACCTTGAGCAGAATCCTGTTACTGACCTTAATATGTCGTCTTGGTTCGTATTGGATTAATCGTTTGGAATATGCTAGCTAGGTGACGAGCAGACGAGCTAGATGAGCTAGACGAGCGAAGTGAGCTAGTTGACCTAGATGGGAGTGTTTTAGCAAATGAGAGACTCATTCAGCATGCCTGAACTCTTTCTTTGCCTGCTTCTGGATTTTAGAAGGTAGTTGGCATCAGTTCATGGAGACGTCCATTCTAGTGTCGCATAATGCCTCTTCAGAAACCAATGGGTACTCCATATTCAGAGTTAAGAGGATACAGTACATTTTAACGACCTTTATAATTTTAAAAACACTCTCTCCATTAACTCCCATTCATATTCCTTTTTTAGCTCTGTGTCTTTGCGTGTGTGTGTGGGCATGTGTGCACAATGGTGGTGCCATTTTTTTACCCCTTACATTTGTATAATCCTATTATGTCAGGGGTAGAGAAAATAGGTTATTGTCTACGCGTGCAAAGGTAAGTAATTAGAACCAGAGAACAGTGCATCAAAAACTTTGCCTCTCTACATGAGGCGAAGTTCTCGATGATCCCTGATCTACAGACAGAACTTAACCAAGAAAACACAATATTTTCTTACAGAAAATTACGACTTGGATTACTTTTTGAAGGATTTTCTTCTAAAAAATATTGCTGGACACTCTACAATTGGAAGTGCCTCTATTGCAAAGATAATTTAAAATCAGTCGACTAAGCTTCTGTAATCATCTACAACCAAATGTCTCCATTAATGGCGATGAGACAAGGTGAATGGGACTAAATGAATCAACACAGCACCTGGTGGGTTTCCTTCTGAATCATCATGGACAAAGTCTCTTGACTTTACTTTTTTATTCACCAGTCTTTGTCAGTTTCTCTGTTGAGCTTACAGCTAGCACGTCTTATGAAAACTCGTGTTTTTATGCTTTCTTGGGTCTCTTCTCTTCTTCTTTTTTCTCACAGTTGATGCACTAATGTCAAATGAACCAGAATACTTTCTGAACATTGACTGTTGTTCATAACAATGGTCTGCTATAAAGTTAGACCTTAAAATTCCTTAAAATGCAATACTTGACCGATGAGAATTGAGTGAATAATAATTTTTGATAAAATTACATTGCCAAACCTTTTCTTTGTACTGTGTATTTGATACGCAATGATGTAAAATATGGACCTTACTTACATGCCACAAGCAAGGCAGCAGACCTTTTTCTTTTTGGAAACACACACATGCACACACCTACGTTATCAGGCTCTGGTGAAGTTGTTTTTTTTCCCCCGGTGAGTCCACCTGTGACACTTTGTCATATGTCTAAAAAGCCAACAGACCAAGACAGCTTCACCCACAGTGTACTGCACACATGCACAGAGGCACAAACAATTATCGTCCTCGACCTCACACTACACAACACACACACTCACATGCTGGGGTATGACAGAGAGCTATTGACTGCCTCTACCTGGCCTGACAGACCATTCACAATTTCTCCCTGTGTGAAACCTAATGTACTGAGAGAACTGAGTGTGTTTGTGAGTCTGAGTGAGAGAAAAGACCGGAATGACAAAGAGGAAGGAGAACAACTTCATGAGTCTGTGTGACAGGAAAATGTATTTCTGTATTTCTCCTAGGTGATTTTTGCTGCTTTTGAGTGTCTCAAACAAATACTGCTGCTGTCGCTTTGTTTGATTTGTTTTTTGAGTGCTAGGAATTGTGAGTTTACACCGAGGTCAGATTGGCCTTGGAAGCTATACAGTGCTAGCATTTTTGATCGTTTTTTTTGTTGCTTTAAGTCATTGGTCCAGGTGGAAGATTTTTATAGACACTGTATACCAGGGGTGGCCAACCCGCGGCTCTTTGCCTGGTCTCATGCGGCTCTTCAGTTCATATCGAATTTTGTGTGTTCTTTTTTTGTGTCTGTGTTTAACATTGCCCGTGCGCGTCAGTAATTCACACATACTCCTTGCGCGCCGCGGTCCGTCAGTGCCCCGCACTACTGTACTTAGCTGCCACTCTAGTCAACGCTGCGGTCCGTCTCCGGAGCGTGCCACTGCAGGCACGCGTCAGGTTGGACAGAATATGACAAGCTGGACAGGAAGTCAGACAAGGAAACGCACAAAACATCTGGTCAATTTCAAAATAAAACACAATATACGGAATCTCGATGATTTTCACGCATTTTGTTCTGTGGAGTGGATGCTATTGTAAATTGTATGTTTTTGTTTGTGAACTTGATTGAACTGAGTTTGTGTGTGTGAGACAGTGCACACAATATTCATTGTTGACAATGACTGGCCTGTGGTCTTAGTTACTTTTAAGTCCATTTTTGGTCAATATCATGTTGGTGTGTGACATTTACAGTAAATGTGGCTGAGCAGAGGTATGTGTCTGTTTGTGTGAGGGTGTGTGTGTGTGTGTGTGTGTGTGTGTGTGTGTGTGTGTGTGTGTGTCTGTCTGTCTGTCTGTCTGTCTGTCTGTCTGTCTGTCTGTCTGTCTGTCTGTCTGTCTGTCTGTCTGTCTGTCTGTCTGTCTGTCTGTCTGTCTGTCTGTCTGTCTGTCTGTCTGTCTGTGTGAGGGTGTGTGTGTGTCTGTCTGTCTGTGTGTGTGTGTGTGTGTGTGTGTGTGTGTGTGTGTGTGTGTGTGTGTGAGTGTCAAGGTTATTGTTAATTTTTAGATTTGAAATCTGTGTGTGAGAGAAATAGAGATGAACGTGGAGGAGGACGAGAGTGCAGGAGGGACAGAGAAAGGCAGAGAACAAAAGAGAGGGGAAGGGACGGGGGGATGTTCGTGTGTGCCTGTGTGTATGATGTGGCTCTTTGCAGTAACACAGTAGAAAATGTGGCTCTTAGTCTCTGACCGGTTGGCCACCCCTGCTGTGTACTATGTGATTCTATTCAAGGTTTTGTGCTATGGGAAAGGCAATAATCAAGTTAAAGTTGTTTACATTAATATGTTTACTCTTGCAGAAATAAGCTTTTTTTCAACCTACATTTGTTCAGTCCTGCCGATGTTTTGCTTGCTTTTGTTGTGATTGTTGTAGCCTGAATAGCCTGATTTACTACAGCTTTTTTGAAGATAAGTTGAAATGAAATTTGCAATGGTTTGGTGTGACACACATCCACTCATCGCAACTCGGAAAAACAGTCCAATAAAGCCGAACATGACTTTGCATTATGACGTCCTTTTTCAGTCAATTTCCATGTCAACATGCCATGTGTGAAAATGGAATGAAACTAAAGTCAGTTGCCATGAAATACAATTTCTGGCCCAACCCGTGCTTATGCAAAGAACAATCAACACCTTATTATTAGACTTACACTGTTCTACTCATCACTTCAAGGGCTGGACTCTTATAAAATCATAGATAAGAGACAGAGGAGCAGGATCTAACTGTATAATTAAGAAATACAGTGATTGCTTACATTCGCAGATCATTTGAGAGAATGAAATACTAATATCGCAAGGTCGTCAAAAGGTGCGGAGATTTGTTTACTTTGCGAAGTTCACTGAACTGGGAATTCGCATCATCCTTTGGAGTCTGATCATAGAATATTCTTGAGGTAACTAACATCGCTGAATGAACAACCTAAGTAAAAGAGGACAAGAGGACAGGACAGGCAGCCATACAGGGAAATAAATTAACTGTGCTTCAGTTTGCAAAAGGGCTAGCCTTACTATGAATTACAGTAAATACAACAGGAAATCTTGCCTGTCCAAAACTTTTCAACACACCATTGAAAAGAAAACTAAGAGTTTGTGATCTTTGTAAATTATCTTTGCAAAAAAAAAAAAAAAAACGTTCTCAAATGATCTTGAAATTCATTTCTGAGGTGGAACCCTTTAAGAAAATTGATTTTTTTGTGTATGAATGACGATATGTGAATGAATTGAAGGATAAACAGTATGTTGTTGAAAAGCACTTTACAAAGTGGCTCACATGAAACATAAAAGCATTAAAGGCAAGATTATAAGAAACACAAAGCCACGTCAAAGACAATCTACAAAGAAACATCAACAGGATTTTAAAGCATTGAAAGTACATTAGAAGATTAACATAAGCTGTAACTCAGAGAGACGGTCTTTAAAGAAGAATTAAAATAATGCAGTGCAAGGTTGAATAATTACTTACTTATGAAATGTATCTGCAAACAGAATGGTCTAATTCTTAAATTCAATGACACAAATCTGTAAACGGGATAGCTGGAGATGTCTTCAGAACATTCTACAGGACATTTTAGGCATAAAAATGGATGGCTGCTTCTCGATGTTTAGTTTCTCTGAGGACAGTATAAGCTGACCCGTCCCAGATCATCTGAGAGGTCTGGAGAGTTCATAATGGAGCAGTAGATCAAAAAATAGCATTGGAGTATTTAAGCTTACTTAAGATTAATCCATGTGCAATTATTCTAAATGCTGCTGAGCCAAGAGTCCATTTGTTCTATATATATTGTGGAGGTGATGTAAAATATGCTTTTTAATACCCTTATGTCCACGACTAAAAGATAGTCAGTCAGTCAGTCAGTCAGTCAAGAAAAACAACTTTTACAAAAGTAATGCCGCTCAATCATCACTTTTGGGCCTCCATACATAATGTGATGTTGACTGTGTTTGCAGAGGCCATGGCCTCTGCTTGTATTTTGATGTTTTTGGTTCCTTTTGGTTGACACGGGACGTTTCTGGGTGGGCGGGGAGTACATGTGTGTCCTCCAGTCAATGACGGTAAGAGGTGAGTTTAAGAGTGGATACAATTCAGCTAATTAAACAGCGCGAATATAATGGACGTAGACATAGTGTAAATGCCCAAAAACGTCTGCCTTAACGTAGAAGAGAAAATATTATCAGTGAAGCCTGGCTCACACTGTAGGATAATTGGGCCGATTTCAGGTCCGATTCCTCCTCCCTGACAATCGCAGGGTCGCTCCCGACTCAAGGCTTCTCGGAACCGATTATCTGCCCAGATTATCTTGTAGTGTGAGTGGTACAAAGTTCCAATCTTAACGTCCCCGATCTGCTCGGCGATCGTCGGGGACGCTCCGATTTATTTCAAACATATATATTGTTTGATATTTAGAATGTAAAATCTTGACAATTACGTCATAAGCGCAACTGGCAGAAGTCGCATGACTACAATATTATATAACCTCTAATTATCTCTGCGAAACGCACAAGCCTACAGTCCTCGGTGGCTGCATGCGAGTCCATATACGTCGGCTTTTTTTTTTTAGGTTTCTGTTCACAGGACGGCACAGATCATCAGTGCAGCACTTTTCTGAAACATTGTATCCATATATCTACGTTTGTATCAACTTTCCTATGTCCTACAACAACTTCCACTTCCTTCTCTGCCGTCCCCTGGAGTCCGTTGGAGTTTTAAATAAAACTTTATTAACAATTGTCAACGCTGCGTCCCGATTTTCACTCGTACAGTGTAAGCTCTCAGGACGTGCCTGACAATCGGATCGTACAGTGTGAGCACATAAATCTTAAGGTCTGGTCGTGCGTCGTAAACGATTCAGTCGTACAGTTTGAGCTGACGTTCCACCCCGACTTTTATACAATATATAAAAGAGGGGGGAATATCATAAAGTGTGAGCCCGGCTTGAGGCAGAACCTCACACGGATAAGCTTGTTCCAAAAGGAGGGTAAACCTTGGGTTGACTTTGATGCAGAGTTGGCCTGCTTTCTGGTGGACAGGCAGATGGCAAACACCAGTGGTTAGCGTCTGCTAACATGCAGTAGCTTGTAGTGTAGGTGCAAGCGGCAAACTTACACACAATGTCCTGCAGTGAGTGTGCGCTTAGGGGCGATGACCTCAGGATGAAGGGCCCATTTTACGGTGGCGACAAAAGCTAGTAGTCTCTAGCTAGTAGTACTCACTGACAATTGTTACTTCTGCCCTAAAACAATTATTTCAGTTAAAACCTTGTTTAACTAAAGAAACATGGGCCACAGTTATATGTTTGGTCAATGCACTTCCTCACTGTTATGAGACCAAAGTCACATTATTAGATGGAGAGTAATATCATTAGATATCAGTGTATCATCAGAATAATGTCAAAATCGAAATTAGGCCGAATACGATGAGAGCCTCCATTTTTTAATCTGACTGATCAGAACGCTAGCTCATGGTGAAGTCCATATAAAGTTGAAGCTCTTTCTGATTTTCTTTTGTTTTTTTATGTATGCATAAAGTAGTTATTTACCTGTATATGGTCAAGGCCGAGTTGCTTGTTAGGGTGGATATTCTTGGATGCACCAACATTTTCAAATTCAAGGCTGACTGATCCAGCTCTCAACCACAAACTGTTTCCCTCCACCTCCATCTGTGCCCCATGTTTCCTCTTCTATGAGCAGTTGAATGAGCTCTTGAGACAATGCACTGAGGAAAACAATGCAAAAATACACTTGTATTCAATGAACCCTTACCCTAGATGTGTTTTATTTTAAATGTATTTACAAATCATAACATTTGTAAGTGTGGAGAACTACTTTAACTACTCCATGGACATAGATGAGTTCATGTTCAGCATTGATGCATGTTCTCTTTTATTGTGAGATATGCCAATTGTATCTTTTTTCTTCTTTTCTTCCCTCCTCCCTGTTCATGTTGTATTTTTCCTCCCTCCTAGTGTCTATTTTCCCTTCCTCTGTCCTTTCTGTCTTACTTGGCCGCCATATTTTTTCCTTTTCCACAGAGAAGTGTGATGAAGCCCAACAGCAGACGATGTAGACAAACACACAGAGACGTAGACCTAAAAAAGCCTGCTTATGTGTGCACACTGTTGTAAATTGCTGGATTTACATACGCGCATCCTGTAGAGTGAAAAGTAAATATCTATTTCAGTTGCATGAACATACATCCATATGAATGATTGTACAGATTACACACTGGGAGGTAAACATCCAAGCCCTCAGAGAGTCACAGACAGCTGCTCTCCTCCTCCTTCTCTATTTCTTTATGCTCTCTCTCTTCGATGGATCCCCCTTATCTTTCCTTCCCTCCCTCAGCTCCACTTATTATCTCAGTGACTCAGACTGGAGCTCATTTCCACATCAGTCCACAGCAGGGAGAGAGATAGGGCCAGACAATTACACCCCTCTATGTTTATACAATTAATAATTCATTTGTTACCATCTAATATAGTCACACTACAGCTGAGATAACAGCGCTCAGAGCTGACAAATAAAGGCAAGGTAATCTGCTGTGCTTAATCATACCAATATAATTAATGCTGAGAGAGAGGACAGGACTGTTCATCCTTTAACAAAGACACACGCACAAGATACAAAGAAACACAGACTTTATATAGCTTGTGTTCTATCCTCACATGCTTCCTTTTAAGGATAGAGGTCCTTAGGGAGGTTGTTGTTGTGCAAGAAACCTACAGAGATGTTTCTGTAGGTTGTCATGTTACAACTGCAAGTTAAAATGGATTGTGTGGAGGGTTGGGTGCAATGGCACATAAGAAATGTATTGACGCAAAACAGTGGTGGGAGGGATATTAGATATTATGCAAAATTATCTTCATTTTTGTTAGAAGTTTTGAGGGATTTTCTTTAGAAACCGCAAACTTGTTGGAAACAGTTAATTTCAGGTTAACTTGTGTGTCCGACAGGTGTCTGCTTTTTTAAAGATTGCGCTTGTTTTCTAATCCCAAATAAGAACTCCAGGTTGTTACACTGTCAAAAATACAATCTACAATAATGTACCAAAGGGATCAATATATCCTTGGAAACTGTTACTACTGTTGATCAAATTTCTACTTGAACATCTACAAATTTCAGTCTTACAAAAAGCATTTGATGGCTGTTAGTCACTGGCTTTAACAACAAGTGTAACCGTACCAGATGTTGACTCTATACCAAAAAGTATACACACTCAGAACAACATCAAACTAGCAATGTGAATGACAAAAAGTTTCACTGTGTTCTTTATGTCTTTGTGTCCTTAAAAGAAATGTGTTCAGATGATGAGGTCAACATCCTGTTAGCAAACATGACACGACAAGAGTAGAATATAAAATGAGATGGGAAAAAGAACAGCTCAGGTGCTCTACAGGAAAGTTGATTAGATCTTATTTTTCAGAATCTATTCTATCTAAAGTTACTTTTTTGTAAAAAAAAAATGGTTTAAAATTGATTCTCTGGTCTGTCTTTAACAAGGTTGGAAATCACATCAGTACACAACATAAACACAAGTCATTTAACAGTTATGCTCACGCAATCACATGTAGGTATACTGTCCATTCAAACAAGCAAGCAAAGCTAATGATAATGAAAGTGTGCGTAAGATGACAGTGAAAGATGCGCAAGAAAACATGATCATGTAAAAAACGGTGAACAGCAAAATCAAGCCTGGAAAAATGTTGATTTGGAAAATCTTTATCGTTCTCGAGGGGCATTTTGGTTTGCAACACTAGTCCACACTGGCTGTACTCATCATGAAAACTGCACAAAGACACATACATAACTCTTTTGAATGTCATCATGAAAGACGTGCAGTGAGATTTGAGTCACCAATTCCAATGATAATCTATAAATGTGCAATGGCAACAATGCCTACAGCTTATTTAAAAATACAACTGCTGATGGAACGTGTACACCTTACTTCCTGACACATGAAAAATACAAGTACACCCTTTCAAGAGCCCCACTTTCACAGACACATAAGCATCTCCAAAACACTTGAATTGATAAAAACAGGATTACACCCCACACTTGTTCATTTATTCATGAAAACAAAAACAGCAGCTGACACATGGAAGTGCACACTCAACACACACACACATACATTCACACAGTCCCCCATGCCCACGCAGCCATACTATTAGGAGGAGTACCTCCAAGCGGTAACATTTGGCAGCCAAATGTGCCATCAGTGGCATGAGTGTGCGTTGATGAGCCAATCTACTCCAATCTCCCAGAGCTGTGGAGCAGGGGAGGCACAAAATCAATGGGACACACCACTCATGTTAGGCTGCATTGTGAATGCTGACAGCTATAAGAGATTTAGGCTATAGGCTATGTATCAGGGTGTGTGCTTTTGCATGTATATGTATTTCTTTGCTGGTGAGTGTGTGCATGAGAAAGATGTTGCTATAACGTTTTTCTGGCAGGCTGTCTGCTGTACGCCTGCCAGCCAGCCTCCAGGCCCCTAGTGAAAAGCATTTGTACTCTTGACTACTGACATGCACACTGTGCTCTCCAACCACATAGGAGTGTATGTAATTGTGTGTTGAATTTGGGTAACTGTCAAATGGCCGTTTCTGTGTGTTCTATAGTCGGTTAGATGGGAACCAGCTTATGCACATTGCGTTATTTATGTGTTCATTTGAAAAGGGAGCTTGTTGAAGGGCAAACGTAATGCAATGGCTTGAAAAGAAGAGGTCATGAGAGGAAACAAAACTTAACTTCAGTTATTGCAAATTCAAGAACAGGTAAAAAGCCAAGCACATTGTAGATCGATTCAGGCATTTGCGGTTCTGTTCACACATTTGTGTTTTTTCACATTTACAAAGAGTTTTGCACCGATAATATTTTACTCTATGAAATCCAAGGAGCACCTGAACTCCCAAAGAGTGAAAATGTATATGTTGTGCACACAAGTTATTATCTTGTTCCCACAGATCATGCTGCCAACATGGAAATTGCACGTTATAATGGAGTGTTTTGATGTAGCCTTTATTCTTGGAAACATAAGAAATTCTTGGGCATAGCCGAGGACACAGGAGAGCGAAATATTTGTGAAGAAAGTTGGTGCAGAAATGGGTGAACTGATGTGTGTGCACTGCACGAGCATGCATGGGTGTGCCCAATTTTCTGCAGATGTGACCAAGCATGATATTGGGCCCCTAATCACAAACATGTGGCCACTGATCTTCATATTCCATTTTCTTTTCCTCCTCATCCTTTCTCCCTCCTCTGCTCCGTCTTCTCACTCTCTGCCTTCCATCACATCCTTGTCTCCTCCTATTTCGCCCTCTCCATCTTATTTTTCCTCCACTCTCTGTTTTCAACACTTACATTCTCAATCCCACTCTCCATTTTCTCAGCTTGTCCCCTTTATTTTGCTTCCCAGACCTCATTATCCGTTTTCCCTCTCTCAAATTCTCACTCTGACGCATTCTTTTCCCAAGTTTTAAAAAGTTCTTAAAAGTTTTACTGTGACCCTCTCTTTTCAAACAAAAGGACATCACAGAACGGCAGTACAACTCTTCACTGACTTCCTTCACAATTAGCAACATCCCTCTTCTCTTTTCATGCAGTTCTTTCACTTTCTGTAATCTGGCAAAACATTCTTTGATGTCTAGTTGTTTCAGTCATCCATCCAAAATGGCAGTCCGCTCTAAATTAAATGACTCCATCTCCCTCTGCTACCTTTGCTCCATGACAAAAAGATGAATTACTAGCAGAGGGCTAACCAGCTGTTTTCTCTATGCACCCTTTGTTTCAGCAGCCTCGCATCTTAATTAATTAACATGTTTTATTTTCTCTGAATGCGGTTTTGGCATCTTGAAAAACTCCCTCCAACATGTTCTCTTAACAAAAGAGCCACAAGTGAGTTGAAACCCTCATGTGCAGGGATACATTTAATTTGAACCCACTCACACTGACAGTAAGACAGAGGAGAGACATTCTTCTTGTTTGATGCTCCGCCATTCATTCTGTCATTTTTGTTTGTGTGTCATTCTGTCACCAACTTCTCTCCAAAAATCCCGCCTTCATTGCTCACTCTCAGAACTCTGGTATTCCCCTTTATGTTTAAGGAGTCTGTTTTTCCTCCTTTTTTCCTCTCTCACACAGTTGTTCACTTCCTCCTTTTTTGCTTTCTTTTGTTTTTGCTGGACTGATAAGACTCAACATGGTAGAAGCTGCATACAGGAACAAAATATATTTGTGTGCACTCTTCTGCTTTTGTATGAGAACATTTTTGACCATCATCAGCACTGGTATCAGTGGGATTCTACTACGACACACACTCCCACCTGTGCCTCCTGTGCTACAATGCAAGAGTTATCTGTCTCATCACAGGTAGCTCAGACCTTGTTTTACAACCCTGGAGAAACTCCAGCAATGTTTTTTGGCCTCAGTGAGCTCCATTTATCTCAGGAAGAGCCTCTCTGTGTGAATCCATTTAGCCAGCACCATGAAGGGCACCACACAAGGACAGTTTCCCCGGGGTAGCTTTGAGGTAGCAGATTAATCTAACATGCTGCTTTTTAAAAATGCCAGCACCAGTATGACCACAGACGCTGGTCACAATTCAAATGCATTTACATACTGTAGTGAAGCTGTACAAGAGGAGGAGTTTCTAGATGGATTTACAGCTATTGCAGAATGGGCTGATGAATTGCTAAGGTATTATAAACACGTGAATTTCCCCAGTGTGAAAAAATGCCCACTCACTCTTTCATGCTATCACCACTTTCCCAGCCCAGCACAGTTTCGGCAGATGGTTGTTCAAAATGAGTCTGGTTTTGCTCGAGGTTTCTCCCTCTTAAAAGGAAGTTTATTCTTGCCACTGTACATTTGATAATTGTTTAGGGCAATGCTCATGATGGATTAATGTTGGGTCTTTGTAAATACTATAACAGGCAAATTCATTTATACATAATTACATACATAAAATGTGTTTATGCTCATTGTTTTATTAATCCATAATATGCATGGAAATAAACTTTAAATCAGGACTGTCATCTGTTTTGGTGAAGTACAGAGAAGGTGGCCGTGCTCCTTTCCTGTCATTTTGCTTTAATGCTTCATTCTCACTCTAACCTTTGTCCTGAGCTCTAGCTCCTGATCTTCCTCAGTGTGTAATTCGCTTTTCTCCATGTCTTTCGTCTCTTCCTCAGAGGTGGTTCCTTTGCCCTTCTCTGATCCCCCTTTTATCTCCCCTATCTACCTCCTGCTCCTCCTTTCCTCCCCAAACATCTGTATATGTGTGACAGGTGAGGGAACAGTGACATTCCCCCCGGCCGCCCCTCCCCTTTCTCCTTCTCCTTTATTTCCTCCCTTGTCTGTCGATGATCCTCAAGTCTCACTCTCTCACCGCCCATTCCCCCACCACCTGTCTCCTCCATCTCCACTTCATTCAGTCAACCTCCTCTCGTTTCCCTCCTCTCTCCCTCTGGCTTTCACCTTTGCTACACCTATGTTCTTTTTTAATATATCACTCGTCAGCACCTTCATAACCTTTGTGAAGCTGCCTTCTAACTTCTCATCTGTTTTCTCTTCCTTCATCTCAAACCTTTGTCAGCATTTTTTCATCTCACCTCTTTGGTCCTTTCTTTTGCACCCTTTTCTTTTTGTGGTTATACTTTTCTTTTATTAGTGCCCCCTGTTCCTCCTCTGCCCTATAACATCTTCTATTTGGCCCTCAGCTCTTCTCTCATTTTTTAGTTAATTCCTCTCACAAATGTTTGCCATCACTTCTACAATCTTTTGAACGCTTTTACGTCTATGTGGACTGTTCAATCCATTTGTCCCACCTTCGTTTCCGTCTGTTACTTCTTGTAACCCCATATCCCTAACACACCTTCTACTTCATCCATCCTCTTCAACCCTAGTTCTCTTACCCACCTCCTGTCCTTTAATTCACACCTTTAAGAAAGAAAAAGGTTGTCCATCAAAATGTTTTGTCCTGGATTCACTTTTGACACAACTGCACTGTGCTTGGCAAACCATTATTGTATTCTCTTGTATTGTCATGTGAATGTAGTTTCAATTAGTATATTTGCATTTTTGGGACTAAAAACAAAATGGTTGTTGCAGTGACACTTTTCTAAGTTGTAAAATCTTTCTTACGGTGTTATGAAGAAACATTTCAAACTTGAGGATGAACTTAAAGGGACTCATTTGAACTGTATTTGGAATAGGAACCACAGTCAAGTATAGGTATAAATATAGCTCATCTGGAATGTCAGGCAAGTTGGACAATGGACTGGCCAGTAGTCTTAGAGCACCTGATAGAGGGATGATGAATGGAATTATCAGGAAGTATAGCATGTTGAATGTGTTATGTAGAAAAAGAGAAAAACAAATATAAGGACATGGAGCAAGGGGAACAGTTTTTGCTTTCTATTTATGCCAAAAATGAAGTAGGGTGCGATGATGTGGATGTGATGCCCAAGTGTTCCTAATCAAGGACAAAAGGGGCCATACCTGCACCATGAAATCACCCTGAAAAGGACCAGTAGTAAACCAAGCAACCAAAAGATGGCAACTTACCCATCCGTACCATCTGCTAATCTTATAAAAAATGTTTGTTGGCCTCATATGTTTACCATATATTCTGACCCGTCCTCTCACTTTCCTCTATTACCTTAAACTCCAACTCTTACTTTCAGCCCACCTGCAGTCTGACTCTTCTTTGATGGATTCCCGTCTCCAGTGTTGAATGGTTTATCTCAATCTCCCAAGTTTCTCATCCTTTTACCTCTGCTGCCCCTCCTCCCCTCTTCACTTTTTTCCTCATCTGTCACCTCTTTTACCATAACTCTATCGCACCCTCTTAGTCCTTTTCTTCCTTCCCTTCAACATGCTAGCTCATCTCTGGCCTCCCTGGTATCAAAGCCATAAAATCCCCTCTCATTGCCCACTCTTCTTCCCAGCTCATCCATCTGTCTTACCTCCCTGATTTCCATTTATCTGCCTCTTCCAGTCACTTGTCTGCCCCTCGGATCACACCTTCTTGTCAATCTGTCTGACATGCTATCCTCAGATCTTGTCCTAGCTTTGCACTCCCATGGTCATTTGGCGCTTAGCTTGATTTCTTAATCTATATTTTTTAATTGTCTCTTTACTAATCACCATTGCCCCATCCCTCCCTTTGCAAATTCCTCATCCTCCAGCCGCTCATGCCTCTTTTCTCCCCTTCTTTTGATAGTGTTTTCTCCCCCCAAGGGGGAACGGCTTTGCTAAAATGGTTTTTTGAGGTATTGACGTTTCTACTGATATGGGCCTTGTTATCTGTCAAGGCCGTGGCTGGAGTGTAATGGCTCTGTAATTGGATAAGATACAGGATTTTTGTCAGTGGGGGGGTACATTGCAAACCGCCTCACCCTCTATTTTATCATAATGACCAATATCGCTCAAGGCTTCTCCTCTATGCTTTGTACTCTACTTCCTTTCTCATATTTTTTTTATATCTACTTATCTCCAATTTTCTTATTTATCTCTTCCTGCGAAAAAAAAAATCCATCACAGAGAATTAAAGGAGACAGCCGTGACATGGCCAATCCATCCACCACCCACTCTTATCGATTATCATTTCAAAGTCACATTCTGTCACAGGCTCGGCTGTTTGCTTCTCTGATACATTTTCACTGCTTGGTTTGTGTTTGTGTGCATGCATCTTTTTCCTGCACTTTAATGGACACTGTGTTCATTTTCCTTGTATTCCTCACACTGGTTTGACTGCTCTCTCAGTAGCATGCACATAATGCTGGCATCATGCCTCTTTCTTTTTCTCTTCATAGCAGAAATCAGGTCAGCGGGAACTTGTCCAGAATTTTTCTTTCCCTTCTGTCTTGCTCTTTCGTTTCTGCATCATTTAACTTAAGGCCAAGACCCATTTTTTCCTGCTTTTTAGTGTTTGGCCTTACTCAGGTAGACACCTGGAGGTGTGATATGGGGCAACTTTTGGAGGACACATGACTGTTTGTCTGGAAATGAAGTCAGACTTGAGGTTTCAGATGGGGATTCAAGGATGCAAACTGCCACTGGGTGGATTACGAGACAAATGCAGCCATATATTCCAACACTCAAGACTGTAGCCATGAAAAAACAATGTTAAAACATTCTCCTGTTGATGCTTTAAGAGATTGTAATTTCATTTTAACTAGGTAAATTGTATTTTGTTTACTTTATTTTCTGTAAATGAGATCATAAAACCTGAACTTGGGTAAAAAGGTAAAGAGGAAGTCAAATAATTCAACCAAACAGTTAAACAAAAAAGAAATGTGTCAGCCCTGTTTGTCTCTGTTTCAGCACTTTGTGATAAATAGATATTATTTGTGACAACATTGTAACGTTGTGCTCACATTCTTATTCTGGCTTCATTCTTAGTTGTGTTTGAACTACACATATCTGCAGGACTCCAACATATTGATATATGTCTTGAATACAAATATTGAAAGGAAATATCCTGACATGCCAAAGTAAGTATAAGTAAAGTTTATTTATATAGTACCTTTCAAGAACAGACGTCACAAAGTGCTTCACAATAAAGAATTGAACAGAGATAACACAAACAGACAGTCACGTAAAAATCCAATACAGACAGATCATACAAAGGCAAGTCTGAACAGATGGGTCTTAAGCTGCTTTTTGAAAGTGACCACAGAGGTCAAGGCTCTCAGTTCTGGGGGAAGACAGTTCCAAAATGTAGGTGCCACAACCTCAAAGGCACATTCTCCTTTTGTTTTTAGCCTTGTGCGAGGAACAACCAGCAGACTTTGGTCAGAGGACCTCAGGGACCTGCTGGTGTTATATGGCCTCAACAGCTCAGTGACGTAAGCCGGACCTTGACCATGCACGGCTCTAAACACAATAATAAGAACTTTACACTGGATTCTGAAACTGACGGGGAGCCAGTGTAAAGATGTAAGGATAGGTGTAACATGAGACCGTCTGGATGATTTAGTCAACAGCTTAGCAGCAGCATTCTAGACCACTTGGCGGTTCACAGAAGTGACACTAAGACATGTAAACAGAGAATTACAATAATCAAGCCTTGATGAAACGAAAGCATGTACAATTATCTCTAGCTCAGCTCTGGACACAACAGGTCTGAGTTTAGCTACTGTATATTCCATAGATGATAAAAGGAGGAGCGGACCAAACTGTTCACATGCTGGTCCAGACTCAGAGCCTGACCCATTTGGACCCCTAAATTATGCAGGGCAGGTTTAACAGTTGAGGGAAGAAAACCAAGACATTTCCTCACTGCTGGAACAACATGCTCAGGAGCAGACCTCTGTTTTATCAGTGTTCAACTGGAGAAAATTCATTGACATCCAAGCTTTTATGCAGTTCACACAGTCAAGCAAAATAGACAACTTAGAGACATTTGGGGGTTTAAAAAACATGTACAACTGAATGTCATCTGCATAACAATGATCTTTAAAAGTTCTTATGAGATGCCCCAGAGGGAGAAGATACAAGTTAAAACCCCAGTTAAAAAAGCCCTAGTGTTGACTAGAAAAGCGCAGGAACATTACCAACCTCAAAGAAGACATTCGTCGGCTATCAGTAGAAAGCTGTACAACTCTCCATATCCACGGTCATCATGTATGCTGGCACAATTGACATCCCACATAGGCAATCTGAGCTTTTGACAGAGACTGTGATCTTATTTTTAACGTTCTGAAAACCAGTGGTAAAAGTCTTCTTCTTTTTTTTTTTTACTCTGGCCCCTTACCCTGTATCATGCGGGCCCGTAGGTGTTTATGCAGGCTACTTAGCCTTCACACCTGGTTGCAGTTACAATGCATTTGTCTGAACTTTGGTTTTATTGACAATTTTTATGTCTTTTAGGAACAGCATGCTCTTTTTAGACATGAAGGTCTTCATACGAACCAACGTGGCTCGAAAATGCTGTCCGGCAACATATTTTAATCAGTCAGGTATCGTTGACACTCCGGATGCTGAATGATATCACTTAAGAAAGTAAAACCCACGAATGGCTCCAAAGCTTTGCTATTTCTCTGTCTAAAACTGGAGTTTTAATGAAAGTGAGATTAAAGGTAGGAATGCAATAAAGTGGACCAAGTATAGTAAAATTCTCTGCTTTTGACCCGGAACCAGAATTGTAGGCACTTGGCCCCTGGTGTATTTTATTTAACTGTAATTTCTGCTATTTATTATTTATACCTGGGCCAAGCCATATGACCTTACAAAATATCACAGACCCGACACTGATAAATGAAAGTAAGATATTTGAACACAACCTTTGACTTCTCACTCATTATTTAAATGTCACTGTCTCTTCGGGTGCTGGAGGATGGTCACCTTTGGACAGTGACCATTACCAGTGGCTACAGGTGGACCTGGGTTCCAAAAAGCAAGTGAACGCCATAGCAACACAGGGTCACTACATCAGCTCTTATTGGTTGACATGGTACCATCTCCTCTACAGCGACATAGGAATTGGAAACCATATCACCAAGATGACAGCATTTGTGTGAGTTAACACTGTGCATGTGTGAACGTCTGTGCTTTGTGTGAGCACATATGCCATGACCCCCAGCTATCAGATAGGCAGAGCTCCATGAAAATAAATATCCATAGCTATGTGCATGCATTTTTTAATTCCCTTGTACAAACTTGCCAGTCTGTTTTTCCGGGGTTTTTTTTTTTACATCATGGGTAAAGATTCCTAGTAACGTATTGGCTGATTGGAATTTAGAGGGAATGATTCCAACAGGACTTCTGGAGAAACGTTTTGGCGCAAGACAATAATAGTATTCATAGAAGTCATTCTGTGAATGCGGTGAAAGTAGAAGCCTGACTACGTTAACTAAAATCTTGCAGAAAAAGTAGTTCTATCATTTGCGACAACTGTCTTCACAGGTGAGCAACCCAAAGAAGAAATACTTACAAAAACAGAATCAGAGTTCAGCTCTGAATCAGAGATTTTCTCCTGACCAGGTTAGCTCCTTGCTTCAGTGTCCTTTATGATTTTAATGTATTGTAGAAGTCTATAGGGCTGCATATGTTGAAATTCCATGATTCATGAAAGCAGCATTAAGCAAAGTATACAGTATGTGAATATACATTGCATGTATGTGTGCTTGTCTGGTGAGAGAAATTACAGCGAGTATTTAACTACGGAAGGTTTGTCATAAGACCTTTTTGTGTAAAAATGAACAGATAACTTAAGATGTATCTATTAAAAGGACTATTAAGAAGGGAAATAGTTCCACTATAATAGAAGAGAAAATGAATGGCACTTCACCGTTAATACATAATGAATGTTTTCTTGTAATTATTATTTCATGGGAAGGCTCTCATTTCACCGTCACATAACTGAGAGCAGTGTGGGAGGACAACTGTGCTACAGCATGGTGCACATAGATATTCATTAAATAATAACTGTACTGTAAAATCTGGAATTTAAGTCGCAGTATTAATCTTAAACAGAGGGAAAAGGCTTCAAGCTGTCTTTCTGCGTGATGTTTTCGATTGCTTTCAGCAAAGTCCACAACGTGCACTTTCTGTGCAGCTTTCTAGCTCTTTCTAGTACCTTCTGTTTTCCCGTTGTGGAGTTTGCAATTCTGGTATCTCCTGGTGGTTGAGCTCTCAAACTTATGGCATCATTGATGTTATGCCACCATTTTTTTTAAATGCATGATTATGGCCTTATGAAGGAGAAAAGCTTTTATAAAGTGGCGCCACCAGTCTGGTTTGCATCACTACATATCCCAGCACACTTTTAATCCTGTCAGGTTGCGAGCAGTGGGTGATCATGATGGCTGCACTTGCTGTCATGATGATGCATGCCTGCATGACAAAGCTTTAGATAGATTATAGTGCCATAAAATTACCTCTCCCAGCTAATTATACTGGTATATTGGTCACACCGGTATATAGTACCCACCCACATTTAAGACGGAATAAAGGGAATCATTTTACGATTGCTCAGTTTTACTAAATGTAACACGTTAACCTAAGACCTAACTCGTGGTGATGGGTTATCGATGGAAATCAGAGCACAAGAAAGACAACAAGGAGGAACTATGAAAAGCGAGCCGTCCACACTTAACCTTGTCACTGTAAAAACTATACTCCTCTCTGGTTATATATGTGTCTGAAGCCAAATTAACAGATGTGTGTCACTGCACGATGAACAAGCTCTTGAAAGCGACATCTGGCAATCTGTGATCATTAGCTAATGTGTTAATGGGCCTCACTTCCCACTGTTGCTGTATAGTGAAGGGCTTTAAATAAGTTTAAAAGGCTTTTTGAGCTAGGTGAGAAGAGAAGAGAAGAGAAGAGAAGAACAGGCCTTTTTGAGCTAGGTGAGAAGAGAAGAGAAGAGAAGAACAGGCCTGTCATGAATAATAGTGATATGCAAATCTGGTCAACAGGCAAAACCGGGAAATGCAGAGGATGGGCTGTTTGCATGTTCTCTACACTAAAGGCGCATTCACACATACTCCGTGCGCGCCGCGGTCCGTCTGCGCCACGGTTTTGTTCCGTCGGACGGCGCGCGCCCATTCACACTGGATCCGTTTCTGGAACGTCAGCGCAGCGAAGTGCACTCATGATCAGCTGTACACACATCACGGGAGAACTACAAGATCACGCGGGAATAAAGAGAAAAACGTGCAGACAACATGTCTCTTTGTCTTTCTGACGATGATTTGTTGTTGGTTTGGTGCCTGTTTTAACGTTACGTTGATAAAGTGATAAAAAATACGATCGCGAGTCCGTATATTGTGTTTTATTTTGAAATTGACCGGATGCTCTGTGCGTTTCCTTGTCTGACTTCCTGTCCGGGTTGTGATATTCTGTCTAGCTTGACGCGTGTCTGCAGCGTACTCCGTCGAAAATAGACCTGCAGCGTATTTGAAACGGAGCAGAGCGACTTGGCGCTGGTGGCACGCTCCGGAGACGGACCGCAGCGCCCGCTGTGTGAACACAGTGATTGACTAGAGTGGCGGCTAACTACGGCGTAGTGCGCGGCGCTGACGGACCGCGGCGCGCACGGAGTATGTGTGAATGCACACAGTAAAATCAGCAGTGTTAAATATGCAGTAATAAAGTTCTGATACTCTGTCAGAGTTATTCTAACAACAGCTTGAGTAACATGCACCCCAGTGTTGGTGAAAAATTACGTAGTTAAAAACGCAGAGTAAAAAAGTACTCCAGTAGGCCATGGTGTTAAAAGTAAGTTACTCTGAAAGCCATGAAGTACTCTGAGAAGACACGCCCACTCCCTACTCCTGTTTCAAACCGACCAGGAGGTTCACGTCGCCATTTTCTTGTCGTCGAAAGACTGCGGTAAGTTGCTCTCATGGTTGCTCCTCATTACCTACCAATTTTGGATTTCAACACAAGCAGTGTTTCAGGATGTCTTAATATTTTTGTTAAATATACACTCCACCTGAATGTTGGGTCTTAGTGTACGGAATTGTAAAGAACCGAGTTTACCGAGTGGATGGCTAGCTTAAATGTGCAAGTAACATTATTAGTACTAATGCTAGTATTACTAATATGCACTAACTAAGGTAAAACTCGACAATATCAGCAAGAGGTATCGTAAATGATGTTAATGGGGAGAGATGAATGGGTTTTATTCTTTGGAAAGCCACACAGTCAAGTCAATTAGCTGATACTGCACGTGTGGGGACTTGTCTAAACTAGCTAAGGTAAGCTCGACCATGAATCCGAAGTTAACGTTTGCATGCGCGGGTAGTACAAGGTGAACACGGCCGTAAACATGAGCGCCCACACAAAGAATATGTTACTGAATTATATTGGTTCACTTTGGCTTGTTTAGCCGACTATTAATTCCTCAGAGTAGCATTACGTGACCGCTAACGCTAAATGTTATGCAGCCCTGCTCAATGTGTGACAGCATTGTTAGCGCATTTCAATTTAACTTAAAAGTGTTGTTTGTTAATGCAAGACTACAACAGTTGTTATAGACACAATCAATAAAAAAAGCGTGTGTAACATTTTCGAAGAAATTATCAAAGTCATATCAATTATATGGTCCGACGTAACCGATTCATCTGTATAAACGTTTTGGTGTAAGTTTATTGTTATCACTGCAACCGCTCCGCTGCTTTCTGTGTGCGATCGTTGGTCTCGCACACACGGAACAAACAGAGGCTGCGGACAACACACACACGGGCTGCGGACAACACACACACGGGCTGCGGACAACACACACACGGGCTGCGGACAACACACACACGGGCTGCGGACAACACACACACGGGCTGCGGACAACACACACACGGGCTGCGGTGGAGAGTCGAATATTACTCTAGTTCTGTGTCTTGCTGTGTTAACATTTACCGGTACTATGATAAAACATATCAGCGTTATTTCCCTAAATAAACTAAATTTTGTCAGAAATAAGACATTAACAGAAATAGACTGATGTGTTTTTTTCTCCAATGTATTCCCTTCATCTGATCTGAAGATACTTGGGTGGGTGGGCTCGCCTGATTATCAAAGTCTGTGATGAAAACGGTGTTTACATAAGATACATGCATGTACACTACCGTTTAAAAGTTTGGGGTCACTTAGAAATGTCCAAATCACTGTTTTTTTTTCAATGAAGATAACATTAAATTAATCAGAAATATAGTCTAGACATTGTTTATGTGGTGAATGACTATTCTAGCTTTTTTTTTTCTCAATTTTCTCTCCTGAACTACATTTAGGTTTCCAGGGGACAGCCTCCTCCAGTTGTTACCCAGAAACAACTTCCTCTGCTGGTCCACTGCTTACTGTCATAAGTAATTCACTGCTAGAACGCTCTGCCTCTGATGACACAATCATCCTGGAACTTTCAACCTGCAGCTCTGATGTTACAGTCATCGTGGATGAAGATGTCAGCCCTGCCAGAAAACGGCAGAGGGTGGATGATGATGCTAAAAATGTAAGTTAAGTGTAAAATTGTGTTGCAACAGCTTCTTTTAGGGGTCGCCCTTTTTTTGATTGTTAATTTTATTAGGTGTGTTTACTGTCAATTGTTCAAGATTACTTTAATCTAAATGACTAGTGTCTGTCCCTTCGGTTAACAGGATGGGACAGTGATCTTTCCTCCATTATCCTCTTCCTCCACTTGATTCCACCTTCAGCTCAAGGCCGTAAAAGACCAGGCAAGGTGTTTACATCTCAAGCTGAGAAGCATCTCGTCGTCTTCAAGAAGGTTTGTATTGTAGCTGCGATTATGACGAAGTGTTTAAGATTTTTGCTTGTCCATTTTTCTTATCTGTATGTATCATGTATAAAATAGTTTCTTGTGTAAAAGTAGTTTACAGCCAAAACATAACTTAAATTATCTCATATCTTAGAGACTACGAAACACTTTCCATATCCTGTACCTTAAGTGATCATTCTAAGACCTAACAAGATATTTAAACCTAATTGACACATCTAATTTTTAACATTTTTCTATCTTCAGAGTGGAACGAGCCTCCAGGAACATGTTGACGCTATCAAGAGCATCACACAGCCCTATCTACTTGCCGTCAGGATGAAGAGAAGCACCATCCATGAGTTTTTTCATCGTCCTGGACAAACAGGTCATACCATGCAGGTCAACTAGTTCTCTTGGAGCTTTTGGTGAACTCTTCAAGGCACACTACATATTTGGTACCAATTACAATCACATGCTTCACAACATGTTCACCTTTATACAGACAACTGTGTACAACATAGATATCGGCCAAGTCCAGCAGAACCCACGTGTTGCCGAGGTCAGGGCTACAATGCTACGCTGAAGATGCATACATTAAATGCCATGATACCACTTATTTCACTCAGTGTTATTTGATATTATGGGGTTGATTTGTTTTGTTTGCAAGGCTCATTTTGTGAGCACCAACATGCTTGTAAGGCATATGCGATTGATTCATGGTTTCTGTCCTGGTACGTCACTACGCCTGAAATGTGCTCAGTCAGGATGTTGTCATGTTTTTGGTACTTTTTCGGGCTTCAGGAAACATTTAAACGCAAAACATGCAGAGCAAATTGAGCCTGTCGTTGAAAATGATATTGTAGACAGTTATAGTGTTTCAGATAATGGTCAGTCACAATATATTGAAGAAGCAGCCAGTCTCAAGTCCTGACAGTATCCAACACGAGTATCCGGGACATGTGTGCATCTGCAATTGCACAGTTTGAGGTTGCTGGTGTAGGCCAGTACTTTTAACAATTTTGTATTGTCCATGGAAGAAGTAGTACTGGAGTTACAGAGTCAAGCTAAAGATGCAGCTTTGAAATGTTTATCTTCTCAGGATACTAGTACAAAAGCCAACATTGAACAGCATTTTGAAAAACAATGTTGACAGTGTTTTACAATGCCCTATGTATATCTGTAGTGGAGCTGGCCACAATATTTCAAGATGTTTACATTGCAGACATTTTCTCTGGAGGATATTTAAAGTAGCAGGATGACACAAGTAAGATGGCCAAAGAATCTGGCTGTTGTGAAGTTTTCTTTCTAAAATCCAACTGAAATACTTAATAAAAAGTCAGTCATTTATTGATAGTCACCATTCAGGAAATAAACAGTTATCTGTTGACTGGCTGAGGTAATCCTGCTGTCTTACATCCGCGTGTTGTCTGAAAATAACTTTGGTTTTTTTTGGTAAAAATGTTTACATGTTGTGATGTAACACATTGTCAGAATGCTATTGCACATGAAAAAAGAAAATGAACAATTATTTTAAATTCATTAAACCTTGGGATTTAATGTTTGTGTTTAATAAATGTCTATTAGAAATGGATATAATTGTGTTTGTTGTTGTTCCCACCTTTAAGTTGTTTGAGTCATTAAAAAATGCTAATGCAATTGTATTTAAGAATTACACTTAAAGGGAGTAAAAAAAGCAGTTATATTTTTACACTGGCAGGAGTCATTTAAAAATGAAGTTTTGAGAGTAATTTCTTAATCAACACTGAGTGTGATGTAGTTCTAACACTCGAGGAGTTGATTTAGAAGAGTAAATTATGATTAACACTTAATTCCTTCAGTGTCAAATGTAAGTTACACTAGGGGTGTTATTTCCCTCGTAGTGTAAAACTTGATTAACACTTCTCAGTGTAGTATAGAGTAAAATATTAACTCTTAGGAGAGTTGAATTGACTCTGAAAATTCAACACTACGTCGAGTGTTACTTTAACACTCTGTAGATAGGGACCATATGTTCACTGACTCAGTGTTAAAATTGACTCTTTAAGTGTTGTATCAACACTGCTGATTTTACTGTGCACCTTAACAGGTAACAGGGTCAGACAGGATATATTTTTCGTATTTGATCCATCATATTTTGTCCTGCTTGAAGGATCCTTTAAAAAAAGTTGGTCATCTCTAGTAGAAGACAAATAGGTTTTTGCACTTTACAAAATTTGCAGTGCAGTGTGTTTTTTGTGTGGGTATTAAGCTCTGCATTCATCCCCAAATAGCTCCATAATTATTTTCCCTCTTAGTACTGTAAGGCAGTGACAAATATGGATGTTTAGAGTTGAAAGCAAATTAAGCTGTTGTTTTTCTGCGCTGCATCATAATTGTTTCTACATTATTATTTATTCACAAGTGTTTCCGCTCTGCCATTAAGCCTGATTCATTACCTCTAATATTTTCTGCAAAAACTCCAAAACACATTCATCTCTTGAATGTTTTTGTAACTATAGCTGGCTTTTCTGCTGTTTGGCCTGGATGTATGACATATATATTGCTTTTTTAATCCATGGTCTGTATAATTCAAAACAGCTCTTATTTTTTATAAATACAGAGCCAGTAATTTAAACTGTGCATATGCCATCAATAACCCACTCTGCAGTTACAAAGAGGATACTAGAGCCATTTGTTTCTTTTTGTCTGTAGTTAAAACAGGCTTTCACAAAGCTATGTACAGTATGCACAAACACCTGTGCTCCCATTGGAGCTAACTGTGTCCACCTACACAGGTTTTTTTTTGAATGAGTGTGTGTCTGTGTGTGTGTTTCCTCCTCCACAAACATCTTTGTTTACATGAAAAACGCATCGTTATGGATGTCATGAGCATGCCAAGTCAACAGGTGGTGATATAACCGTAACTGTAAAGCCATGCTGGCCAATCAGAAGCATAGACAAAACGTCATTACCGGTTCCGGTAGCCAACAATGGCGCATCCGGGTAAAGGAGAATCGTATGTTTGGACAGATAGTGATGTTGAGCTATTCCTCAACATCACATTGGACTACAAAGTTAATGCAATGCAGGAACACATGGACCTGGAGTCTTGCCAGTCCAAGTACGCCAACATCCTGGCTCTTTTCCTTGAGCAATAGCCTTCTGAGATGTCCTCTGAGTTACCTCATGGTAAGGAGAACTAAGGCAATCATTACCCCCAAGCTGAAGGCGATACGAGGGAAATACAGACAGATGCTGGCTGTAAATGAGGTCACTGCAGAGTGGTTCTAACTTTGTTAGCAGATATGGGGAGGTCTACCAGCTACGACAACCCATCAGTGTATTGAAACAGTAGAGGTTGACAAAGCCTCTTGTGGCATTTCAGATTCTGCATCCTACTCAACTGCACTGGACAACTCGCTGAACGTGTCCGATGTGATATAATTGAGTGGTCTGATGGCAGCAATGTGACCCCTTCAGTGGTGAAGGAGAGAAGAGATCTACTTCAAATTAGCAATGATGCATAAACTGGCAGTTACAGAAGTGTTATGAATGTGCATTGTCCCTGTAACTTTAAATAACTCTAAATAAAAAGCATGTAAGCTAGGTCCTAAGCACTGATAGACTACTAAGTGCTGGTGTTTTAGGTGAACCGTAGACTACTTTATATGCCCACTACTGTGTGTGCTGCAGTGGTGCTTAAGTATAAGCAGCAATAGACTACCACAATGTAAAAGTAGGCTACTATATCACTAATAAAAGTGTTGAATTCTTAACTTGAAGTGTGACGACCCCTTCACACCACTTAGGGTTCCCATTTTGCTGGTTCTTATTTCTGTTGTAGGTTCCGTTCAAGGCGGGTTCAACTGTCAGGTATGAGGGGCCGCCCATGCAATATTATGAGGGATCGTACAGTATAGGCCATAATTCATTGTGGCCCTCTTACATATACAGTATATCACGTACATATATTCTCTCTCTTACAGGTATATATTCTCCCTCTCAGACACATATTTTCTCTTCGCGCACATATATTTTCCTTTTACAAACATACATTTTAACTCACACATACATACATTTTAAGTTCCCAAGAAATGGAACTTCAAGAGTATCCATCTGCCGTGTCTTGATATATTTCCAAGTGGCAACCTCCGGGCCAGTTTTTACAGCAGAAATTAACATGTTTACAGCCTGGTACAATATGATATTGGTCTGATTATTCATTGTCCTCACAGGCACTAACTGTACTTGGGGTGATTTTTTTTATAACGGCTCCATTTTGATTTGATGAACAATAAATGTTATTAATAGTTAGGTGTGTAGCTGACCTGATTGACAGGTGGACACGGTGTAATAGTATGTCAAGAGGCTTAAAACCCGCCTCAGCTCCAGCTCTCAGCCTGTCGTTAGGTTGACTGAAATTTAGGCTAAGACAGGATTTCCAGCATGGAGGCAGCAGCCAATGAGCCCCCGGAGCCCCCTGCCGTAACAGACGGGTGACGTCACTCAGGCTTCATCCATTAATATTTACAGTCTATGCATATTTTCTACTGCAGTGGGATAGGACCAATCAGAAGAAAGAAAGTGAAACATAATGTTGGGATGAATTTGATGTAATTATTGAAGCTGAAGCTTGAAAATAAAAAACAAATAAAAAAGGAAAGTCAAAAAAGACAAAGAGATATAAATTAAGACCAATGGTCAAAAATTGGTAAAAGTCCCTGAGTTCAAGATGAATCTTCAGACACAAGCTCATAGTTTCAAAGGCACTTTGTCATAAGTCTAGGTGCAGAAAGACATGATACACTTTCCCTGAACACAAATTAGTGCCAGCATATGAGACGGATAGTTGCAGAGGGATCGAAGGAGGTGCACTCATTTCATATAGGATTTCTTAACAAGTTAGAATAAAATACAATAGAATCAAGAGGTGGAAATTTGCCTTGGGCTCTCCAGATACATAAAACAGTATAAAAACATTCAGTCAATAACACAGACAACATAGCAGCTACATTATACATTAAAAATCAGTTCATGTGATGGTTTAGATCTCATCAGTCATGCTGTAATATTGAGGATGTTTATTGCACTTGGAATAAGTGACTTCTTAAAAACCTTTTTGGTTGCCAGAGGGACTCTGTAGCGCCTCACAGAGCTCAGTGGCTCAAACTGGCAGAAGAGAGGATGGGAGTTATCTGCTAGGATACTCCTCGCTTTCTTCCTCGTCTTGTCAGTAAATAATTGAGACAGAGGTTTTTGTGGTTTGCCCACTATTTTGCCTGCTGTTGACACAATCTTAGAGAGTTTATTCTTTAATCTACAGCTCAAGTGAGCGTACCAGGCAGGGAGACGGAAAGTTAAAACACACTCAACAATAGATTTATACACCAACTCTAAAATGTGCTGACTGACACCAAGACTACTGAGTTTTCTAAGGAGATAAAGTCGCTGTGAGCATTTCTTGAAGATATACTCTGTATTTTCAAAGAAGCTCAGCTGGCGGTCCAAAATTGTGCCAAGGTATTTAAAGTTTTCCACAATTTCAACAAGTTGGCCGTCAAGTGAAACTGGCTAAATTTTTAGAGCTTGTTTAGTGCAGATAATTAATTATTTTGTTTTGGCTACATTAATTTCTAGCTGGCTGGTGTGACACTACATCTCCAGGGCCTTTATGTGGAGTGAATATGCAGCTTCACCAGAAGCATCATTTTTCTGTAACAGGCCAACAAGGGCCATATCATCTGGCATACCCTTTAGGGTTCATGAGATGTTTTGTTTCTGTGTTAAGCAAAGTCAGCGCAGCATCGTCTGTGCCTCTGTTGCTTCTATATGCGAATTGGAGTGGGTCTAGTATGGTGGCCGTAGATGTGGTCAGGTGACCAACAAGAATCCGATCCATAGTTTTACACAGTATGGAAGTTAAAGCAATAGGCCGAAAATCATTTGGTAGTCTCACACTTGGCTTTTTTGGCACAGGTCTAATTATTGAGAACTTCCATGCTTTTGGCCCAGTTTGTGAATCTCGAATGGATTGAAATAGCCTTGTAAAGACACCTTTCAATTGAGGAGCACAGTCTTTAAGGAGACAGGCTTTCAGGCCGTCTCAGCCAGTGGCCTTGTTTGGTTTCAATTTTAAAAGATTTGCCGCAACATCATGTTCACTTATAACTATTGAGGTCTAAAAAAGAAGGTTTTACATTACCAGTTAGGAATTTGTCCTCTATTTTATTTTTAAAATCAATTTTTGCTTTAAAAATGTCCTCTCTTAATTGTCTCCTTTTTTTCACACAGCATTTCCATATCAGCAACCTTCTTTTCTTTTAGACAACTTTTCAAATGTTTTGATACCCAGGACTTTTTGTGATTTTCACAGTTTTGGTAATGGACACATTGTCTTCACAAAATTTGATGTAAGATGTGATAGTGTCTGTAAGTTCATCAGCATCCTGACAAGACTGAAAAAAATATGTCCCAATTAGTCTCCTCAAAGCAGTCCCTGAGCTGCTCTTTACATCCATCAGACCACACCTGTATTTGCTTGGTGACAGGTTTCTGCCTCTTCACCACAGCCTTATATTTTGGCAGAAGATGGATTACAATGTGGTCAGATTTTCCAATGGGTTGTCTACATACTGCTTTATATGCGTCAGGGATATTTCCATAACAGCGATCAATAGTACGATTCAGAGTGGGACAGTTTAAGTATTGCTTAAGATTGGGCAGGTGCTCAGACAGGTTACAGGAATTAAAGTCTCCGAGGATCATGACAGGTTGGTCTGCAGAGCGGGTGAGTGCATCATTAAAACTCTCCGCTATTCTCGCACCAGCAGCCTCGTCGTTTGGTCTGGGCACATAAGTAAGTATGACAGTAATCTGTCCGAACTCCCGCGGAAGAGATAAAGGGCTAAATGAGACCGTAAGGCTTTCATAGTCCGTTGTGCACACTTGCTCCCTTATAGCCCAGCTATATCAACAAACATACACAGCCCTCCTCCAATAAATTTAAATGAGCTGGCTCGTCTCTGTTCGCTCATATTGTAGTTGACCCTTCCAGGCTCGGGGTTGCATGATGGTCTTTAAGTCAAGTTTCTGTAAAGCAAACTAGATTGCTCTGTCTAAACTCACAGTCATGTACAGCTCTTAGCTTAAGTTCATCCAGTTTGTTGCTTACCGAGCGCACATTGGTCAGGGTGATGGCAGGCAATGGAAATGTATTCCGGCGTCTCCAGAGACGATGTCTCACGCCTCCTCTTGAGCCCGGCTTTTTCCTCTCTTTCTTTCGCCTTTCCAGCCATCTTCCAGGCCACCGGAAATCACTGCAATCGGCTGGTATATTAATTGATGAGGACCCACCAGTTGGACGTAGTGACAGCAGGTGCTCTTGCGTGTAGGTGAGGGCGTCTGGCCGGTCAGTCCAGCAGTTGTTGCCTGACAGCGTAGTAACCATAATGTTGCGATAATCCTTATGATGATAAAGTGCAAGGTGCAATATCTAGTATAACCTCCAACAGATGAGAGATCTGCTCCAAGTAGTCATAAAATCATAAAATCAGCGTAAAAACTCAACAAACAATTCAGCAGACAACAAATGGAGAGCACAGGGTCAGCAGCAGGCCGCGCCCCCGGAAGTTCCGCATTTGTGCATCTTACTGTAAAGTGTTACCCTCTCTTGTATTGATTCTGAATAGCCAACACAGCACAATCATTTCTACGGGTAACTTGGCCTCCATATGTATGAAACCATGTTTACACACACACATTCACTTCCATAGACTTCTGCTGCTGCTTGTTATTGATGATGATTTATAATTCAGAATTAAAGTCCAAAATGTTAAATTGTACTTAAAAGACTTCACAGTCACCTATGTGACTTTCATGGCATTTCTTTCATTCCTCTAGATAAAAAGTTATTTTAAGGTTCCGCTCCGTATCGTGATCCGCTGCAGTGACTTCACCAGACTTGAACTTCAGCCTTTTTAATGTCACTTCACTTCATTGCAGATAAGAGTTAAAATGAATTTAAAACTGCTGAGTGTGAATATTGAGGAGGATTAATTGAAAAAGATAGAGAGGATAGTTCCTCTGTGGGTCATGGAAGTCTGCTGTGGTACAACTTGAGTGGCTGCTATGAAAATGTTATAGTAATGTCACGAACAGGAACATGGGGCCTCACTCACCAATATCTTTCTATTTTTTTCTTAAATTTGCTCTTCAGGAAGTTACTAAGAATGTCAAGGGCAGAATCGTGAACCTGCAATTAAACTGTAGATTTGTTTTCACCTGTGTTCACAGCTTCATGAATACCATGTCCTCATTAGTTTGAAGCACATGCCCGTTGTGTTTGACTCGCGTAGGTAAACGCCCCTTCAATGCCCATAAAAGGCATTGAAGGTTACTTTTCCTGAAAAGAGAAAGACAGATTATCTTGGGCCTTAATGTCTGACCACTGAGTCTGCAGTATGATGCATGAAGAGGAGTCCAACATGGAGAGTGAAAAAGGCGGCTCCTATTACAAACATCATGTCAAAACGCACACATACAGTACACTGATATGTATAATGAGTTAGTGAAGTGCAGCAGCAAACTAACACACACACACACACACACACACACACACACACACACACACACACACACACACACACACACAGACACTAACGGTGACTTAGCTCCAGGTGGTGTGTGAGGGTTTTTTTTAGCAGAGGCGGGGAGGCCATCTTCACTCCATCAGCTCTATTCCCTGTGAGCAGAGGGGTGAGAAGGTGAAAAATGTTCACAGCCTGAGTAATGGACTCTTAAAGCGCTATTTTTTCCCTCCGTATGTGTAGCTATGTGTCTGTGTGTCTGTGTGTCTGTGTGTCTGTGTGTCTGTGTGTCTGTGTCAGTCTCTACCCATCTGTAGAATTGAATTTTATATGTTTTAACATTCCAATCGTGATTTTGTGGAGTAAAAGAGAGGAAATGAGCGGCTGTAAGATGTTCCTTGATTTTTTTAAGCACACTTAATTTCATTTGATTACTAGGCACTTATTAATAAGCCACATTTGTAAGAGTATAGAACGTTTATCAGCATGAAATCTTCTGAAAGTTTTCCTCATTCCTCGGATAATAATGTAAGTGAGGCGGAGAAAATATTTCTGTTCCCTTTGTTGCCAGCTTTTTGGGAGGTCCAGTTAATGGGAGACTGAACAGAGGGGAACTGTACTGGTAAATGGCTATAAGAGATAGGAATGCATACAAAAGGTATCAGCTCCAATAAAATGACAGAACATTTGGAAGCATCCTGAGAAGAAAAGAACATTTGCAATAACCCAAAAGCTAACTATCACAAAAACAGACTAATATTAAATGATCCAGCATACGTTCTCATTCAGTCTGCCTTGAAGTGCAAACTGAGATTATAAATCCATTTAGCCTTCTGCCTGCAGCAGACTCTGGTCTCTTTCCCTGATGGGAGGCTTGATTGACCTTGAAGAATTTTAGAATTTGTATTCTCTGAGGAAGTGTCAAGAAGTGGTTAGCCAGCGGATGTCTTACATTTATCTCTACAACAGTTTGTCAATCTTTTTCAAGCACGTACAAACACAAAAACATCCACCAGCAAGACCTCACAGAAACACAAATTTCTCCACGGCCTGCCTGTTTTGTCCTGTACACTTTTGGATAAAAACAAAAGACCAGACGAGGGGCCTGTACTACGAAGCAGGATTTGGGGTTAGCGAGATAACTTCAGGGTTAACCCTGGGTTTTCAGTCCTACGAGGGTCGTTTACTTCTTACCTGGGTATATCACCACAGTAGCTTACGCTGCACACCTAACCTGCTCCGGAGCAGGTTATGTTGGAGATAAGAGATCAACCTGTGAAAATCTCCGCCCATTGACCAATCAGATCTTTTGATCGTGGAGCTCCCGGAGCTGATCGAGAGGGGGGAGGACACTTCATGTGTCCCGCATGATTTTACATTATAGTCTGTTAAGTTAATGATTATTATTTTTCTTTTTTATGCCATTTTGTCCTTCCTGCATTTGTTCCTGCAGCGGTGTAACTTTAGTCTTTGGGAGCCTGTTTGTCTTAAACGTATTTATATTGTTAATATAGTTTGATCAGAGTTTGTAGATATGACGATCTGCTGACGGCAGACGCAGTGATGATTGTGATGAGGTTAAATGAAGCTAACTCCGCCCTTCTAATGTGAACACGCTCTTGGCAACTCTGGGTTTACCTATCAGGTTGATAGCCAGCTTCATATGACTGTTAAGCACGATCTCTTATGTTAGGGTTAGTGAAGCCAGATAACCCAAAGGTACCCTGGGTATGTGGAACTCGCTTCGTAGTACAGGCCCTAGGCCGGACTGATTTCCCCTGCCTCTCTTTGAAAGGAACACACATACCCACAGACACAGTGAGAAACACAACGGGCCAGACTCTGGGCTGGTCTGAAACAAGGTCCAGTTGCAACAAGCAAACACCAGAAAATAGCTTTCACTCGTTGTTTCTAAGTATCTGGAGATCTGTTTTCTGGAAAGGCCTGTCTCTGGCTGTCAAGACATGAACACACAAACACAAAGTTACACACACACACATACATACATACATAGGCAGATGCACAAACATAGAAACCGAAAAATGGCAGAAGCACAGTCAGGAAATGAAAAACAAGCAGAGTGAGGCAAAAGAAAAGTACATAATGGGTGTAAATACAACTGTCCCGGGATGTTTTTTTTCTAGGGGATACAAACATAATACATGTGAATCTTGTTTACATGGCTAGTGATGAGTGTATGTGTGTGTGTGTGAGATAGAAACCAGACCACCGGGGCACTTGTTGACCAGCTGTTAAGGGATTGTCTTGTACTTTCTTGAATGACGGCAGCCTTGGAGGTATTCACGCCCAACAAGGCTCTCAGCTTCCCTTATTATTTTTGTTTTCCAACTTTCACCTTATTGCTTTTCCTCCACTGATCTCATGAATTGCTTCAGTCATGTGACCACCCTGGGCTGTTTCGATGTTAACTCAAGATTTTACTTTACCTACTGAAAATACTTAAAACACGGCATTTTCCATTTTTTATATTTTTTAAAGTTTATGCACATACCCAGAGGAGCACTCAGAACAGATGTTTTTCAATAGGGATTACCAAGTTCACCAAGGTCTTTTTTTATGTAGTACTGCAGTACACTTCAAAATAGATTGTGTATGTTGAATAAATACACATGCATTTTATGCTCAAACTTTAAGAGAAACACAGAAATGGATAAAAACACACACACACGCACGCACGCACGCACGCACGCACGCACACACACACACACACACACACATACTGAGTAAAAAACACAAAGTTTCCTCAGGCACTTTGTGGCCTGTGTCACCATCAATTATTTCTCTTCTTGATTAAACAAAACGTCAAAGTGTCTAAGCTCTTAAGTTGCCCCACACTTACACACACACATACACAGACACCCAATAACTCTGGTTAATGGTTTGACTTTGGAGTAGAATGGGGAATTCTAGAATTAAATGGTTGACTAGGCAGACTCTTGGGAGGTGTTCAGCATCCACAAGTTGTTCCTTTTCTCATCTTCATCCTGCTCTTCTTCATCCTTCTGTCTCTCCCTATTCCTCCTTCTGCCCTCCACTCTGCATAGAAATGTCTGAATTGAGCTGTTCATTCAGCTGAGCACAGAGAAATGGCAAATAGGAGTATGAACACAATAGTGAAATCCAAGAAAGAAGCTGGAAAATTGGGACAAGGGGATTGAGCTTTTGGGTGGAGTCCCAAACGATTTTGTGCTTTCTCTCTCTCTCGCTCTCATACCTTTGCAAGGGTAATGGGTTGGAAAGGATAACCTGGATTAAAAAAAGTAGTCTTTCATACAGTCAGCCAAATCCTCTCTAGGTAAACAGAATTCAGACTTTTATTTTTAATATTTTATTTCTATATACGAAATGAGCTTACGGGTGACGGGTTTTAACATTGGAGAGAGGTTAAAATGGCAAGGCGTTGTGTGGGCGGTTGTGTGTATACGTGTATATGTGCATTCATGTGTGCATGCAAATTGATCCATTTGGGCCTTTTTGTGCTTCAAATCCTGAGCCAGTACCACAGACAGTTTGGAAACATGATAGTAGAAGAAAAAACGTGCAATAGAGAGTGCATGTTGTGAAGGAGAATTTAGAGATTTTGTACGGTGGCCAGTAGGGGTCAAACGCTCTGCAACTGATGAAACGACAAACATTTGAAATAAAGCATGGCATATTCAGAAACACTGCACATTCAAAATCAAATGCAAAGTCCCAAAACAAATGCAAAGACACAAACGCGCTGCAAAAACACAAATGCTCTGCAAAACAAACAAACGCGCTGCAAAAAGGCAAAACAACTGCATAATCATCAAACGCGCTGCAAGTACAGGAAACGAAACTTAAGTCAAAAAACACACATTCACAAAACAACAGCAAATACAGAAATGCGCTGCATATGGCAAGCAGATAGGCTCTTAATCTTTGTAGATGTTTGTCTATGTCGTTGTGAAAGTCATTCCCATGAAGTCAGCTGTTTTTGTCTTTTTTCTAAGTCTCTTAGTTGAAAAATGGAAAAATATGCAACACCCCCCCCTTACGAAAAAATTAATAAATACGCAACACCCCTCCCTTACCAAAAAATTGAAAAATACAAAACACCCCCCCTTACGAAAAAGTTGAAATTTTTTGTAGTTCAAAAATAGAAAAATACGCAACATCCCCCCCTTACGAAAAATGTGAAATTTTTTGTGGTTCAAAAATTGAAAAATACGCAACACCCCCCCCCCCCCCCCCTTGCGAAAAAGTTGAAATTTTTTGTAGTTCAAAAATGTAAAAATATGCAACACCCCCCTTACGATATAATTGAAAACTATGCAACACCCCCCCTTGCGAAAAAGTTGAAATTTTTTGTAGTTCAAAAATTGAAAAATACGCAACACCCCCCCCCCCCCTCCCCTTACGTAAACATTGAAAAATACGAAACACCCCCATTTCCGAAAAAGTTGAAATTTTTTGTAGGTTAAAAAATTTAAAAAAATACGAACCACCCCCCCCTTACGAAAAAATTGAAAAATACGAAACACCCTGCCCTTAAGAAAAAGTTGACATTTTTTGTAGTTAAAAAATTGAAAAATACGCAACATCCCCCCACGAAAAAAAATGAAAATACAAAACACCCCCCTTGTGAAAAAATTGAAAATACAAAACACCCCCCCTTACGAAAAAGTGGGAATTTTTTGTAGTTAAAAAATTGAAAAACACGCAACACCCCCCCTTATGAAAAAATTGAAAAGTGGTCGAAAATATGAGGAACTAGCGATGTAGTTTCACCCCTGCTAACCAAAACAGCCTTCGATGATGCAAAATGACGACTTTTGCGTCATCGGAGGCTCCTTTTCAGAAAATAAATAAAGAGCTTTCCCGTCTCAGGGGAAAATGAGGGCGGGATGCACGACCATTCAAAAATACTACCAGGTTTCTAATGATACAAAGCTTAATGCAAATGGATGAAGTATCCCTTTAAGCTGGATGCGGGCAGCCGATATGCTAAAAGTAAACAATCAGCAGTACATTCACTCCGCCGATGTCAGTTCATGTGGCAACAGTGTTGAACAGCATTTGATAACAGGAATACATGCACTCAACTGCTGCCATGCACAATTGAGAGCCTGCCAAGACACTCGAGCCAACATTTTAAAAGAAGAATCATTTACAATAATGTTGCTCTAATAAACATAAAAGCAGATCTTAAACAGATCGCACAGTAAACTGACCACTGTGTGGAGTCTGCATGTGACTGCATGCAAAAATGCACGTGATGCAAAAACTGTCACAGAATATTTTTGCCAAAAGCGTAGAGAGCTTGCAACTCATCCTTGGGACAGCTGAGCAAATCCGTCTGTAGTAAAGCCGTGCAAAGAAGAACTACTATCTATCGATAACATTACACATAAAATATAGGCCCTATGTTATTACCATATAGTAGCTTATGTGCTCATCTTCAGAGCTGATCTGATAAGAGCCCGCTTACTGTTTTTATTAAATCAGTGCAGATAAGGAAGATGACACAGGGTGATCGTTTTCAATCTTTTATTAGCAAAGAAGCCCATTTGGATTTAAATAGAGTTTTTTTACATAGTGAAAAAACTTTGATATGATGTATTTAAGCATTAAAGCAGCAAGAAAGCCAATCATTCCTTTTTTGTTAAGTTTGTTTAAAGCAAAACAAGTGTTTTAATGTCATTACTGATTATTGATTGTTGTTCAAATACAGCCTGTAACTTTTAGTGAGACTCTGCTATAGCTGATTTTATAATATGTTTAATAAAATGTTGAATAATTAGTTTTCTAACCTAACACATTATGTAGCACTGTTAGTTAGTTTTTAGCACTGACTTAATGTAGATCCTTATCGAAGGGTCCCACCAGTGCTCACCTGGAAAGGACAGATGCTCACCAGCAGGTTCAACACTTATGTGGGATTAACCTTGAACTGTATCACAGCGATGAAGACAATGAAAACCATTACTGAAAGCTTTAGGAATGGCATCGGGTCTTTTTTCAGGGGACTTGTGCCTGTACATGTTTGTTGATCTTTAAAGCTGCATTGAAGGAGAATGCAGTGTTTGGATGGGAGTTTACAGAAAAAAACCCAAGCTGGTGCACACACTTTTTTTGTACATGCAAAAGAGAGTAAGAGAGTACACTAAGTAAATGTGTAGAACAAAATGGTAATAAGACAGGGGACTGTAAACCTCATCACAAGCCTCAGTGAATCTCTGGAGAGCCTGAAATCAGCTTAAATATGAAGCGATGTGAACAGGGAGTGTCTGACATATACTCTGAGCTGAGACAAGACACAGTTTCCTCTTCCAACCCCCTGCAGTCAGAGAGTGTTATGGCAGGCACATTAGATATTTAGAGTCATACTTATTATGTATGTTTTGCAACTCTGCACCTTTGGGCAGGATGTAATGAGTGGAACAAACACACAGCTCTTAGTCTTAACACTGCAGGCCTGCTGCTTTGATGTATTTAATTTAAATGTGTTTGTGTGTATGTGTGTGTTTACAGACCTTCTCTGGGAACTCCGACTCCGAGAGCTCAGTTCGCCATGATCTGTAGCAGGGATTAGTGGCACGCTTCCTACGGCTCACCCTAGACTTGAGCAAGGAAGGACGGATCGGTCTGCGCATACAGTAAGTGTACGGCTGCTCATACTGTGAGTGGAGACAGACACACACATACTCACAAGAACCTAAACCTTTTTTTCAGATCCAAAAAATTCATTAAAAGGATTGTTTTGTTTAAAAATCTAACTCAAAGTCAGTATTAAAACCTGCCCCGAAACCAAAAACTCTTGGCAGAAATACACAGAACACAGTGACACAGTGAGACACTTTCAGACACACACTCACACACTGTCTCTCTCTCTTTCTTACAAATGTATCATCCAGGGAACTGGCTCTCCCACAGCCTATTTGCTCTCATCCTATTAAAGGCTGCCAAATTGATTTTGATAACAATTTTCAATTAAACCTCTGCAAGTAACGTTCTAAGGGAAACACATACATCTTTTATTCTGGAGATGGGATTGCACTTTGTGTGGATACGTCTGTGAAAGTGTGTCTAATACAAGGACATGTAATGCTTTCCAGTCAGAGGTGAACTCTGTGATTACATTTATCACGTTCATTTACTTCCCATATTATAAGAAAAGCACTATTACCACTTCAATCTAATCCATGTGGCTGCCTTTGCGCTTCAATAAAGTCAACTTGTGTTGCTGTTTTCTGACTAAAATATCATCCACCCCTTCATTTGTTAAGAGTGTCACATTCATTTCTTAAAGGCACATTTTATATAAAGCTAACTGAACATTAAATGCCGTCAATTTTCTACGCTTTGTTGTTCCACATGACAGTAAGGAGGACAGCAGCTATTTTTTAAAAGCCTTAAATAAACATTGATAAAGAAGGATAATTAAATGAATCTTCAGTCTGATGCAGAATCATTGAGGCAGATAGCAGAACAGAGCCTGTTTGAATCAATTCATAATTTACGAGGAGTGTTATGCTTTGAAAAGGCTGTATAAACCACACCATTGAAGCAAGACTCAACAATATATATTTCTGTACAGGACAGAGAGAAATTCAAAAAGACATGAAGTGAGGCTGGCTGTCAAAAAAGCAGCAAAATTGACTTCACAAAACAGAAAAAAAACAAATTTTGGAATATAAATGTCCTTTGTCACCATCAATCTGTTTGTCTCAAGTTTTAAAAAAAAGAAAACGTAAGTATACAATCCTATGATAAGTTGTAGATTGAATGTGTTTAAGCAGCCTCTCCTTCGACTTGTCACAAGTCTTCAAACAGTGTGACGGTATTAAAATGCCATTATGAATGTTATTGCTATGTGTCCCTTCCCAAACTCAATATCTGCTGGCTGTAATTGCTATCTGAATTCTTTGGAGGATTGTGCATTAAAAATTTCATCTCTTAGGTTTTAAATTCGTCTGCTATCCACGCATTTTTATCACAATGCAGAGGAGCTTGTGTCTCTGTAAGTTATATTAAAACCAATTACAGCTGTCAAAGAACAAAACACGGTTAAACCTATTATGTCAAAAGGGCTCAGTGGTTGATCAGTACATATATCAAAACTTTTTCTCTGTATTAACCCTTTCACCTAGCTAGATTGCACATTATAAGAGATGAATACAAAAGACAACATGCACTCCCACATATAGATGTTGAGGCTTATTGTATTTAGGGCTAGAAAAGATAATGAGTTTAACTTTTTCTCTTTAACACCAACCACCTCTGACATGACCTTAGCCAGCAAGTTGAGCTGCTCTTTGGCCAGGAGAAAACTTTGATTATGTTTGACTCCTAAAGGTAATTAGGTTTCATCTAAGTGAGGTAAATCCGGTGGAATAGATCAAGTGGGCTCAAGTTTTCCTCTCCACGATAAAATAAAAACACTTTTATTTAAATACATTTCAGACCCTGGTATACTGCCATTCAAACGAAAAGATACTACTGGTCAAAAAGTCAGTCCAACTGTTGTCTGCATTCATGGTTATTATTCACAGCACTATCATGAAACACTGTGAAAACCAAAAAAAGAATATTGCAAGCTCAATAAACTCTGTGTCCTTAATTTTGCTGTAAAGCAAAAACAATAATTCACTTCAAAACGTATTGACCAAGTCAAACATAACAAAGTTAACAAAATGATGACATTGACCGACAAAATCAACACAATAACAGCTATACAGATGTTTATGATTGCATACATCTTTAAAGTAGATGGAGGACATGACAGCCCTCCATCTAAAGTGAAGCCACAACATTAGGAGCTCCCCCTACTGACTGGCTGCGTAGGTCACCCTGACTCCACCAGCCAATCACTACAGATGATGGCAAGACATAAGAACTAACACATTTGTCTGTTCCTCTTCACTCCTCAACTCTCAAGTTCTGTTAGAATCAAATTCTTATGAAGATTTTTCTGCTCTCATATCCACACTGTGAGCAATTGCTGTTAATTTACGGCCAATTTTCAACACTAAAATACTGTTTTGATCTAAAACAGTTAAGAACTGTAGTTAGCAATGCATTGTGGGATGCTCACCTTGAAGCAACAGGACAAAGGCCCTAAACAGTATAATGATGTTTTAAATTACAGGACACTACAGTATTTTTGAAAAAGTGTGTGTTGCATGGAGAACTTGGAGCGCGGTCAGTAGTGTGGTACGTTAGGCTGTTAGTCTTTTGTTTCTAAAAAATATGCTACTGCTTATTTTTCTCAGTTAGTCTTCTTTATAAAATACCCAAAGCCATCAACTCCTGAATGGAGAATCATTGGAGGATCATTTGAATAGCAGTTTTCAGAGAAGAACACACAATATGGAGAACATGTGCTACACATCAACGAGACCTGCTTCATCAACATGTATCGGATTTTGAAACTGCAAATTAGACGGTAGGTCTTATTGAAATCTTATTTTACTTTTTAATATCTCATTTATATTGCAGAGGATGTTTGATACAAACAGATCCTCAGTAACACTAGCTTGTCTAGCTATTGATTTTAACATGTAATTTATGAGCGAGGCTTAGATTTAAATAGTGTAAAAATATTACTTCTGGGCAGTTTTAGTTGTATTTAGGTTAAAATAAATACAGCCTAACGGTCAGAGGACCGACACTCGTTAACCCGGTGTTAAAAATCCAACATGGCTGCTACGTGCATCAACGTTCGTTAAAGCTGAGACTATATAGTGTTTATTAGCCGCTTGTTCTTCTTTTTGTGTGATTAAATCAATCACACTGATAGTATCGTGCAAGTTCTATCTGTGGACATGTTGTCATGTTATTTTTGTGAACAAACTATCATGTAGTGTGTTGTTATCGTCTGGTATTAGCTAACAAAACAAAGGTACTCCTGGAGGTGTCCATGTTGCTTTTCCGACTTGCAACTGGAACACGCTCAACTCGGGTGTGACATCATTCCCATCTCCGAGTTCCCAGTTCCGAGGTAAATGGAACGTAGCATAATGCTTCTGAGGTAGCATAGCATTAGCATGTAGCATAGCATTAGCATGTAGCTTAGCATTAGCGACAACTAAGCATTATTTTTGTTATATATTTGCAGTATGTCAGCATTGATCATTTAGCTAATTGTTTGTATTTCTTTATATAGACCTTTGATATGACAGTAATCTGTGCATTTTCTTTTGTATTGTAGCCTTCACTCCTTATTCAGTCTGGTGAATAAATCAAAGAGCAACTAACTGACTCACTCATCATTGAATGGAGTTTGGCTGACTGTCAAACTACGTACATTAAACACGTAGGGAGGGCTGTTACAATAGGCTTCACTTCTCCACTTAAGCACATCAATTATATTAATAATAAGAAGTGGATGAGCAATACTTACCTCTCTAGTGACCTGGTAGACCATGATCTCAGACGGCCAACAGCTTCAGGTGAGATCTATCTGTAATTCAGAAGTTTTCCAGGAGAATCCTAGGAGAACAAATATTGTTGAACATGACATTGTTGTGAGAGAAGGTGCGAAGATGAGAGGTGAGAAGATTAAGTTACAGGATCCCTGAGCACCTGCTGGCCTCACTGAGGAGGGAGGTTGACTTCAAGCTGTCCCTGGGGATCATCGAGGCTTTGAAGAGCGAGTGGTGTAACCCAGTGGTACTCGTACCAAAGAAGGATGGAAGCAAGGTTCTGCATTGATTTCAGGTACCTGAATTCAGTTTCTCAATTTGATTTCACCTTCTTGATTTAAAGTTATATTAAATTGATCTCTTTTATATGCCTAGTTCTTATAATTTGGTTTTCTATTTTTGGGTAAAATAAAAACCCACCTTTGCTTTAAGCTTACTCCTTACTGCTTGTGCCCCCGCAAGAGAATCCTTCTCATCTCGAAAAGAGTGTCTATAAGGCACACTACAAGTGAAGGCCTGTGTCTGGCCATGAAATGTTTGTCTGATTTCACCTTTTGCTTCTTCGATAATGTCACCAGTTGTAATAATCACAATGGATTTCATTACCTACATTAAGATGAGGGTTCTTCTTTTGTAGGCTTTGGTAGAGAAGCCATCCAGTGGCGACGAGAAAACTTGCAGCTATCTCCTCACACAGAAAGACGAGGGATCTGAAGGTAAACTTTTTGTATGATTCTGAGAAAACTATGTACCAATTTTTTTTTTAAAAGGAGCCGTGCAATGTAACACGGGGGAGTTAAGAATGTGATCCGTCTATGTTTCAGGATTATTCTGTGAATCGTTGCTCTGCACGGTTGTTGCTGTGACGTAATGGTAATACATGTTATTTTTTTGTCAACAGCAATATACAATGCGTTTCTACTCATAAGGGCGGGTTTTTCCACATTTCAAATCTTGCATTGGCGAAGATCGAGATGGGTATCAAAGAGATTTTTATAGTAGCCTCATTGTTGACCAAAAGAAACATTAATTCCTCTTTCTGTCTTCGCAGCCGTATAAATAATTGATGTAGGCTTGTAAGAGCCCGAAATGTTACAACGACACAAAATGTTAGAAAAAAATGTAATTAAACCCGAAATGTAATAACTGGTTGATAATGTAACAAAGTGCTGAGCCCAAAACGTAATAACTTTTTGCCCAAAATGTAAGAAGTTGATACATTTTGAGTCAGCTATTACATTATGGAGCAGGCAAAATATTTTTCTCCTAATAGTGTAATAATTGTACAACATCATAGAAGGAGTCAATAATTTATGGATTAAAAGGCTCATGCTTGATCAAAGGACAATTTTGTCCGCCACTTGCTCTAAATGGTGCTTAATTACGATGCGTTCTAATTGTTAACTCCTTTGTGTGAACGTGAGTGGAGAGGGTTTGGAGGTGTGTCTCTGGAGGAGATCAGAGGCTTCAGAACAGCAGAGGTGTCGCCAAACAGCAGTTTGTTTTGGTTTAATGCTGGTGCTCAAGGGGGCGAGATCTACTGGAGCAAAAATTCACACATTCTTCCTTAAATTACAATAAATTAATTTAAATGTATGCTTTTAAGTAAAATCTTTCTTAGAAATGTTTGACAGATTGAAAACCATCCTGTATTTCTTGGATTTTTGTAACACTGTTCTCTTCACAGGGTGATAAATAAAGTTCTGACTCACTGGATGATGGACCCTCATCAGTCTAAGATGTGTCTCGCTCACTCTGTCAGTGATGGCTTAATTTCAATCAGCTCTTGTTTACAAGTACAGTACATAATTCGAGGTGAATTCTCCGGATAATATCCTGCTGCGATCTCACATTAGCTCACTCTGACTTGCTACGGAAAAAATACTAAGGGTCTTGAGGAGAAACTCCGGGTGAAGTCCAACTGAAAAATGTGGCCCTTTGCGTTCACACATTCAGCTTCTCTGGCATTATCAGGAGTTTTTCAGGAGTTTTCTTCAAGTGTGAAAGCCCTGTGTCATCTTGTTTATTGCTACATTGTTGTTTTTGTTTCAGGGTTTTATTGAGTCTTTATTTTTGTGTATTGTCAGGATTAGTACGTTATGTAAAGAACTTTGTAGCGTTGGTTTTTGGTGCTCTGTAAACAAAGCTAATGGGTAAAACAAATAGAAACACAACGTGAAACAGTTGCACAAAGTTATAAAAGGCCTGTTGGAAAAGATTGTGTCACGATTGTTGAATATTTTCCCTGTCTATGTTTGCTTTAAAGGAGTGAGGAAGATATTGGTGTTGGAAAATCTCTGGTATGTTGCTGACAGTGAGGTGAGTTCTGTGCTATCACTTGAAGCTGTGATACACATCTGGACAAGTATATAAGCCTTTTTTTGTCTTTTCTTCTGCTTTTCTTTAAATACTTAAAGGTTGCATCCAAGTGACTTTGAAAACCCCTGAACCTTCAAACCACAATCAGGTACAAATCATCCAGTTTTACATCTTTATATCATGTCTTCTTTGCAAACACATACGGGCAGGACTTTTATATTAGTCTGAGTCTTTGGGACCTTCACTTCCTTGTCATGATTCACTGTTGGCCCGATCTGGTCGTTCATGACTTTGAACTCACCACATGAGTGCAGCTCTGCCACCATGGTGGCGTATGTATCATTGTTTTAAAACATACTACAGCTGTGATTTATGCAGAGGAATGGGACTCAAATAATGATAAAATATCTGTTTCACAGCCCAGACCAAAGCAGCATGATTACACTGACCAAACAAGACTACTGTCAGGTATTTGTACAAATCCTTTTAAAGAACTGTGATATGTGATTTTCACGATGCTGTTCTGAACTCAACATAAAGCTTTATGATTTTTCAGATCAACTCACTGCAAATACGATTCCTGCCATCGATGACTGTTTGTTACACTCTAGATCAGGGGTCGGCAACCTTTGTGACATGGAGTGCCAGTTTGAAATTTTCTTCTCATCTAGTGTGCCATTATCAACAATAACGCAAAGTTAAATTATGTCACAATTTAATTTTTTTTCCAATATACCTGGAATTTTATTCTCAACAATAACAGTATCTGTATTCTTAACAAAATAGCCACATCAATATTTCAAAGACTGAAAAACAGCTACACATTTAAACTAAAACTAGTGTAGGCTGAGGCAACATCAAATTATCAGATGCCTACCAGACCCCTGGCTGTGATCCCTGGCTTTTATCAACAGTAACGCAAAGATAAATTATGACACAAAATACAAAAATATTTCCAATATACCTGGAATTTGATTCTCAACAATAACAGTATCTGTAATCATAACAAAATAGCCACATCAAAATTTCAAAGACTGAAAAACAGCTACACATTTAAACTAAAACAAGTGTAGGCTGAGGCAACATCAAATTATCAGATGCCTACCAGACAGTCAGTGTGATCCCTGGCTTTTTCAACAATAACGCAAAGTTAAATTCTTTAAATTTGCTTCGTCTCAAAATGACACTTGACGTTCTGCACACAACATTCTCACAGCATAAAGTGCACACAGCACGGTCCTTCACAAATACAAAACCAAACTCTTGTGTCCAGCAGCACTGGAATGGCCTAGTTTTAGCTGCAGCGGGTGTTGCCATTGTTCACAATATCACGCTCTGTCATTAATTTATGTCAGCAGTCAGCACGAAGACAGCGGACAGTGCGCTTGAATTTCAGACACTTTGATCTGAAATTCTCCCGCTGCAACCTGACCAATGGCCACACTCCAACATCCAATCCAGTGGTGTCCTCCGGGTCCTAGTGCCGGTAGACAAAAGACGTTTTTTTTTTTTTTTTTTAACGGGACAGAAAAAGTGAGTATCGTAACACTGAGGTGCCGTGCCAGTGTTTATTCTGCGGCGTGCCAACCGTGGCACGCGTGCCATAGGTTGCCGACCCCTGCTCTAGATGTATCTTCAGTCTCCTGTCTCGTCCAGACAAAAATAAACATGGTAAACAATCAACACTCATTACAGTGCAAAATGGATCTTGCATGCATAAAATAAAAATAAAACATATTTTACTCTTTCTGATTTCAGGATACCATTTATTTAGTTGATGGCATTTGTGAGAACCCAAAAAGGAAGGATATGTTTTATTTTTGATGTGCTGCTTGATAACGATGAAAAATTAAAAAAAGACACACATCCCTCAGTGGGTGCTGGATCCAAAAAAAATAATAGGTAAGGAAAGCAAAGCACCAAGAAGCTCCGGTTTGAAGGATTTATTGAGTTATGTTAGGTTTTGCTTCCTTGCCCCCCCCAATAACTACTCAAGAAAATGATAAAAGTTTTAAAATAGTAATAGTTTATTTTGTTTCTCAGCAGATAGTCGAGGAGAGCCGATTTCTTCTGTCGTCGTCAGATGCTTTATATGTCTATATACATGTATATCCTGTTTTGTGTTCTTTCAAAATGCAAAAGCATTGTTCAGATGTTTTTGTTCTATTTAATTTAATATTATATAAAACAGAAGAAAATGATCAAAATAAAGTTTCAATAAATAAAAATCCTAAAATCTCTTTCTTCCCAGAATCACACATTAACTCTTTGCTGCCCTCAGGGCATAGGGGCACTTTGCTGCCCTCAGGGCAGAGGGGCACTTTTCTGCCCTCAGGGCAGAGGGGCACTTTGCTGCCCTCAGGGCAGAGGGCCTCTTTCCCTCTTTACGATTTTATGATCGGCCTGTGAGTATATTCCCATTACTCTCCAATGATTATGTCAGAGATCAGTGCCAGGATCGGACAGGGCAGAGGGGCACTTTGCTGCCCTCAGGGCATAGTCCCCCTTTGCTGCCCTGAGGGCAGAGTCCCCCTTTGCTGCCCTCAGGACAGAGTCCCCCTTTGCTGCCCTGAGGGCAGAGTCCCCCTTTGCTGCCCTCAGGGCAGATTCCCCTGTGCTGCCCTCAGGGCAGGGTCCCCCTTTGCTGCCCTCAGGGCAGAGTCCCCCTTTGCTGCCCTCAGGGCAGAGTCCCCCTTTCCCTCTTTACGATTTTATGATCGGCCTGTGAGTATATTCCCATTACTCTCCAATAATTATGTCAGAGACCAGTGCCAGGATCGGACAGGGCAGAGGGGCGCTTTGCTGCCCTCAGGGCAGAGGGGCTTTTCGCTGCCCTCAGGGCAGAGGGCCTCTTTCCCTCTTACCCTATTTACGATTTTATGATCGGCCTGTGAGTATATTCCCATTACTCTCCAATGATTATGTCAGAGATCAATGCCAGGATCGGACAGGGCATAGGGGCACTTTGCTGCCCTCAGGGCAGAGGGGCACTTTGCTGCCCTCAGGGCAGAGTCCCCCTTTGCTGCCCTCAGGGCAGAGTCCCCCTTTGCTGCCCTCAGGACAGAGTCCCTCTTTGCTGCCCTCAGGGCAGAGTCCCCCTTTGCTGCCCTCAATGCAGAGTCCCCCTTTGCTGCCCTCAGGGCAGAGTCCCCTTTGCTGCCCTCATGGCAGAGTCCCTCTTTGCTGCGCTCAGGGCAGAGTCGCCCTTTCCCTCTTTCCCTCTTTACGATTTTATGATCGGCCTGTGAGTATATTCCCATTACTCTCCAATGATTATGTCAGAGACCAGTGCCAGGATCGGACAGGGCAGAGGGGCACTTTGCTGCCCTCAGGGCAGAGGGGCTCTTTGCTGCCCTCAGGGCAGAGTGGCTCTTCGCTGCCCTCAGGGCAGAGGGGCTCTTTGCTGCCCTCAGGGCAGAGGGGCTCTTTGCTGCCCTCAGGGCATAGTCCCCCTTTGCTGCCCTGAGGGCAGAGTCCCCCTTTGCTGCCCTGAGGGCAGAGTCCCCCTTTGCTGCCCTCAGGGCAGAGTCCCCCTTTGCTGCCCTCAGGGCAGAGTCCCCCTTTGCTGCCCTCAGGGCAGGGTCCCCCTTTTCTGCCCTCAGGGCAGAGTCCCCCTTTCCCTCTTTCCCTCTTTACGATTTTATGATCGGCCTGTGAGTATATTCCCATTACTCTCCAATGATTATGTCAGAGATCAGTGCCAGGATCAGACAGGGCAGAGGGGCGCTTTGCTGCCCTCAGGGCAGAGGGGCTTTTCGCTTCCCTCAGGGCAGAGGGCCTCTTTCCCTCTTTCCATCTTTACGATTTTATGATCGGCCTGTGAGTATATTCCCATTACTCTCCAATGATTATGTCAGAGAACAGTGCCAGGATCGGACAGGGCAGAGGGGCACTTTGCTGCCCTCAGGGCAGAGGGGCTCTTTGCTGCCCTCAGGGCAGAGTCCAACTTTGCTGCCCTCAGGGCAGAGTCCCCCTTTGCTGCCCTCAGGGCAGAGTCCCCTTTGCTGCCCTCAGGGCAGAGGGGCTTTTCGCTGCCCTCAGGGCAGAGGGCCTCTTTCCCTCTTTATGATTTTATGATTGGCCTGTGAGTATATTCCCATTACTCTCCAATGATTATGTCAGAGATCAGTGCCAGGATCCGACAGGGCAGAAGGGCACTTTGCTGCCCTCAGGGCAGAGGGGCTCTTCGCTGCCCTAAGGGCAGAGTCCCTCTTTGCTGCCCTCAGGGCAGAGGGGCTCTTTGCTGCCCTCAGGGCAGAGTGGCTCTTTGCTGCCCTCAGGGCAGATGGGCTCTTCGCTGCCCTCAGGGCAGAGGGGCTCTTTGCTGCCCTCAGGGCAGAGGGGCTCTTTGCTGCCCTCAGGGCAGAGTGGCTTTTTGCTGCCCTCAGGGCAGAGTGGCTATTTGCTGCCCTCAGGGCAGAGTCCCCCTTTGCTGCCCTCAGGACAGAGTCCCTCTTTGCTGCCCTCAGGGCAGAGTCCCCCTTTGCTGCCCTCAATGCAGAGTCCCCCTTTGCTGCCCTCAGGGCAGAGTCCCCTTTGCTGCCCTCATGGCAGAGTCCCTCTTTGCTGCGCTCAGGGCAGAGTCGCCCTTTCCCTCTTTCCCTCTTTACGATTTTATGATCGGCCTGTGAGTATATTCCCATTACTCTCCAATGATTATGTCAGAGACCAGTGCCAGGATCGGACAGGGCAGAGGGGCACTTTGCTGCCCTCAGGGCAGAGGGGCTCTTTGCTGCCCTCAGGGCAGAGTGGCTCTTCGCTGCCCTCAGGGCAGAGGGGCTCTTTGCTGCCCTCAGGGCAGAGGGGCTCTTTGCTGCCCTCAGGGCATAGTCCCCCTTTGCTGCCCTGAGGGCAGAGTCCCCCTTTGCTGCCCTGAGGGCAGAGTCCCCCTTTGCTGCCCTCAGGGCAGAGTCCCCCTTTGCTGCCCTCAGGGCAGAGTCCCCCTTTGCTGCCCTCAGGGCAGGGTCCCCCTTTTCTGCCCTCAGGGCAGAGTCCCCCTTTCCCTCTTTCCCTCTTTACGATTTTATGATCGGCCTGTGAGTATATTCCCATTACTCTCCAATGATTATGTCAGAGATCAGTGCCAGGATCAGACAGGGCAGACGGGCGCTTTGCTGCCCTCAGGGCAGAGGGGCTTTTCGCTTCCCTCAGGGCAGAGGGCCTCTTTCCCTCTTTCCATCTTTACGATTTTATGATCGGCCTGTGAGTATATTCCCATTACTCTCCAATGATTATGTCAGAGAACAGTGCCAGGATCGGACAGGGCAGAGGGGCACTTTGCTGCCCTCAGGGCAGAGGGGCTCTTTGCTGCCCTCAGGGCAGAGTCCAACTTTGCTGCCCTCAGGGCAGAGTCCCCCTTTGCTGCCCTCAGGGCAGAGTCCCCTTTGCTGCCCTCAGGGCAGAGGGGCTTTTCGCTGCCCTCAGGGCAGAGGGCCTCTTTCCCTCTTTATGATTTTATGATTGGCCTGTGAGTATATTCCCATTACTCTCCAATGATTATGTCAGAGATCAGTGCCAGGATCCGACAGGGCAGAAGGGCACTTTGCTGCCCTCAGGGCAGAGGGGCTCTTCGCTGCCCTAAGGGCAGAGTCCCTCTTTGCTGCCCTCAGGGCAGAGGGGCTCTTTGCTGCCCTCAGGGCAGAGTGGCTCTTTGCTGCCCTCAGGGCAGATGGGCTCTTCGCTGCCCTCAGGGCAGAGGGGCTCTTTGCTGCCCTCAGGGCAGAGGGGCTCTTTGCTGCCCTCAGGGCAGAGGGGCTCTTGGCTGCCCTCAGGGCAGAGGGGCTCTTTGCTGCCCTCAGGGCAGAGGGGCACTTTGCTGCCCTCAGGGCAGAGTCCAACTTTGCTGCCCTCAGGGCAGAGTCCCTCTTTGCTGCCCTCAGGGCAGAGTCCCCCTTTGCTGCCCTCAGGGCAGAGTCCCCCTTTGCTGCCCTCAGGGCAGAGTCCCCTTTGCTGCCCTCAGGGCAGAGTCCCCCTTTGCTGCCCTCAGGGCAGAGTGGCTATTTGCTGCCCTCAGGGCAGAGGGGCACTTTGCTGCCCTCAGGGCAGAGTCCAACTTTGCTGCCCTCAGGGCAGAGTCCCTCTTTGCTGCCCTCAGGGCAGAGTCCCCCTTTGCTGCCCTCAGGGCAGAGTCCCCCTTTGCTGCCCTCAGGGCAGAGTCCCTCTTTCCCTCTTTACGATTTTATGGTCGACCTGTGAGTATATTCCCATTACTCTCCAATGATTATGTCAGAGATCAGTGCCAGGATCGGACAGGGCAGAGGGGCTCTTTGCTGCCCTCAGGGCAGAGTGGCTCTTTGCTGCCCTCAGGGCAGAGGGGCTCTGCGCTGCCCTCAGGGCAGAGGGGCACTTTGCTGCCCTCAGGGCAGAGTCCAACTTTGCTGCCCTCAGGGCAGAGTCCCCCTTTGATGCCCTCAGGGCAGAGTCCCCTTTGCTGCCCTCAGGGCAGAGTCCCCCTTTGCTGCCCTCAGGGCAAAGGGGCTCTTTGCTGCCCTCAGGGCATAGTGGCTCTTTGCTGCCCTCAGGGCAGAGGGGCACTTTGCTGCCCTCAGGGCAGAGGGGCTCTTCGCTGCCCTCAGGGTAGAGTCCCTCTTTGCTGCCCTCAGGGCAGAGGGGCTCTTTGCTGCCCTCAGGGCAGAGTCCAACTTTGCTGCCCTCAGGGCAGAGGGGCTCTTCGCTGCCCTCAGGGCAGAGTCCCTCTTTGCTGCCCTCAGGGCAGAGGGGCTCTTTGCTGCCCTCAGGGCAGAGTCCAACTTTGCTGCCCTCAGGGCAGAGTCCCCCTTTGCTGCCCTCAGGGCAGAGTCCCTCTTTCCCTCTTTACGATTTTATGATCGGCCTGTGAGTATATTCCCATTACTCTCCAATGATTATGTCAGAGATCAGTGCCAGGATCCGACAGGGCAGAGGGGCACTTTGCTGCCCTCAGGGCAGAGGGGCTCTTCGCTGCCCTAAGGGCAGAGTCCCTCTTTGCTGCCCTCAGGGCAGAGGGGCTCTTTGCTGCCCTCAGGGCAGAGTGGCTCTTTGCTGCCCTCAGGGCAGATGGGCTCTTCGCTGCCCTCAGGGCAGAGTCCCTCTTTGCTGCCCTCAGGGCAGAGGGGCTCTTGGCTGCCCTCAGGGCAGAGGGGCTCTTTGCTGCCCTCAGGGCAGAGGGGCACTTTGCTGCCCTCAGGGCAGAGTCCAACTTTGCTGCCCTCAGGGCAGAGTCCCTCTTTGCTGCCCTCAGGGCAGAGTCCCCCTTTGCTGCCCTCAGGGCAGAGTCCCCCTTTGCTGCCCTCAGGGCAGAGTCCCCTTTGCTGCCCTCAGGGCAGAGTCCCCCTTTGCTGCCCTCAGGGCAGAGTGGCTATTTGCTGCCCTCAGGGCAGAGGGGCACTTTGCTGCCCTCAGGGCAGAGTCCAACTTTGCTGCCCTCAGGGCAGAGTCCCTCTTTGCTGCCCTCAGGGCAGAGTCCCCCTTTGCTGCCCTCAGGGCAGAGTCCCCCTTTGCTGCCCTCAGGGCAGAGTCCCCCTTTGCTGCCCTCAGGGCAGAGTCCCTCTTTCCCTCTTTACGATTTTATGGTCGACCTGTGAGTATATTCCCATTACTCTCCAATGATTATGTCAGAGATCAGTGCCAGGATCGGACAGGGCAGAGGGGCTCTTTGCTGCCCTCAGGGCAGAGTGGCTCTTTGCTGCCCTCAGGGCAGAGGGGCTCTGCGCTGCCCTCAGGGCAGAGGGGCACTTTGCTGCCCTCAGGGCAGAGTCCAACTTTGCTGCCCTCAGGGCAGAGTCCCCCTTTGATGCCCTCAGGGCAGAGTCCCCTTTGCTGCCCTCAGGGCAGAGTCCCCCTTTGCTGCCCTCAGGGCAAAGGGGCTCTTTGCTGCCCTCAGGGCATAGTGGCTCTTTGCTGCCCTCAGGGCAGAGGGGCACTTTGCTGCCCTCAGGGCAGAGGGGCTCTTCGCTGCCCTCAGGGTAGAGTCCCTCTTTGCTGCCCTCAGGGCAGAGGGGCTCTTTGCTGCCCTCAGGGCAGAGTCCAACTTTGCTGCCCTCAGGGCAGAGGGGCTCTTCGCTGCCCTCAGGGCAGAGTCCCTCTTTGCTGCCCTCAGGGCAGAGGGGCTCTTTGCTGCCCTCAGGGCAGAGTCCAACTTTGCTGCCCTCAGGGCAGAGTCCCCCTTTGCTGCCCTCAGGGCAGAGTCCCTCTTTCCCTCTTTACGATTTTATGATCGGCCTGTGAGTATATTCCCATTACTCTCCAATGATTATGTCAGAGATCAGTGCCAGGATCCGACAGGGCAGAAGGGCACTTTGCTGCCCTCAGGGCAGAGGGGCTCTTCGCTGCCCTAAGGGCAGAGTCCCTCTTTGCTGCCCTCAGGGCAGAGGGGCTCTTTGCTGCCCTCAGGGCAGAGTGGCTCTTTGCTGCCCTCAGGGCAGATGGGCTCTTCGCTGCCCTCAGGGCAGAGTCCCTCTTTGCTGCCCTCAGGGCAGAGGGGCTCTTGGCTGCCCTCAGGGCAGAGGGGCTCTTTGCTGCCCTCAGGGCAGAGGGGCACTTTGCTGCCCTCAGGGCAGAGTCCAACTTTGCTGCCCTCAGGGCAGAGTCCCTCTTTGCTGCCCTCAGGGCAGAGTCCCCCTTTGCTGCCCTCAGGGCAGAGTCCCCCTTTGCTGCCCTCAGGGCAGAGTCCCCCTTTGCTGCCCTCAGGGCAGAGTCCCTCTTTCCCTCTTTACGATTTTATGGTCGACCTGTGAGTATATTCCCATTACTCTCCAATGATTATGTCAGAGATCAGTGCCAGGATCGGACAGGGCAGAGGGGCTCTTTGCTGCCCTCAGGGCAGAGTGGCTCTTTGCTGCCCTCAGGGCAGAGGGGCTCTGCGCTGCCCTCAGGGCAGAGGGGCACTTTGCTGCCCTCAGGGCAGAGTCCAACTTTGCTGCCCTCAGGGCAGAGTCCCCCTTTGCTGCCCTCAGGGCAGAGTCCCCTTTGCTGCCCTCAGGGCAGAGTCCCCCTTTGCTGCCCTCAGGGCAAAGGGGCTCTTTGCTGCCCTCAGGGCAGAGTGGCTCTTTGCTGCCCTCAGGGCAGAGGGGCTCTTCGCTGCCCTCAGGGTAGAGTCCCTCTTTGCTGCCCTCAGGGCAGAGGGGCTCTTTGCTGCCCTCAGGGCAGAGTCCAACTTTGCTGCCCTCAGGGCAGAGGGGCTCTTCGCTGCCCTCAGGGCAGAGTCCCTCTTTGCTGCCCTCAGGGCAGAGGGGCTCTTTGCTGCCCTCAGGGCAGAGTCCAACTTTGCTGCCCTCAGGGCAGAGTCCCCCTTTGCTGCCCTCAGGGCAGAGTCCCTCTTTCCCTCTTTCCCTCTTTACGATTTTATGATCGGCCTGTGAGTATATTCCCATTACTCTCCAATGATTATGTCAGAGATCAGTGCCAGGATCAAACAGGGCAGAGGGGCACTTTGCTGCCCTCAGGGCAGAGGGCCTCTTTCCCACTTTACGATTTTATGATCGGCCTGTGAGTATAATCCCATTACTCTCCAATGATTATGTCAGAGATCAGTGCCAGGATCGGACAGGGCTCTTTGCTGCCCTCAGGGCAGAGGGGCACTTTGCTGCCCTCAGGGCAGAGCTGCACTTTGCTGCCCTCAGGGCAGAGTCCCCATTTGCTGCCCTCAGGGCAGAGTCCCCCTTTGCTGCCCTCAGGGCGGAGTGGCCCTTTGCTGCCCTCAGGGCAGAGTCCCCCTTTGCTGCCCTCAGGGCAGAGTCCCCCTTTCCCTCTTTCCCTGTTTACGCTTTTATGATCAGCCTGTGAGTATATTCCCATTACTCTCCAATGATTATGTCAGAGATCAGTGCCGGGATCGGACAGGGCAGAGGGGCACTTTGCTGCCCTCAGGGCAGAGGGGCTCTTTGCTGCCCTCAGGGCAGAGTGGCTCTTTGCTGCCCTCAGGGCAGAGGGGCTCTTTGCTGCCCTCAGGGCAGAGTGGCTATTTGCTGCCCTCAGGGCAGAGGGGCACTTTGCTGCCCTCAGGGCAGAGTCCAACTTTGCTGCCCTCAGGGCAGAGTGGCCCTTTGCTGCCCTCAGGGCAGAGTGGCCCTTTTCTGCCCTCAGGGCAGAGTGGGCTTTTCGCTGCCCTCAGGGCAGAGGGCCTCTTTCCCTCTTTATGATTTTATGATCGGCCTGTGAGTATATTCCCATTACTCTCCAATGATTATGTCAGAGATCAGTGCCAGGATCCGACAGGGCAGAGGGGCACTTTGCTTCCCTCAGGGCAGAGGGGCTCTTCGCTGCCCTAAGGGCAGAGTCCCTCTTTGCTGCCCTCAGGGCAGAGGGGCTTTTCGCTGCCCTCAGGGCAGAGGGCCTCTTTCCCTCTTTACGATTTTATGATCGGCCTGTGAGTATATTCCCATTACTCTCCAATGATTATGTCAGAGATCAGTGCCAGGATCCGACAAGGAGGGGCACTTTGCTGCCCTCAGGGCAGAGTCCCCCTTTGCTGCCCTCAGGGCAGAGGGGCTTTTCGCTGCCCTCAGGGCAGAGTCCCTCATTGCTGCCCTCAGGGCAGAGTCCCCCTTTGCTGCCCTCAGGGCAGAGTGGCCCTTTGCTGCCCTCAGGGCAGAGTCCCCCTTTGCTGCCCTCAGGGCAGAGTGGCCCTTTGCTGCCCTCAGGGCAGAGTCCCCCTTTGCTGCCCTCAGGGCAGAGTCCCTCTTTCCCTCTTTACGATTTTATGATCGGCCTGTGAGTATATTCCCATTACTCTCCAATGATTATGTCAGAGATCAGTGCCAGGATCGGACAGGGCAGAGGGGCTCTTTGCTGCCCTCAGGGCAGAGTGGCTCTTTGCTGCCCTCAGGGCAGAGGGGCTCTTCGCTGCCCTCAGGGCAGAGTCCCTCTTTGCTGCCCTCAGGGCAGAGGGGCTCTTTGCTGCCCTCAGGGCAGAGTCCCTCTTTGCTGCCCTCAGGGCAGAGTCCCTCTTTGCTGCCCTCAGGGCAGAGTCCCTCTTTCCTGCCCTCAAGGCAGAGCCCCTCTAAGCAGTAGCATATGTTTTTGAAACAAAAGACTAACAGCCTAATGTACCACACTACTGACCGTGCTCCAAGTTCTCCATGCAACACCCACTTTTTAAAAAATACTGTAGTGTCCTGTTTTTTAAAACATCATTATACTGTTTAGGGCCTTTGTCCTGTTGCTTCAAGGTGAGCATCCCACAATGCATTGCTAACCACAGTTCTTAACTGTTTAAGATCAAAACAGTATTTTAATGTTGAAAATTGGCCGTAAATTAACAGCAATTGCTATCTACATGGTGTTTACATGGACGTGCCGGCTGGCTCACCCCCTTTGCCAATTTTTGCCAATCAGATACATACTGTGTAGGCCTATATGTTGTATTATAATATTAACCACCAGTATCTTTTGAGCCCCATGTATTAAGATTCAAAATATCTGGAACCACAAAGAAGTATGCTTTTAGCGATTAGCAGGTCCAGTTAGCATTTTATGTAAAGACTACTGTCTCTGTAACTTTGAATGAAATTAACAACATGATTCACTTAATTTTAGGGACATGTTTTTAGTAAGAAGAAAGAGGGATTGTGTTTTTTCTTTGTACGGTTGGACATGAGAGTAAATTATATCTTTTGGTGAAGTCACAATGTATAAATGAATTAAATGTTTTAATGTGTGTGCTGCGATTGTGACAGAGAAATCTTTTTGGGGAGGAATCTTCTTCTGTTGAACTGACAACACCCTGACATTTGCAAAATGTTGAAATGCTGTTAACAAGAATGTGCTAAGAGACCCCAACACAGTTCACATTTAATCTTCCACTTTGTCCTATAATGACGATCCTTTAAATGGAGCTTTAGTCACAATAATGAAGATCACTTCCTGGGTGCCTTCCAGTGATAGTTATCATTCAGAAGCACTTATAGCATTATTGAACAGAGGTTCATTTATTAAAATCAATCCTTCTAATGAATGAAATATCTCAACATGGATTGACTGTTTTAACATTTGGTGTATATTTTTAAATGATTACACCTTTTTATTGGGCGTTGGGCAGGCGGGTTCGGGTGAGATTGCACGACCTCTCCCTTCCCGCCATGCTCTCGGCGTGTCTGCTTGAAGACAGATGTTGTCGTCCAGAAGAAGTCTCCTGCAGTCAACATGTCTCCATGCTACTGAAGCAGTCTGCTCTCGTTCATTTCTCTCTCCATGTGTTGTTTCGATAGTCTGACTTTGCCACATTAAGTTACATGGGAATTGGTATTATTTTCTTTATAAGCATTGCTTTTGATTATATATTGTACATTTCTGACTCAACAGTTTATTAATGATTGAATATGAATTTGTGTTTTTTGTTGTTTGACAGAGCAACACTGGAATAATGCTGCAGAGAGGAACAGTGACAAGCCATATGACAGTCATCTCTCCTTGAACCTTTCCACAAACACCCAGACTCTAGAAGTTCCCACAGGAGCTAAGAACTAAAACAGAGTCCTTCCTTTTTCCAGAGGTAAAACACACGATCACCTGGTCACAGGTACCTAAATGATTTGATGCATATTTTCAAAGACAATTTGTTTGTTTAGTTTGCTCAGTCATACAATCAATCAATTTACGAAGCTGTTCTTCTGATTAAAATCCCCTTCCCCGTACTACATAGTGCACTTCTAGGACATAAAATGTAATGTTAGAATGTAAAATATCTGCCTTTATTACATCTGTGTTTTTATTAACTAAATTTGCAGTATTATTGCAAAAAATGGTTTATATTCGCCCATATGGTCCGATATTGACATCGACCCAAAAACAAAATTAGTCCGTCTCTATAGTCTCAGATGTTTTAATGTTTGGTAAGGGTAAGGGTCAGTTACTCAAAAGCAATTTAAGAAATAACATTTATTACGTAGTTTACATAGTTTAAAGTAGACTCTAAGATATGTCTGTTTTCTACTCAAAATCTTTTGAACTGGAATCTCTGGGTCACCTTCGAGTTTGTTTATTTGTTGTTTCAATTTGACAGTAGCAGCATTCATGTTGACATTGCCCTTACAAATAAAATTAACTTGATTTCAAGCCTTTATAAGTTTGTATTGCTTATTTTGTATATCACAATAATGCATATTTTACGTAAGTTGTATTCTTAGTAGCACTGATATTATAAATAATCTTTACAATGCTAAATTTAGTTCTTTTATCTATTGTGCCTGTCTATTGTAAACTGTGATAAGTTGAAGTAACATCCTTAAAAGAATTATGCTGTATTTCATTTGATTGTATTAGACTGTTAAATCATTTAAAATTACAGAATATTGCTGTCATCTTTGAAGCCAGTAGAAATACAGAAATATACGTAATTCTGATTTACAGCCCACTACTGTAATGTTCTTTACATTATTCATACTGTAAAATGACAGTATATTGCTGGCGTCTCTGCTGCCAGCTCTACTGTTAATTGTAGAAATACAAAAGTATACCGAATTTCTTGTTTACAGCCAACTACTGTAAAGTCATTTTACAGTATTCATACTGTAAATTAACATTAAAGAGCTGGCGTCTCTGCTGCCAGCTCTTTACTGTTATTTTACAGGAAAATTATTTACAGTGCAGTAATGAAAGAAAAAAGAAGTAAAAGTGTTGTGCAACGCCAAAGAAAAGAGGATGAAAGAAAGAAGAACAAAAGTAGTAGGAGGAGGGGTAGGCAGATAAATATAGATGTTGTGTTCTCAGCATAATCAACAAATATGTTGCTTGTAGATGATAATTCTGGGTTTTTGGAAATGAATGCTAATTAAATGCAACACCATATTATGACTAATCTAGGATTGTGTTATAAAAAGGCTTCTGTGTGTATGTGTCTGTGCCAGAGAGGGAGCCTATAAAGGGTCCTGATCCAGCATGCTGTGGAATTTACATGCTCATTTAAATTTTGATTAACACAGGATCAACAGAAAATCAATCATTTCATAAATGAGTCATGAAGAAGTAGCGCTGAATGTGACTGAAATAAACAGAGCGTACAGATTTAATTTCCTATACAAACACAATTATTCTCATGCAGGAAGAATTTCAAAGGAAAGCAAACGTGTCATGTCAAGGATTGCATGGATGTATTTTTAGTGGACTGTGACAAAAACGTCAAATAATCCAATAACAGCAGGCTCAGACGTACAGATGCGCAAATAAAGTGTAAAAGTTACATAGTAAATGGCATTATTTTAAGTTAATATGAATTAATTGAGTATAGCTACCATTTCTCTACACTTACATCATTTGTCTATTAAATATTTAAAAAAATATTGGCAAACTTGAAATCAGTGCCGTTTGGTTTTACTGTCTTACCAACTCGACAAATGATAACTGTGGACAACATTTCCAACAATTTGAAAAGCACAAAATAATCCCTTGTTTAAACAGGTGGGTGACTATGAGTGACCTGCTTTAGTGCCTAATAGGCTGTTTCCTGAATCAAAAATGTCACCACATGCAGCTTCATTTTGATATGACATGATATAGGGGTCATCAATAGTGTCACTTTTCTTCAGCATATTAGTAAAAAATTAAGAGCAAATGAGTAAATGTCATGTTACATTAGGTGGTACAAGGGCCCTGTAACAACATGTGTTTTAGAAATACTACGTGTTACACTAGGGCTCTATCTTAAGTGCTTCACAGGAAGTAGCTTTGCTATTTTCTAACTGAAGCAGCTGGTGATTTAATTAATATTCCAAGTGATTACATTTTATTAAAGATACTACCAGATGGTTTATTCTTGCCCACATATTCCTATTTGTCATAATGTTCATAACGCACCAAATCTAAGGAAGGGAACTGTTATTGAGGCAAAAACACACAATTTTCACCCACATGATGGTAAACCCTGCAGAAATAGGATGATTTCCTTTGGCTTTTCAATAGACAAATGTTTGTCGGGGGTTCTATTGGGGAAAGTTTCATTGTTTGATGACAACGAATAATGTTAATCTGGAGCCAAGAGATTAACCACAAGTTCAACCTGGAGTCAGACAGCGGGGATGGTGAAAGCACAGTGGGTCAGGATCTCATTAGTCCCACATCTAGCGCTAGCTCCAGGCGTCCCGGGGCTGAATAAACAGAATCCCAACTAGGCTGACTCATCCCCCCGTGTCAAAATCCAGACCGGACTCTCTAAATGTCCCTGTTGCTGTAATATGCAAATGTTATTCTCTGTCGTTCAATGATGTAACAGGCCTGCATCCACACCCAGGTGTTTTTAATTAGAGCTGATTAGACCTCTGCTCAGGTTGGAGCTTGGCAGAGTTTTGGCTCCTCCCAACATCTAATCAGCCAATTAAGTGCAAACACCTGGTGGTTGTGCTCTAGTTTAATATCATTTGAGGTGAGCATAATGAACTAAACTCCCGTATGATTCTGTCAGAGGCTTTAAAAAACATATTGAGTCAATGCTTGGGGAAACATGTACTTAAACAGCTCACTTACAGTGTTTCACACAGCAGCACTGTTTCACATATTTAAATGTTCAAATGAACCGAGAAATATAAAAGAAATCCAGCATTTCTTTTTACCCATAGGGATATTTTTCTCTATATAGTGAAAGTGAGGGGCTGGCCTGATCAGCTTTGATGGACAGGGTGTCATCTCATACTGTTTTTAGGAATTGGATAAAATCCTTGATATTTCATGTTATTTTGACTAAACTACATCAATAATTCCTATCGTTAAGGTATGTTATAAAAGGTTGTGTGCTTTAAATAAACTAAAGCACTGCGATATAAGGAGGGAAATGTAATTAGATGGATTTTTTTTTTTTAAGCCAAGTAATAAAGCGTCTGATAAAAAAAAAAAGCAGTTTTCCACTATACTTTTTTTAAATTGAAAATGTGCTGCCTGTGGTGTTAAACAAGTCTGCGTGAAAAAAACACAAAATCATTTTCACTGCTTGATTACTCTGCATAATGAGTACGAGACCTTTTGTCTCATACTGCACATTTTTGCAATTAATGGAAAAATATATGCAGCGGACTCAGTGTGCAAGTTGTCTTTGCTTTACCTTTTTTTTTATCGGATCTGAAAAATGCATCAGAAAAAAACCGGACTTGCTGTGCAAAGGTCTTGATGTTTGTTGGTGTGTAAGAAGCCTGAGGTGACTGGCCACACTATATAGAACTAGTACCATTATATTAGTTATAGGGGGCAAAAAACACACTTTCTTACCCTTGTGATTTTGTTAAATGTAACAACACAGCATCTGTCAAGTAGCTGTCTTGGTTCAAAAAACTTTTTATTGAACTTTAGTTAAGCTTAAGCTGTTTATGCTTATTGTGCAGTTTAGCTTTGGGGCTAATGATGCAGAGGAATTGTGTTTGCATTTCCACCTTTTCTGACTGAATCTCATTGCAAACACATGGCAATTTGTTTACAGTACTGTTGAAAAAAAGGAAGCTTTGAACTATTGAGTTTGTTGATTTTCTTTTTTTTTAAATGTTAAATTTATTTGCCTTTATTAGATATGACAGCTGAACAGAGACAGGAAGTGGAACAGGAATTCACAACTAAAAACCGACAGTACCCTGGTGCTCGCAACAACATTGCTCACCAATGCAAACTTTCCCTTTAGGTTAGCTTGTGCTTTGAACCTCCAGGTGCATTGTGGGAGTGGAGCTTAAACAGCAATAGTAGCAGAAAAGGAGATCATGGCTGGAAAATGCTTATTTAGAGGTTAAAAAAGATTGTGTTGCATGTCGCTTCAGAGAGAGGAGTATGCATATTTAGTGTTGCTGTGGACTTGATTTGCCTGCCGAGCTAGCTTGCAGGCTTTGTTTGAGTTGGTTTGTGTTTGTATTTTGGAGGAGATTAGCTTCAGACTTCTGCTGTTGGATGTTTTTCCCAAATTATTGACTCTCATATTGTGAACATTTCTCAAATAAAATCAAAACTCTCCCAAACTGCTGGGAGTCACAACAGGTCAGTCTGAGGATTAAAAATAAAAGTCTTATTATTATTATTATTATTATTATTATTAATCGACCTGAATGATGCCACATTTGTTTCCTTACCTTCTTGTTATGAGATGGTTCTATGGTCTTTTAGAGATTATTCTGCTACATTAAGGAACTATTCATACCTTGTGGTATTTTGGATTCCTCAGTCTGTACAATTTATTATTACCACACAGGAAATTATATATTGGTTTTACTTTGAGCTATAATCCTAGTCCATAAAATGCCCATAATTATGGGGGAGGGGGGGTAATGAAATGCAAAGATCAGCTAATAACACTTAAAACAGGAAACTGATTCCTGAATGCATAACAAGTATGAACGCCACTTGTGGGATACAGTGTGTGCATGCTCTTGCAGCTATGTTTTGGTTTATTGGTTTATGCATGTGTCTGTGTGTGTGTGTATTGATTAGTTTTGAGTGTGTGACCTTTAGCAGACATGATTATATGGTTGATCTGTTCCAGTGCTAAGGAGGATACTGAGACATGGAGCAGGACAAACCACAGTCCAATTAAAGTGAAGCAGTTGAATTAAGGGATCTTCGGGGAACCAGGGTTTGTGTGTGTGTGTGTGAGAGGGGAACTCTGAATGGATCCCTCTGGTGTTACCGCCTGAATGAGTCCAGTTAAAGATAGACACATTTAGACCAGCTTTTACTCATAGTGTACCCATGTACCACATCTAGTCTGCACAATCGATTATGTGTATTTTTATATATATGTGTGTGCACTGCTGAATGTTTTCCTGTTTAATCTTGCAGGCTAAATATCCGGGTGCAATTGTGTCTATTGGCAGTAATTATGAAGACTACTGGAGCATTACCACAAAAAGAAAGACAGACAGACAGACACATTGATTGGTAATTGCACACAACCCTCCATCATCTCCACTTCTCTAAGAAAAAAACAATGTACAGCTATAGAAGAACTATGAAACATACAGTATTTAACATTTCCATCAGTTGCGTGTCCTTCAGCACTTCCAACCAGATGTTTCTTTATTAGCCTCCGTCTCCTCGCCTCAGTTCTCCTGTCAACTCAAACCACAGCCGTCTTTCTTTAATGCGGACTGCATTACTCACATTATGTGTCTTCACAGCTCTCACAGTTAGACCTATAAATAAATTGTGACGAATGTGTGACAATGATACCTGTGATCATAATTTCTCTCTAATAAATTGACTTATTTTGTGGTTTGTACAAAAGGAAAGTTAACAACCTAAACTCCCAAAATGTAAGACCATGAACAATGGATACCATGATTTGTATAACATCAAATTTCTACATAAAAAGTGAACACAAGCAGAAAAATTATGTAGTGAACAGAACAAATATATAGTTGGAGTCTGTTTTTGGATGCATTTCCATTTCTTTATGCAATCTTCAAACTAAAGAGTACGAACCGTATCAAAGATCCAAGATCATGTTTTTTGTTTTGTACATCTCGTTGTAACTGCTTGACCCTTGTTTTACTCCAGTTGAGTTTTGGAGGGATGCCATACAGTGGGAAGCCATCAGGAGGAGGAAGGAAGAACTTTAAAGATTGCATGGAGAGCATCAACTATAACGGAGACAACATCACAGACCTGGCCCGCAGAAAGAAGCTCGACACCTCCAGCTTTGTAAGAACACACACAGACACTCTCATGAACATGCAAATACATACAGTCTAAACAAAACACAACTTAGCAGCATATACTGTAGGTTGAACTACAGAGCTTGAAATCACAGGCTCACATAGGCTGCTGAATACTAAACATGCCTATTTTATGTCACACTACCTGTGTGGTAGCTGGAGAGGTGCCAAACCACTTCTCGAGCACTGCCGAGGTGCCCTTGAGCAAGGCACCGAACCCCCACAAGCTCAGGGGGCGCCTCCTGTGGGCTGCCACCGCACTCTGACATCTCTCCATTAATGCATGTCCACAGGTCTCGTGGTGCATGTGTGTGATTCAGGCCTGTGTGTGTGAGAAGCATGTCTCTAAAATAACAGAGTGCAAACCAGAATTTCCCCTCAGGGATTAATAAAGTATATAAAAAAAATATGTGAATCTGAATGAGAGGGCAAATTGTTTACTGTACCAAAATAGTCGAACAGATTCATAATTAATTAGATACAAGTGACCCATCAGTGGCCCCTCCATGTGTTTGCCTCCTGTCTTTGTGCTCTCTATTTTAATCATAGATGCCTTTTCACAGCAAACTAATAAGACACCGTTTCCCCAATGATGACTGTGGAACTGTTTGTTTAAACAGGTCTCAACATAACAAGGAAAGTAGTCAGTGCTTGTTTGCTTTTCCTAATGAATCTGTGAACTCCAGCAAAATAAGGGTTTTCAATCTCTTAAATGACTTGCATTACTGATCTTTGACACTTTTCAATCTCTCAAATCTTCTGTTCTTCCTGAATGGTGGAAACCCAGAGTATCATTTTTAATAAATGGTGAACTGAATGAACAAGTGAAGGCAACAATGAAGTTCATGAAAGCTGAGTCTAATTCTCTTGAGTTACTCACACGGCCATCCATTTTTATTGAAAAAATAATAATCCAAGAAGGCATTTTAAAACTTTCAAACAACTTTACATATAAGCTTACAGTCACGGAAGTAGCTTTATTTTCCCCTTCCCCTCCTGTAAGAACAACTATTCCTTTCTTTTTTGTTTTTCTCCAATCTATGTCTTTACAGCGTAACCTGTCCTTCTCCTGCGTGGAGACCAACACCTTCCCAGCTACAAGGCTGAGCCAATCACAACACGATTCTGTCAGCTTCCAGTTTCGTACCTGGAATGCAGAGAGGCTCCTTCTTTTCAGTAATCTCGATGATTGCACTCTGGAGAGCTCCCTGGACGGGAGAAGGGTGGTGGTTCATACCAACGTGACAAAGGGGGCCAGTAACAACCGGGTCCACTTGTAATTAGGTGAGTTTTTTTGAAGACACACATATATACAAAAGCACATCTTACAGTTTAAAATCGTCTTTATTAATCTGAAGACCATGAAAATGTAGGATTTTATCAAATAAAATGTGTGGTTTAGGATTGGCTAAAGGGGAATGTTTTAAATTAGAATTGAACTCAGATTTCGTGTTAGTATACTGTATGTGACAGGTTCCGCGGTCGACATTTGTTCAACAAAATTTGAGACCGTGGCCATTATTTTTTTCGTAAAAATTTGCGACAGGTCCGCGGTCAATGCTTTAACATCAAAGTTTGTGACGGGTCCGCGGTTGACATTTTTTTATTCAAAATTTGTCAGAAGTCAGTGGTCGTGTTTTTTTTTTTTATTATTTGCATTTCTGCAATCCTTCTTCCTCTGACAGGAACTGTTAACGAAATAAAGGCATAGATAATTATATTTGAACTGTTATTAAACATCATCTTACTGGAGTGTTGACCTGATTCAGCTGCTGAACATGAAGCAAATATTTTAAACACATTAAAATGAAGGATACAACTTTTTTTATTACAGTACAATTACACACTATTTCAGTTTTCTTTGGCACCTTTTCATTTTTTTCTTCCTCACATCCTTCCACATCTCTTTGTCTCCCCCGCCCCCTTACTTATTCTCCCTACCATTTTCTCCCTCCCTCTCTTTCTTTTTATTAAAACACACTAATTTATTCTGTCCACTGCTGCTTTAATAGGACATTATGCCCAGGGGTAGAAATTATTACTGAATCACCCTCTAGGCTAATTGGGCTTGAACCTGCGATCACATCAGTATAAGAATATTCAGACACACAAACACAGACTGGCGCGCCAAAACACAAGCCCCCTCCTTAGATTCTGTCATTTGTGTCTCTAAGGAAGAAAGCCACTCATGGCTTCTGTTTCCTAAGTTACAGTGGGAGCTCAACAGGCTTGTAATGAAATGCTCAGTCACTCTTAATAGTATGGGGAGAGATGTGGATTTGAGCACACACTAAAATCCAGAGAGTGAGAAAGAGAGAATCTTAGAGAGAATGCACATCCAGTGTTCTTCTCCCAGTGGGGATACTGTAGTTTGTTTATGAAGCTGTTTAGCGACAGATTATTCAGACATATAATTCGGCATCTGCTGGAGGGTAAAACTATACAGACTGACTCCACTGATCCTTTAAACACATTAACATCCGTAACAGTCTAAGGCTGGCGTTAAGTGCATTATAGTAGATAGTACGTCATGGAAAATTCCATCATATTTATTCAAATTATTTTTCAATAGATAAGACACAATAGGGCTCTGCATGCAAAGAAATAGAAAAAATCTGACATTTAATGTCAAATAACAATATATTGTTTTTTATAGCACACCTACAAATCAACTACCCAGTGTGCTTGACCTGCAGCCACAGTATCAATGCATGATTTGTCTGAGCTGATATCTGTGATTGCAAAAGTTTTCAGAGAAAAACTCATAAAAAATCTTTGTGATTTGGGTGAACCATTGCATATCAGTGTTAACATTATTTACACCATCTGATTTTCACAAAGTCAAAATATGTAAACACTAATAAGGAGTTTGAAAGATTTACTATTTTACAAAAGTTTAAGGAGAAGATGGAAATCTGATCTAGCTCTCTGCTTCTTCTAATATGATGTTTGCCAGTTAAAAGAAAGCAACATCACCATAAATGCAATGGATGATTGACATGAGGAAAATTAAAACTCACCGTCACCATCCCATATGCCCATAATTGATGAATGTGTTGCATTACTTTTGTATAGGACAAAGTCTATATCTTTAGAAAAAGCTACTGACTTTATCTTTAAACAGGTGTTGGGCAAGATTGATTCTTTTGACTGCTTTTACTTGTTGCACTTATTCATTATTTTCCTATTCGTTTCTGAAAAACCAGTCCCATTGACTCCACCAGGGAAATTTGCCTCTCAATGGGAAGTAATTATGCTCATTAATAAATGGGACTTGCAAGCTTTAACTTTTTGATTCAGCTACCTCTAAAGCATACATTTTGGCTATGTTAAAACTGTGTGTGTGTGTGTGTGTGTGTGTGTGTGTGTGTGTGTGTGTGTGTGTGCGTGTGCGTGTGCGTGTGCGTGTGCGTGCGTGCGTGCGTGCGTGCGCGCGTGTGTGCGTCTGATGTTAACTCTCAAAGGAACTGCTAGCTGAGTTCATGGGTTTTAATGGGTTCAATGGGTTTTTAATGCATACGTGAAACACACACACACACACAAACACAAACACACACACACACACACACACACACTGGGTTACTTGCACAGTCTGAAGAGGAAGCATATAGAATCACAATGATGGAAAGGCCTGATGCACAAAATTGAGGGGAAAACCCTACTACAGCCACCCCTGATTATAATGTTATATTGGTTCATTTTCCCATAGTGAGTGTGAGTCTCTGCCTGTGTGTATGTGTGTTTATGTGCTTGTGTAGCCGACTTAAAATGTTGTGTTTTCAGGCTCTGTGTGGCTGGAAGATTTCCAACTGTGAGGATGTGAAAAGCTCTCCAAACTACCTTAGAGGACCAAATAGTGGGAAGGGGAGGAGAGGATAAATTCATGAATGCCAGAGGGTGCCATAAATTTATAGTAGAAATGTGTTTATACTATAAATACAGGATCAATAAGTAGGAGAGGAGAGGAGAGGAGAGGAGAGAGGAGGGGAAAGATGGGGAAAGGAGGTTAGAAAATTAATCTTAAAGATGATTGACGAGAGTGGCGCTGTTCCAAAAGTTGAACTGTTTTCAACTGAGAACACTGTGAACGCAGTGACAAAAAACGAAACCCTGAACTACACTGGTTTTGTATTGAAAAAGAGTGCTGTGGACACATGAAAACACATTAATAATGTTTATTTTCCATGTTTAATTTGATCATTAGATCATTCCTGTATACTGTAGGAGTTTAATTAACATCTCACTGGTTTTAATTAAGAGCATGTAAAATATAGCTTTGTCTAAAACTTGTGAGTTTTTTCAGCTCTGATTTAATGGAGAGGGAGATAGAGATAGGGATGGAGAATGTGGCTCCATCATGTCTCTAAGAGCCCTCAGCTCATCCCAGGTATTGATCCTAGTCTGGCCACTTGTCTGTAACCGTTGGTCAATCCTGTTTTCCAGACAGACAGGGCAGCAAAAGCAGCAGCAGAATTCCCCTCTTTGTTAAACTTCAACCAATTAAAAAGAGCTCCAATCTGATTATTTATTGGGTGTACATGTCAATATCTGATCTTTTGCAGAGTCCGACCCGAGAAGGCCATCAGCAAATATTTAGGAAGATAGCTGGTTACAAATTCCCTTTTACTTATTTTAGTTTTAGTTTTTCTTTCTTGCCTGTTGTGCACCAGAACAGCAGAAAATGAATTAAAGGATAAAACGCCCTTAACACTAGGACCGCCAACATTCTAGACCCCCCTCCAAGTGCCGCAGCCGTCTATCAGACGGCATCATTTCATAGTTTAGCACACAAATAATGCATTTTTTTGATGAAGTTATGAGAAATAATTATAAATACAACTTACTTTTATGTACAAACCAGGCAGGATTCGTAACCTTTTAAATGTCTCATGTCAATTTACAATATTTTTCGGCTTTTTTAGAGCGCCGTTTTTTACTGCTGCTCCACGTCTCCAGTTGCTAAAACACATTCTTCAAAAATGGAAAATGCATAACTTTTAGTCTATTATATTGTTTGCTATATGAGGCTATGCATTTCAATAAAAACACTGCAAAAAGTATGGAGTCAGATCAGTCTCAATATTCATGAATGCACACAGAAGGATTCACAAATGTATTTCAATGCACACACAAATAGGTGTTATTCTATATAAATGTAAAAAAAAACCCACAAATATATGATACATGTGGATCTGGTTACATTTATATACGAACTGTTCTGTCTGCATTTACAAACTGTTTGTCACGTGTGAACCTCACTGCATTTGTGTGTGGGATTTTTGTGACTCCCCTGCCGTGGTTTGATTCACAAATGAATTTTTTTCAACAGGGAAGTGTCTGTAGCCTATCAGATGTCTCATTCCTGTTCAGCCAATCACAGTAGTGTAGATTCGAGGGTATGTTTTAATGTGATCACTAAGCGTTACATCATGCTTTCTTAAAAAGGGTTATTAGGATGAAGTGGGATTTGTCAACAAAGCATGTTCTGTTAATTTAATTAAAAAACAATTACTAAAGTAATGGTTAACCTTCTATCTTGCAATCAGACACAAATATATCTGTTTCACCAAAAAGACCCAGCCATAAAACATTCTTATCGAGACAAATCTTAACAGTTGTCTCCCTCCTCCTTCTTCCACTCTCCTTCATTATCTGTGCTCATTTAATCTGTAGCAGACAGCCCACATGTCTCTTATTTTAGCCTGTGTGTCTGATGTGTTTGACAAAGAGAGAGAGAGCAACACACATTTGTGTATGTGTGCATCCGAGCTGCAGTAAGGGTTAAGATTCCACCTCGCTCTCACTGATCAGCGCTATCTTTTTCACTGTTTTTTTAAGGGGGGGAGTTTCGTCTTTTTCAATTTATTCATAAGGGGAGGTGTTTCGTCTTTTTACATTTTTGGCCTTTTTCAATTGTATCGTAAGGCCCTTGTGAGGAGTCTGCAGTGATGCTACCTGCCCGTTTCCTGGCCCTGGACCGGTATAAGTCCTGGATGGGGGGCAGGTCGACACCAATGATTTTTTCTGCAGTCCTGATTGTCCGTTGCAGTCTGTGTCTGTCCAGTTTGGTTGCAGATCCAAACCAGACAGTGATGGAGGTGCAGAGAACAGACTGGATGATGGCGGTGTAAAACATGATCAGCAGCTCCTGGGGCAGGTTGAACTTTCTGAGCTGACGCAGGAAGTACATCCTCTGCTGGGCCTTTTTCCTTAAAGTGTCTATGAGGGAGGTCCACTTCAGGTCCCGAGAGATTGTGGATCCCAGGAACCTAAAGGAGTCCACAGTAGACACTGTGCTGTTCAGAATGGTGAGGGGGGGGGAGTAAGGGGGCCTTCTCCTGAAGTCCACTGTCATCTCCACAGTCTTGAGCGGGTTCAGCTGATGGTTCTGACTGCACCAGAGAGCCAGCTGTTTCACCTCCCGTCTGTAGGCAGACTCGTCACTGTCCTGGATGAGACCGATGACGGTGGTGTCGTCTGCGAACTTCAGGAGTTTTCACAGAAGGGTCCCCTGAGGTGCAGTCATTGGTGTAGAGGGAGAATATTGACATATGTGACATGTTAGTTGCATTAAAAGTGAGTAGATAGTAGGTTCAGGATTTAAAACTCTCCAGCGTGACTGATTTTCAAATGACTGTAGGCCTACCTTTAATTTTCCTGAAGTGTCTTCACTATGTATATTGGTCAGTGAAGCAGTTAGCAGAGCTTAGATTTAAAAAGATGACCAAGGCTGCTAATGGCCACAAGAGGAAAAAATATGACGGAATGAAGAAATGGGAAAAGTAAAATGCAGAAACACAGGACAGGAAATAAAGACAGAGAGACAGAGGAAAGAATCAGGGACAGAGAGGTTGCAGGGAGGGAGGAAAAATAGGGATTGGTGTCAGTAAGAGGTAATGTATAGGAGAGAGGGTGATGAGAGTGAGCTGGCTTCTGTCTCGGCTCCAGTAGTTATGTCCTCTTCTAAAAAATCACTCATGTTAAATGGAGCAAAGCTACAAGAGAATAGAGAAAAGGAGAGTACAAAACCTGCATGCACAAACCCACTCACACACTCTACTTGAATCTATGCAGACAACGCAACACATTACAGACAGTTCTCAAAGCTTGCAAGTAAAAGAGAGTACAGACGCATGCACTCTGGTTCTCTGACGCAAATAGAGTTCTCTGTGAGTTAATGGAGTTGAGGCTCGGGGGCCTTGAGAGCAGAAGCTGCTCTCGTCTTGGAAAAAAGGAGAGAGAGAAAAAATGTGAAAGGAAGAAAAATTGGGGGGCATTGGCATATATATTAGAACCCATGCAGTATAGTCAGGAATGTATCTGAGAGAGAGTTAGATCCTTTTCTTTCGTACCATGTATTAACTTTTTCTAACATCAGATTCACTAGGCAGTTGGATGGAGGCAAACAAGGGGTAAAAAACAGGGTTTCCATGATTGAGGAGAAAAATGCTTATAAGACACAGTAGAAGGTGAAGAGAGAGACACTTATCAGAGACAAAATATGTCAATCTCTCGTAGTCATTTTGAATTTGCCTGTGTCCAACTCAGAGAAGTTAATCATTTATAGAACATGATTGTTTTAATCCAGAATTTTTAATGTATGCGTTGTCTTAATCAATCATTATGTCTGTTCCCTCTAGGTTCAAGCTTTAACTACGGACAATGGCACTTGATCCGTTCTGTCGCCAAGAAGAACTTTGCCATGTTGACGATGGACGGCTTGGAGGCGTCTGCTGTGTGCTCCACGTCACCGCAGCATCACCACCGGTGGAACTTATCGCATGGGAGGTAAGGGTCAACCTAACAACCTTCTCTTCCATCACTGACATCCCGTCAAATTCCTCTCTAATGCCCATCAGGGAGGCATCAGAGTGTAAGATGTTCAGCATGCTTTTGGGAGTAAAATTGGACAGCGTTAGAAAACAGCATCCAGTATATATCCCTTTACAGTGTAGTTTTAAAGATAATATTACTTGTTGTTGTTAATTGTATATCGCAGTGATTAATAAGATTAACCCCTACTGGAAAAAAAAACTTGTAATATGCTTCTACCTTAGAGAACTTTCATTTTCTTAAAAGTTTTTATTAAAAACTTTTGATACAAATGTTTTTTTCCCAGTGAAATCAGCTTGGTGAAACTTTTACTATGAGCTGTGCCAACAGAGGTCTTATCCATCTTGTGTGTGCGTGCGTGCGTGCGTGCGTGCGTGCGTGCGTGCGTGTAAGCATGCAGGCAAAATAAGTTTACAAATCATTTATCTCCTCAGAAATCTATATCCCAGTTGTCAGAGTTCAGGAAGTTACTCACTTAGCAAGAGTGCAGACACAACTAGACCGCCTGATACACACCTACATACACAGGGAACACACACACACACACACACAGATTTATAGACATTCACACACAGCAGCCATAATCTGTCTGAATTACAAAAATGCCAGGTTAATGATGCCAGAAACCCGTGTCTGTCTGTTGGAAGATGGTCCGTTTCTAAGTGGGCATGTGTGACAGTGTGCGTTTTTCTGTGTGTGGGTACCTGTGTGAAATGAAAGTAACTGTGAGAGATAGTCTGGGCTCTGATAGCTCCATCAGGCCTCCGTCCCTCTGCAACTATCAAAGAACAATCTCCCTCATAAAGCAAAACCATTTCCACAGGCCAGTCAATAAGGATTAGAGCACTTTATACGCACACACACACACGCACACACACACACACACACACACACACACACACACACACACACACACACACACACACACACACTCATCCTGATTCTTTCATTCTTTTGTCCATCTTCATTTACTCCTAGTTGCTCATGAGTGAATCACTTCTAAGCCAATGATCGATGTGTGCTTTCAAGTTATGAAATCAAAATTTGTGAGGCCTTGATATGCTAATGGAACTTGAGTAGCATTCAAAAACTCGTTCCTTTTCTAAGGATATTTTCTAGGTCATTACAGAGCTTAATCTGGGGATTTCTTTGCTTCTTTAATCTACGGCGGTGTAACAGAATCGTTCGATATAAACAACTGATCTTTCAGTATCACTTTTCTCACCTTCATCCTAACTTTTTCCTTTTTGTGTTTTCTGGTTCTCCTCCATTCTTCTCTCATTCCCTCTCAGCCTCTACTATCCCTTTGATCCACTTGTTGATTTATTGATTTTGTTAAGCTGAGTTGGGATCAATAGTGGCTGGGAGGAGAGGAACTGTGTAATGTATATACCCCAAGAAGACAGAGCAGACAAACAGAGAGTGAGAGAGAGTGAAACTGGAGAGAGACGGATAAAAGATTGGGTCAAAGAAAAAGTACAGATACAATGGATGCTCTCGGTGGAAACTTTGTGTTGGAGTGTTAAGGTAGTTGTGAAAAAGATGGAAATGAATACTGATATCTTTTTATGATCTACAAAAGGCCAACTAGATAAAGATTAGATATTTCTATTTAGCTTTATTACTGCTGCAGAGGGTCAGGTGTCAGAAAAAGTTCAGAGATTAGAGTAAAACCTCAGAGATACAGTCTCACACATTAAAAATAGTTTTGCTCTTGGCTTCAGATACAAATACTCGAGTCATCTTTAAACCAGCGAATATGGCGGACATTGTGGCAAAGAAAGGTACAAGCAGTACAGGTACACGCTAACCCTGCAGTGGGCGTGTGCTTTTAGTGGTGATGAGCCCAGGAGGAGGGGCCCAATCAGAATGTTGTGTTTACAAGCTGCAATGAACATTTCTACTGAACAAACCTTTAAATGATTCGAATGCTGAGGAGCTGGGAGTCTGGTGGTAAACACAAGTATGACAGGCTGCAGGGGATTCACGACTTCTGATTAATGTTATGAGGGCAAGAAGTGGAAGTGAAATTTACTTTGGTTGTAGGAAGACATTTTTCGTTATTAAATTCATGTTAAGTTCTGACTAGAGAGTTATTTGTTTTAGGAAAATGTATGTGTACCATAACTGTTTTTTTATTAATAATTCTTCCATTTACTTTCTGCTGTCTTTTGATTTTATGACCTGATTTTATTTATTGGTACTCAAGCCTTGCTTCACCAGCATCCCAGATTTACAATGAGGGCCTTAAGCCATCTAAATCTATTCATATTTACTTTATACCTTATTTCAGACCCATAGGTCCATATCATTTATACAAAAAGCACAAGACATACAAATACAGGATATAAAAAATAAAAAAAGGGATATAATCAATACGTTTCACAGTTTGTCTGCAATTAAAATACAAAGAGACATTTACACCAGTGTTTCCAGAAACACGAGGAATACCTTGTGTCACTTAGTCTGGGCTGAGTGAGTGACATTATAATAACATTTTCTGAGTTATTTAATCCACACATAAATTTATGCATAACATTTCTCAAAACAGCGTGAAATGTGGGGACATTATTGAAAACAAACATCTGACTAGCGCTCGTCCATCTCGGTAATTTAAGAAATATTCGGAATGCATCATTATATGCTACCTGTAACTTTTTCATTTTAGCTCGACTGTAATTGCACCATAAGTGTGCAGTATGCAGTGAAGTGCAGTAAGCTCTAAACAGCTCCGTTTTTACATTGTCTGTGCACATTTGAAATTTTCGTGCCAGCATATTAGCTTGAGCATACAGTTTGCAGCACTGACGCTGCACATCATCATCATCACTCAAGTCGTTCCTGATAATATGTCCCAGATATTCGACTTTATCCACCACACTCAGTGCTTGATCAGAGATAAAAAACGAAGGAAAATTTTGCTTTTGATCGTCTTTGGCTTTTACTATCATGACAACGCTCTTTTTACTGTTGTACTTAATGTCACACTGCACTCCATAACTAGAGCAGATACTTAAAAGTTGCTGAAGGCAAGCACTATAAGGTGACAAGATTACTAAGTCATCAGCATACATCAAATGGTTAAGAATTCTATCTCCCACCATACATCCAGTCTTACAAGTTTTAAGCTGTTCAGAGAGATCGTCCATATGTGCGGTGTGTGGCTGTTTTTGACCTCATTCTCCAAAGCAAACATACACAGAAAAAACACACTTACCTTTAAACTAGGACAGAATATGCAAAAGTCATTCAAAACACTGCACCTCATCACATTTAGTGGGCTGATTTCCATTCCAGCACAGAGGTAACAAAGGAATATAGAGCAAGTAGAAAAGATAGTTTAGCCTTTGGTTCGCCCTCAGCTCCTCTCTGTGATCGCTCAGCTTGATGAGTCCAAGAGGCCGAGCACATTAAACTATCCAAAAGCTCTCTAAAAGTCTTCCATCAGCACTTTCTATCTGAATGAGACTCATCTGTCAACGTGCCACAATTAACAGAACCCCCCCCCCCCCCCCAGTATTATGAACAATCCGTGTTCTTTTATATACAGAACAAGGCTTCAGGTAATTTGCAATGAAGTCTTCCAGGTAGCCATCTGCTTCAGATCTCAGGGCTTCAGGGCATCAATCTGCTGTGTTTTCATGGGCAACAGTTGTTGAGCAGTGACCACAAACTGAACCAGACATACTATGCAAAAAAAAAATCATGCTACTGCCAAGAGATCAGACTACATAATAACGAATAGGCCCGAAACACAAATTCTGACATCTTAATCATCTCAGCTATACCCTTTATGTCTATTTCTGGTTGTAAAATCGTTATCAATTCTTATACTTAAAATATAACAGGCTTACTTTTTGAAAAGAAAGATACATTTTTAAAGACCAGAATGTCTTTTCCTTTCGCCCTGTAACTCTACTTGAGTAACGCTGTTTAGTAGCAGCCTATTCTCAATCCAAATTTGGCAAAAATGCCAACGTTGCATCTTAACACGATGCAATGATGTACAGTATGTATTCTTATTGCTTCATTTTTTGGATGCTCTATTCTGGCTCATTGTGTTAATGAGCTGTTAAAGTCAGATGGCATGGAAAAAAGACCTGTTTTAGTAGGGGGGGGTGGGGGTAATGAATCAGTCATCTAAAAACAGGACCCCTGCAGGTTTAACATATGCTTGTTAGTTGCATCGCTGATATTACGTATTTTCATGAATATTGAATGTACTTTTAAATCTGTATACCATCTAAGTAACTATTCTGGGTTGGAGTTGCTGTAACCATATCCAGGAGAACATTTCACAGAAACAGAGTTATATTGGGATTGGAGCCAAGCGTCTGTTGTAAGAAATGTATATGTCTTATGTACAAGTCAAGCTGATGTTTTCTTCAAGCCTTATAGAGGTGTACCAAGAATAGTATGACTTTGTAAGCTGTTTCTTGTGTAGCATAAAAGCTCATGTAAACTGCAGAATAGCAGTCAGTCAGCTTAGAGTGTGTTAATGGTTGCGTTGGTCTGACCTCGGCCGAAATAAACTATAAAATAATCCACAGTCTGTTCCGCGAATTTATTATTATATAGACAGCAGAAACAACCCCAACCTTACAATCGCTTACTGTGTGCTAGTTAAATTGTGTACTTTGGTATGGATATTCTGATACCCTCTGGCTATTCTGACTTATGCAAAAAAGACTTTCTTAGCACTGATATACATCAAAAAATAAATACAGGTCTCAGAGCTAAATAGTGGATCGTGGAGGATGATTTGATACATGATAATCAGGGCATAAATATTCAATGCTTTGAAATTCAATGTCTTTTTTCATTTCAAAATAATATAAAACAGATTTACTTCCATACAGGATCAGCAAAGGTTAAAGAAGTATTGATTTTTGGATGTACTGAAAGTACCTCACAGTAGCTTCAACTACCACTGACACTTAAGTACTTATTTATGCCCAAACCAGGACCTAGTTGATATGGTTCCAAATATGTAACATTACCAACCTGCAATTGTTTAGCACATTAAACATATGTTAGTAATTATGTACATCGATAGGGTCCAATGAATTTTGTATCTCTGTTTATTCAAACTCAACTGCTGAGTCCTTCATGTATCAGACTGGTTCTAGAGTGGCACTTTGAAGGTCATATTGTACGTGCATGTGTTTGACACACTGTGCATACATTAGAGATCTCGCTTGAATATCAACGTAAAGACCTTTCTACTATCTGTCTATGTCTATGTTCTTCAATTTGTGCTTTTTCCGCTGTGGCTTAATCTAAATTGAGCATATCCAATTGCCACATTAAACCACATTAGGACTAATCAGAATTATATTGCAGCTTGATGGCCCCTTATATGTAGGGCTGTACATGCATCATACACACAGTTACATCCACACACACAGTATGAAAGCACAGTGGTTGATTTAAAAAAAAGAATAATACAGTATAATGAAGTGTGATTAAATTATAGTATATCAATATTCTATATTATATTGAGGCATTTAAATAGATACTGGGCGTATTGGCACTAAAGTAACTAGTGAACAGGTTTTGATATGTTGTATAATTAAATGATAGAATACTTTTTTATGTCAGAGGAAGTAACAAGAATAAGGGTTCTCTCTAAAATTGCTCTCTTTTGGGGGCGGCTGTGGCTCAGTTGGTAGAGTCGGTCGTCTCTCAACCGAAAGATTGAGCTCCTGCAGCAACATGTCCCCTGTGTCTTTGGGCAATACAATTAACCCTGAGTTGCTCCCGCTGCTTCGTTGACGGCGAATGCACCTATATGAATGGATTACTTAATCCTGATGGACACAAACTCTGCCATCAGTGTGAGAATGGGTGTGAATTGGTAGGTGTGACATGCGGTGTAAATTTATCTCGTTTTTTTTTTATCCTCTTTCAGCCTCCCGTACCACAAGCCTATTTGACGGCCTGTAGTTTCTCACTAATGATGCTGCACTTAGAGCAAGTGACTGACACGAGACATCCACACATTGAACTTATCAAGAGAGGGAGACAGATGGACACTCTACACACACAATCACATATATGAACATACACAGGGCCATGAAGTAACGCTCTTTCACTCTGCAGGATCAGTATCAGTAGATGAAAGAAAAGTTCTCCACCCTGTAGCATAATGGTGTTCAAGAAAAAAGTAAATTTTCAATCTCCTACTTCTTTAAACTCTGCTGAGTTGCTCCCAAACCAGTGACAGCATTCCTCTTCTTACAATGTGGCTTTTCCATTACAATTATACAGAGACTAAAGCAAAACCTTACTACGATTTTTAACATTCGGCTTTGTGTCGCTAGTACAAACAGCTCTCCAATCAGATGTAAAAATAATGTGAGGACAATTAGTTTAAATGAATATCTACAGTATGCATTTCAGTTATAATTGTCCCATATAGCACACGCTCAGTTGGATTATAAAAGCTGTCACCTCCTCTTCTTCACCTTAAAGCTTGTGATGAATTAGACATGAGACTCTGACGCCCACATTTATCAAAGAGCAGCCTCTGCTGTCTATACATGAGCGCTGTGCACTTTCTTATAAGTGCATACAGTCTTGTTTATGTGCACCATGGCGGGTACGTCTTGTCCTTGACACGAGTGCAGTGATGTTTGAAAGGCATGCAGGTAATGTTTGATAAGTCTGTGTAGCAGCATTTAACTTTTTTTCTATGTACATATCAGTAAAATACCCCAGAGATAATTTATACTTTTTTTTGGAAATCTATATGTTTATTTTGGTACCAATTTTTGTCACTTGTTTGGGTATATTGTGGAGTGTATTTCTTACCTTCCTTCTAATGATTTTTGGTTGATCTCCAGTGCAGATGCTTCCTCATAAATGTGTTGAGATGTGGAAACAAGTGTTCTGTATCCTGAGATCCAGCTGTGCCAGTCAGATGTTGTTCATGAAGCAGAAAGAGGGTGCTGCTCTTCCTGTGTGTTTTGTAAAAGAAGCTCTTTTTGGCACCACAGGGGGGCTGGGATAGAGGGCAGCGAGGCTGCAGGAGTTTATTGCTGCTGTTCCAGATCTTGAGGGGTTATATGAGTTTTTTGTTCATGCAATTAAAACCACAATTATACCGTAATTAATTATTATCATTGACATGGTGCTTTAAAGCTTCTGGAAACTCATGAAGAATTTCATGGATACTCGTTGTTTTTTTCTCCTGAGATTTAACCTTTTTAAGATTTCTTTGCATTCCTGTACTATATGGCCTTTTTCATCCACACAAATGTATAAAGGGAACAAAACTTATTTCAGAAGAAATTTAAATGCAGACAAACATTTTTATGCATGGACATTTACCACAAAGAAATGATTGGTAGCCTATATGGACTCAAAACAGGTGCAACCCGACAATAAAGTGAGATATTTTGAGTAAACACTCTGTTGGTGGTTCAGATAGAATAACAGAGCACCCAACCTCCTGTTACCTTCTGAAATCTTCATCCATCCATCCACACATCCAGCGTTGCACCGTTGGCTCTGCCAAGCTGTCATGACGGCTGCATTTCCTTTGCACTCAGATGTTATACACAGGACACAAACTGCTGCCAACCAGCTCTGTAGTCTGCTCCTTTCCCCATCTTTCGTCTCCAATCCATTGTTCTGTCTCCCTCTCCATTCTTTGTCTGTTTTCCTCTCCTCTGGAAAGACAGCAGACAGGTGTGGCAGGAGGAGAGGCAGATGGTAGGGATGAAACTTGTGGCGCAGGAACTGAGTATGTGAATACGTGGAGAGGAGGATGAATGCAACACGCACACACACACACACACTTGCTGGAGCGCACATTTTACTTTTCCTCTGCTTGTGTTGCAGACATGTCATCTAGCCACATTAACACACACACACACACACACACACACCTACACACACACGCACACACACACACACACACACACACACACACACACACACACACACACACACACACACACACGCGCATACACACTGTGCATATGCCCTCTGTAATAAGCCTTTTGGATGCATTGGCCTTGGAGCAGGTATGCTAGAGTGTGTGACAGCTTATAGCACCAAGATGATGGAGATGTCATTGAGAGACAGTGTTCTTTGATTGACCTGAGTGTTTGTGTTTAGGATTAAGGCCTAGGTGCTTATCTCCTGGCTGTGCATGTGTACTGTAATAACACCTGTAGATGTGCACACATGTTTACTGTAAACAGATGCATGTCCACAGATCTGTTCATATAGAATACACACAGCTCAAAATCAATGGACTTTAACTTACTCACACACACACCGTTACACACTGCTTTGTCCTAGCCTTGTCCCCATTTCAGTCAAGGCCTGGTGCTACCCCAGGACGGGCCATTGACTCTTGTATCTCATAAAGGTTCCGTAAAGCCTATATGTCCTCTAGTATATTGCAGCCTTAGCACAGATATAAAGGCTGATGGGACTTGTGGATAAGCTCTTAAACAAAAGAGATGATGAAGGTTCACAGCACTGAAGAGTGACAATAACCGAGCAAAGGCAAGGTCCGTTGTTCCTCGTCAAGGATAATGGCGTTGTTAACTCTGATGTCTGCCTCCTATAGAAGGTCGTCTTTTCCTGTCTTTTAAAACAATGTTTTATAGAATCCATCTTTCTTTATTTATGGTCATCTTTCCCCGCTCATTGATTTTAATGTTCTGACACAAGGACTTTCTAGTTTCTACTCTTTCTAAGATTCTGTTCAGTATTTAGTTTTGGCTCTTTATGTGATCATTTCACTCTCGGGAGCTTCCTTATCCGGGTGAAAACTACAATGTATTTATTGAGACTCTATACAGTGAACAGTTATAATAAAATCTAATACTCGTTGTCTTCTAAGAATTCCTTTTCCAAGTTAGTCATCCACTAAGCCACTTCCTGATGCCTTGTGTTCAGTCAATTAACCAATCACAGGCTGTGTTCCAATTATTTTACCGACAGGAGGGTCTGTCAGCATTTATCTCAAAAATGATTTGCTTCCATCTATTATCTCAATCACAGGTTTTTTTAAGCAGTCAATCCCTGCTATCATTGGGCGAGAGGCGGGGAAATGTTGGTAGAGGAATATACTGTATCTTCTAAAATATGAATGGTTTTATAACAACGCAGTACCTGGATTAAATATCAAAAATAACTTGTAGATTATTCTATGGAAAACATTGCAGTGTTCGAATGCAGAAAGACATGAGTATTTCATAGCCATATTTTTGGTATCATTTCATCTATACAAGTTTTTCCTTTGAATCTTGATACAGAAAATTGACTGGAGTGATGTCAAAACATGCAAAGTGCTCTTAGCCAATGGATGGATTCAATGGAGCATTCATGTCAGTCGCTTACAATGGATGTGTCATAAGTTAGAAAAGCCTGTGGTTATTTTAACTTTAATGTCAACATTTAACAACTTGATAAAGGCTTGAAAAAAGCAGCAAAATCATGGTCACTCATCATTATGACGTAAAAGTAAAAGACTATATAATGAAGTTTAATTTATTGCCTTTGTTTCCATTCTTTACTTTTTTCTGGCTATTGTCTTCTCTCCCTGCGTTCTTTCCAGGGTAATGCAAGCGATCCTGGTTGACAACCTACCAGCTGATTTACACGCTGTAGAGAAAGGCACCATGGGAGTTTTTGAGAACATCAGCCTTCACATTGGCCCTCACTTATCAATCTGGTGTAGATACCAGCGCAGATTTGGGTGTAGAAATCATCGTACGACAGGGTCCACGTGGGACCTATGAAACGTGCGTATCTGGCTGATCACAGCGTACGCATGACCGGGTGTTGATAAGTGTGGCGGCTAGAAACGATCGTCATTTAAATACCACGCCCCTATATATTCACGGTTCAGCCGTCCTCGCCCCCAGAGTTTACGGCATGGAGATACGTAATACGCTAAAAAAGAGAAACGAGACATGACCTGAGTGACACTATAACAAAGAGAAGTAAAGAGCAATAACTTTGTGTTGTTAGGCAGCATGAAATGTAGGATTAAAGGGTGTCAGAAGAAATACGTCTGGAAATCTCACCAGCGTTGGTGTGGACAACCAAACTCCAATGGAGTTTTTAATAATTAATGTAAACATCCGTGATACTTAACGTACATGATCTAGGCTATAATATAATCAACATTTTTTACTTTCAGTTTAAAAAAACGTGGTTAGACCAAACAATCGCTAAAGTGTTGCGGCTCTTACAAGAAGCAGCTCCCGGACCGGAGGAGGCCAGCCGGACCCCAGCCTGAAATGATCCCAGACTGAGGAGCGAGTGGCTTCTTTCATCGGTTCAGCCTCAATATCAGACACAAGTGGTACAGGCGAACCTGCATCTGTGTCGGATAACGTCGGCTGCACAAACGGGCTCCATGCTCGCCAATAATGAGACTTTAAAAGAGGTGAATTAAAACCTGAAACGTCCAGAATCAAATGAATAAAGTGTTGGATCAAACGCTGTGTAATGTGTATTTCTCATCTGAATAGCCTACTTTCCAAACAGAAGAATGTAACACTTACATATAAGAAGGTTCTGACTCCGTCTGACATCCCCACAGATTTCTTTATTCATTATCATGTCACATGTAGTCTGTCTAAGTGCATCTGCAGTGCGCAATTACGCATGTGGCACATCAGCGTGTTATTGATTATTACTCCGGACATACCGATTAGTTATGATCTAATGTTATGTATTCTTAAATATTTCCTAATTTAGAGGCTAAACGTTTTATTTCGTTTCCTCTGGAGGTTTTTCTGTCCTTTTAAAGAAACTGTTTTTAGTTTTTCTGTTTCAATTTGTCTCAGTATTTTCTGCAGTGATATTCCTGTGCGCATGGGAACGTTTAACATATAATTACTGAAAGCAGCCTCTCTAATCTTTAAATCGATTTAAAAAACATTCATTCATCAAATATAACACACAACTAAAGAAATCACCTGACAGATCGCGCTGCTCAACAATATTTAAAAAGCAATGTAGCCTACAGAGATCGTTTGAGGTGGAGCGTAATGTAAAATACATTTTAGACGCCTTAATATCTTATCTAACAATACATCTGTGAACCTATATCTGTATGACCTAACAGGCACTGCAGTATGATCTAATGATTCTCCGACGCTGCACCACAAGTCCACACTGGGTTGAAAACGTGCGTACACGAGCTGAGACCTGGCGTGGGATTTGAGCGTACCCTCCGCTCACGTCCAAATTGATAAGTGCCGAACTTTGCGTGGAAATGACCGTACACCCATTTTTCTGTCGTACGTACGTTTGATAAGTGAGGGCCATTGTGTGCAATCGTAGACAGGTATGCATGCATATTCACAGCCATTTAGTCATAAAAAATACACATGTGTGCAAGTGGTTATAACAAAATGTCATAAATTAAAAGGTTTTAAATAAGAAGTTGTATGAGTGGATTCATACAGTAAGCGGAGCCTTTGTTTTCTTATCGAGATATTTAAGATTCAAGGCTCTGGTTGCTGTGAGTGTTACTGCACAAGAATATGTTTGTGTGGATGTTTCCTGTGTGCTTGTCAAGCTGATAAATGGATATAATTGATGAGGTGGATTCACCCTGTAAAGTGATTTTTGTGAACAGTATATTTTTTCATTTAAACTGAAAGAAATGAGTAGGTTTCCTCATCTGAAAACACAGTATGATCCTAAAAATCATCAAAAAATGAGACCCCTATTTCTCTTTTTCATTGGCCAATATAACATAGCAGGAGGTTCTGCACAGCACGCCTCAGCGTAAGATAACCGGAAGCATTTATTCAAACTTGTTGACATTTCATTTTATTTTGTTATCGAAAAACACATTCAGACGGATTTGCCATACCTGGAATCATCCACGTCTTGAGATCCTCTTGAATGCTTCTGTACATTGAACTCAATGCATTAGTGCAGAACATTTTAACTTTGTGGGATAGTTTAACTACTAAGCATTTTCTATGTTAAATAAAAGTTAAGCGGGTTTCCGTCATCCAATGACACAAAGGAGATCTCAGCCACGATTAGTTATTTCATGGATTTCACCATTAAGGTAAACAAGACTGAGAGGCAACAATTACTGTAGGAGTCGACCTTGTGCTAAGAAGAGCATTAACCCCGACCTTAGCTGCTTGTCTTCAGGTCAGTTTTGTCGATAACACTTACCTTCACCATTTCCCTGCTCTGAGAAGAAGACCACAACTGTCACTGCTTGATTTGGATCCATTTTGTCCATATATATACAGCATCAATACAAATATATATTTTGTATGTTGTTTGTACAAGTGGAGCAATGTCATTGTTAAAATTGCTGGCAGGCTGTTTTGTAATAGTGTTGTCGAAAGTGTCTTTTCTTTATCAGTAGACAGTAACAAATACAGTGATGTGCATACATTGTTTACATTAATATATTTTCTACTCTCTGCCATCTAGTCCTGTATCATATGAACAAGCCTGCAGTTGTACATCAGCTTTTTTGTCACTTTAGGTAAGAATACAGTGATTGCCTTGTCTCTGTTTGGAGATAACATTTGTTTGTGCTGCTTAACTGCCTGACTCCCTGCATGTCTGCAGAAGAAGCCAGCATTTAAAAAGATAACAGCTCCTCTAAGTCACTGCTTGTTTTCCCCCCAGTTAGCTTTCCTCTTAACACCACTCTGATTTATTCAAATACCCACACACCAAAATGTACTTGTCATCACATGTGTGAGTGCATGTGTTTGAGTTTTTATGCTATAGTGTTTATGTGTATGTGTGTGTGTGTGTGTGTGTGTGTGTGCGCGCTGTGTTTTTGCTTTGTGTTTGAAGCAGGGATAGACCCCGCCCTCGGTAGGGAGAAGTTACCAGAGAAGAGGCATTCCTCACGACAGCAAAACGCATTAAAGATTGCCATGCACTGCTGATAATTAAAAGTGCACATAAATAATATAAATTCCATACATACATGTTTTGGACCTTTCTATTGGAGGGGCATGTGGTCGCATTGGGGGTGGAGTGCCTAGATCCTTCCACTTGATTCTTTGGACGTGATAAAAAAAAATCTCTTACAATTTTACCAGGGGGCTGGCAGAAAAAACTACTGGTGAAAAATTGGGCCATTTTCATTAACACATGGAGCTCAGTTCAAATGTATGGACATTTCCGGAGTTTGGGGTATCGATGCTTCACTGCACACGTCCACAAGTACATTTAACTGAAAAGAAACATTCCATTTAAATCTTGATATGTCACTCTTTGTTTCCGCAGCACCCATGTGTGCCACAGTTTTGCTCTGTTTGATGGAGCTCCATACCCCACAGGAAGTGTCTGTGAAGGGTAGTGAAGTAGTGCAGCGGAGCAGCTGGATTTGCAGGATCACAAATAGAGAAGAAAACTAATAGATCATACAAACAACAGTTTACATTGCCTTTCTGAGATTGATAATGTAGATATTATGATGGGATATACAAACTGTAAAAATGCTCAAAGTGTTCCTGTGTCTGACTTCCTGTTCAGGCCATCTGCTTTGTTAATGTGCTGAATGAAGGCTACAGCATATATAGACTTGGTGAGTATTTTTTGTAAAGCAGAGCTAAGTGGTGCTTGTGGGACACCTCACACTTATTCTTAACAATACGCAATAGTTCCTACTATATTCTCATACATTATTGATCAGCAAAATGTCAGAACATTAAAATATGCATATATGAAAGAAAATGGTATCATACACCTTGCACAGTGTTCTTTAGATTTCACTATTTTAAGGCCATACTGTAGAAATTAAAAGAACTCTCTCTACTCTCCGTCTCACAGATGTATGCCTAATCACTGTGAACACAGCGGTCGCTGTAAACAGACGTAGGACAGTTTCAGCTGTAGCTGTGATGGAACAGGATGCACATGAGAGCCATCTGCTACACATGTAAGTATGTCAAGGTGTCTATGCACCACTTGTTTCTGTTTCTTTTTGGGTCTGTTTGATTTGGCTTTCCTGTTATTTTTCTCCTTTGAGTGATTTAGCTGTTACCTCTTTCCAAAGATTGAGCAGACGGATTCATGAACTTTTGAAGCGTTCACAGGCTGGGCTGTTCTCACTGCTTTGTGTGTTTTGTTCTGGCCTAAGAAGAAGCCATCATGTGAGGGCTACAAGCACGTGGGGAGGTCCTTTGACACTCATTGGATCGACCCTAACGGCAGTGGACCACTCGGCCCCTTTAAAGTCAACTGCAGGTAGGGAACGGCTTTTCTGCCTCTACAGGCTCTTATCTCTGTATGGTACATGAATGTGTGTGCATGCAAGTTTATATTTGTGACTATGTATCATATTGTCCAGCCTCAGTGACCTGTGAGGGAATTCTTAACCCCAGACAACAACACTCTTAACCTTCCATACCTGGGGTTTCTATGGCAACACAGTCAAAGTGACTGACATTTAACGCAGCCGCACATAAACACTCGTACCCAAACACCCAGAATAAACAAATGAAACCAACCAGTAATGCAAACCTAAGAGTGCTCAAATTGCTGAGTGACACTTACTCACACAAATACATACACATACTTTACTCCATAATACACACTCACACACACACACGCACACACACACAGACACACACACACACACACACACACACACACACACGCACACACACACACACACACACACACACACACACACAGCGACAGCGTGGGATAACTAGATAGTGTGCCACAGCAGAGCACACAGGCAGAGCAAAGGCGAGACTTTTAATGAAATGTCACTGCACTCCTCTGGCTGGCCCTTTAGTCACGCTGAATAACACTCACACACACACCTCACAAATGTGAAGAGTTTCCCTTTCTCCTACACATACACACACTTAAGAGAGCTGAATTTCTCGCACACACACACCCACGCACACACACGCAGACACACACACACATTCCCTGACTGACAGTGTGAATGAACAGAATGATGTCTGAGTGACTGGTCCATGCTGCTATTAAACCCTAGAGTCTCATACAGTAGCTGTAACCTAAAGATTTCACAGAAAAAATGTCACTTCCATGATAGTCAAGCTGCAATTTATTCTATGAACGTGTGTGTGTGTGTGTGTCTGTGAATAATGATAAATGAGTATCTTGTAGAGTTTTTTGTGTGCTAAAATAAAATAAATGTCATTATTTAAAAGAACAATGGAAAAGGGTTTTAAAAATACATAGGAAGCTTATCTTTTTAAAGAGTTTTCCCCACTACCCTCATGAAGACCAGTTTCTAGCTGAATGTTTGCAGCCATTTATCTTCTTGCTTCACTAGAACAAAATATTCTGTTGTGTCAGAACACTTTCTTTGGTCTTTGCTCGTCATTTTTTTCTTAATCCAACTTGCAACACAGCGTTACCCTGTAGTGAATTCCTAAAGCACAATAATATAATTTATTGATTGTTTCCTGTTTTTTGCCCTGTTTTTTTCTACATGCAGTCTTTCTAGTGAGTGGTTGTAGATCACATATATCACTCTCAGTAAAAAAAGAAAACTACGGCAGTTTTTTAACAATGTGTGCGAGACTGCTGTGTGACATAACTTCCTCTCTGTTCCTCCTAATTTAAATAATTCTCCTGTTCCATTTTCCGCTTCCCTGAATCCCTTGAAGTTAATTTAAAACAACATATCAGTGCAAGTTGCTTCATTTTGCTGTTAAATAATTTGTTTTCACACCAAATGGACCTGTCTGGCTGAATACGGTATACTGAAGAAATACATCTGTGTGCTTGTTTCCAGATGACAGCCATCACCACCAGTGCAGGAAGCTGTGAGCGGCAAATCGCCTACAGCTGTTGCATGTCCAGACTGCTCAACACTCCAGGTAAGAGCTGAGGATGGCATCTTTATTCACCGCTGACTTTTAAACAAGCACGCTGAGACAGGCAGGATGTTCTTTCTGCCACACAGTCAGGATTTGATGGGACATTAATTTAAACAACTTCCTCCATTCATCTCCCTCTGTGGGGGCGAAGAGACAAATCAAACAGGGGTGGTATGGACATGATAACTCGAGATGTTTGGAAAAATGTTAGCTTCACTTACATGCAGATGTGTTTTTAGAGATCAATTCAAGCTTAATCATCATTAGATGACTGCCAATGGATTTCAGGATTGCATTACAGTTGATTGTGTTCTGCCTCGTTTGCTCTAACATTGACGGTTGTCCTGCATACAGACAATGCCAGTGAAAACTCTAGTAGAAGATTAATAACCAATTTAAAGATTAACAACCAATTAATGCACTGTCAAGACCAAAATCTGGTCTCATGTCGTCAAATGTTGCATTAAATTGCAGAATTGGGAGAAAGAGAAAAATGTACCATTATTAGTTCAAAAATCAGGATAAAATATTTAGGTTAAATGTTTTTTCAACCCTCCGGTGGTCCCAAATGTATTTAAATCAACACAGAGCAGCTTTAAAACTTGTTGCGACTCAACAACTTACTGATATCCATCTGTATGTGTGAGCTGTGCACTTCACCCTGTCTTTACCTCAACATCAACTTCAGGTGATAGTACAGACACAGAAAACAAAAATGAGTTGTGTCCTAACTCATTTTTGCAGTTGATTAACTTGGATTAAATTTATTTGGATTAGACTTCGCTAGATTCTGTCTTTTTGGCTGTTATGTTCTTAAGTAAAGCTAAGGAGGGATTTTTGTCAGTGTGGTTTGGATAGGCTGGCTTGTGAGATGGTGGTGTTGTGTTAGGTTTGCCCTGGATTAGCTCTGTGTGATCAGTGCGGTGGTGGGTTTAGTGGAGTTTCAACAGGATTTAGAACAGTTTGTATGCAACAGAGAAGAAAGTTTGGAGATAGTCTGCATCAACACTTATTATTATGTCTAATAGCTTCTAGGAAAAAGACGTGTGTAGGTTTGGGCATAACATTTTTCACAGTGCTGTGATTTTGTTATGAGAAAGACAAGCTCGTTGTCATTGTTAAAGCAGTTTCTGTTATTTGTATCTTTTTTTTCTCTGGTTAAGACTCACATAAGCACACATACAGATTATTAAAACATATAGATAAGACACATACAGACACATTAGAGTTGGCTTCATAAAGACAAGACACTCAGGGATTGGATTGACTGAGATGAGATAGAGGGAGGGAGAAAAGGATTGTGCGATTGTTTGATTTATTTCACCGCTTGTGTGTGTTTGAGTGTGTGTGTGTGACATAATTGATTGAGTTGTAATAAAGCAGAGGGTTGTTGTAACAGAACACATTTTTGCCATTAACCGCAAAAATAGTAATAAGCACATTAACTACACTAAAAAATGACAATTCCAAAGATACTGTGTACATACTAACACACACTTTAATATGTTGCTCCAGCTCACAAATACTTCTGTATGAGCACACACACACACACACACGCACACACACACACACATACACACACACACACAAACACAATGGCACACTAATACACCCTGTCAGTCAGTCCTTTATTAATGCTTTACTCCCACTTCACTACCTCGCAAGTTAGAGAAATCCAATTACCAGTGTAGAATGACTGAGGAAGTAGAAATAGGAAAACGCATTTACTCCAAAATATGCTTCATAAATTAGCTGTCATCCTTCATCAAATTATACTGTCAACAGCAGTTTATCTGCGCACAACAGACACACACACACAAGAAACACACACACACACACACACACACTATGCATACTTGCTACTCTTCCATGTCCAGTATTTTTCCCATACCGATCTCATCTATTGCACTAGTGATGGCATTTGAGAGATAAACAGAGCGTTAAATGGGAATCATATTCTGCCACCAGTGACCACTAATTTAGATCTGGGGCCATAATTGATCTAATAGCCTGACCCCTTCCTCACCTCTTTTGCATATTCTGTCCTTTTGAATGATTTTATCCCAGTCCTGCATTAGCTCATGGATAACATAGAGGGAGAGCTTGATGCAGACGCATGCAGTAAAACTCACACTCAAAGACTGCTTGACTGTGCCATGTCTTTCATTACCCGACTAATGTTCTGGTTACACTGTCATTAATTTGTGAACATACTCCAGGCTAGAATCAAGTCCGGGGCTGACAGAGAACAAGAGCTAATATATCGCAAGACAAGAGAGAGAAGAACTATCACCGGAACCTCAGGCCAGAAACAAGTTTCTCTCCCTCTCTTCTCTTCTCCTCACCACACGTCGCCTCTCTCTCTTTCCCTTTGCTTCCCCCTGTAGACAAGACGCTAATTAAGGCTAAATGATGGTCTCTATCTTTCCCTGCTTTCAATGCACTAGTGAGAATCTGCCTTCGTTCAGGGTTGCAGGAGGCTTTTTTGACTGGAAGCAGAGGAGGTTGTTCACTCGGTTTGAGGCCCATGTATAAAGTTAGGCTTTTTTATAGCACAGGAAATTAACAGATGAAATAGACCTGGAACCTTTCTACAGCCTTTCTACTTTTTTTTTTCTTTTTTTCGGGGGCTCAAAGGGAAACAGCAGGCCTGAGTGAGTGCAGGGGCTATTTCTTGTATTGTGTCAGAGAGAGTGGACAAAAAAGAGAGCAGCCACAGAGGAGCCAGTATAATATGTGCTCTGTGGTTGCTGTTCCTGCTGTAATGCGTCATTGCTCCGGATAATGCTGTCTTATGTTGTGTTGACAGAGTCATGTGTCTTATCCCTGCACCACGTCTGTCTGTCTACCTGAGAGCAACACTTACCGTACACTTACAGCTCACAGTCACACAGGAAGAGTTTAACACTTCACAGAACATTAAGTTGGAGTAATAAGGTGTTTGTATAGAATGATCTCTTTCTTCTCTCTTATTTCCTCTAAAACACTTATATTTCCTGGAATATTCTCTTTTTGTATAGTGCTCCCACAGCCTCTTAGCCACACATTATCATGAGAGTCCGAAGAGTGTACCTGCATATCTGTCTCATGGCAGTGAAGTGTGAGATTTGAACAAAACAACTCCAGCCGCTAGTGAAGCTTTAATGACTTGAAAGTTTTCAAAGCCTCCATGTCTTACACTCAGTGTGTGTGTAAGAGTATGTGTGTAGGTGTGTCATTGCGTGTGCATACTGGCTCTGACACAGAGTGAGCTGTCCATGCCTGCTGGCCACTGGCTGCAGCGTTCCCTCAGCATGTCAAATAGTCTCTGCTCCCAGTCAGCCCAGTGTTGAGCAGAGAGCACATAATCTGTTTTAACACTAGCAGAACCAAGAAGAAGCCCTCTTTGAATTCTTCCGAGCAGAAACCAGCAGTCCAACATTAAATTCATATATGTTTGTTTACAACACCTGAATTCATCTCAATACCCTTATTTTAGTGTTAGTGATGAGCTTTTTTCTAAAAAAAATCTAGATCATTTTAAAAGTATTTGGCCTTGGATACATGCAGGCACACAACACAGGAAAAACACATTTTAACTCATTTTGACTCCCTGATGAAGGCTTGGTGATGAAGCTCCACATAGCCTTGCTAACATTAAATTGCTAAGTATTGATAGCAATTGGCTAATGAGTTTGTTACTGCCATTGTTTGCATAACAGTCCCAAATGAGACATACAATTTCTTAGTGATTGTGAGTATAAATCGACATAGCTGCCAATAAGACGAGAAAATAAATTCACAGACAGGAAGGACCTTTCTAGAAAGAGCAAGAAAACAGATTATGTGTCCCATAATGTCTCTCAAGCAGCATCAATGCAGTTACGCAAACATCCACACAAAGGTCTCTGCTATTTTCTTTGTTTTATTCTCCTCCTTCCATGTATACGTTTCTTCTATTTTTATCTCCTCTGAAACGCTCTGTGCTGTGAGGGGGCTTTAATCACAACAAATGTTACATGCTTGCACAAGAGGTGGGAGTGTGCCTCGCTTCTTTTGCCTCATGGATATCTGTGCGCCTTTACAACTATACATCCTTGATATCACTTAAAAAGACAATACTTTCCAGTTTACTTTTCATTTTGTTTTCGGCACAGTGGTTAAAATCATCTGTTAGTTTAGACATGTTTTGGTTTCCCCTTTCAAACATTATCCAGAGCTTAAACTGGTGAAAGAATCTGTTCTTACTGATCCTTAAACATGAACATGATACTGCATAAACATAGTTCAGTAAGTTGAGTTGCAGTTTTAGTACTTTGTAGTTTGGCACTGTCAAATGACAGAGTTTGCAGCAGGGTCCACACATTCTCACATCACACTGATCATATACATCCTGACGTGTGCATTAAACACAGCATATGCAACATTTTAGTACCTACGTACCGTTTATAAATGAGCCACCCGGGGATTAGCTTTGCAGTTTATACCATGATAGAAAAGAAAACAGCAGTGGTTGTTCTGCATCACCTGTATGCAGAATTGGAATTAAAATGAAGTGGTAGTTTTACCCAAGGGTATTTTTTGTGCTGTTTACTCGGTTTGCTGAATAGTCGTGTGGTTTTTGTGCCAAAAGGCAAATTTGAAAAAGAGAGGGAGAAGGGGAGAATTAGAGGAGGAGATGTGAGTTGGATGGATGCTGTGATATTCATGAAATCATTAGAAAGAGTAACAGCTGGACACCCACAACCATCTGCAACATGTTTCACCTCTCTAAACAAGACTGTTTAACCTCTACCACAACACAAACACCCACACAAGCACACACACACGCACGCACGCATACACACTCACACACACTTTATATCAAATACTGCACATACACCACTCCATCTGAACCTCTTTCTTCCCCACACACAATCTGATCTGAACACCTCTTTCACACACAAACATGCACACACACACAAGCACGCTGAACCTTCTCGCCCCCACAAGCCCTTCATTTTCCAGTTTTGTAGGCAAGCAGCAGTGGCCAGTTTGTCCTCCTCACAAGGGTCACCAACCCAGGGGGAGAGAGCTCTCTGTCTCTCCTCTCGGCTGCCTGGATGACTGGAGCGCAGGCTGGAGATAAATACTCGAAGAGAGAGGGAAGAGAGGGAGGAAGAGGGGTCAACAGGGGGGAGTAAGAAACAGGGAGAATGAGCACAGATGGGTGGGAACAAGGGAGAGAGGCATACAGAGCGGGGAAATGAGGAGAGGAGGGAAAGGATGGAGCTGGGTCAGAAAAGCAGCATGAAGGGTGGAGGTGAAGATGAGAGCGGGGAATCAATGTGCAGCAGGGAGGAGAGAGGGGGTCCAGTGAACCACAGCGTGATGAATCACGATGTTAGCGTATAAGATGGATGTTACGAGAGGGCAGGCTCGGCTTGTCGAGAGCAGCTTTTGTCAGAATGCAACAAACAGGCACAGAGAGAAGAGAAGGAACAGTGGAATTAAAGGCCTGATGTATTTCTATAGACATATCTGAGGAAAAAGCAGGAGATGATGAAAGGAAGAGACAGGCCACACTTGCTTAATCCTTTTTGATTTATGTAGCACTGTGAAAGGCAATTCCTTCAGCTAAGGATTCCAAGATTTCAACCTGCCTTTCATGCAGCTGCACTCAATTGCTCAAGAAAGTGCTTAACATGCAGTTTCCCTCCATTCTGTCCTTCTATCTCTGTCTCACAAACATATGAGAACGCACACACAGATCATTTAGCCTGACCAAGGCAGGAGCCATATTCAATTTAGAGTGTCAGCTCCTTACACAACTTTCCTACAACCTTGACGTGACCACGGCAATAACGCTACCAACATAAAGCTTATAGGTGAAAGGTGATGAGAACATGAAATGACTTAAGCTTTCAATTGGGCATGGGAACAGAAACATAGGTGTTTGGTGAGTTCATCTTGACACTTCCTTGGCCCTTGCACGCTTTGAAGAGGTGTGCTTCAGCACGATACAGTTCGGGCAAGAGCACAGGTAGGAACACAACATGGACAGCCTCTGATTATCGAGGAATCCCGGAGTATTATTGCTGTATCTGACTAATATAACTCAAAATAAGTTTAAAAGATAGTAAAGTAGCTGTCATGTTCTCTGTGTTGTTTTTAGATGTGCGGACGCAGACTCGACCATCTGTCGCTTTTATAAAAAAATGAAATAAAAATCAGATCTGCTTGTCTTGTACACTAAGCACACATCATAATTACATAAAGCCATGCATGTGTTGTATTACAACATTATGTGCAAAAGGTAACCGTGCTCAGGCCCTGTTAGTCCTGGAGCAGTGTGAGTGCAGGCCAGCGGGGCAATGGGGGGCAATCGTGCTTAAGCACTGTATGGGACAAGCTGGATCTAGTGTGAGTGCGTCCCTTAGTGTATCTGTCTTTTTCTAAAACAGGTACACCCTGTGTTTTTTTTTAAAGAAGAGTTCTTCAAGCTCTCATCTGTGTCTGTTTGATCAGCTGAACCCATCCGAACAACCCCCCCCCCCCTTTATTTTTCCTTTTTCCAGCACACTTGTTTCAAACCCCTGTGGTTTTAAATTATGCAAATTGTGTCTGTGGTTCAGCCGTGTTTAGGGCTGCTTCTCTCAGCCCAGACTAATCCCATCCAATTACAGGAGCAGAGACTTTGAGGCCATCTGAGAGCGCTCCTTTTGCTCACATAGGTACGTGTCAACCCAGGACAGCAGCTCAGTTCATAAATTGTGAGTCCTCAGAGGATCAACCCCAGGTCAGACAACAGAGGTGCTGAATTCATGACAATCACTGTTTCCAAAAACTTAGGGGCTTTCATAGAGGCAAAAACGTTTATTGCTCTTAAATAACACAGGCCTCTTGCGTTGACCTCATCTCTTTAGTCCCTGAATAATCTCAGGATCAAATTCACTGACCGCAGAGCAACTGTTTGACATTTTGGGGAAAACACTTGGTTACTTTCTTACTGAGAAGATCGATACCACTCTCATCTTGGCCAGGTGTGCAAATAATAAGCTCGAATTTCTTTGGTTTTTGCACTTCATAAGAAATAAAGAAGTAAAGTTTTGGTGTTGAAAAGGCTTTGTCACTTAAAAGCCTAGAGTCTCAGGCTTTGATTTATCCGGAGGTTGGGAAAGGTGTCAGTATTGATAAGAGATTTATTAAGAGCTTTTCAAATTTAGAGTTAACGTTTTCTTTTCAAGTACATACTGAATCTCCATGTACTTCTCTATATAGTGAAGCATTGTCCTTTACAATAGAAGTTCATAATTATTCATTTATTTCTCCTGTTCTGCTTCTCTTCAGATCATTTGTGTCAATACTTTGTTGTCTCTCACATTGCTTTGCTGTTGACTTGTATAAACCACCTTTCATGTCTGTGATGAGGTTGTTTCTTTATAAGCTTTCACTCCACGTTTTTATTGTCATTGAATAAGGACCTTCAACTACTCACTGAGAGAGTGTTTTGTTTGGTACATGGTGGGTTTTGTGCCTTGCGTGGTGGAAAATAGTAACCGCTAACAACACTGAGAATCATTATATAGTGAGACTCCGAGATGCAAACATGCAGCAACATTACGCACTTACAAAACGCGCCACAACAGGACTTGATGTTATCATAAAGTTTTTAACCTTTTCAAAAAGGTGGTGCTGCTGTGTGTACGGTTTATAAAGACAGAAGCACTGGAATGATCCCCCCCAAAAAAGACTTTGAGAAAGAAAAGGGAAAATACATGTTAAGTAAGACACAGAAGAGAAAAACAAGGAAGGAATAGGAACATGAAAAGTTGTTAAAAAGTATGTGATAGTGGATCTTTCCACTGATGTTTCCTGCGGTGCTCCTCTGCAGGAGGTTATACAGAGGCGACTGATGTTTCTGCACAACTCCTTCTTACTGCTGCTTTTATGGCAGTTATGGAATCATCATAATCCATTTTCAGGTTGCATTGCAAGACTCATGCCATGCAGTGGGCTGTAAACTGAGATTAGACTCAGCAAGATATGAAGGCGGCTCTGTTCATGCAAATGTAGATGGGACGTAAGCAGAGTGACATTTTTAGGGGCCAGATCCTTCAAAGGACATGATGTACAGTACATTGGTTTTGGCCTTTCATGAAACCTGAACTTTTTTACTAAATGTGGATTCCCCTTAGCTTTTGTTGTAAGTTTCCAAAGCTATAGGTGCATTTTAGCAGTCTGTAGTAGATAATGAAGTCAGAAACTAAGTGACAGAAAGGACCACAGATGTACAAACAAACAATTGCGATACACTCAAACAAATTGATACCAATAATGGACAATTCAAATCAATGGGAAATATATCTTGCAATACTCTTTTTTTACCATAAGGGGGTGCTGTTTGCTTTTGCCATCTCTTGTTTTCCAACATTACGTGTGTTGCACCAGTAGCTGAACAGACGTGCCAACCTGGCGCGAGTGACAAGCAAGGAAAGAAGATAACAGAGAAGATAAAAATAGTGTGAAAATACTGCAAGAGACTTTTGAATCACACAAATAGTACAAGTAATGGGATGCAGCTCGTTAAACAGCGTCACATATCGAGCTAGAGACAATAAAAAGCTGGTTCAGTGTGTCATGCCCCAACTTTAACTTACACTTATAGCGTCAAGGATTACTCGGTCATGAAGAAAAAATACGAAAAAGATATCTATACAACATTTTAAATGGACTGAAGCCTGTATATATATAGCCCTTTTTAGTCTTCTGACTACTCAAAATGCTTTTTACACCGTAGGTCACACCTACACATTCATACTGATGGCAGTTGCTACGATGTGAAGTATCAATCAGAATTAACTAATCCCACTCCATCGACGAAGCAGCGGGAGCAATTTGGTTTTGAGTTGACCTTCCAGTTGAGAGATGACCGACACTACCACTGAGCCACATCCACCCCAAATTACATTTTTATAGTCAAAGAATTGAAATAAAAGAATCGTATTCATTCATAGCTCGACTTCAGTCTCAGATCCACAAAAAAAAAAACTAAAATCATGTTGTGATAAAGCCAATTTCAAACACATACATGTGATACATATTGAACTATGGACCCATGAACTGGTGTCGTCAAAATTAGGGCACATTTATTCTACAGTGAGCTAATGCTAAATGTGCACATGCTTTCGTTAACATTCTCACTCCCTATTAAATGAAAAAAAAGAGCCTCTCTAGAGTGGTGCAACCTTGTCTGTCTCGCCTTTGTTTTTCAAACACTGTTTTCAAAGGAAGCGGCCCTTGAAATGAGACACAGCCGGCATATCTGGGTGTGTGCTCTTCTACAGTAGCATGCATGCATGTCTTGATGTACAAGCCGCTCAGCGTTTATGCACTCACAGTGACTATGCTAGCATTTAAGGATACTTGTCTGTGTCTCCCAGCTTGCCCTGGGCCACCCTGTGATGTTCAAATCTGTGTATCATCTGTCATTTAGCCTTCTACCCCTGTGGCTCTAAGAAGCCTTCCGCCTGCTTTTCCCACTTCACAATGCTTCCAGTACAATCAAGCAAGTTAACAGGATCACATAACATGGCATGGCTTTTGTGACCACCAACGGCGGATTTTTGCTTTGTTGTTCGGACGTCCTGTGTCTGCCCTTTGAAATGTTGGAATTTCTAACTGTCCTTCTCTCTGTTTTATGTCGTTCGACATCACGCTTTTGTGTCTATTTGTATCTCTTAACTATCCAATTACATTTTTTGGAGAGGAGTGCACATCCTCATCCTCATCCAGCAGAGTATCTCCGGTGATAGTTCAGACAGCACTTTCAATTTTAAGAACCACAATTGGATGAGTTGTCATGTTTACTCTGATGTCAAAGAGATGAGTTTCTAATTTGGCGCTGCAACTTTTTCCATATTAATGAACATATTTTGATGGATCTGTGCAATTCATATCTTGGCACACTCTCAAAGAATGCAAAAAAAACAAACTCTAATTGGCATTTTCAGTCTTTTTTTGCTTCAAAATATGTCAGTTTCACTGATTACACTGATAGTGAAAAATGTGTGAAATAAACAGATGCCAGCAGTCAGTACAGTTACTAAAACGACAGAAGACATTTCTACTGTTTCTCATGATTGCACATTTAAACAGCTTTTGACACATTATCCTCACATTTATATAAATGAGTGAATAAACATTTTTAAGAGCCAAGTTTTCCTGGAAAACATTCAAAGGTGTTTCTCCTGGTGATGTGATGTTAAAAAAGATTGTAGAAACATTTACTGCTTTCATAATGAGACTTTTGGCTCTCTTTTAACGCTAGCTGTGTAAATTGATTTCACTTTTAAAAATGTTCCTAGCCATCCGCATGATTTGTCCGTGTGGAATTTAAGTGGTTTCACAGATTTCACTGATCATTAACTTTAAGACAGTCTGACTTTCCTCCAAGTAAGAAAGCACAACATGCTCTCTAAGACATATGATCCATTTGAAGCCTTTCTGAAGGACGGATTGAAGTTGTGTTGACAGCATCTTACTTTTCCCAGACAGTTTGAAGAATCCCAGTTCTTCTTCCTGGGAGCGATAGCTTAGCTGCACAGATTGCCGAGGGAGGTGATTAATTGTAAAAGGCAGAGATTGGAAATACTTCTCTCTCTCTTTCCTTCCCCCACGGTGGTAAACTGTGGATCGTTGTATGGTGTTTCAGTTTCTGTAGAGTGTCAGAGAAGAGGAGGCTGGCAGAGCAGACTATCATGGAGAGATTGTCACCCTAAAGGCCCCGTGCTTCATCTCAATAAGCCCCCCAAAGTCTCCCTTCAGCTCCAGAACAGTTGGAAATAGAACTTGGGATTTGTGTGTGTTTCTGTTGGCGTGGTGCTACAAGTGTATGTTTGATAACTTGCCGAAACAAAAAAAGATCTCAGCCAAAGTGAGAAGTCATGTTTCATTGTGTCAAACTGACTGCAGAGGACAGAAATGGAGAAAATAAAAATGCTGTGCTGCAAGTAGGTGATGTAAAAACAAAAATCTGATCAGGAAGAAAAGAAAAGAAGGTGTAGAAGCATTGAAGCAACAATAATGTAACTTTTCCACCTTTAAATAGTAGTTTGTAAGTAGTCTTACAACAGTGCAGTGGCACCTTGTGGGCGCCAAAGCAAATCAAACCAAATTGCTTTAAATGTACAATGTGTAGTATTTTATTAGAATGTTTACACGACAATATCCCAATTAATTAAAAAATTACTAAACCTATGTTTTATATATTTTTTGTTGTCGGGTACTTACAATACCTCAAATATTTCCAACATTTATCAAAGCCAGATAGAGCCGTCATTTTATAGTTGTTACCGGACATTTCTCGGCATGGTGGCCGCCATGACACAATGTGTTTATCATTGCCTTGGAAACCGCTACTGAAAGCTGCCTTACTGTTGCTGTATGTGCTGCTGTAGTAAAAACGTCATGTCAATTATAGTTGGATACATCGTTGGTAAACATACTCTCTTCCTCTTAAGTTCTGGACTCCACTATCTGGTCATTTTTGCCCATTCGTCTTGACCACGGTCAATTCACAGTTTCTTTTCATCGGGTGTGTTTCCTCATTTTTCTCGATTTTTTTAACTTCTCAGCCCAATATGACTGAATTCATTGAACCTTATTGGTGTAAAGTTTCAAACATGATGTTTCCGTAGAGTGAAAATACAATCACAATTTGCTGTAAGAAGAAGAAAACAAGCAGCATCAAGTGTGTGTTGCTGTGCCTTGTGAGTAGAGAATCTACCATAATCGTCTCCCAGACACCTTCACTGTGATTTAAAGGGATACTTCACCCATTTGCATTAAGCTTTGTATCAGTAGTAAACTTGTGTTTTTATTGAATGGTCTTGCATCCAGCCCTCATTTCCCCCTGAGACGGGAAAAATCTGTATTTTCTTTTCTGAGATGCCTCCGCAATAGACGCAAAAATCGTCATATTGCGTCACTCGCGGAGGTTGTTGTTAGCAGGGTAAAACTACATTGCTAGTTCCTCATGTTTTCAACCACTGAAGCTACAGACCTATCACAGATCAGTGGGCGGGGCTTCACTGCCAGAATCGAAACTTAACATCCGCCATCTTGCTTGAAGGCTATGCTACCAGGCTCTATTTAGAAATCTAATATCTGCCGACAATGGTGAAAAAAGTATGTTTCAACTTCAAACTGATATGGATGAAGGGGATTTTGAAGGTCTTGTGCTCGAATCGGATGTTCGTGGCTCTTTCTACGAGCGGCCCGCAATATTGCTGCCAGCTGCCTTCTGCAGACAGACAGCGCCTGAACAGGGACCCTGAGCCGGGCTCAAGCTGGGTGTCTCTATGGATATAGATCTTATGGACCGAGAATGGCGAAAAACGTATGTTTCAACTTCAAACTGATATGACTGAAGGGGATTTTGAAGGTCTTGTGCTTGAATCGGATGTTCGTGGCTCTTTCTACGAGCCGCAATATCGCGGCGAGCTGGCTGCTGAGTGCCAACAGGCAGGCTAGCTAGCCTAGCATGCTAGGTCCGCGGCTGTGAGAGAAAAGAATGAGCCGGGGCAGACTTGTGTTGTCGGTGCTGTGACTGTTTGCCTATGGACACAGACATAGAGTCTGTTTTCTGCCAGGAATTTCCAAGATGCCAATTCCTTCTGTAAGAAATCTCTGAATCAGTTGTGGAAAGGGCTGTATTATTGTTGTGAATGTCCGCTAGTAATGCTGCATTCAGGTGCTGCTCGGGTGATCCAAGTTTCCGAGTTGGGAAGTCGTTCTTCCGACTTTCCAACTCTGAGAAATCTTATTGTCAAGTTATATTTAAGCAAAATGTTGATGTGCAATACGTGCATGAATAAAAAGTATGTTAACAAAACACAAAACCGACTTGAGCAGGTGTTTCATGTGCATTTTACAACTCGAAATGTCATTTTTCCGATACCACATGAATGCACCTCTCCTTCAGCGGGAGTGTCCTGCGGTGCTGTGCATTCTGGGAGTTGTTGTCTCTAATGCACATAAGGCAAAAAGACACTTTCTGCCTTTTCTCGGTCAAGAAGGCACCAATTTCAAAATTTATTTCACATTTCTACTACATATATGACCCAATTTCACTACAGATTCATGTTTCAACGGGTGAAGTATCCCTTTAATATCAGTACTTCTCTTTTCTTCTATCAACCCTCAGTCCAATTACTGCATGCTTTCTTTCACATCTTCCTCCCTCTAACTCTCTCCGTCGCTCACAGATATGATTTCTGTTTACTGTTAACAGTCTGTCAGGTCATGACAGCCCATATTTTTAACGCGTCATTGTTCTGTCTCTCGTGAAAAGCTCATCTGTCTTGTGTAAGGATATTGTTTGCAGTACACATGAAGACACTATTGTTCATTTGCAAGCATGTGTCTTTATGTATACTGTTTACCAAGCATGGGCTCTGTCGTTTCAATAAACAAGTGCTGTTTTTCTCTCTCAGTTGTTTAAGAATATCTTGTTTCTCTTACTGTTTTTTGATATTAACTTGGAAGTGGGCGTTGTACAATTCTACAATTCTACAATTCACTTAGCAGACGCTTTTATCCAAAGCGACGTACATCAGAGAGTAAGAACAACACAAGCAAGGATCAAGGAAAAATAATCTCATGCATGTGGTTGAGATAGTTTGCTGAAGTGTTCAGGTTTGATGAGTGCATCACAACTTCTGACAGCCATTTTGTCCTTTATTCAGAGAGAGAGAGAGAGAGAGCAGTATTTTGGCAAAATAAAAAACATAAATGTCAAGAAAATATCTTGCTATAAAGAAGGCCCATGATACACAGGAGCAAATAACATTAACCATACATTTAAAGCTATCACACGAAGTAAGCTAGTGTCTTATACTTTGAAAAAATAAAAACATTTGATAAAGACATTAAGATTAAAGTCGATAGTGAATGACAAGGAATTATAAGGAGTAATCTGGAATAGAAAAAAACACCTGTTTCAGTAGCTTCCAAGTTCTTAAAGGGGATATACTGTAATACAGATACTATAATTATACAATTAGTTAAGTAACGAGCTCTTCCCTTGATGACACCATATAAGCAAACAGAACGTAATGCTTATTAATTCAGTGTTTGGCATCCGCCGTTTTTTATCCGTAGCTCCACATGTCAAGCTATCGTTGGGCAGATACTGAACCCCCAGTTGCCCCTGAAGGCTTAGCCATCAGTGTGTGTGTGTGTGTGTGTGTGTGTGTGTGTGTGTGTGTGTGTGTGTGTGTGTGTGTGTGTGTGTGTGTGTGTGTGTGTGTGTGCGTGTGCGTGTGCGTGTGTGTGAATAATTAGCAAATTAATAGCCTTGACATGGATTTGATCTGTCGAAAAATAAGTGCAAAAGGCTGAGTTTGACACGTAATGTGAAGCGCCCTAAGTACTCAGAGGACTAGAAAGGTCCTAATGAAGTGTGGTCTGTCAATAACCATTTGCCCTGCCAATAGTGTTTAACTCCATCACTGTCAGCTGAGTGCCCCAGTGTCCTGCTTGTGACTGTATTCATTTAGTTGTGTCCATGTCCATGCGTTCATGCATGTGTGCCTTGATTAAAAGTCAGGAGGTGATATTGACAAGGTTGCTTTCACACCCCAAAGAGGCTCATGCTCCTGCTCATCACTCATCAGACACAATGTTCCTGGGAATCACATCCCTGAAATGACTCCCAGGAATTATGACAGCTTTGACATTTGTGGATGTCAAAGCTTCGAGATAACTTCCTGTTAGCATCCACTGATCATGTTCCAACAAGCGATTATTCCTGGCCGCCCCTCTTGTATTTCCCTCAAGCACTTGCAGAATTACATTTTCATTTTGCTGCGAGCACCTTGATGCATGGCTGTAATCCAGCAACTGGCTGAAGAACATCCCACACAGAGGGCTAGAGCCAAGGCTGTAACTAAACTGTTAATGTCATGAAACCATGATTGGAGAGTGAAGGGGGGGTCCATCATTACACTGAGAAATTAACTGCACTGTTTAAATTAAAAAATATGTATAATACTCCTGTTACTTCATCTTAATGGGCAAGGCCAATGATTAAAGTTGAAAAATTAATTTTTGTTTCCTTGTTTTTAAAATCCTTCTCAACATTTATAAGAAATCTCCGTAAAGCTGAGGCCTTTTTTCTGTTTGTTTAATCTGTTACAATTTTTGACCATTATGTTATTAGAGCTCCTCTGAGGAACTTGCCTAGCTTTTGGCGCCCCTGGTGGACGAAGCAGTACCTCTGATCCCTTTGCTCATTTTGTCCTGTACATGTGTAAATGGTCTTTTGTAACAAAAACATCTCCCCTGCTTTATTTTATAGATGGATTACTAATTAAGAATATTTGCCATGGACAAAGTAAAAAGGAAGCCTGTTTCGGCAGCATACTGTTAACACGGTGTCAGACTGTGTGACATTTGGAATACCTATAGAAATAGGAATAGTCAAAAGCTATGCTTATGGTCTTGACTATTGCTGTAGGTCATAAATAGGCATCAGTTATAAGTAGATTCATAGCCACCTGAAAAACGCCTTACAGGACCTTGAACGTTGAAGTTTTAGTCATAGTTTATGTGTTTAAACAGTGAAACACTATCTCCAAGAGAACATGAGATCTATTATACGAGCAGCTGAAAACACAGAAACACACAGCTACACAATAAGGAGAAGAAAGAAGATGTGTTGTTTCAGTCGGTTTGTAATAGAAACTCAACCAAAAACATTGTGGGGAGTGGAAAAGGAAAGGCAGACTTTATATTGAAAAGATAGCAAGTGAAAGTAGTTACATTTGAAACAAGTATGGATGTGTGAGGTCACAGCTGAGGTGCCAGGTACTAACAAGTGCATGTTCTGCAGTCATGACAGCTCGCGCTGAGTCTAACTTCCACGAGGATCGCAATCTGACAGCCTTTTGAAATGTTTTCTTTCTGTTTTGTCTCCATTGTTGTTTTTCCTTCAAAGAGAGGAGTTTTACTTAAGTAATGAATGAGTGTTAGTGTTTCTGCACCTGCAGGTACATGTAGTCATTCAAACACCTTAACCCACATTTAAATCTCCTCTTCTACTGCTCTCTGTACGCCCAATACAAGGGGATTATGTACTTTTGCCCTGTCAGTTATTACATTGCTTGATTGACAGCTGTTTTAGAGTTATGACTACTACCCAAGATAGAGACTCTCCCCTGGAACTTAACACACATACAGATTACAGCCGTAAAATCTCTCTGAAGAGTTTCAACTTGTTTGAAAGTTTTTGTAATTTTTTTATACATTATTTAAAGCAACCATTTAGCCGCCTTATAATAATTACATTGCAGAATGAGGTTTGCGACATGCTCTCTCCTAGTTATCCTCGTGTTTAAATTAATCAGCTGATGATGGGTCATGCCTTCAACTGCATGTGATGTATATGTGTTAAAGTGCACATGCATGTATGTGTACTTGTGTGTAATCATCGTGCCTCGAGGAAGGTCAGGGACATTAGTAAGATCAGTAAAGCGGTCTTGTTCGTTTTATTAACTGTCTTCCTGATTACATCTCGCCCTGGGGAATGCTGCCTCCATTAGCCAGGTCAAAGCATGATTACACCAGAATAGATTAGTGTCTATTTTCGTCACTTAAAAAGGACTGCGGAGGAGGAGTAAGACCTCGGATGGAGATGTTCTGAATGCAAAGACTAGAGAATGACTTCAGTGTCTGTTTTGTAAGAAGGCAAATGGGAAAATGAAAGGATAAGCCCTTATAACATAGAACTTTTTTCTAATTGGTTTCTGGTAAAGCTCAAACTGTGTGCTAAATGGGCAGCCTTGTCCTGACCTGCGCCAATTATATTGATCTGTTATATTGAGGTCACTCAAATGTAGCTTCAAAAGAATAATGAAGGTTTGTATTAAAACACAAATGTCTAGATAAAACCAGCCACCTGTCTGCTGATATTCTTTTAATTGGACACACAGTTAGAAAACACATAAAAGAACTTTCATGTTCAAGCACTGAGGTCTGCCTGCAGCATATTCTCATACAGAAGCTGCCCAACATGCTCCTTGTTAAAGAGAACAAATCCCTTGATGGAGATTGTCCCTTTTGGCTTAGAAGTCGAAGTTTGGTTTGATGACTAACCGTCAGGCCTCTACATGCTGTGCACCAACTGGGATTTTCCCGGCTTGAAATTCAGATAGACAGATAAATGTGACATTTCTAAACTCAATTCCCAACGATGGACGAGGCCTCCTCTCCAGCTGCCTACAGTGAGCCCGATGACTTTCTGACAGCTGCAACACATGATGAAGGCCTGTCTCTAAATTATTGAAGTGCATTCATCATTTGCTCTCCTCTGCAGCAGGACAGGAAACTTTGACTGCATCATATAGGTGCTCATTAACTGGCACAGCATTACACTCACAAAAACACACGTACACACTCTTAACCACACACTTAAACCACTTATTCACTGCATCCCTACCACAGTACTTCCAAATGTTTTTATGATGAATTAATATAACCTTATGAATATGTGCATTTATGTTTTGCACTCAATTCATTTCAGTCTACAGACATCAATAAATAAAACTCGAATGCTTCAGTGACTCTAATGAGTATACATAAAGAGCGTCTAAAGTCTACGAAACCAAATGCAAATTCATTTTGTACAAACAACAAAAACTACACCAAACTGAAAAGTTAAGAACTCCAATGCTTGCACATCTTTATCTCTGTTCACATTTTAAAAAATATATGAAAATAATAGCAGATTATTAACAGAACAAGGATCACAAAACCCATAACGATTTTGTCTGGCAGTGTCATGGCCTTTAAGCTGTTTCAGCTATAAAGGGGTTAGACGTAAAGGACTCAAGGCTGAGTCTTCCTTTTTCGGTGCGTTGCATTCGTTTACAGTCTGACTAGCAACTTTGGAAGGGAGAATGGAGTTGGAGACAACGACAGATTTCCTGATCGCTTTTCATTCCAAACAGACAGATTTAGATTCTCTGTATACTGCCAAAGCCCCCTGAAATGCTCTCTACTTGTACTTCAAGAATACCTATTCCAAAATACAGTCCCACCTTCACAGATTCTAAAGTCAGGAATCTGTAGATTAACACAAGAGTGACACAAGTATAAACAGTACTCCTATGCAACAATTCGCATTGCAAAATTCAACATAAGGTATACTAACTATGAACTGTACACATAAACAGTTGTACACCAAGTTACATCATCTTTGAAAGTTGATCTCTGGCAAGTAAATATAACAACAAATAAAGTATAGTTTGTAAATTGTGAAAACACACTTATACACTTATTACACATTCAGACACAACTAAGTTTTCCAACTTTTCAACTCCAAGCCCCTACTCCTCCTCATATAATCCCGTTATTATCATCCAGTACCGGATGTGTGCTCATGTTAACCCCATTAGAACTTCTTCCACAGGCACTTCCATTAAGAACTCCACAGATCCCTCAGACTCTGTGTGCATCCCTGCTGTCAAACCAGACCAAAGCACCAGTGCTGCCCCACCGCCAACACAAAAACCAAACAGTGAGTCAGGACAGAGAACCGGAAAGTTTCCTAATTAGGGAACACAGGACCTCATTAAGACTCAGTAATGAGATCCAGAAACCAGGTGCAGACCTCACCTGTCAGCCACGTCCTCATTACTAATGTGGTCATCATGTCCCCAGGACTTCATGGACAGGTTATTAGAGAGATGATTGGCAGATGAGCAACACTTACTATGCTCCTAAAGTATAATGCCGCTCCTGTGAAAATAAATTGGCAATTTGTTGCAAAAAGTTCAAGTTATTATTTTATTTGTACTTGACCTTTAAAAATAAGTCAGAAAAGTGAAAAGCAAAAGTTGAGTTCTTTATAGAGTACATTTGACTAATTCTACTTTATTGAGACTTATTGTACCATCCTAATGTTAAGTCTCCTTTTTTCTGAAGGCAAAATAATGCTTGAAGTTGGCCAATGAAGTAGTTTTTTGACAAATGTGTCACAGCTCATAAGTGTGAAAAAGTGTAGCACTCTGTTTATTCTCTTTGACAGTGTTGCTGTTGCTGGAGAGGTCTGTTATTGGCTTTGTGCAACTTGCTATATAGTATCTACATGCAACATGAATTGGCTGCTCTAAGGGCATTTTTGCTGCACACTTTCTTAAACTGCTCTCAGGGCACCTTATAGTATCTACATGCAACATGAATTGGCTGCTCTCAGGGCATTTTTGCAGCATCCCTACTCATAATACTGCTCTCAGAGCACCTTATAATATCTACATGCATTCATATCATTTAACTGCATGTCACTATCTTTAAATCCCAGCTCCTGAGCTCTCTTAGGTTCCCTGGGAATGTTGCTGAGGATGGCCTGCCCAATCAACCAATCTCTCCCCCTCCCCTCCCCTCATGGTCTTTTTACCTGCTCTTTTGTAATATTAATAGACAAAGAGTAAGGTACTTTACCTGCTTTTTGTAAAGTGTCTTGAGATAACACTTGTTATGAATTGACGCTATACAAATAAAGATTGATTGATGACATGCAACACTAATTGGCTGCTCTTAGGGCATTTTTGTTGCAGACTTTCTAATACTCTCTTACTGTATACCTGCTTCATATATTACAATCTACTTAAGTGCTTTTAGTGGTTTGATCCACCGATCAAACTTTCTACTTTTATGTAACGCCAAATCACAAAAAAGTGATCTAATGACATACATACACAAGTTTAGACTGTTTCCTTTGTCTTATTATTTAAAAAGTCCAAACTCTACCTCATTGGTATCTTTAAATAGGCAGAAGCCTCAAAGACAACCAAGCTCATTGGTGAACAACCATCCGCCACGACTGACTGAGCCTAGAAAGTGAGATAGAAGGAGAGGCCGACATTAAGATTGACAGCAGATTGCGGAAAAGTGCTCATTCTTTAAAAGTTAGTGGCATTAATATGACCTCTGTATCTTTAAGCACTTTCGGCAGTGTCTGTTCTCGTCATTAATATGCAGATGTATGCAGGAAGACCTTCCAAAATCTACAGGGAGAGATATGAACTAAGTCTGTGAATATAAGTAAGTGTGTGTTTAAGAATGTGTCTGCTCAGAGAGACATACAATGATAAAGATGGATGTACTTGAGGTCACACACGTGGCCCATGTTGACGACTATCACAAATCACTGCCATAATAAATCTGCTGAGTGTCCTTAGACACGGACGCAAATTGTTTGATATATGACTATAATAAGCAGACTCTCCCCTAGATACAGGTTCAATACAAAGTTTATATTCAAGATCATGTCTCAGTCACATTTTTGTTCTCAAACATTCATTATTCCAGATGTATTCGTCCAGACAGGCAGAGTAGGAGTTGGAGATGGAGATGAAAGACCAGACATAAAAAATGTAGAGTTTTATTCCAAAGTTTAGCTGTAGAAAAAAAGAAGAGAAGGGCAAACATAATTAAAAAAAACAGTGGGAGGCTGAAAGATGGTAAAGCAAGAGAGAAAAAAAAGAATAAGGGAGAGAGAATGGAGAAAGTAAGGCAGCAGCTGCAGTCAACCTTTACAGTAATCAATAACTCAAGCTAAGTTGGAGACAGCAGGGCAGTGAGGGAAAGAAGGGAAAGGGAACAGAGAGATGGGATTACCAAGGGGGGAGAAGAGAAAGCAGCTGGAGAAAGAGACTGAGTATGAAGGAGAGGTAGAATAAGATCGAGAAGGATGATGGGTCTTCGTGTCTTCAAGGAGAAGCCCAGCGGGTTAGTGTCTGACCCTGTGAGGTCGACCTCTTCACCTGCAGATCGACTGCAAACACAGAGCAGGCTAGCGGGGAAAGAGACTGTAGCAGACCGGATGAGAGAGGAGTGTCAGAGGTTATTCTTTGTTCTCCTCTCAAAGACACTCTGTATAGATCTGAAATGTATGCACTGTCTAAAGAGGCTCACCCTTTCATTCACAAACTTTTGAATCTCAGAGTCTTGGACTGTTATACCTGTGAGAGATTATCAAGGCTGAAGCAATTATCATTACTATGTAGGTTATACTTATTGAGACTTCCAGGGGCAACAACATTTGAATGTCTTGGAGTTTCTGTTACTCTCACTCAGACATACAGTCACATTGTGAAGGCCAATTCTCCATCCCCTTTGATTCAGCAGTGACAGGAATAGGGTAAAGGAATGGATGGAAGCTCACTGTGTGTCGGGTTACATTCGATAATACAAGGTGGGGACAAATTACAGAGAAAAGAGCAACAGTGGACCACTCCACTACTCCTCCCTGTAGTAGTGGAGTGGTCTCTGAATGGCCTTCGTAAGGCCATTAGGGTGAAACGCATCAGCGTTTTCTACTCTTTTCTTTCCTTTCTACCTTAACCTCTCCCACAATAGTCTGCCTGTAACTGCTTCAGATACCACTCCACTATTACACAAAGGCAAGCTGGTCCACTGTTGCTCTTTTCCTTTTCAGGGTAAAGGAGTTAATGGCACAAGAACAGGCAGGAAGTAGCCCTCCTTGAACATTGTCCACAACAATTAACTGTAAAGAAAAGAATTGAAAAAGAAACCATGATCTATTGGTTTGTCAACTGGAACACTGGAGTTCGGTATTTGGTCATTTCCATGTTGGTTTTCTGGAGCTGATTCATTGGCTGGCTAAAGAGTTATTTGACCATTGTGTTTCCCATAAAATAAGACACTATATCTCATGGTTGCAGACCTGAGGCTGTGAAATTTCACACGACTGCTAACAATTCTCTTGTCACTAAGACTCTGATTTCCCTGCCACCTCCAAACTGCTCTGTCATGATCTATCCCTCGTCTCTTCCTCCTGTCTCGTCATTTCTTGAAATTTGGGTGCCTCCTTTCTTTTCGTTTACTGTATCTGACCTACTTCTGATTGTTCAAGCTTTTATCTGTTTGTCGTTCTATCAGCATACCTGATTTATCTTCCTCTTTGACCTCAGTGGAGTTGTTTATGTAATCCTCCTCCTCTGTAATTATGAGTGTTGTTCACTGTATCCTCATCCATATGTCGAGTCTGACAGTTATGCAGTAAGATGGATGGTGTGAGTGAAAAAGCAGAGTGAAAAATGACCATATCTTGTCAGAAGCTATTTTCCTCATGACACATCTGTCCATCGTCCTTGACCAGGGGGGAACAGGGCATTAAATCTGACTCATGGTCATAAACACACAGACATTTAGTCACTGATTGAGATTACCTTGTAAAAATGGTGATTATGGTTGTTTATGTGTTTCAGGCTACACTTTTGTCTCTGTGTGTGTGTTCAAATATTCTGCTTAGATGTGCTATGTTTGTGTGCACGCACATGCCGACTCTAGTGCTTAATTAAGAGTAAGGAATGGGGGGTAATTTCAGCAAAGTCGGGTTATTGTGTCCTTTATCAAACAGACAAGCCAATTAGGGGCTCAACCATTGGCAAGTGGTCCAAGCATTTTGGACCACTTGTTCAACGATGTCGAGGACATCAAATAAATGCTCAAAGTGCTTTCCACACCTGGCAATTACCTGCTGCATCCTTACACCTGCCATGAAAAGTCAGTTTAAAGTCTGGATCAGTTTATTTGGAGATACAGTATGTGTACTCACTCGCAGCCCGATCTGATCTGTTGCTGAGCAGCACTACTAGTGGTCCTCTGGGCAAAGTCAAGTTACCTTGTAATATTTAGTACATCACTTCACACACATTTACTCAACTTAGGATAAAGAACTACAAGGACTTATAGATCACAGGCATTTGATATTTAAGTATACAGTGTAGCCCGTTGTAGATCAAACTGAGAGGGAAAGACAAGGAGGGATGTGTTTCAAGCGCAACTTCATATCAGGATCAGATCGAGGGGAGTTTGCAATTAGCAAGGATGAAAGGGCAGATTATTGTGAGAACATGAAGAGATTAGATGCCATGGAAGAGTCTTGGAAACATGTGGTAGATGGACAGATATGGAGCATAGAGATGGAGAGAGAGAGGCCAGAGACCAACTGATATACGATTGAAGGGGGAAAGTGCGCAAGGCAGATATGAGAGCTAGGAGGGAAAAAAAGCCTGGTAGAGCAATAGATCTAGGACTGCAAAAAGTAGGAGGAGAGACATAACAGGAGGAGAGATAAAGAGAAAGGGGCTTCTGACAGGGAGAGATATGAGAGAGCAAAAAAATGTGGAAGCAGAAAGAGAGGCCTCAATATGTGTGAGCTAGCGACAGAGAAAACGATGGTGGGGGCTGGAGGTAGGGAGGGGTTCTCCGAGTTAAATGATGGATAGGTGGTCCAAGAAAGGAGGAAGATTGAGACAATAGGAAGAGAAAGGGAGAGACACAGACAGATTAAGAAGAGCGAAGAGGAGAAAACACAAACATGTATTTGTCGAGATAAACAAAAGGACAAGACAATAAAAAAGAGGAACACAGATCTCTTTTTCGTAATACACAGAACACACACTGCATTATCTATTGCTCTCTGTAGAGGTCCCAGGCCATGGCTAATGACTCCCCCACACAAACAGAGATGCTAACAGGATGGGAGGCTAACAAAAGAGCAGCATGTGCTGAGGGGAGACACCCGGCTCTCTGCACAACAATCAAAAAATGCAAACACACAATTACAATAAAGAACTGACAACAGCGCTCTGATCCACAACTTTGTGTTAAAACTGTCTAAGACTAAAAATGGATGTGTGCATGGAAGGATAAGTTGTCTTTGTCCAGAGCCCATGAGATTGAGGGTATTTGAATACATGGGGTACGTTTTTTTGTTACGAATTGTCTGTGTTTTTCAGCCAAGAAAAGCACTCTGGCAGCATGTATCAGACTTCTTTTGCCCTTTCTTTTCTTTCTAAATAGTACTATACTAGGCCATGTTAGAAGAGAGAGACCCAGAAGCGCCGATAGCTTAGCCGTTATGTCGTGGCCCCAACATTTCCTGTCTCACTTCTGCTCTCCTGTCAATATAGGCAAAAGGCCTAAAAACCACTTTAAAAAAACAAGAAAGAAGCCAGAAACCTATGGTATTGATTCACTTCCACTCTTCTGAGAGATTAGCATGGAGAGCAGATGAACTGTTTCAATTCTCATCCGTGCACATGTTTTCTTACTGTATACACATGCAGTGACACAAGCACTTGTCTATCAGAAAGTCAGAGAGGGGAATTCAGGCAAAGGCAGTAACAATCAGTGTTAAAGGTTTAATGACTCCAGGAGAGGTGACATCTCAGACAGGTGTATGAGACGTCATGTGGGTTATCAATGTCAATCTGCCTTTCATAAAAGCCATAGCTTTCCAGTATGGGAGCATGTCTACTTCCATTTGGTTCCACTTACAGTTCAGTTCACGCTGTATTTTATTTTAATAGGATAAGCCCCTTGAGATGTACCATCTCGTTTTCAAGGGGGTCCTGTAACTGGCAGGGATGTTTGGATAATCCCCTGATATGGGCTGAATGTGACCCATGTAATATCAATATATGAAAGCTCTGTTCATCTTAAAAAGTAACTTACCAACCTTACATCCCCTCTTTTAGTAATTCTAAAAAAAACAGCCAAACCTTTCCCAACCAAAGCTAATTGAATCACCCACCTTTCTTTTATAACCAAGACTTTATACACACACACACACACACACACACACACACACACTCTGTGTCTTTTCAACATACAAACATGCTGCTCAGCCTCATCTTGGCAGTGCCGTCTCTGTTCTGCTCTCCATATAAAATAACCAACAATATGATTCTAGCTCTCCTCTCTCTCTCCATCCATCCATCCATAGTGTTGAACTCTCATTTCCCTCATCTTCCTCCCTCTCAACCGCCTCAGTTGTTTGTTTTGGCAGCGCTTAAACAGAATCACACGGGAGACTTAAACTGGCACGATGCATAGCTCCCGTTCTATCTGATGCCCTGCTGTTATTCCTATATCACACACACGCATACGCACACACACGCACACGCACACACATGCATGCACACACACACACACACACACAAACACACACACACAAGCGTTTCCAAGATTATTGGGCTTATCTTTTTCCCATGCAGCAATCATTTGGTCCGAGTGATGACTTGTATTACACCATATTTCTGTCATAGATATTCAAGCACAAGAGATAACTGAGATGCTTTCAACACTCCAAAAAGTGTCCACACATCAGCTTCAAGGATGATGACATGAAACACGGAAATTCATTTGAGGGGCAGGATGGATGTTAAGGGGCTTAAGTTTGTCTGGCTGTGCTCAGCACCCTCACTGACTAATCTGTGAAGGTTTTAAACTCAAACTTCTAACTTGTAGAAAAAGTTACACAAACATGCACATGTATCCACACAAACCGAGAGGATGGTGAAGTCTCTTGAGGAGGAAGTGTTAATTCTATTGACAATAACTTGTCTGACCAGCAGCCTGGAGAGAGCCACAGCTAATTCTCTGTGGACAATAAACCCACAGGTCACGAAGGCCATACTTACACACATAAAACAGACACAGGCCAAGAATATATTTAATACACACAGGAACATCCACAGCTTCCTCCTGGAGTTTAAAAGAAAAGAAAGTGCAATAATAATACAGGACAGTACATCACACTTCTCAATGCAATTGTGCTGCATCAAAGTCTTCTTAAATCCCCGGCTGAGAAGAAATCTGGCTCAGGAGATTTCATTGTCTGATGGAATTTGACAAAGCGATATTGACAATGCAGCTTATTTTCCCAGAATAAAGAGGAAAACGTAATATTGTTTCTTCCTCTGTGGCTGTTATTGTGATTCATTTCCAGGCGCCAAAATATTTCCACCTATCTCTTCACCTTGTTACTGTCTTAAGCCAGAATACATTATCCAAGGCAGAGCAGACAATATTACATTTGTTATTGAACAGCAGTGATCCTTCACCTCATATGCTGTCATTAAAACACACAATCACACACATGCACACAAAGAGGTGTCCCAACACTTTTGTTCTGCACAGCTGTTGCATTAACAAACACTTAAATACAAATAAATTCACTCATTATTATGCACAAGATCAATGTAAAAGCAGCCCTGAGTGTGTTTGAGTAGATCTCTAAAATCACAGGTGTGATCTGTGACTGAGTGTGCCTGTCACTCTCAAAGGCTTTTACCATCCATCTGTTTAAAACATGTGGAGAAAATTAATTTAATTCACCATCCAGCTGCTTGCTGTCAATATAAATCACATAATAAGACAAATGACTCTAAAAGTTAATTATTTACCAATGAACATTTCCTCAAGTATTTACCTGTAATAGGGAGGTGTAAAAACATTTTAGTGACTCAACTTAATAACCTTAAAAAAAGTCGGTGTTTCTCTTCTGCTGTAGTTTGTCTATGAAGGACAAAGTGAACAACATAGAGAGGAGGCATTTAGTGAAGTTTGATTTTGCCGTTGTCTAGGTTACTCAAGTTTCTGGGTATGAGATGTATACCAGCAGTGCCTAGTGCACTAAGCCAGTGGTTCCCTAAGTGGGGGTCGGGACCCCCTGGGGGGTCACGAGACACTGTTAGGGGGGTCGCGAGATTCTTTCCAAAAACATTTAAAAATGGAAAATGCTTTAAAATTGCATATCTCACCCATTAATTTTAAAATATATACACAAATATGATGGTGTTTAGGCTATTGTGTGGTGTTCTAATGCCAGTGTTTGGAGAGGCCTAATAGTGTGCATGGCTTTGTGCAATGTAAGATGTTTAAAGCACCTCCAGGGACAATGGGGGTCCCCAGTCTCTAGCACCATTATATTGGGGGTATATTGGGAACCCCTGCACTAAGCAACATATAGCGAAGTTAGAGTGGCAAGAAAAAACTTCCTTTTAAAGAGGCAGAAATCTAAGGCAAAAACAGGCTCATGGTGAACAGCCATCTGCCGAAACTGCGCCGGGTTTGAAAAATGGGATAGAAGGAGATGAAAATTCCTGCCAGGACTTCAGTTTCCATGCGTTGCTTCTGTTTAAAGTCACAATAGGAACTTGAAGAAGGGATCTGCACTTGAATTCAGATATTTATTTGTAGTCATTAAATTAAGGTTCTTCATTGGGTAACAGATGGGTTCCAAGATTGCATTACAGCAGACAGAATGCATTCCCCACCTTTTGCTCTTCACATGGACTGTTTTCCTGCATACAACCCAAGCCAGCTGAAATGCTATTGGACAATACTCTTTAAACCACAAAAGTCAACCAAAACAAAAGTCTAAATAACAGCAGGGCTTCAGCACCCGGCATCCAGAAATGTGCCTGTGGCATGGACAGTAACTGCACTGATCAAAAGTATGACTCCAACAGTATTGCCGACCACAAACAATTGTAAGACAGACTTTTAAATACAAGTTTATCGGGAGCACAAACATATATTGATTGACTTCCCTACAGTGATATGTTGTCTTTAAAAAAGAGTTTGTAAAAGGTGAAACAAAATGTTGTCACTCCAAGCCACTCTCTGCTGGTGTAGGACAGGAACAGTAACACAGCTAAATCTGCATCTGTTTGTTTCGATCATATTTATCATTCTGCCAATTTCTGTGAGTTTCCAGCTGAATCCATCCTACTCTGACAAATTTCCCCCTATCAGAAATACTCACAACATTCGCAGTCACAATACTTTAATGGCAGATAAACTGTTGTAATGAATATGTCCTCCCCAATGTTTTACCTGACAATTATGGCTAGACAAAAACACAGACAAAATTGTGTAAAAAAATCTTGACACTTCGCAACCCTACTGTCACGCAGCAGAGCAGGCTTTTTTTCCCCACTGGCTAAATCTGCATGCTTGGGGATGTAGAAAGAGATATAATTTTACTCTGAAGGATATCTGGATAATTAGGTTAATGGAGCAAACTAGACTGGTATCTGCTGCCAAGAGTTGTTATGTAATGAGAAAACTATGCTGCATGTTTGTGGGGGATTACAGATCCCTTTTAAAAAAAGATTGAAAACATCCACTCTGCAGATGTGTGAGCCGATCCTGCAAGTTCCTAAATGACATCACACTTTAGGCTAATGTAATGAGCCTCTTCTGTTTTTTTATTGGATTCTGCTCTTTGCAAATCCTGCAAAATATTTGAACTGAGATAATTGGTGAAGTGGTCATCCTTGAGCCTGTTTCTCTCAAAAAGTTTGAAGATTTTTTGACAGATGGCAAAGCATGCTTTTAAACTCAAGACAAGTTTATTTTTGCATCCATGTGGTCTGCCTGCATCATACTAGCCCGGTTAGTAACGGTTGATTATCCTTACTCTAGCTAAATACAATCAAATTTCCAAATGAAAATTCATAATATATCAAAAATCTTTCAGTTTATGTCAAAACAGAAGCAAATTAAATACTAATCTGCAACTGTGCTTGGAAACTGCATGAATATGACGCCTGAATGGAGAGCTGGATTGGTGTAAAACCAGCAACAATCAGTTTTCACAATGTCAATATGAGGAAACATTCTGACTACTAGGATCCGCCCAATAATATTTTTTATATATATACTTCATCCAAACCTTACTGTAAGGTGTACCAGGTTCAGTAGAATGTTTCTTTATCAGTTAGAACACCTCCAGCATTTCACAGCTGCAGAGATGAACTGCTTGAACATCTATTATTTCTTCAACCTTATCCCATGTTCTTCACAGTACTGTACAGCTCAGGTGAAACTAGGGCGGCAGGAGCTCAGTCTGTAGGGACTTGGGTTGGGAACCCGAGGGTCGCCAGTTTAAGTCCTGGTGCAGACCAAACTACTGAAGTTGCTCTGGTAGCTGGAGAGGTGTCAGGGCACTGTGTAGCAGTGCATCTCTCTATTAATGCATGTCCACAGGTCCTGTTTCTGCATAGGCCTATGTGCATGTCTCTCAATAACAGAGTGTAAACAAGAATTTCCCTCAGGGATTAATAAAGTATTTCAAAATAAAAAAAATAAATAAACTGAGCTTTTCATTGTGGCTGACATTCAGGCATAATAACATCTACAGAGAGAAATGATGGCACTTCTTTATCCCCAGAATTTAAAAGTGAAATATGTCAGACCCATGGATATGTTGATGGGACAATATCACTGTGCTGATAGTAAAAATGTTGCTGCTGCTAATGCTAATGTTTTCATTATTCTGTCAGTAGCTGGATGCTCTGATGAAGAGTCTTACTTCAAAGTGACTGAATGATGGATTCTACCATCAATGATACATTTATTTAAGAGTGATGTTTGCCTCCACAACCGACAGTTTGTGTTTCAAAGCTCTTTTAGCCTGCTGATGGATATTCTCTTTAAACTAATTGCATCGTTGTCAATGGGTGTGTGTGTGTGTGTGTGCGCGTGCGTGCAGACTTTGCAAGAAGAAGATAATTCATTTACTTTCATGTCTCCGTCCTGATCTCGAAAACTGATGAGATTACAAATAAGTCTCACTCTGTCTTGTTCTCTCAATTAATATTTCATCCATTAATGTCTCGTTTTTTGGCTGAGTGACTTTTTGAAATATTATCCACATAACTCTATTTTCTCTAGCACATAGAAACACTCATGCACAGGCACATCCATAGATTAGTTTAGAGTGTGTCACTTCCAAACTAAAGAGGATGGAACACAATTGAAGTCCAAAAGTTCTGCGAGGAACATTCCTGCTTTAAAGGCTGCGATTGTGAGAATGTAATGTTTGTATTGATATTTGGGAAGTGCGAGTGTAATACTTTTTTACATATTTAATTGACTGATTCATTTTATTGATTTTTTTCTTATGGATTTATTGAAATGACTCTTTTCACCAGTTCACCCAAGCACTCATCTACTGTTATCTGTGTGTGAGCAGCATGTCCCTAAAAACTAACAGAGTGTGACCAGAGTCCTAATCCTCAGGGATTAATAAAGTATTTCATAATCAAAATTAAAAAAAATTAGTTACTTCTAATGGTCACTTTACATAGCAACCTCTATCTCCACCATACACATGGTGTGAATGGGTAGGTGTGACCTGTGATTTAAAAGCACTTTGAGGAGTCAGAAGACTAGAAAAGCACTAAAGCGCTATTACTCAAGTCCATTCAACATTTACCATTGGCACCATTGCTCCAATAAGGATATTATAAGCATGCTTAAAAAACAAAAAGTGTAAACTCGCACATACATATTTATTTTCAGAATTAAATTCTCTGATTGAGGTTTTTAACAACTTGCAGTAACAGTATAACCCGGCTTCCCAATGAAAGGAACATTTTATTTGTCCTACTTTAATTCCTCATCTTATTTCATATTCAGAGTTCCTGTTGGTTAACTTTAAAAGCTACACATGAACATGCTTTTAGTATACCCTCTGAACCAAAGAATGACTCTGGGAAAACTGTATTCTCATACAGTGGTGGCATCTGGAGGAATGTAGGGGTTTATGAGTGCTCTATGGTGTTTATCGAACCAAGAAAGTGATTTTTAGTAAATCACAACACTTTACTAGCACAGGTCAAGCATTTCTGTATTGACAACTGAACACAAGGATTTAAAAAAAAAAAAGTAAGGCTTTGTTCTCTTTTATCTTTAGACCAAAGAAGGTTATTTGTGACCCTCTGGAGAACGGTGTCTTTCATGCAGGGCAGCAGCCTAAAACCAGACTGGAATCTTTCCAAAATGTAATTAAAACTGAATAAATTAACTGAGAGGATACTGCATTCTGAATAAAGTATAACAAGTGTTGGCAAGCCAGGCAGGAACACTGTTAGAAATTGAAACTTTTGACAGATAACCTCCTGTGTATAATATGTAAGAGGCTCTCAATATACACTGTGAGCAATTGCTGTTAATTTACGGCCAATTTTCAACACTAAAATACTGTTTTGATCTTAAACAGTTAAGAACTGTAGTTAGCAATGCATTGTGGGATGCTCACCTTGAAGCAACAGGACAAAGGCCCTAAACAGTATAATGATGTTTTGAATTACAGGACACTACAGTATTTTTGAAAAAGTGGGTGTTGCATGGAGAACTTGGAGCGCGGTCAGTAGTGTGGTACGTTAGGCTGTTAGTCTTTTGTTTCTAAAAATAGGCTACTGCTTATTTTTCTCAGTTAGTTTTCTTTATAAAATACCCAAAGCCATCAACTCCTGAATGGAGAATCATTGGAGGATCATTTGAATAGCAGTTTTCAGAGAAGAACACACAATATGGAGGACATGTGCTACACATCAACGAGACCTGCTGTATCAACATGTATCGGATTTTGAAACTACAAATTAGACGGTAGGTCTTATTGAAATCTTACTTTACTTTTTAATATCTCTTTTATATTGCAGAGGATGTTTGATACAAACAGATCCTCAGTAACACTAGCTTGTCTAGCTATTGATTTTAACATGTAATTTATGAGCGAGGCTTAGATTTAAATAGTGTAAAAATATTACTTCTGGGCAGTTTTAGTTGTATTTAGGTTAAAATTAATATAGCCTAACGGTCAGAGGACCGACACTCGTTAACCCGATAATTTAGCACAAAGAGGTCGAGGCAGAGGGAGGAAGACCTAGCGTGACCTAGTCACTTAGTACATACTGATACTTCCAATAAATACTGCAACTACATGCTAACAGAATGACAAAAGGCTTACCACATTACAATTGCACATGGTAATTGCAATGTTCAAACACAGGACAGAACACCTATATTAGAATAGTTCAGACATTCAGCTTTTGGGGACTCAGATTCTACTTTGATGACTCGAGACTTGAGTTTTTGACAATTTGAGAGGCATGTGTTAGCTTAGCATGACTAGCAACTTTGTGTGAATAACTTCTGATAAATCTTAAGAATAACTCATTGACAAATGACTTCAAACATTATATTTTCAACAAAAAGAAAAGACACATTGACTATTTTTACATTAAAACATTTATTCATTGTTACACATCAAATATATCTTGTTAGTCATCTGTTGTTCCACAGCTTGCCTGCACTCATCTTTCTCAACCAGGAAGTGTTAAACAGAGCTGAACCCAGCCTTGGGTTTATATGGGGGTGTGTCAAGTGGGAGGTACCTTGTTTGGTAGAAGTGGAGGGGTGTTTAGGTTGTTGAGATTAAACATTTTATTTAAAAGGCTGTTTAAGTATTTACTTAACTGAAATGTATTTTGACATGCTTTTAGCCTTATTGCAGATAGTATGTGTTGTTTGTAGAACAGGTAATACTCACCTGAGAGTGAATTGATTTCCAACCCCTTTTGGTAGGTTCCAACTCCTATATAAGAGGAGGCTTGGGGGCCTTTTAGGTAGTTGGAGGTTGGAGTTGAAGTTGCACAATGCTGGTGAGTGTACAGAGCTGCAAGGGCCCAGACAGGCATTGTTTAGAGCTCAGTCTCTTATTTTGTTTGTTTCACTCAAAAACAGTGTTTAGAGTATTTTGGTGTATTTAGTTTTATTATTCTGAAGCTGCTTAGTCTCAAAGGCTAATTTAGCTTCAACTGAACTTAAGATGAAAGATCATCCATTTATTGTTTGTAAAATGAGCCTATTTTAGTTTGTATTAGATGTTTTAAAAAGGAACTTGCAAAAGTTCTGGCATAGCGAGTGAACTTGCTCCACGTACCTTTTCACAGCCTGAATGTCTGGATCGGTCTGTTGCTCCAATACCCATTCACTCCGTTCCGAGGAGGCTGCCTCTTGTCCTACCACTGCTGAAGTGACTGCCTCTGCAGTGGTGACTGTGGTGCCTTCTTGTGGTGAGTTGATTTCAGGAAATCTGGAGAGAGCATCTGCATTTACGTTCTCTCTCCCCGCACGGTACTTCACTTCAAAGTTGAAGGATGCTAACTGGGCCATCCACCGTTGTTCTACTGCACCCAACTTTGCAGACTGTACATGAGCAACAGGGTTATTGTCTGTACACTGTGAACTTTCTGCAGATCAAATAGTCCTTGAATTTCTCTATGATTGCCCCCTTAATGCTAGCAGTTCCAATTTGAAGGAGCTATAGTTAGCGTTGTTGCGTTCTGTGGGGCGTAAGCTCCGACTAGCATAAGCGATCACTCTCTCTTTACCTTCCTGCGCTTGGGCCAATACTGCTCCCAAACCTTGGTGGCTGGTATCTGTATAGAGGAGGAAAGGCTTGGAAAAGTCAACATAGGCTAGTATTGGGGCGGTCTTAAGCGTGCCAAGGTCGTAAGGTATGGATCAAAGAGCATGACCCTGATTCAGCAACGGAGGCTGCCAAGCTGGCCGATGTCTTTGTGACGGCACGGAAATAGGGTCTACCATGGAGCTACAATGCAAGGAGGATGACAAAGGACATCCACAAACCAGCCCAACAGTGCCAACAGGGGGCAGCAACCAGTGCAGGTATGTCTATCATGTGGGAGGGCCTATCAGCTAGCAGGCCAACAAAACCCTCTAGCAAAAAGCTAATTTGTTATCTATGTGGACTTATGGCCATACTTAACCCATGTACCCGAAAAACTCGGCTAAGATTACAACTGTTATAGTTAACCAACAGTTGGAGGTTTTGCGTACAACCTTGAAAATATACATCCTGTCAAGACGTTTTTAGGATTCAGGGAAAATCTCAAGTGAGTCCTTCAAATCTGGGATCTGAAGGAGGTAGTGAAAATGCCAAGGAATGTCCAAAGGGTTCTTCTCTGTGATTGTGAATTGTTTTCTTTAGTGATTTTTAAATTATATTTTAATATATATATTTTTTTTTTTTTCTCTCTCTCATGATGCTTTTGATGTTGTGTAAAGCACTTTGAATTGCCTTGTTGTTGAAATGTGCTATATAAATAAACTTGCCTTGCACAAATGTGCTTTGTACCACATCCTCGCATTAAAAATGACTGTTATATTAAAATGCAAAACATTGAAGTTAATGGAACCACGCTTAGGGCCTTGCGCGACTCTGGGAGTGATCAGACACTGGTATACAGGAAGTTTGTACCACCCAACATTGAAAGTGAAACCATCCCTATCTGTTGTGTTCATGGAGACGAGAAGCCTTATCCAACAGCTAACATGTACATTTAGGTAGAAGGTCAAACTTTCCTTTTGAACATTGGGGTTGCTGATAATCTGCCTTTTGATGCTGTTCTGGGAAGAGACCTACCAGTTCTTTTTGATTTGTTGGAGCCAGAAAAAAGCAGAAAGTGTAACGCTGTGGTAACCAGAATGCAGGCCAAGCAATCCAATGAGCCCTCCGCAATTCTCAGTGCCCTGCCCTTTTTCAATTAAGAGTTGGAGACCACACCTGGGAAGTCTCGGAAAACCTGCAGATGGAGAAGGCAGGAAAAATTCCAAAAGACAGTGGTGACACCATCAACAAGCACTGAGCCAGAGTTACCACTAGGGTTTCAAGTTCCAGGTAATATAAGTGATATGCAGAAAACTGATCCATCTTTAGTCTCTCTTTTCCAGGAAGTTAAGAAGAAGGAGCCGGAAGCTGAGTTGGACATCATAAGTGATGAGTATATCCTGCAAAATGGCATCCTCTATTGTCAACAAGAGTCAGCGTTGCAGCTAGTGGTTGCCCAAGCAGCTGGAAACACAATGCTTGCCTTGGGGCACTCAGTTCCCAGGGCTGGCCACCTGGGCAAACACAAAAACACGGCTCGCAATAAAAAACATTTCCACTGGCCTGCGTAGAGATGTTGCTCAGTTTTGTAAAAGTTGCCCTCAGTGCCAAATGACATCTGCTAAAACACCCCAAGAGCTCCACTTCAACCACTATCCATTATTGGCACCCCATTTGAGCGCCTTGGGATAGACATTGTTGGTCCTGTAGAGAGACGCAAAGCAGGAAACCGAGAGAGCGGCTGGAGAAAATGGGTGAGCTGGCCCAATCACACATGGCGGACGCCCAGCAGCAACAGAAGTCCTGTTACGACATCAGCCAGGCAGAGAACATTCGACCCAGGACAGAAATTGCTGGTGCTCCTACCTAGTGATAGAAGTGATGCTAATAAGAAGTGGATGAGCAATACTTACCTCTCTACTGATCTGGTAGACCATGATCTCAGACGGCCAACAGCTTCAGGTGAGATCTATCTGTAATTCAGAAGTTTTCCAGGAGAATCCTCAGAGAACAAATATTGTTAAACATGACATTGTTGTGAGAGAAGGTGCGAGGATGAGAGGTGAGAAGATTAAGTTACAGGATCCCTAAGCGCCTGCTGGCCTCACTGAGGAGGGAGGTTGACTTGATGCTGTCCCTGGGGATCATCAAGGCTTTGAAGAGGAAGTGGTGTAACCCAGTGGTACTCGTACCAAAGAAGGATGGAAGCAAGGTTCTGCATTGATTTCAGGTACCTGAATTCAGTTTCTCAATTTGATTTCACCTTCTTGATTTAAAGTTATATTAAATTGACCTCTTTTATATTATAAGTTCTTATAATTTGGTTTTCTATTTTTGGGTAAAATAAAAACCCACCTTTTCTTTAAGCTTACTCCTTACTGCTTGGCAAGAGGTCGCAAGAGAATCCTTCTCATCTCGGAAAGAGTGTTTATAAGGCACACTACAGTTGTAATAATCCCAATGGATTTCATTACCTAAATTAAGATGGGTTTTTTTCTTTTGTAGGCTTTGGTAGAGAAGCCATCCAATGGCGACGAGAAAACTTACAGCTATCTCCTCACACAGAAAGACGAGGGATCTGAAGGTAAACTTTTTATATGATTCTGAGAAAACTCTGTACCAATTTTTTTTTAGAAGGAGCCGTACAATGTAACACGGGGGAGTTAAGAATGTGATCCGTCTATGTTTCAGGATCATTCTGTGAATAGTTGCTCTGCACGGTTGTTGCTGTGACGTAATGGTAATACATGTTATTTTTTTGTCAACAGCCATATACAATGCATTTCTAATCATAAGGGCAGGTTTTTCCACATTTTAAACCTTGCATTGGCAAAGATTGAGAAGGGTATCAAAGATATTTTTATCGTAGCCTCATTGTTGACCAAATGAAACATTAATTCCTCTTTTTGTCATCGCAGCCGTATAAATAATTGATGTAGGCTTGTAAGAGCCCGAAATGTTACAACGACACAAAATGTTAGAAAAAAATGTAATAAAACCTGAAATGTAATAACTGGTTGATAATATAACAAAGTGCTGAGCCCAAAACGTAATAACTTTCGCCCAAAATGTAAGAAGTTGATCAATTTTGGGTCAGCTATTACATTATGGAGCAGGCAAAATATTTTTCTCCTAATAGTGTAATAATTGTATAACATCATAGAAGGAGTCAATAATTTATGGATTAAAAGGCTTATGCTTGATCAAAGGACAATTTTGTCCGCCACTTAATTGTTAACTCCTTTGTGTGAACGTGAGTGGAGAGGGTTTGGAGGTGTGTCTCTGGAGGAGATCAGAGGCTTCAGAACAGCAGAGGTGTCGCCAAACAGCAGTTTGTTTTGGTTTAATGCTGGTGCTCAAGGGGGCGAGATCTACTGGAGCAAAAAGTCACACATTCTTCCTTAAATCACAATAAATGAATTTAAATGTATGCTTTTAAGTAAAATCTTTCTTAGAAATGTTTGACAGATTGAAAACCATCCTGTATTTCTTGGATTTTTGTAACACTGTTCTCACAGGGTGATAAATAAAGTTCTGACTCACTGGATGATGGACCCTCATCAGTCTAAGATGTGTCTCGCTCACTCTGTCAGCGATGGCTTAATTTCAATCAGCTCTTGTTTACAAGTACAGTACATAATTCGAGGTGATTTCTCCGGATAATATCCTGCTGCGATTTCACATTAGCTCACTCTGACTTTCTAAGGAAAAAATACTAGGGGTCTTGAGGAGAAACTCCAGGTGAAGTCCAACTGAAAAATGTGGTCCTTTGCGTTCACACATTCAGCTTCTCTGGCATATATCAGGAGTTTTTCAGGAGTTTTCTTCAAGTGTGAAAGCCCTGTGTCATCTTGTTTATTGCTACAGTGTTGTTTTTGTTTCAGGGTTTTATTGAGTCTTTATTTTTGTGTATTGTCAGGATGAGTACGTTATGTAAAGAACTTTGTAGCGTTGGTTTTTGGTGCTCTGTAAACAAAGCTAATGGGTAAAACAAATAGAAACACAACGTGAAACAGTTGCACATAGTTAAAAGGCCTGTTGGAAAAGATTGTGTCACGATTGTTGAATATTTTCCCTGCCTACGTTTGCTTTAAAGGAGTGAGGAAGATAATGGTGGAGGAAAATCTACTGTATGTTCCTGACAGTGAGGTGAGTTCTGTGCTCTTACTTGAAGCTGTGATACACATCTGGAAAAGTATATAAGCCTTTTTTTGTCTTTTCTTCTTTGGGACCTTCACTTCCTTGTCATGATTCACTGTTGGCCCGATCTGGTCGTTCATGACTTTGAACTCACCACATGAGTGCAGCTCTGCCTCCATGGTGGCGTATGTATCATTGTTTTAAAACATACTACAGCTGTGATTTATACATAGGAATGGGACTCAAATAATGATACAATATCTGTTTCACAGCCAAGACAAAAGCAGCATGATTACACTGACCAAACAAGACTACTGTCAGGTATTTGTACAAATCCTTTTAAAGAACTGTGATATGTGATTTTCACGATGCTGTTCTGAACTCAACATAAAGCTTTATGATTTTCAGATCAACTCACTGCAAATACGATTCCTGCCCTCGCTGACTGTTTGTTACACTCTGGATGTATCTTCAGTCTCCTGTCTCGTCCAGACAAAAATAAACATGGTAAACAATCAACACTCATTACAGTGCTAAATGGATCTTGCATGCATAAAATAAAAATAAAACATATTTTACTCTTTCTGATTTCAGGATACCACTTATTTAGTTGATGGCATTTGTGAGAACCCAGAAAGGAAGGATATGTTTTATTTTTGATGTGCTGCTTGATAACGATGAAAAATCAAGAAAGACACACATCCCTCAGTGGGTGCTGGATCCAAAAAAAATAATTGGTAAGGAAAGCAAAGCAAGATCTGCACACCAAGAAGCTCCCGTTTGATGGATTTATTAAGTTATGTTAGGTTTTGCTTCCTTGCCCCCCTAATAACTACTCAAGAAAATGATAAAAGTTTTAAAATAGTAATAGTTTATTTTGTTTCTCAGCAGATAGTCGAGGAGAGCCGATTTCTTCTGTCATCGTCAGATGCTTCAGAGAGTCTTTATATATCTATATACATGTATATCCTGTTTTGTGTTCTTTCTAAATGCAAAAGCATTTTTCAATTGTTTTTTTTCTATTTAATTTAATACTATATGAAACAGGAGAAAATGATCAAAATAAAGTTTCAATAAATAAAAATCCTAAAATCTCTTTCTTCCCAGAATCACACATTAATACATATTTTATTAGTGTACAATAAGGCTGAGATAGACAGGCAGACAGTCATCCAGACACTTAACTACTAAACAACTAAATTCAGCTCAAATGTAATGGCAAGACTTTTCAGCCTCTTGAAATGTGTTTGTTAAGAAGTCTGTATGTAAACATGCTGAGTGAGAAAGCATTGCTTGTCCTTATCAAACATTGTTACTGTTTGTGATAAATTCTGACTATTGCGATGTTTGTTGCAAAACCTTTTATTAGAATAACGATGAAACTGCTGTTACTTTGGTATCTATTACCTACCCTGACCTATGTTTTAATTTTGTTCTATTTAGGGAGGATAATTATGGTTCTCCGGGAGGCCTGAGGGAGATTTCTTCTGTCGTTGTCAGATGCTTCAGAGAGACTTTGCATGAGAACAGGTACTTAACTTTATTTGGATGCATTTCTTTCTTCCATTTTTTAAAAAATATATTTACTTTGCAAGGCTATCATACATGTCACAATAAACGGATTAAATGAAAAATACAAAATGCTTCTATTGCTTTCAGTGTTTCGTCAATGGTTGCAATCCCACTACCATTCAAGAGGTAAGACTACTTTAGGACATTTTATTTTACTTGATTCTTTTTAACAGTTTAGATATTATGCCCAGTTGGAAGTGTATTCACTCGAGCTTGTGAACACACACTTTTCCAACTGGGCATAATATCTAAACTGTTAAAAAGAATCAAGTAAAATGAAATGTCTTTATATTTGTATAAATATTTAAAAAGCACATTTTGTTTTTTGTTTTCCCTTAAAACCGGTAGTCGGAAAGAGGGAAAGAGGGAAAGAGGGAAAGGGGGAAAGGTCCTGGTCTAGACGTCGTTTCAATGTCCTGGTCTAGATGTTGTTTCAATGTCCTGGTCTAGACGTTGTTTCAATGTCCTGGTCTAGACGTCGTTTCAATGTCCTGGTCTAGACGTCGTTTCAATGTCCTGGTCTAGACGTCGTTTCAATGTCCTTGTCTAGACGTCGTTTCAATGTCCTTGTCTAGACGTCGTTTCAATGTCCTTGTCTAGACGTCGTTTCAATGTCCTGGTCTAGACGTCGTTTCAATGTCCTGGTCTAGACGTCGTTTCAATGTCCTGGTCTAGATTGTTTCAAAGTCCTGTTCTAGACGTCGTTTCAATGTCCTGGTCTAGACGTCGTTTCAATGTCCTGGTCTAGACGTCGTTTCAATGTCCTGGTCTAGACGCCGTATCAACGTCGGGAAAGGACGCCGTATCAACGTCGGGAAAGGACGCCGTATCAACGTCGGGAAAGGACGCCGTATCAACGACGGGAAAGGACGCGCCCCTCTGCTCTGAGGGCAGCAGCTCTTATAGCATTATTGAACAGAGGTTCTTTTTTTAAAATCAATCCTTCTAATGAATGAAATATCTCAACATGGATTGATTGTTTTAACATTTGGTATATATTTTTAAATGATTACACTTTTTTATTGGGCGTTGGGGAGGCAGGCGGGTTCGGGTGAGATGACGCGACCTCTCCCTCCCCGCCATGCTCTCCGGGAGGCGTTGGGGAGGCAGGCGGGTTCGGGTGAGATCGCGCGACCTCTCCCTCCCCGCCATGCTCTCCGGGAGGCAGGCGGGTTCGAGTGAGATTGCGCGACCTCTCCCTCCCCCAGGGCACCAGCTACAATAAGTGTAACATGCCAGTCCCACTGGCGAAGATGTTGTCTGAGCCGTATCTACATGGTGTTTACATGGACGGGCCGGCCGGCTCACCCCCTTTGCCAATTTTGGCCAATCAGATACATACTGTGTAGGCCTATATGTTGTCTTGTAATATTAACCACCAGTATCTTTTGAGCCCCATGTATTAACATTCAAAATATCTGGAACCATAAAGAAGTATGCTTTTAGCGATTAGCAGGTCCAGTTAGGATTTAATGTAAAGACTACTGTCTCTGTAACTTTGAATGAAATTAACAACATGATTCACTTAATTTTAGGGACATGTTTTCAGTAAGAAGAAAGAGGGATTGTGTTTTTTCTTTGTACGGTTGGACATGAGAGTAAATTATATCTTTTGATGAAGTCATAATGTATAAATGAATTAAATGTTTTAATGTGTGTGCTGCGATCGTGACAGAGAAATCTTTTTGGGGAGGAATCTTCTTCTGTTGAACTGACAACACCCTGACATTTGCAAAATGTTGAAATGCTGTTAACAAGAATGTGCTAAGAGACCCCAACACAGTTCACATTTAATCTTCCACTTTGTCCTATAATGACGATCCTTTAAATGGAGCTTTAGTCACAATAATGAAGATCACTTCCTGTGTGCCTTCCAGTGATAGTTATCATTCAGAAGCACTTATAGCATTATTGAACAGAGGTTCATTTATTAAAATAAATCCTTCTAATGAATGAAATATCTCAACATCCTTCCCGCCATGCTCTCGGCGTGTCTGCTTGAAGACAGATGTTGTCGTCCAGAAGAAGTCTCCTGCAGTCAACATGTCTCCATGCTACTGAAGAAACCCCCTGACTCTGAATGGGACTTCATACAGGTCAGTCTGCTCTCGTTCATTTCTCTCTCCATGTGTTGTTTCGATAGTCTGACTTTGCCACATTAAGTTACATGAGAATTGGTATTATTATCTTTATAAGCATTGCTTTTGAGTATATATTGTACATTTCTGACTCAACAGTTTATTAATGATTGAATATGAATATGTGTTTTTTGTTGTTTGACAGAACGACACTGGAATAATGCTGCAGAGAGGAACAGTGACAAGCCATATGGCAGTCATCTCTCCTTGAACCTTTCCACACACACCCAGACTCTAGTAGTTCCCACAGGAGATAAGAACTAAAACAGAGTCCTTCCTTTTTCCAGAGGTAAAACACATGACCACCTGGTCACAGGACTTTTTTAAGAGGTCAAATGAAGCCTAGCTCGCAGTGACAACGGACCTACTACACATTTTTTTACCTAAATGTTTTGATGCATATTTTCAAAGACAATTTGTTTGTTTAGTTTGCTCAGTCATACAATCAATCAATTTACGAAGCTGTTCTTCTGATTAAAATCCCCTTCCCCGTACTACATAGTGCACTTCTAGGACATAAAGTTTAATGTTAGAATGTAAAATATCTGCCTTTATTACATCTGTGTTTCTATTAACTAAATTTGCAGTATTATTGCAAAAAAAAATATATATTCGCCCATATGGTTCAATGTAACATCGACCCAAAAACAAAATTAGTCCGTCTCTATAGTCTCAGATGTTTTAATGTTTGGTAAGGGTAATGGGCAGTTACTCAAACGCAATTTAAGAAATAACATTTATTGCGTAGTTTACATAGTTTAAAGTAGACTCTAAGCTATGTCTGTATCCTACTCAAAATCTTTTGAGCTGGAATCTCTGGGTCACCTTAGAGTTTGTTTATTTGTTGTTGTTTCAATTTGACAGTAGCAGCATTCATGTTGACATTGCCCTTACAAATAAAATTAACTTGATTTCAAGCCTTTATAAGTTTGTTTGCTTATTTTGTATATCACAATAATGCATATTTTAGGCAGTTGTTTGTAGCCCACAGAATAATAAAGTTGTATTCTTAGTTGCACTGATATTATAAATAATCTTTAAAATGCTAAATTTAGTTCTTGTATCTATTGTGCCTGTCTATTGTAAACTGTGATAAGTTGAAGTAACATCCTTTTAAAATTAAATTATGCTTTATTTCATTTAATTGTATAAGACTGTTAAATCATTTAAAATTACAGAACATTGCTGGCATCTTTGCTGCCAGTAGAAATACAGAAATATACTGTAATTCTGATTTACAGCCCACTACTGTAATGTTCTTTACACTATTCATACTGTAAAATTACAGTATATTGCTGGCGTCTCTGCTGCCAGCTCTTTACTGTTAATTATAGAAATACAGAAGTATACCGTATTTCTTGTTTACAGCCAACTACTGTAAAGTCATTTTACAGTATTCATACTGTAAATTAACATTAAAGAGCTGGCGTCTCTGCTGCCAGCTCTTTACTGTTATTTTACAGGAAAATTATTTACAGTGTAGGCTTGATAAGACTTCCTCTTGACTGACTGACAGGAATAAATGGACAACACACTCAATATGTGTTCATATGCCCTGTGCATTCAAAAGTTATAACTCAAAGATTTCTCCATGCATTTCCTGCACTGAGTGCAAACAAATCATATGCTGATTGTTTCATTTATAATGATGTATTCAGGTAGGCTACATAAAAAATGGAAAACTAAAATAATAGTGTGATACTGGGGAGCAAAGTGCTAGGCATCCTTGGATGGTAGCTGACTACATTTATACACTTTACAATAATTGCTTAAACAGCAGTTTTATGGAGCATAAGTGGTATGCAATTTATCGCAGCTGCAGTGTGAGAAAGAAGCATTTTATATTATCTGCATGTGAAAAACATGTCTTCAAAACAAGATGTTCAGAAGATTGGGTAAATGATAGTTTGATTTGTTCTTTCCTGAAAATGAACTGACTGGTTATTGGGGATCCTGTACTTACACTCACCTGAAGTTCCTACACATTTCAACAATGTGATGTCAGACGGGGACATCCAGTATTCTGAGGTTCTTTTCAAATACTCGACAAAGGGAGCTTTATAGACAACATCCAATCCTGCTGTCACATTTACATCACACTTATGGCACCAATATATTGTATTAATAGATGTTGCTCAGCTTGTGAAAAATGTGTTTTTCTCATGTTTGTTTTAAATACAAGGACTTTAAATCTATTCTTTACATTCTTATGTACATTGTTAACCTTCCTCCTCACTCTGCCCTGCACATACATGATATGTGTATAACTACCACCTTTTTCTTCTTACATACCTATTTACATTGTTTCATTATTTTAGATTTTTGTCTGTATTGAATAGAAAGTGTGTTGATAATATTAAACATTATTATTTATGTCATTGTTACTATATACTGTGCTTATACAGTTACATGAGCATTTCATTGCCCTTGACACATTCTGTGTTGGTTTATAATCAATGTGTGTGACAACAGTTGTCTTTTGTCAGGAGTTTCCATGGCTGGCAATCCCATAACTTAAAATTGTAATGAAGTCAAATGAAAGTCGCACATACTAAACACATCTAAGCATTGACAAATGAACAGATAATCGTCTTTCAATGTTTCTTTCTTTCTTCTTGCTGAGTGGAATCTAAGTAACTGTAAGGACAGCCAGGTATTAGCTAACAATAAGACAATTTGATTTATTCTCCGACTGACAAACCCATCTCTTTGGTGGGTTATGCTCCCAAAAAATGTAATTGTGATAGCTCAAACAAAAACAGCATTAAAGAAAACACAGAAGGGGGCTTATGTTCTTAATTATCTCCTCTCCTCATGTGGAAGAAAGTGTTGCCTCTTTCTTTATCCTTAATCCCTTTGGAATTAAAGCATTTTTAGTTTGTGTTGGATTGTAACAAATAGTCAGACATTATTATCCAAACTGTTGGAAAGTGTAAGATCTCTTTTGAAGATTTGTATTTGCCGCTGATGGTTTGAATGGAATGGGGTCTTACCACAAGAGATAACAAGATAGTAAACTTGTGCATGGCAGAGTCCAAACAGTAGCAGTGTCATCAGAATTTCCCTCAGCTATTAATTAATTAAAGTATAACATATATTCTCAAATGGTGTCAATCATTCAAAGAAACAGTTGCTGTGACCTTACTGACTTTGTACTCTGGAAATAGGTTTGTGGCTAGATAAAAGTAGCCAAACTCTATTTAGAAATTCCCCTCCAAACACTCATCCTGTTTTTCATTGTTTAGCCTTTGTAGTTTTGGCTGTTACTCAGCTAAACAGCAGACATCAGATGCTGCAGAAACACACACACAGACAGGTTCAGACACACAGGTTCACACACACACACACACACACACACACACACACACACACACACAGGTTCACACACAGGTTCACACACAGAGGGCACTTTAATCCTTGTTGCTTCTCTTTCTGTCTATTTTTCCAATCAGTTCTGGCACTCTGCTCTCTGTGGGACTTTAGATCACCAGGAGGACTCACACAAATTGTGCCCCTCTTTCATTTTGACCATTTTTCTTTCTTCCTAACTGCTGAACCTTGTTTCACTCTGTACTGAACCTACCTGCAGTGTGTCAGTCGAGCAGTGTGCACTGTGTTGCTCTCAGGTGGGGGTTTATTGATAGCGTCACATTCTTTATCCACCAGTTATCCTTGGCTAAATGAAACATTTCTCATTCTGAGTCTGAGTGGGCTTTCACACAAACTCATAAAAGTGAAATGGATAGTGGAAAACTTTGCGTTCATGATGTAGAGCCATGCAAACTTTAGGAATAGCTTCATGGAAAGAGGATATTCAGTAGCTGCAGGGTTAGACAAAACACACTACAGCTTTGATGCATATCAAAACACCCACTATCACTGTTTATGGATCCTTTCAAACCAGGGGTGTTAGCTGATACACTTGAAAATGTCTTGGGCTGATGATTCTTACATACACCAATAGCCTACTTCACCACCGAAGTGGCAGGTTACAGTGCAGGGAAATGTTACAGCGTAGTATTGTCAAAAATGCAGTGTGCTCTGTGTTGCTGTCATGTAGTTCCTCAAGTAGCCACTTGGAGCTTGTTCCAAAACTGAGTCAATCCCCATTAGGCCCAATATTAAAACGCCCAATGTCTTTCTCTGTAGTTAATTTCTTCATTACTTAGTTTTTATATACCTCACCTATTTGAATTGTTTGCATCAATGTTGCTAGCCATATGCTAAGTGCTAATTCCAATCTTTGACCTTTAGCTCTCAATCCTGTTTGCACGCCTCATAGAAATTGTCTTGCAAATGTTAAAATGATAATAATGGATTGCTGTGCTCTAGCTTTTTGATTGAGTGGTATTCAGATCTTTTTTTATTTACAAATTAGCTAAATATCTCTGTGCTCACCTTACCAGGCTTTCAGGTGCGTTCAGTGCTATCAATAATTGAGATATTTGTGCTGAATCATGCATTTGTCTCCGAACTGTTGGCTATTTGTACACCTGCCACTTGTTTTTTCCACTGGAGATGAGTGAAGCATAAGGCCATTTGGCTATGATGGTTAACTTCCTCTTCTAACTTGGCTGTGTACTTTCTCATCATTCGGGAAGTTTTCAGAAGGAAGCAGTTGTTGAGATTTGAGATGTTAACATGACTTAAACCTGGAGCACAACAGAAAGACACAACAACAACGACGATAGGGCTTCCCACCCTCAGCAGTGCAAGAATGCAGCCACATCCCATTACAGAGAGGGGCGTGGTCAGACACAGCTCACTTTCATTTAAAGCTACAGACACAGAAACAGCCTGTTCTAAGCAGGGCTGAACTACAGGGGTTAATAGGCATGCTAAAATACAGGATCGGAGTTGATTTTTAGCAAGAAACTTCATAGATATGTTTTAGGGACTTAGGGACATTTAAATTTGTGGAAAAGGCCTATGTGACCTGTAAGTAACCCTTGTCTTTATGTTATGCCTGGAGTGTGCTATTGGCCTGAATTGCTCCCTGTTGGCACCCAAGAGCGAAGAGGCTGCTCACTTAAAATGCCTCGGGTACGTTTTGAATGTTCTATGACCCCTCCTGATTGTGACCTGACCACAAAACAGACTTCACCACAGTAAAAAGTATCAAGGTATCGTATTTTTCTAAGGTCTACTACAATTGATCCAACCTACAGGTGTGAAAGCAACGTCAATCTGATTCTGACTTCCTGAATGTATTACCCAATGAGAGGCTTCAGAACAGTGGTGCCATATACATTTCTAATGTGATTTGATTTCCTCCGCCTCCCTCCGCCTCCCTCATCCTCTCTCTTTTTTGTATTCTTGTCAAACAAAATATAGTGTATTTAAACAGCATGGAGGGAGGTAATCTGCTGTGTGATATAACAAAGTACCAGAGAGGTTTAGTGGAAAGTGATATCCTGAGGGGAGGAAAAACGAACATGGATTAGATCTTAAGCACAAGGCAGCACAATAATTAGACAATAATGCTTCATATATTATTTATTGACTTCTCATTTTTCATAGAAGGAATAATTGTTTGGAGCTTTACAATCTCAGTGGACTGTGAAAGTAGGAATTCATCTAAAAATACCATTTTGGTCTTCAAACTCCCCATGCACTACATTTTTCTCCATCATATTATCTATCTGGTCATCCGGCCGGGACAGGAAGTGGCCTGGTTCTGTCAAGTGCGCAGACCATGACAGAACACCTGCCCCGCACACCTCACCGGTGTCTCACTCATTATGATACCCTCATCGACAATCTGTTGCCACTCTCACTAATGTTCCCTCATCACAGATCTGCCACCATACAAACAAATCACTATGTGATGACCCATGACTTCACATCTGTTTGTGTGTGTGTGTGTGTGTGTGTGTGTGTGTGTGTGTGTGTGTGTGTGTGTGTGTGTGTGTGTGTGTGTGTGTGTGTGTGTGTGTGCGTGCGTGCGTGTGTGAGTGATCAGGTTGGCAGACACTTACTGAAAAGGGATCCTTCTGTCACTTTATGGAGCCATATTCTCTTTGTCTCTACGTCTGTGTGTGTGAGTGAGTCAAAGAAAGAGTTATCTTCTTAAATGTTTACGGACCAAATTCACAAACTATCTTTACAATGAAGATGACTTTGGGCTATATTTGCACAAGTGCTGGTCAAGACATCAGAACTCTGAGCATGCAATAAATATGGCCCATTAAGACATTTAGCATATATTAAAAACTTCACACGTCAATAGGTACTCCATGTATGATTGATGCTTCTCATTCTGGGTGTGACACTCCGTCTCTGTAAGAGCAATGGTGATTGGCTTCAGTATAATGGGTTTTTCTAGGAAAATGACGAATGTCTCGGGCAGTCAGGGAAACTTTTAGTAAAGATGTGCTCATGTTTAGGTGTGTATTTCCATCTGCCTTTCTTTGGTGCGCAAGTAGGAGGGGGAGTGCAACTTTCTGAGGGTGTGTGTGTGTGTCTGTATGTGTGTGTGTGCAGGCATGCTGCAGTATTAATGAAGCCCATTTCAATGGCTACTTTAACAACAGCCTTTACAGTCTCAGGCAGACAGAGAGGAATTAGGCCCATTTATTGATGTCAAAAGGGTTTGGACATTTAATTGATGGAAATGAAAATAGATTAGAGCAAATTGAGAAAAGCACTGTATGTACTATTATAATTACACTTTTTAAAGTCAGATGCACCTCCTTCAGAGATGGGTTCTGCTTACTCCCTTGTTACTGACACTATTTTTAGGCCTTTGATGAAACAAAGGCTCTCAGCAACTTTGGACCTGAAGTAGTTTAAAAAAACAAGTTGTTATCGGTAAAGTTAAATCAGTTGGCACTTTGTGTGTGTGCTTCATTAAACTACAAAAAATGTGCGTACAAAAGTTACAGATCCTGAATGTCATGATTACACAATGAGGTGAGTAATAATCAATTGTTCCAGTTGATCTTGTCTATTGTGCCAGCTGCCTCCAGTTTACTTTACATGATTCATGTATTTTGAATCTGTATTTACATGTAATTTCTTATGTGTGTGTCTTTTGTGTGTGCATGTGCTTGTAATGTCATTGTTAGTGACCTGTGATAGAGTCAGTCATCCTTACCATCTGCGAGTATACTGGCACATAACCCATCTGGTCAAGCATAGACACATGAATCATCTTGTTGGCTTCCAGACCCGAACTTCAGCTCAAATTGGATCTCACATCATGTCAGCTGCTACAGTTCAGTGGGCGTAAGTGATTTTTTAAATCGAGTCCCTGTGGTGTAATCCAGAGGTCAGCAGCTGTTTCATGCAACATGACGCTTTAATCAAATGTGTGAATGGAACTCAGTGATGTTCATGACAAGATTGTAATGAAACATTTATCTGAAAAGAACATGTAATCATGACTTGCAAAGATAGTAATAATGATAATTTGAGAGGAGGTTTGGTCAGATGCAGATGTGTTCTGTTTTCTTGGTCTCCATTTGGATTCCTTTTTGAGCCCAGCAGGTGTGTTAAACGTGGGTTTTCTCTAAAGGATGAATGTTTTGCAATTGGATCCCACCTGATGTTTGCATGTTAAAGGTTGGGTTGACACCTCTTAAGGTGGTGTTTGTGGGTCCTGAGGCTAGACCAGCTGAGAACCACTGGTTTAGGGTTTACCATACTCACAAACCAAGTTCTCTTTCTAAGCTGCTAACGTTGGGAAATTTGCTCAAAGCAGACAGTATATCTGATATTGATGGGAATTTAATTAGTTTGAAGTCAATTAATTATATATCAAACTGTTGAATATAGTTACTGAATAACCACAAATATTGCAGTTCACACTCAGAGGGATATGCAAGGTGTTTTTTAAATGTCTTGGCAATCTATGCAGTGATAGATTTTAGATGATGCTTACAGCCCTAAAGTAAACTAATGATAGTGCAAGGAGTAAAGTCAGACGATTGCCAAAGTCTGCAAGATACATGATCTAGGCAAGATAAATATTTGCTGCATCTGATTGTTGTTGAGATATTTCAGTCGCAACCAAACTTCCACACACTTCCCCAATATTGCTGAACTTGGAGTCATGCCACTAACAGTGGCTGTACATCAAACCTCACTAAGGAAAGGCGGAGTTCTATGTCTAACATGTCCTTGTTGGCATCCAAATGTGTATTATTACAAACTGATAAGTGTTTTGGGTGTGCTCATCCAGACAGAAGTTGTCCTTATATCCCATAGTAGGTTGCAATTGGATTTGTTGTCCCATTTTGGTATGCTTTATGTTGGGTTTTTTTTTTTTGCATTGTGAGGTCTTTCAAATACAGTTTTAATGTTATTTTTGGATAAGAGGTGTTAGAGACCACTAAGAAACGGAAAAATATTCTTGAGACCATACAATTGGAAGGCTACACAAAATGAATATCAGTGGATTCTTGTCCAGTGTTCCAGTAAATGAGCCATCTAACAATGGAGTAGCTGAGCAACGGAGCCAAGAGCAAATCAAGAAAATTATTTATACTCTTGAAATGTTTTAATTTAATGCATTGCAGGTTTTATATGAGTGCTTAAGGGGGGAGGGGGCGGGCTTGATCACCTACAGGAGGTTATAGTAACACATGAATGTACTGACCGTCTTCCAAATGCTTGTCGCCTGTGGCCATTCATCATATTTTAATTGAGCAAATCTGTGACATTAACAGTTTGTTTTTTTGCCGTGTCTCAGTCAGTGAAGATATTTATTTGCTGGATCAGTTTCTGTAACATTCGTTTGTTAATACTTCAGTTTTGGAGAGTTAATGTGCCATAGAGCCAATGAGCTGCATCTGTGGATCTGGCACAGGAGCATTCAGAGGTTTAAGATTTGGCTTCCGTGTTTATTCCTCAGACGCTGTTTCCTCTCCAACACTCTGTCAACCCACAAGTTTTGAGTTCTTCTTCCCTCCCTCACAACATAGATCCTCTCTCTCTCCAAGCTCCAACTCTCCTCTTTTTTTTTTTTTTTTTTACTTGTCCCCCCCTCCTTCATCCTGAAGCATTACTCGCCTGCAGGCTTTCTTTCAATATCCTTGTGTCCTTCTTTTTTCAACGTCTTTGTCAACCTTTTCTTTACTCTCTTGCTCTAAGCTCTTTTAGTCTCACTCAGTATATTTCTAATACACATCACACCAATTTAGAGGTTGCCATTTGTGTGTATTTGTGTATTTTATCACAAGAAAAGTGCAGGAATAGTTTGACACTAACACTTCTCCCAAAAATCCAGTGAGAGTTGCTCACAGTTGCTTTGTGTTTGTTGCAAGTTAAATGTATAAAAATTAACAGTCAATAAACTCAGATTACATTCATCCATGGTTATCCACTGAGACTGGGGTCACTGATTGTATCTGCTGTGACCCATCTTCCCCTATTGTGGGCACAAAACATATTTCCAGACACATAACATGCAGAAAAAATAAACATAGCTCTTGCAATATCTCACTTTATTGCAGATATTTTACAATATATACAAAAGAAAACAAATCAAGTACGTAAGACAACGTTCAAATCAAGTGAAATCCCATCATAATTGCAAAACAATTAGTATGTAATCAGTGAGTGACTGTACATGAGTGTTTACCTGGTTTCCTTCTTTCCAAGATATCAAATGATGGGAAACACATAGTCATTTATTTCTGTTGTCTCTGCAGGCGTCCTTCTGTTTAGTCATCAACTAACCCTGTTCAATATCTGGCCGTGCCTCCTGTAGAGAAATGAACAAACTTCAACCCCACTAATCACTAAGGCAGCATCAGTTGGTGGTCCATGTGTACCCATGTGTTTTTGTGCTTGGCCGCTGTCTGCCCTTGCTCCTGGTGATGGGATGTGAGGTGAGAAGTAGAGGGGAGGAGTTTAGCCTCTGTCACTGTCAATAGGGAGCACTAAACCAGAAGACACAGACATACAGAGAGAGAGAGAGTTACATGGACACTGGTGCATACCTCGACTCACAGGCATGTTTTCATACATGAACACACATACCCTTATAAACACATTTGTACACATAAATAGAACAAAAATGTGACTCTAAGTATCTAAATGAGACAGAAATAATAAGTCACTTTATTGATTAGTCCCTTGACTGAAAATCAACTAGAAGTAATTATATAATCAATCATTTTTTTATATGAGGAGCCCATTTAGCTTTCCAATGACACTTAGGATATGGACCATATTCTTTATTATATTATTAAAAGAGACCATTAAGCATCCATTAGACAAACCATTGGCAACAGTGGCAAGGAAAAACTTAAAGGTGTAATATGTAGAATTTTACACTAAAATATCTGAATTACAAATAATTACAAATTCACCCCATGTTGTATAGATATATTTTGTTGTTGAGTACATACATTACCTCAAATATGTCCAACAGTTATCAAAGCCAGAGAAATCCTTCATTTTATAGTTGTAATGCTCCGTGGCTTTAGTGGCAGACGCCATGACAGACACGACATGTTTATCGTTGCCATGGAAACATCAGATGTTACGTCAAAGACCGCTGCATAAGGAAGCGGGAGCTGCTACTGAAAGCTGCTGTACTGTTGCTGTATATTCTACTGTTAAAAACATTGTGTAAATTATACTTGGATACATCTTCAGGAAACATATTCTCTTCCTCAGGTCTGTTTTCGGCTATTTTTCTTGACTGCGGTCAACTTTGAATTTGTTTTCAAATTGTTGGGGTGGGGGGAGTAGCAGAGAGAATCAATCGCCAGACTCAATGTCATCTTTTGTTATTGTTTTGGTTGAGAGCCCCCTGGCTGCAGAATTTACATACTGTGCATTTGAAGAGGCAGAAACATTGAGCAGGACCAGACTATTATGGTTAACAGCCATTTGAGCCCTGACTGGATAAGCTGACAAGAGAGGAAGGGACTGTAAGAGAGAAATTGAAAATAAAAAAAAATTGTAATTATCAAGAGAAAACATGACACTTTCTCTGAAATAAAAATCTCAGTTTTACCGACTTTCCTTTTTTTCCTGTCACAATAAATATAATACGTTTGGAAGATCATCTTGAGGAATAATAGTTTCAAAATGTATTAAAAGTTACCTGTAAAACACCTTCTTCTTACACGCATACCTCCTTCGACCTTCTGCTATAGCATATACTTTCTTTCAGGGGTTATGATGGAGGGTTAGAGGTCAATCCTCTGAGGCATCAAAGAGATCACAAACAACTAAAACCACATTAGCCTTAACTCCTCTCCTCTTCCTCTGCCCTCCACATGCCCCATGCCCCTCCTCCCCTACTCTTCCTCATCCTCCTCCTCCTCACCTTTGCATGACTTTACTCTCCTCTTTTCCATCACTTCTTCAATATTCTGTCCTCTCACCCGTGCCTGTCCTCTTTCCCTCAAATCCGTCATCTCTATCCTTTCCGAGCTCTCTTCTCCTTTTCTTTCCTTCCTACACTTCATCTTCCTTGAGTGATCGGAGAGAGACAGAGACATGGCAATATGAGGTGAGAGGAGACAGCAGAGAGTCACTTCATCAACCACAGTCTGATAACTCTTCAGCAGCTATTTAACATACTTTGTCTTCATTAGCCGCTGCTGGTTTCACTTCATAAAAGTCATTAGAAAAGATGTCATCAAAAAATCCTGCAACACTTTGTCCTCAAAAGTGTATCCTCTTCTCCGGTCTCTTGTGAAGTGGTTCCTTTCTGACATAATTAATATTCTTTTGAAATGCAGGAAATCATCAGCAACATTTTCTTTCTGGAGAACCTGGGCAACACTGACTTCATCTGCTTGGAGCTTAAATGTAAGAAACATCTGTGTGTGTATGTGTGTGTGTGCACCAGAGTTAATCCTCATGATTTTGGCTCTATTTCCTAGAGTTTGAGATTTAATCCAGTATTCCGTCTGATGTGCAACCTTTCACACACACACACCAGGCCCGACGCAACGGGGGGGCTAGATAGGGCTTTGCCCCCTGAATTGAATTTTCTGCTCCCTCAGTTTAAGTTTTAGTACTTTTTATTATTTCAATGGTCATGGTTTTAGATCTTTCTACTTATTTGTAAGATTAAATCGTTTTAAAAGCACTCTTTCTTCTGAACAAAACGAGGTATAGCACTCCATACTTTAATCAACATGTGATTAACTAAACAACTGTTCTAATAAACAACTGATCTAATGATTCAATAACGCAATACGTGGAAAAATTGCACCGAACTATCATTGCACTATGCAGTCTAAAGGTTACACTATGTATGTAATGGTTTGCAACTATAGCTATATGTTCATGTCAGACATAACTGTCTATGTTATTCATCACATCATTTTATGTAGGCTAATGTAAAACCTAGTGACCAAACCTATAGTGAAAAACAGAACAATTTTTAATCGCCCCCTTAGTCACGTGATCCTGGCGCCGGGGCTGACACACACACACACACACACACACACACACACACACACACACACACTGACACAGCCGCATACACTCAGAATAACACAGACCTTTGCAGAGTCAGACACGCACCACAGCGAGTCAACTGCAGCTGTACTGATAATGATGCACTACTTTGTTTGATTGCAAGAGAGCATAATCATTTGTTTAAGGTAATTGGTGTGTGCCATAACCGCCTCCTCCGTTGAACCAAATCACCCATTTTCAGGGGGGACAAAACACCAGCTCTCTCACTGACACACACAGACGCACCAAGAGGGATTCTCTCTCTCTCTCTCTCTCTCTCTTTCTCTTTTTCTCTTTTGTTTTTCCACCTAAAAAAGTATGCACATATGGGCGTTTAAACCTCTAAAAGGTTCACCCCACACAACCTTTTTTACACAACACAAAAAAATACACACATACACATAATACCTTCAGTAAAGTGAGTAAAATATATCTCTTCTGTGTATGTCAGTGTTCAGTGTGCACATGGAGATTGGACAACAGAAGAGAGGAGAAAAAACAAGTCAAATCTGAACAATGGAACAGCTTTTTAACACATCATTCACATTCTCCAAGTCTTTTCAGATAATAATGTATCGACTTGCGATGTTGTAGGTTAGTGTGATCTTGTTCCAGCACCATTCAGTGTCGGTTGTCACTGCATGGCCGTGGGGACATGAATTATTGCATCTTTGGCGAGGGATTTGAACATTTGGTAACAAAGTCTTCTTTTACCATTTCCTGCCAGTGTGCCCGTCCTTTTGTGTCAACACGCCAACAAGTGACTTTGTGAGCCACACTGACTGACAGTGTGTCAGCAGTTTGTGGACTTAGAGTTCAATAAACTTTTTTATTTTCTGTGCCAGTTCTTCCAGACAAATAAATTTGTCTTAGCAGAAAGTCAAAAACACAACTATACATGTCCACACTTATTCTTACACAAAAAAACAATGTGCTGTGCAGTGAGAATTTTGCCAAAGGGCGTTTGTATTTCCAAACTTGCACACAAAAACTTACGAGGATATACACTCATATCGACTGTCCAGGCTGCACAGAAGGCCAGAGGAGACAGGCTGTGTGTGGTTGTTTGTGTGCGTGTGTGTGTGTGTGTGTGTGTGTGTGTGTGTGTGTGTGTGTGTGTGTGTGTGTGTGTGTGTGTGTGTGTGTGTGTGTGTGTGTGTGTGTGTGTGTGTGTAGGTGTGTGTGTGTGTGTGTGTTTGTGTGTGTGTGTTTGTGCGTGTGTGCGTGTGTGCGTGCGTGCGTGCGCGTGTGTGTGCGTGCGTGCGTGCGTGTGTGTGTGTGTGTGTGTTTCACCAGCTTTCAAAATGCCCCCACATCAGTTTCCTCTTTCCTCTTCCTCACTATCATCTTGCGTTTTGCCCCACGGCACAAATTTAGACAGACAATCACAAAAAGCCTCAAGTCCACACAAACACACACTCACACATAAAAACACACACACATAATCTTTGCCCTCTCGCTGCTGCAAAAACTGTATCTATTGCAATCCAGTCAGGCCATGAAATGACTAGCATTAGGCTGGAATAGCATAACCGTGCTGTTGCAGGAGCTCAAAGCACAAATACACACTTTCATATACAGACATGACCTTGTAGAAAACGTACATTACTGGGACCTCAGCAGTCTCTGGAGGACACTTTTCCTATTTCAATCTTAATCGGACGGAGACACATTTAAGAGGCAGCACTGCAGATGTATTCAGAAGCATGGGAACTTGGCTGGTAACAGGATGGAGGACAGACAGAAAGGTCCTGAAATACATAAATGCTTTGTAGCACAGTGGAAAGTTTGTATTTTCCATGTTTTGAGTCATAAAGAGGCTGCATTTTCTGTGATAGTCCTTTCCAAAGGTTACAAAACTTTTTGATCTGGAATCCAGAAGAGGAATTTACTTTTCTGCTGGAGGCCTCGACTTTAAAGATTTATATGAAGGTATTTGTATGTAAAGACCAGACAACCACGGTTTACATCAGAAGTCTGGAGGATTCATTGCTGCTCTGGCTTTTGAAAGTTGTCTTTCTGATTTGTTTTTCAGACTTTCCTTGAGAGAACAGTAAATCCTTGTTTTGGTTCTTCATCTGTTCAATGCACGCATGTCAGGTTTTTTCAGACCTAAAGTACTGCATGTATTCGCCTTGCACTTATTTGTGTTGATTTGGTTAGATAAAAGCTGCATTACTTAGTCTGCTTTACCAACAAACATGGGAGGCTGTCTGCTTTCATGACATGAACTGATGGCACACATCGGTTTACTTAACCAACTCTTTAAGGGGCAACTCCCAGATACTTACTGGCACCAAGGCGGGAAGGTCTGTTCATTTGAGTCCCAGGTTTACTACAGCCATGTGAACATAGAATAAATGAAAGGACACTAAAAACGACAACATCAAGATAAAGAGTTGTACAACAAATTAAATTCATTCCTTGTCAGATTTTTCCACGAAAGAAAACAGAACAAACATCTTTCTTTTTTATTGGTAGTCAGATGAGCTATAAATGATGGATTCCCATAAAGTAAATCTCCTCACCCAAGGCTTTTACCTCTCAGCGTCTCGTAAATGTATTGCTGTTGTTGAATTTTTCAACACACTGATTTGCATTGCAAACCTCCAGGTCTCCAGGCACAAAATCTGCACAATGGATCGACTTGGAGTGAAAAATGCAGAGCTTAAGGTTAATGCAGCAAATAGAGCAGACAACAGAGTTCAAATTAGACAAGAGAACAGAGAGTAAAGGGAAACACTCTGCTAGCCTTCTAAAATAGATTTGAAAAAATGTGCGGTCACATTAGATGAGACAGACAAGCTTTTACATCCAAACCCACACAGACAGCGATCTTCCATAAACAAACACACACAATACACAATCTCCTTCAATATTTATCATTGTTTGGTTGCACTGAGCATCATTTATATCTTGGCTCCTCGGCCTTCATATCAAAGAGTTTTTAAATACAAATGGTGAGAAATAAATCTCTGCATTTTGATCTTGTTCTCCAGGCCAACATCTAAGTATGTCTCACACACATTAGCACTTATGGCATCTGTCACAGCTGTGCAAGTAGATGAGGCAGGCTCTGAAAGCACTTTAGTTTTCATCCCTGCTTGTGGACGGGATGAAAAAGGAACGTTGTAGGGCATCGATATTGCTTTACAGCATTGTTCAAACAACACACAAACTAATGCACACACTCATATGATGCATAGTTTCGCTTTTGTTTCTATTTGTGTATTCTGATATATGCTCGGTTTTCTTTAAGCATTAAAAAATAAGTGATGTGGCCCTGCAGACCTGCTCTCTGCAAACATACATCATCTAGTCAGTGTACTAAAGCATGTCTGAGGGCTTGTTTTGCTGAGTCTCACAGTGTGTGCGTGTATCTATTTGTCTACACGCCCTGTGCATTGTGAAAACTTTTTTTGATCTATTTTTTACACTCAAAGACAGGTTTTTTGCAGAGATGATTGCCTGTGTCTTTTACATCTCATCAAGTGGAGTAAAGAAGGAATGAATAATGGAGGTGAGGATGGGGAGGGAGGGCAAAGTCACTGATAAGACTGAAAGGGGATTGGTAAGTGAAAGCCTGAAAGCAAGCAGTAAATAAAGAGACAATGAACAAACAATAGAGGGAGTAAAACACAGGGAGGAGAGTGTAGACTCAAGGGAGGATGGATAAAAGAACACAAAAAGGAGGACATAGGAAACAAAGTGAGAGAAAAACTGAAAGGAAACAGAAAAAGAAAGAGAGGAACAACATATGAGATGTATGAGCACAAGAGTAAGAAGAAATAAAGTTTATTTCCCTATTGACCACCACATAAAATCCAGTCTAATATCTGAGCCTAATGAAGCCATAATGAAGCAGAAACATAAAGAGCCTTGAAGTGGTTATTTATCATCTCTATGACTGCAGCACACTGCTGCAAATAACCACCACCTGCCAGCACACAGAATGCATGTCAGCTTTCATACAGCGACCTCACGGTGGAACCAAATATTAAGAAGAGAGACAATTCGACAACTGCAAGTCATGTGTCCAGCAAAGACAAAAACTAGAAGATACAATAACTGCGGTCCAGCTTTGTCATGCAAAAACAGATTTCCTGGCATCTATTCAGAGTTTGCTGGATACGTCCTGTCCGGACCTGTGAGCAGTCGGTTATTGCAAAGCTGAAATCTTTACCAACCAAATGAGTCTCATTGAAAGAAATGAGCCATTAGATGAGAGAATGAACGCATATCTACCTGCAGAGAGGACTACAATGAAACGAGGAGTTTCATGAGTTTAGGGAGTTATGTTCTGAATGTATGACGAACAAATTCTTTATCGTTTTTTCTTAATGTTCTCATTCTCTCTCTGCAGTTCCAAAAGCCGTCTCCTCTTCCGTGGACGTTGGAAACGGACCTATAGAGCTAACAGTCCACTCAGCCACACCCCTCAATGACGACCAATGGCATCGCGTGATGGCTGAACAAAACATCAAGGCGGTCCTTCAGCTGGATCAGACGTACCGTGCGACACACACGGCTGGAGCTGTTCAGCCAGCTCTACGTCGGTAAGACAAATACATGCACACACAACACAAACATATACGTTAGACTGAATCATCTACACACTGATCCTTCCATATCTGTTCTCTGTAGAAGGGATACTTGCAGAGACAGACACATAAGAGCTCTATTCTGTGCAAAGCAATCAACTTAATACATGTCGTGTGTAATCGTAAAAGGGTTGAATATAAAATAAATATCTACTGCAGTCTGTGTTTCCACTAAGGCTGCCGTCAGATGCATTCATTCATTATGGGAACGTCTGTTTCTGAAGTTTAATAGGAGCAGTCTTTATTGGAAACCTAATGGTTCACTTTAAGAGTCTTCATGCTCAGAGTTACTGCTAATTGATTTAATGTTCATCCAACACACGCGCACACACACACACACACACACACACACACACACACACGCACACACACACACACACACACGCACACACACAAATAAGAACACACACGTCCTCAAATACTCATCCCTGTGTGATCAGAGTTTAAATAAAGTTGAAGCTGAGCCTCTTGGCTGAATGTGAGGGCGTGTGACTAAAGCTAACTCATATATAGAGGTCATTTCTTTGATACTTTAAATCTTTGCCTCAGTATTTATATTTCATGGATTAAGAAAGTTTTATTGCAAAGGACGATAACAAACCTTTTACTCTCCTTTTGCCACATACACATTCTACCAGCTATCACGTACTTATTATCAAACTTATTATACTGAAGTTTAATTTAAGACGAATGGTTTGTCCTTTAAAGCTTCCTCCTTCAAAAACTCCTCTCAAGCTCATCAGAAGTTCAAACTTTAGAAGATCCGACCACTTTGCTCCCTTTGCTTTCACTTCTTCGTCCCTTTTTCTTCCTTTTGTGCTGAGCCGTCAATACTCTCTAAACCAAACTGTGTGGCTAAAATACGTTTCAGGGATTTGCGGATAGGAGGAAAAAGTTCTGAGGCTGATCTCGGAGTTCCATACTTTCTCATGGAACAAAAAGAAAGTTCTATCCAAAAGGAGATTGTTCCAAATTTCAATCAGGCGTCCTGATTTGATAGCCTTCCCCTCCCCGATCCCCGATTATAATACATTTCATCGTTTCATCAGTTCTGCTGATTTGAACGCTGCTGAAACATCCCCACCTCATCATGTTCCAATTTGCCTCTCGGTGTATTTGTGCTTTCATTTAGTGGAATGGAACAGGGGCGGAAAAGGGTTGCGTCATCGTGTTACTCACAGCTATGAAAGAGCGGACATAATAGCTTCCAGATATAGACTCGGGTTGTCGTCTCATTTACATGCACTTAACAGTTAAATGAAGATAGACAGGAGGAGGCTCAGGCAGGCTGTGTGGGACAGACATCTAGAAACACCAGAGATAAAGAGGAAAAACTTGAGTAATACAGCCATAGAGGAATCAGCAACTTCTCCTATCCGATCTCTAATCCCGTCCTGATCCTCGTTTTTCGAGAAATAACAGTTTGACCCATGGGAGCTGAACCACCAGGGAGAGTGAAGTGAAAGGAGGTGGTTTAAATTGGCCCCCTGACATACAGAATTGATAGAGATTTTATGGGTTTCATCCACAGATATTCAAAGAGAGTGTAGATCCTTGCAGGCATCAATATTTAGTCTGAAGCACACGTCATCGTCTGATTTTTTTCTTTATGACGTGCTCTTCGTCTTCACAAACTGTCTCTGCTTGATATTGATTTAGCTGTTGAGGCAACCCCCCCCCCCCCCAAATCTTGTACCCTTTATAGTTCTGATAATGATAAACATAATCTGTTTGTAGGGTTTCAAATAAAGACACAGCAGTGCAGCACAACAGGGAGCTTTATTTTGCTGCTCCCTGTCCTCATATCCGTCTCTGTATCATCTCCTTCTCCCTTTCTCGATCAATAAGATCCTCATCAAGCGTTTGAATGCTTTAGTGTTTACTGCACAGTGGCTCATTTGCTCCAATGACCCTGAGAGCAAACAGTATACCATCAGCCTGCCGTCATTTACCTCACGCTGTTAACTTTTAGCTCTGCGATTCACTTCAAACATGCACGACTATCAATCTGGTCACATTTTATTCCTTTAATTTCACCATCTGTTCAAGGATTTCCTTCTTGATTAATCCTCACTTAAACATGTGTTTAATGATTTTGCATGTTTTTTTGCTAAATTCTCTCTTGGTTAGATTGTTCTGCCTTTTACTCTATTCTTGTATTTCTTTGGTTTTTGCCTCTTTTTTCATGGACTGACATCTTGCTTGTTTCTACTCTCTGTGTGACACCTGTTTCAGGGAAGCCAGCCTCGCTCACCTGCCAAGACAGTAGGTAATATTTAATCAATGCAAAATGCAAAATACAAAAATATTTACTGTTGACAAATAGTGTTAAGAAGACAAAGAAGTAGAAGGGCTTCTCAGTCCTAGTTGTAATCAAATACAGTTCTATCAAAAGAAGGGGGAAAAGGGATAGAAGAGAGAAAGGTCAGTCAAAGAGGGAACAAACCTATTCTTCATAAAGAGTATAAAAAATAATTTAAGAATATATGGAACAAAGAAGAGGCAATTCAAAAAAACACACCCACACCCAATACATTACTCATCACACCCCCTTATCCACACTTTGCAGTTCATAACGACAAACTCAGTAACATTCAGAAACTACATAAAAGGACGATCTTTTCTTTTTTCACGTTCAACAACTTCCTAACTTACTATCAAGAAGCAGTAATTGAGATGGGTATTAGGAGAAAACTCTCAGTTAATGGCCTATTAGCGATAGACTATCGTCATCGTCGTATAGAATAAGGTACTAATAAGTGCTTAATCATGACTGATAAGAAGCTGGTATGCTACTAATTAGCATGCTAATAAGCAACTAGTTAATGGTGAATATTGTGACCTTAATCTACAGTGTTACCAAAAACAGATTCACTAAGGAATGACCATGAATGAATGAATCAAAATGTGCCATTACAGTCTTTTTAATAGTACTACCCAACATGATAAAAAAAAAAAATCCCCCCTTTGAGACCAGGACATTTGTGGATTTCAGTTGTGCAATCAAATCAAGTATTGTGTTAGAGCAGTGTTTTTAACAATTTCCACAAAGTACATTTTTTTGATTTTGAAAATCCAGGCTATTGGTGACTTACGTTTAGCCAGAATAAATCTTCTGGGATGTAACTACTGACGCTCTTTTGCATCTCCCATTTTAAAAAGACAATATACATCGGGACACAGATGCAAGGACATACAGAAGACTCAGGCTGACTGCAATATCAAGCGGCAACCTCTGGTGTTGAAAATGAAAACCAGCAGAAGTATACAGATTATGGACCTTTTAAGAGAGGAAGTTGAAAAACAAATTGCAGAAAACCATCGTAAAGCACTGGGCTGGTGAAATGGGATTCATGTGATAATATTTCTCTACTGGAATTGCTGCAGGGTGAGGAAGGCTTTTGAAATGGCATTTAGACTATATGAATCAAACATGGTCATCTTAAACCAACACCATCAGCATCCTGCAGTAATAAACATGGAGTGGGTAAACACTGTTCTGGAGATGTGTTTGGTGTTCAACCTCAAACAGAGAAACGGAGAGAGATAGGACATACCACCACTTTAATAACCCACGTATACAGTGATAATGGAGGAGAAGCAGTGCAGCAGTCCTGAAGTTCAAATGTAGAATTTATCTGCACGGTTAGATCAGGCTTCAAAGACACTCCATGCAAACTGTACCCTGTTCCTTTAACACAGAGCAGTATATAAGTGTAAACACATGTTTATTCATTAATCACTAATGTAGAATCCAAATGTTAACACGCACACACACACACACACACACACACACACACACACACACACACACACAGTGAAGGTCAGAATGTCACCTCTCTTTTAGGCCTTTGCATGTTTTGTATGAATATGCGAGTGTGTACTGTATATATCCTAATGAGTATAAAATGCATCTTCATTAGCACATCATTAAAAGCTTCACAGAGAGAATCTATAAATAAATAGCTGCCAACACATGCAACAAGAGTTTTATTTTTAGTTAAAGCGTATGTGTCTGAAGTTCTGTTTCCATGTCAGTAATTCTGGGAAGTCATGCAGTGATGTGTTTGTGTTAACACGTCTGATACATACATATAGGAATAATATACCAAAAAAACAACATAGTAAAAACATAGAATAAGGCTGTTTGGCGAGCTTTCATCAGATATGGTTTTATATATCTAAATCGAAAAAAAAGATTAAAGCAAAATTGAAAAAAAAGATTCACACTTAAGTCTTACAAAGCAAAGGCAATTAGATAAATGATGGTACAAATAAAAGTGCAGCCCATAAAAATGTACAATAACTATTAACTAGAACCAAAGATGTATATATCTACAACAAGCCACCATTTACTCCAGTCAGAATAAGTCAGGTTCTTTTGCACGAAATTTGAAGTTTGTTGAAATACAAAATGCACCTGTGTGTGAGTATGTGTGTGTGCGTCTCTGTGTACGTGTCTGCCCATGTCCCCGCAGGCCTTGGAGCCTGCTGTACGTTTAATCAGACACTGATGTAGACCTGTGTAAACAGGTGGCACAAACCTCCAGCCAATCAGAGGTACAAAACTGATTAATTATCAGGTGTACTGAAAGTCAAATCCGCTGTGAGAAGGAGAAGTGGAGAAATCGTTCGAAAGCCAACCTGCATCCTGATGCATGAATAGTTTACTGGCTTGAGAAAATTAAAAGTTGGATGCAGAATTCTTCATATGTCTGTGTTGTACCTGTGTGGCTATAGGCTATGATGTATTTTATGCAAATCACGTTTAAGTCTCCTTAACATGTCCCTTTGAGTGCACACTTCTCTGTAATTAAAAGGCGGCAGATGAGATATTTTTGATAACTAAACTGTCCCTCAGCTCTTGTTAATGATGTTGTGTCCTTACGTGTGTGTTTATCCATACATTATAACCGTCCTCTGTGAGTTTGCCTCTGTATGCTAGAATCCATACCTGTGGGTGCATGTTTATGTGTGTGTTTATTGTTATAGTCATTTGGGCTCAGATTAATCGATTTAACTCCCCTCCTCTGTCCAAGTTAATGGGTAGTTAGACAGTAATGGTGCAAGGCCAGAATGAAGATGGCTATCGACACCCCAAGGTTAAGCATTCATACCTTTACTGACTAATTCAAGGCAGGTGTGTGTGTGTGTGTGTTAAATGGCTCCGTTTGTGTGTCTTGTCCTGTGGGATGTTCATTAAGACACACTGTTCAGTAGGCAGATTTAATTAGTGAAGAAATCAAACAGTTTGAAGGTTGTTTCAACTTCACAGTCAGAAGGATTAACATGAAATCAGTGGCTTCCTCTAGGCATTGGGACATTCACATTTGTAAAAGAGATTAAAAACAGCCTCTTGTGTTAAAAATGACTTCAGTGACCCTGACTTCTGTTTGTCCTCTCATATTTGTTTCCTTTTTTCTCGCCTGATGCTTTATATTGAACTCTCTTTTCTCCTGTTTCCTCCCTATCCCTCCTCCTCAGGTGCTGCAGGGGGACAGAGGGGCTTCCTGGGATGTATCTGAGCCCTTCGGATGAATGGCATCACCCTGGGCCTGGAAAAAAAACCTGGGGTCAAACCTGGCTGACAAGGCCACTGCACCAGTTTTGGGATGTACTGCCAAAATGGAGGAAAGTGTGTGGAGAAATACAACGGATACTTGTGTGACTGCACTGACACCGGGTATGACGGGCCGTTCTTCACTGGAGGTGAGAGGAATTTTAAAGACAGATCATTTAAATCTTTAGATTTTGGAGGTTACATTACTAAAGTGTGTCACACAAATTTCCTCTGCAAAACCTGAATTGCAAGACACATCAAGCTCCTGCTGTCTTGGTTATTCAGTTGTTTTTTTTACTTTAGATTTGATTTCCATTTTGCCATCTCTGCAGGGTTTTTGAAATTCTCCACGGTCCCTAATTGTAGCAGATAATGTAGTCCCTTTGTGCAAACACATTATCCTCTGTAGAGTCCCTGTTCAGTTCAAGGAGTCAGACTCAGATAGCACCAGGACAACTGCTGGAGTAGTTACGTTTCAATGAGCCTTATTGCCTGACAACCTGCAGTGATTTTTGCTGTGCTCTATTATTGTCCTCACTTCTTATTCAGTTCGGACTTGCAGGTGTTCATAGTGTTTGGGCTTATAATAAAAGGCATCGGTTGGGAGTAATACTGTGCATTCCTACCAGTTCTCCCTGACTTTAGAGTACATTGCTGAATGCTAAAACTGTGAAAATGCAGAGCCGAGAGAACAAACTGACAAACAAAATGCCAGTCCTGTTACCAAGCAGTGTGACGCTCTTGGTTAAAAAAGTTGAGAGAGTAGAAAATGTCACACTGTTACCTTGCCTCTGCAATGTTGCATAATACTAAAGCTTCATGATTCACAGGGGTTCATTAGATACGATATTAAAGTTGTGCTTCTCAAAACATGAGCACCTCCGCTTGGTTCACAGTCAGTATTGCAAAGTGTGTACCTGGTTGTGTATGCCAGGAAAAGTGTGACAGTCTAGTTTACTGTAGTAGGTATACTGTGCTGTAACCCCTCCTTCCGAAGCGTCCCCCCCCCCCCCCCCCCCCCCCCCCCCCATAAGCACCACAACGTTCATTAACGCATACAGTGCACATCCACACATGACTGAGAGCTTTCTGAGAGACTAGTTATGTGTTATTACGTGTCAATTTATTATAAGCAACTTAGGACTTTAACAGCCACTTTCACATTTAAAGCTGGGGAGATTGGACTGTTTTTGTAGTGTTTAGTGTTTTCTTCCTCTCCTCTTCCTCCTTGTAGTTTCTTCCTCTGCCCTGTACTTTGTTTCCTCCTCTCCCTGTTGCCCCTTTTGTGTTTTCTGAATATCTCTTCCTCTTTTCTATTATTCCCCCCCTCTGTCCCCTCGTCCTCCCAGTGAGTGAAAACTGCGTAAGGCTGGCCATAATTGCACAGTGCATTTCCGGTGTGTCCATGTTTACACTCTGCTCAGGGGACCCTGCAGTATTATTATTACACAAACTCATTCTTGTACTTTGTTTTGCCCGTAGGGGTCACCTAATGTTTCCATACATATGGACACTAACTCACAAACACACACACATGTACCTGTAGAGTTGTTTTTGCTCACACAATTTCCCTCTCCAACACTTCTTCATGCGCTGACATAAAACACACACATCCAGAGTCCCTGCCCTGGAGCAGAGTTTTCTCATTCCCTCTCATGCTTCCAGACAATTGTGCGTGTTTCTGCTGAGGCTTTGGGGCAAATAGTCAGAGTCTCTTGTCTTCTCTTCTCAGCAGGGCAGAAAGAACTGACACAGAATACACATAGACCCATGCACATAACTGTTTGTTTTGGAAATTAAACTTAAGAATGATTTTTTTTTATAAGTTAAAGAGAGAACACCCTCCCTGTTATACTATAAATGCTAAGTTTGTGTGACCTCTTAGAACTATTGTTTATTGAGGCTGGCTCAGTGAACCACCCGGCAATAAGTAGCATTCTAAAAAAGTAGGCAGAGTTTTGGGGTTTTATGTACAAAAAAATCAGAAGCTCATGCCATCTGCTTCCATGATAATACCAGCCAGAGAACTTGCCTGTTTTCTAGTAATAAGCCTTCTAGTAAATTGAAGTAATGTAGCTTGAAGTATTTATTGTACTGTCTAGTGGGAGATGACGGGTGAAGTGAAGCTTTGAAGTATAACACATCAATGTTTTCACTAAGTATTCTCCACTCGTGAGGGGGGTTCACTGCTGCAAATATGTCAAGAAATGTTCCATGACCAACGGGGACTTAGGGTGGCGAAGAACCACCCCAACTTGGGAGTTAAATGTTTTTTCTTTGTTTTTTTCAGTTAGCGCACGTTGTCCAGATGTTCAGGTCTGCGCAGTTTTAAGTTGTCTGGAGGCTGAAGATTGTAACACGGGATTTGAACATTTAAATGCCACACAATAATATAAAACTGGTGTCACTTAATGTAAATGGAATGAATAATCCAGTCAAGAGGAGCAAGGTCCTGGCTAAATTGAAAAAAGAAAAGGCTCAAGTATTATTTTTGCAGGAAACTCACCTGCCTCAACAAGAGCATGAAAAGTTAAAACGCTTTGGTTTTAGGAATACATTTTATAGTAGATACAGACCCAGCAAGAAGAGGGGAGTGGCTATCCTTATCACAAACGCAGTTCAATTTGAATGTCTTAAAGAAGTTATGGACAATGAAGGGAGATTTGTATTAATAAAAGGAAAGCTAGAAAACACAATGGTAACAATGATCAATGTATACGCCCCCCCAGAAAGCACAAAATGTTTTTTTAAAACTCTGTTTGACACTATTGCTATGGAAACTGAAGGTATTTTGATATGTGGAGGAGATTATAATGTGGTCATGAACCATAACTTGGATACAACAAGCCTAAAAAGAAGCAAGAAGCATCTAACCAAGCATATTATTACATCAGTGCAGGAAATGGGACTAATCGATGTGTGGAGAGAACTCCACCCACTAGAAAGGGACTATACACAGTATTCAGTGCCCCATTCTGTCTACTCCAGAATTGACTACTTTTTAATTAATACAAGTGAAATTCACAGGGTCACAGAATGCAAAATCGGGGTGGCAGATATATCAGATCACAGTGGGATCAGCTTGACAATACACCTGAATAAAAAGAAAATAAATACTGTATGGAGGCTAAATGTGGGCATCTTGAACAATCAGGTAAATGTGGAGCAGATAAGAGATGAAATAAAAAGGTATATAGAAGAGAACGATAATGGGGAAGTAAACCCTGCAATTTTGTGGGACGTTATGAAGGCAGTCATTCGGGGGAAACTAATCGCTTTGACAACATCACAAAAAAGGGCTCGGCTAGCTATATATAAACACAAAGTAGAAAGACTGCGAGAACTGGAAAAAAAACATAAGAATACAGAAAATCAGTCCGTATTACAACAAATAAAGAAGGCAAGGGAAGAGATAAATGAGATACTCAGGACAGATATAGAAAAGAGGGCAAGATTTGTAAAGCAGACATACTATGAATCAGGCCCAAAAGCAACAAGGCTCTTAGCTAGACGTCTGCGGAAACAGCAGGCCATTAACACAATTCATAAAATTAGGAACCCTCAAACCAACCAACTTTCACACGAACCAGATAAAATAGAACGAATATTTGAAGAATACTACAAGAAACTCTATTCTAAACCATTATCAGCTGATGAAAAAACAATAAGAAGTTTTCTTGACACACTTGACCTGCCATCTATTGGTGAGACACAGAATGACACTATTATGTCACAATTCACAGTTAAGGCACTAGAAGCTGCAATTAGTAGGTTAAGGACCAGCAAATCACCAGGGAGTGATGGGTACCCTTCAGAATGGTATAAGGCCTTACAGAAGGAGCTAAAACCTTTGCTTCTGTCCTGTTTCAACTGGACCCTTAACGAGGGGGGGCTCCCCCCATCGTGGAAGGAAGCGATTATTACCGTTCCACCTAAAGAAGGCAAAGATAAAGAAGACTGCAAAAACTATAGGCCGATTTCACTTTTAAATGTAGACTACAAATTATTTACATCAATTATTAGCAAAAGACTTGAAGCCTTCATACCAGATTTGATTGATGAAGATCAAACCGGTTTTATTAAAGGTCGCCAAACCCACGATAATATTAGAAGAACCCTCCATATTCTAGACAATGTCCAAAAAAGTGGTACAAGTACAATTCTGGTTAGTTTAGATGCCGAAAAAGCATTCGATAGTGTTAGTTGGTTATTCTTGTACGAGGTACTAAAGAGATTTGGCTTTAATGAAAAGGTAATCCAATGTATTAAAACTATGTATCAAGAGCCCACAGCTAAGATCAAAGTAAACGGAAGCCTGTCCAATTTGATTCAGTTGGAAAGGGGGACAAGACAAGGTTGTTGTCTGTCTCCTATTCTTTTTGCTTTATATGTCGAGCCTTTAGCACAGGCAATAAGGCAGAGTGGGGAATTGCAGGGTGTCACTGTAGGGGGGACTGAACATATCATTGGCCTTTTCGCGGACGATGTCATTATTTTCTTTGAACAACCAGATATATGTTTCCCACACCTAATGTCTCTTCTGGAAAAGTATGAATACTATTCAGGGTATAAACTGAATATATCAAAAACACAAATTCTCTCGTTTAATTATTCTCCATCCCGACAAATAACAGATGAATATAATGTGAAATGGAATTCTAAATCAATGAAGTATCTCGGTGTAATTCTGAGTAAAACACTTCCCGACATATTTGAAAACAATTATAGTGAAATTGGAAAAAACATCCAAAAAGATTTAGAAAGGTGGTCTACCCTCCCATTAGACTTCAGTGCTAGAATACGGACAGTCAAAATGAATATTTTACCTAAAATGTTATATTTATTTCAAGCTCTACCAATTAATATCCCCCAAAACAAATGTATAACCTGGGACAAGATGATTTCTAGATTCATTTGGAACAGTAAAAAACCAAGAATAAAATATACGACACTTCAACTACCTAAAAGCAAAGGGGGGATGGCTTTACCTAACCTTACAGAATATTTTTATGCAGCTCAACTTAAGTATCTGGCCTGTTGGTGTAGACCTGACTATGAGTCTAAATGGAAAGATATGGAAAGGGAAGTACAGGGCTTTCAAACCCAGATATTGGTGGGGGATAAACATTTGATAGGTAATTTGAGATATGCTATGTGTCATGATCCATATCATGGCAGCTCCTTCCTTTCCTTTTATGTGTTGTTTGTGTTCCCTGTCTGTGATCCTCATGTTTCTCCCCCCTGTCAGTCTGTGTGTGTAGTGGGCGTGGCTAGCTGGCTGCAAGCAGCACCAGATGAAACTCTGGCTGTACAAAACCCCCGGATTCTCTGTGACTCGTTGCCAGATCGTTCCGTCAGACTAGTAGTAGTGGTACTTGTTGTTTTGGATCGTGGCTTAAATTGTTTATTGCGTGGTTTAGCTTGTGAGGCTAACTCTTCTGTGTGTACTTCTCCACTTCAGATCACTTCAGTACGTGTGCTCACCTGCTAGTCGGTCTACCTGCCTGCCTGCCTGCCTGCCTGTCTGCCTGCTAGTCGGTCTACCTGCCTGCCTGCCTGCCTGCCTGCCTGCCTGCCTGCCTGCCTGCCTGCCTGTCTGCCTGCCTGCTTGCTTCCTGCTTCTACTCAGGGGACGCCGTCACACGCCTTCGCGGCACACAACGGTGGAGGACAGCACATAGGGATTGGAGATCACTCGTCACGCTCGGACCGAGCGCTTGCACCACTAGTCACCGGGATCCCAGGAAACGTCACCCCACCCCCACCCCCCCCCACCCCTCACGAACACTACTCACAATTCATTGAAACACCTGAACTTAAACTGGTTTCTGAGTACTGCTTTTGGGTCCAATCCAGTAGAGATCGTAACACTATGAATCCAATAGTACCATTTACACTTGAAATATGGAGCACTGTTGTAAGAAAATACAACCTTAAGAGGGATGTATGCGCTTTGAGGTGGTTTGCGTATGATTTAAAGTTTAAGCCAGGGATATACGATCCAGCATTTAAAGAATGGGCTCAAAAAGGTGCGACAGCAATATGTACAGTATCAGAAGGTGGACAATTTCTATGTTTCCAAGATCTAAAGACAAAGTGCAGCCTCGAAAATAAAGACTTTCATAGATACTTGCAGTTGAGAGATTATTTCACAAAAGAGATAAGATCAAAGGAAACTATAAATAAGGTGATTGGAGTTATTAGCGATTCATACAAACGGAAGAGGTCTCGGCCCATTTCTGCGTTCTATCAAGCTTTTGGGGAGAGCAGGAAGGAATCAACACTTTATATAAAGGCAAAATGGGAAGCTGAACTAAAAATCAAAATACATGAGGAGGAATGGTACCACGTGTGAGACACAATCTACATCAACAAACTCATTAATATGGAGAGAGTTCTGCTGGAAAAATCTAACTCGCTATTTTATAACTCCAAAGATAAAATCAGGGCAACTCGCTATACAACAAGACTGCTGGAGATTATGTGGGAGCGTTGAGGCAGATCATGCACATTGTATAAAAATTAAGACATATTGGCAAAATGTTAACTCAGTTGTTAAAAATGTTATGGGATATGTAATCCCAAATACTTCTTCAGTGATGTATCTTGGGAATATTGAGAAGGTTTTAATGAAAGAAGATCTGTACTTGACTTAAATTCTGCTCGCAGCAAGCAAGAAAGCGGTCACAAGAAACTGGCTCAATGTGAACACTCAGGAGCAGTGGTTGAAGATTGTCCAGGAAATCCTTGTGATGGAAAAATGTACATACCTGTTGAGACTCAAAGAGAACGTATTTGAAAAAAACTGGGAAAAATGGAACATTTACATGAGACATGACACCAACTGAACGAATGCTACATGGAAGAGTAGACTGAACATTAGCATCTCCAGACGGTCTGTTAGTGTTATTATTGTTTATACATGTGAAAAACTCAATAAAAATTTAAGTTTAAAAAAAAATAATAATAATTTCCATGGTATTCACTCAAAGACAAACACACACACACACACACACACCAACAAAACTCTATGCTTTTCTAGCTTTTTCACATTATTATATTATTATTTGTAAAGGGACCATGTACAATATAAGACATAAATGCTGTCATTTGATGCATTGTGTTAATAATAATATGAACATTATGATGAAGAGTATGTCAGTTGTTTAGTAAATACTGACTTTGCAGCGTATTGCGTGCTTCCTAAATCTGGTTACAGTTGCCAAATTGTCTAAATCCCTTAAGATAATTATAGGACCAATTAAACCCCCTTCAATGTTACTTTCATTAAAAAATATATATATATTTTGAAAATGTTTAGAAAGTTCATTTACAGTTTCAAACTCTTCACACCTTCTCTCCTAAGCCTGTAGCCCTCTGTGTGTCTCATTCCATTGATGTTCCTCTAAACTGGAATCTCATCACCTTCATTCAGCAAAAAAACTCCAACAGCTAGAAAATTAAACTGAAACTCTGAATGGAAATCGTTCTCATCTTCTGCACAAATCACATCCTGCAGCTGCTGATCACCCCGATGGGAGCACTTGAACGTAGCACATCACTTTTTTACTGACATGGAAAGTGATTGGAGCGACTGTACAATGCTTTGCTCATCACATTAACACACATACCTGTCTGCACTTCTCCCTATACTTGATTGCAGCTCAGCTGTGTCCAGATACAGATGCAGAGCTCAGTGTGTGACTGAAATGTTAACGTTCAAGAGGCACATCCCCAGTTTAACACTCCCTGAGTGCACAGAGTGTACTCTAAATAACAATCCTTTGAATATATTTTCTCTTAAATCATAGGTTCAGCACTTAACATTAAAGAGCACTCAGAGAATTAAGAGGAACATAAGACGTCATAATGTGGTCTTACATTTAAAGATAGTGGATTGAAATTAAAGAGCCTGAAGATGTGCTAAGAAAGATAAGTCTGATGAGTGAAACTTTTTTCATGTTGTCTAACTGCCTTGGGGCCTGTTGACGAGTTGATATTTAGAGCATGTTTGTACCATGAAAACACATATGGACGTGCATACCAACAGAAATGCATGCATAGTAAGATCTTGTCATGTCAACACTTTACAAAGGCTTCCCTAAGGAATATAAATTCTACGCTTTTTTCATCTGTCCACTGCTCTTCTCTCCTCCTATCTCTCCATACCTCTCACCATCTGCTTTCTCGTTCCCTGGAGGGCTTTTTAGTGATAGGTTATTTACTTTTATCCTGCACGACTTTAGCGCTTTATCACACTAAGGAGCTCCTCTCCTCTACTATTGTGTGACTGTGGACTGTTAGTGTTGGTGTGAATTCCTGCTTTGGTAGTGCTTTTATTTTACATTTTATTAATTAAGTGGAAAAAAAAAAGAAATTAGCATTTAGTTGCATTAGCTTCTCTATCGCTAATGTGTAATTGGACTATTTTCTGTCACTTGGAAACATTGTCTCTATTTCTCTGTTTACTGTAAATTAGTGGGAATGTAAACAGAACATTGTCTAAATTGCTCTCTTTGAGCAAATATTTAGGAAAACAGATTTTATCCATGGTTTTAATGGTGTGGTCCAAACTGTGCTGTGTAGAAGAAAGCATCCAAATTACTGCGGTTGTAATTGACAAAGTTCTGGTAAATGAGGTTTCTTCCCCGGCCATCTGCCTCTGGGGACCTTTTTTTTCTTCTGTTCTCGTTTTTAAGTGACTCACACCACGGTCCCTGCCTGAGCAGCCAATTTGTTTCAACAGATAAAAGTAAATAAGCGGAGTGAAATTTAATTGTGTCCCATTATCCCACCGTCCAGTCACCGTGGCAAACGAAAGCCACACAATGCTCCTCTGAGACCAGCCTTTTGGAGAGAATCACATTAGGAAAGGATTTGTTTGTGTGTTTATGTGTTTGTGAGAGGTTTTTTTTTTCTGTTTGGGAGGCCTCTACTAATTCAAACCTGTAAACAAAAGTTACTACACACACACACACACGCACACACGAATCTCAGTCCTTTAGCAGCAGTGCAGTTCAGCTGCTGACAGCTAATTGGCTACAGCAGCTACCCAGCACATCAATGGATCAAATTTCCAGTTAAACCCATGGTAACAAATGTTTTGTCATTCAGCGTCCCCTCTCCTGGCTCGGTGAGAATCCTGCAGACTGGTTCCTGTCCACATACAGTCCTCCTGTGAGCAGTCAAGGAAGATTTTTCTCCCCTACAATACACAGAAACCACCTTGTGGATCTTCACTGATTCTTGTCAATGGCAGCGACTGCAGCCGTCAAACTAATTAGAAACTTCAGTGACACAGAAAGAACAAGTTAATTATGTTGCAGAGATATTAAAGTCGTGTATTCCTCCCACCATCAGCCCTCTCACATCTCCACTGACATTCTTCTTTGTTAACACGCCTCTTTTTCACTCTTTGCTCTAAGTTCTTTAAACCCAGCGCCGACTTTAGAAATAGCACATAGTTAATTAATGTATGATCATGTATCTGTATTTCTGTTTGCAGGGTCATTATGGAAGATTGCTTTTCAGTTTGCATTCAGCTTGATTCAACAAAAGAGGAAAAACGCAACCCAAAGCTTTAAATCATGAGTTCTTTTATCATTTTGATGTGGCGTGACTTATTTTCTGAACGAGATGGAGAAGTCTGCTCTGGTATTTTGATCAGCGTGTCTATGCTGATTAGAACATGCGAAAGCCTTCTTTCATTAGAGAGTATTAAAAAACATATATTCACACTCGTGTGCCAAATTATGATTATTCTAAGCAGAATGTCTTGGGAAAAGAAAAGATATGGCATTTGCCATTGAGCTATTGATTGTGTTGTAGCACTGTTGTGTTTGGCAGCATTAAATTATTAACTCATGGGGCGCTGATTTTGCGTGCCGCATGTCCAGAGGCTACTGTCCTCAAAGCAGGTAGCACAGGTTCAAATCCGACCTGTGGCTCATTCCACACTCTCTCTCTCTGGCTGATTTCGAACTCTATCCTCCATCCTGTCTCTACAATAAAGGCATAATAAGCCTGAAAATAAATCTTAAAGACCAAAATATCTCATCCTCATCTTGTGTAATCTGTTTCATGTTCAGATGCAGATTTCAGGCTGGGTGTGTTTCAAAGGCTGTGGTCAGTAGATTTGCAGACAGACTCTCTTTTAAATGCAGACGCTCATGTGTTATCTCTCTCTGTCTCTCTCCCACAGCTGGATCATTACCCTCCTGTCAGCTACAGTACACCCCCTCCCAGACTCCTCAGACACACAGTTCAACCTGGTCAAGACTCTGTTCCTGGGCAAAGTCTTTGGCGAGCAGCTAAACTTATCTGGACTTTCTCTGTTTACAACTGTTTAAAATGTTCACTTGTATTATTTCACACTTGTAGACTTTCAAACACTTGTTATGATCAGACCTCTTGTGAACGAAACTGATCTCTCTCCACCCCATCATAGTTCATTATAGTTTTTTTTAAGGAACTTTGTATTTATTGAGTATTAAGACGGTTAAGTTCCATGCTTACATTTTACTAGGTAACTATGAAGGAGTCTGATGGGTGCTAAAGGGGGGAAACATTTGATTTTCAGGGTAATTTAAAATCTGTGAGGTTATTGAATTTGTTATCAACTTACTTGGTCTGATCTTAACTGAAGCCCCCAATATATGCACATAGTTTTAACCGGACAGAGCTGTCTCTAATGAGGCAGACAGTCTGGTGGGACCTGATCCCGTCTAAAAGTGACAGAGGGGAAATTAGAGCGCTACATTCAATTTGTAGCTAGATGATTAAATCTGGTAAATGCTGTTACAGTAGGATATAAACATCATAATTGAAATGACCTTGACAGTGTTTTACCTATCATATATGAGTTCCTGGTTTACCTTTAGTGATTGGACTGCTTGAAGGAAGTGTAAGAAAAAAGAACCTGCATCTGAAGGAGAATTCTCGCTTGAATGCTGCTTTTTCTAATTGTCATCCTCTGTGTTTTGACACATTATCGGAGCAAGCACTTTGCTCCGATAATGTGTCGAATTATCTGCCTTTTAAGCAGACCCAGCCTGAAATCTGCGTCTGCACATTAAACAGATTAGACAATCCATCTTTACACAGCTAACACAGCACAGATGCTCGGAGGACATGAAGGACGAAGTGAACACACATGACCAAACAGCCCCAACTCATTGACATCTACTTATATGCAACCTTAAACACTGTTTCTTAGTTAATTGTCTATCATAGTGTGGATGTTTTACTAGTTTAGTCTTTAGTGTTTCCTCTTTTATTTTGTTCTTTCTTATCCTTGTGTCTCTCTGTGTTCTAGTGTGTTTGGCTACATTCTTGAGTTCCCTGCGTCTTTAGTGTTTCCTGTTTTATTTTGTAGTTCTTGTCCCCAGTGTTTCATGTCTTTATTTTCTCTGTGTGTGTGTGTGTGTGTGTGTGTGTGTGTGTGTGTGTGTGTGTGTGTGTGTGTGTGTGTGTGTGTGTGTTTCCCTCCAGTTCTGATTGCCCTCATTGTCTTCACCTGTGTTGTTTGTCTCACCTGTGTCTAATTGCCCCTGTGTATTTAGTCTCAGTGTTCCTTCCCTCTTGTTGTCAGTTCATTGTCAGAGTCTCCCGTGTGAGACGTCTACCTGACTGTGTTTCCAGTGTCTTCCTTGTGGCTCCTTGTTTCCCCTTTTGGATTTTCATCTAGTAAGTTTTTGTTTTGCCTTTTTGTTTAATAAATATTTTATTTTTTGGTATCTGCAATTGGGTCCAGTTCCTTATTTTTTCGAAAACATGACAAGAAGAAGGTAATTGTATCGAAAAAAAGGAGGAAAACAGACTGATAAGACGAGTAATATGATGAGAAAGTCAGAGGAAGAAGACAAACAGAACAAAAGCAGGTGTTCGATTCTGCTCATCTCATCAGATGTGTTGTATTTCTGTGTCGGGGCCACAGAGGCTGTCAGACAGCGCGGCACACTGATTACAGCGACTTCTCTTACATCACCTCACTGTCTGCTGGTTGTTGGGTGAGAGTATTGGACTTTAACAAAGAAGTATAGATGTGCATTAAAGAACAGGAAGGTAGACAGAAAAAGAAATATTCCAGGATAACAAATAAAAAATCCTTATCTCACCTCCTTAAATAACAACATTGTACTTGGTATTACACATTCACTTGTCTATTTGTTAGCTCACAAGGTAAAAACTTCTGAGGGCTCTCAATAAGAGAAGTAATATCATTTACTCAGTCCTTGTCACCTGATCCTACATTTTGCCTCTATTAAAAGGGTAAAAAAACAACTTTCACAGTAGTGGGATATTTAATTTTTTTAAACTGCTGTCTAATGTCTAAAAAGATGGTGTGTTCAGAAGATGATTTATTCGATTACAATCATCTTGAGTATTCTTAGCTTCCTGGACCTTATCATTTATTTTCCAACATATGCGATCCTTTTGACTCTGTTGGCATGGCACCTCCAACACAGGCAACAATTGAAGAAAGAACTTTGGCTTGGGGCTGATGAGGGTTATAAAACAGGGAAGTTTTCATTTTTATTGATCCCCAGGTTCTTATATCTTTATGCTAAATCTATTATCTCTATGATCTCAGCGTGCGTTTAAATCAGGATGAATGTATCTGTAAATGCTCACTGCAGGTGGGATTGAACTGCCGGGCAGTTAGAAGGTGAGGAGGGGGGCTCATTTCAGATAGCATTTAGCTGACTTGGAAGTCTCATTAAACTCTACCAGGCCGAGTCTATCTGAGCAATCCAATAATCTCTTCTTCTCTCCAATTCTGTCTCCGTACAGAAACTGGACACAAAGACCCGGTCCTCATTAAGATCTACAACACCCCAGGCTTCTTAGGGTGTCTGTCGTGGGTTTCGTTCAATGAAGTCGACCCCCTTAAGTCTGCACTGGTAACTGCCTCACAGGCCCAATCCACACCCACAGTCACAGCCGGTCAGCTGGACAGACCACCTGCAGCCGCCTCGCCAGTGTCGTACCAGGGCAAACTGGTGGAGTCCAACTGTGGGGCGTCATCTCTCACCATCCCACCCCTGTCTGCTGCTAAAGATCCCTGGCACCCTGGACAACACAGGTAGGGATTACTGCAATGAACTTTGTTTTCTGTTGATCTGCACATGTGCTCAAAAACAACCTGTCATTGACCCCTACCTACATACTGTAATGCTACCTCTACCCTGCACATGTACACACACCGAGGCCCTCTTGAGTATAATGTTGCAGTTACTCCAGTGTTTAGTATTTCTAAGCGTGGATGCAGTCGTTTTCCTTCAGCCTGGTGCCAATAGTACATTTTTTGAGCGTAAGCTATCAGAGATCGATCGGGTCCATTGATCAGGACTCCAGGTCTGAACTCACAGTCCACTCTCTGCCCTCCTTTCACATAAATGATTAGTGTTTATCCTGGTTTATATTTTCTATAGATGGAGCTTATTGTTATTCACGCAGCTCTCTCTAAATCCCTAACTTCTAAATGATAATTATCCGTCTTTTCATTGTTGCTTTTTTTTCATTTTCCAGTTCCTATCTGCCTAACTTTCTGTTTCTCAGTTTTACTTTTTGTTCACCTTCCTCTTCTTCTCACTTCTGCCCTCATCTTTTAACAAAAAAAACCCAAAAAATTATTGACATTATATCCAAGCATATCTAGGCAGCTGACAGACTATTATGGGTCAGATTACCCTCTATTCCCTCTGTTCACTCTTTTTTCCCCTGCTCTCCCCCTGTGCTCCTTCTAACTCGTGCTCTTCACTTCCCGGGAGATCTATGAAGTCAGTAACTGAAATAGCTGACAGCTCACTACAGAGTGAAGCACTCTGTGGGAGTCTGTGTGTACATACTGGTTGTTCTGCACTGTAAGGTTGGATCGTGTAAGTTTAGGTCAGACTTCAAAAAGCACGTAAAGAGGTTCACTAAACCCGACAAAAAAAGTCAGGTACTTTCTACTTTATTTGGCCCAGTGTTTGTCGTTGTGATAGCAGTGTCCTTCTTTGCAGTCCAGCTGCTCCATTTCTATGCTGGGCTGCTGGTTTTAACATTTGTTGTATTATGTGCTGGCTCTTTATCTCAACATCAGAGAGGTTCATTTAGTGTTTTCTCTTATTTGTGTAGGGTTGTGTGAATCTGCAGAAGCGCAACAAGTACCTATCTGTGTGATTTGCGGTCCGTTTCTAGTTTCTCTGAGTGTAGATTGTTAGCACTGGGCAGGTCATTTCTAAATAGTCTTTTGTGTTAAAGCAGACCTGGCAGCCATTAGGTTAAGTTTAGTAGTGTTTCCTTCGTCTCTCTGAGACAGCTAACTTCTAGTCAGCTACTCGATTAGATGAAGTTTGATTATCTGTTGGAAGAAAGCTTTCAAACAAAAACCAAGTATCTGAAAGGAGTACTGAAAAAGAATCCATCCACAGTATTCATCTTCCAGCGATATGATCGTATTTGTAATTAAAAGACATTTTCCATTCAAATGAAATTATATATGTAGTTAGCATAAATGTGCTTTCATTTAGCGTGTATATTTATTTCTGTCCCTTGATGAAGGTCTACAATAATTTCACTCTTGGTTGAACTATAATATATAATGCATGAAGATGTTGGTTTTTTTACTTTATAAAGATTAATACAACAAACAATGTGGATGTGCCACAAGTGAAAGTGATTTGATTATGCATTTATTCGCCCTTAAAGAACATCAGGTCAACACTGACATTTAGTGTTCAGACCAGGAAACTCAGTGGTATCTGTTGTGGACAAGAATATATAAATGACCTGTATAAATAAGACGTCTTCTTCTGCCCTTACCCCCATAAATAATTTATAAACTGAAGAAAGAAAACTCTCAGTACTCCACACATCAACATCTGTAACTGTCATTTAAATATAGATAGACGTTTTCTTGTAAGCAATAAGTCATTGAATATATATAGAATAAAGTAAAAACGGTTCACCATGCTTCGTAAATACAGGTGTGTGTGTTTGTGTGTTTGTTCACTTGTATTCACTATTATCTGTAAACTTGTTATTACAGTCTGCAGAACATTTAGAGTTAAGTGTTGGTAGCTGTATATTTTCACTGTCAGGTCAGCATATCATCAGAACTCTGCTTGTTTTATTTCGTCACGGTCTAAAAGGTTCTTCTGTGGCTTTTGCTCTGATTATTTGATTTTTTGTATTCATTATATGCTAGTGTTATATTTTTACTCATCAAAGCACTCAAACTCTGAGCCCTCTCAGCCCTGGCTGCTGTGAGCATTGACTTTATGTTTCCAGCCATCTTGATCTAATTATCTGGGCTGCCTGCTCGGTGTCAGTGGGCCATAAGCAGTGTTTGAAATGAGTTGGAGGATTAGCGCTGTGAGTGGCACAAACCACAGTTGAAGCTAGGTGGGCCTGATGAGGTTGTGTATCCTCACGTCAATCATTTCCACCCCGTTAGTGACTCTTTTTTTTTTTCATTTGTGGGCATTCCCATCTGCTCTGCTGAATATATTGTTGCTGGATGGATGAACTTAAAAGGCAGCAATTTGTATCTTTATACACGTTCAAGCAACAAATCCAGCGATTTGATCTGGTGGTTGTTGTTGTTGTTGTTGTGCAGTAACACATATAAGACTTTCTTTATTAAAGCTACAACGTTAGACTGCTTTGGTTCTTTTAACAGGATAAGTGACCTGATGTTTAACATGAGTCAGAATTTTGGTTTTTCATCGTACCCTATCATACAGCTGGATTTAAGACCAGCACAAAATATATATTTGACTGCCCTCGGTATTGTGCTACATCCTGATAGTTTGCTTCTCTATTTGGGCGTGAAATGAATATTCTCTTCACATAAAACATAGACATCAAGTCTTCAAAATCTGAATGCTAGACAGTTAGGCAAATATGACGTGTTGCATGCTTTTTAATTTTTTTTTTTTTTCTCTTTACACAACGTTTTTTTATAAAACTATCTTTCATAAGTCTGTCATAATCTTAAAAGGATTGTTTTTTTCTCAGAGTGGGTTCAAGGCAACTGTGGTACATCATAGCTGCACAGGATTTGCACAGGAAAATTAAAATCCTGAATACCCGACACATGAATTCTGTGTTTTGCAGTAAATCACAGCTTTATATATGCTTTGCAGCTGATTTCGAAGAAGTAAAAGAAAAGTTACCTCCTCTTGGGAAGAATAAGGAGACTGATTATTCAGGCAAGCCTGAGCTTACACAACACTTCAAACTTCAAAGATCATATGGCACACTACTAACCCAAACCAATGCAATATAATTGCATTGTTTCATCATGCTCCAGAAGGGACACAACACCAAAATCATTAACTATTAAGAATTGTATGAATATGCATAAATAATCCCTTCATGCGAAGATTTAAAAGAACACAAAGGAACAAAGACAGGGAAGAATGAAGCGAGTCATTTGTCCACGGGCGGCTGCACTCACATCAAACAGGGACAAAAAAATAACTCTTCGGCTTAATGACCATCACACACATGATATTAAGCAACTGTGAACAGGGAGAAAAAAACTCTTTGCACACGGTTACTTTGCTGTGTGTATGGAAATAATTTCAGACTGGGTTTAAGCGCTGTCCTGATGTTTGCACTCTGCAGGCTAATGTGCTGCAACCAGCTGAGCCAGGAGGGTGGCCTAAGAGCTTACAAAAAGAGAGAAGTTGAGGCAGATATTGTAGAATTTTGTGTTGTGTGAGTGTTTTCTCCAAAGCTAATTTTGCAGGGATCAAAATGTTCTGCCATGGATTCAGCAAGGATTCATACAAAAGGCTCTGAAAACGTGTTTTTCATTAAATCTTAACAGTCCTAATGAAACATGTAATATCATGTCAAAATTGGAATAGTTTTTGTGTATCTATTTTGTTTATACCAAGATACTTCTGAATCTGCAGTTGTGTCTGTGCCTCTATGAAAAGTGGAATGGGCTCAGCTGGAATAAAGGTGATGTCATGTTCCAGTATGTCTCTAAGCCAATCACAATTTAGACATTTATCCTTCTTAAAAATGTGTTGATGGGTGTTTGGTGGGATTAGGCAGATTGGTTTAATTTTTGGTTATTAACTCCGTGATTTATTTACTTTTTTAAAGAGCAAGGACGCACCTATTGAGCCACAAAACATCTGTTTTTTCGAGGGAGTCTTGGTAACAACAAATACAACAAAAGTATTTCTGAATCAAAGTTAACTTTGTAATCATAATTCAAATGTTAGACAAACACTAATGATTACAATCTAAGTTTGTATTGGTTAGGGAACAATACATTTACATTAAGTCATCTGAATACCCAAATCATGTCTTAGTGATGGTAAAATGTGAATATATTCAAATAGAATATAACTAGAACTGTGTCAAACTATGCTGCATAAACTCAGATTATATAACATTACACAAGTGGTACCTTAACAGACTATTACTATGTATGTATAACTATATAATGTGTCACAAACTGGCTCAAAGTAAGAGACAAAGAAAGGGTACCACACATGAAACAAGGTTTAAAGGAAGTTAATTTATTATAAGATAAAGTTAAAACAATCCTAATTATGCAAATCTGATAAATCAGTCATGAATGCAATGTATGGATGAGTGTTGTGAAGTGCAAACAAAACAAAAACCAGCTGGTGGAGGCCTGGGAGGGGGAGAGGAGGGCCAGAAGTTAGAGTGGAAGCCACTTACACAGTTAACTGATGTCCTTCCCGACTCTGCCTATTGGCCACTGAGCCAGGAAGTGTACAGGCAGAGAGGGCAGAACATGACAAAAATGAGGACGTTGCTAGAATAAAAATAATGATGGGTGGTGACATGGACAGAACTGCCATCAGAGGCAGCAGAGCATTACAATAGGAAGCATAATAAGTTATCAACAACACCACTTCAGCTCCCTGCGCAACAGGAAGGCAAAGTAGTGCTGAACAACACATTATCTCGGTCTGCTTCTCATACACACATCTATTATCAAACACACATGCTTGTGCAAGCTCTTTACCGAGTACGAAAAGGCTTTCAGATAGCTTCATTAGTAATCCCCTCCTCAAAGCTGATACAGATCAATAACGGCTCCTGTTGAAGAGGGGGCCGAAATGAGCGTCACACCCTCCAGTGACAACAATGGAGATGTTTGCTGCCTGTAATTGCATTTCCAGCGCCACAGCCGAAAGGGCCCGTCAGCTGTAAGTAGAGCGTATTTACACAACAAATTACCCAGGAGAGAGAGTGAGAGAGGGCGGGCGAGGAGAGAAGACACTCACAGATACTACACACTGCTGCAGACAGGTAGAGAGGGGAATTATGGTGGTTAGGGCCTATTTTTAAATGGGGGGACAGAGGACTGTTGCTGCTCCATGTTTCCCTCTTGATGGTTTTTTCCTGAGAAAAAAGGTCAAAGGTGCTGCATGAAGCATTTTTAAGCACTGAAACATTAGAGTCAAAATGTCTGTGCTTTATGTAGACCATGTATTATAACACTATTTGTTTGGCAACATACCTTTACTTATCTTGACATATTGATTGATGGAACTTTATTGTCAGACAAGATACAAAGATACAAACATTTGACCCAACATTCAAACACCAAACAAATATTCAGAGGCCTTTAACATGCTTTAAATCTAGGATTCAGCTTCAAATTCAATTTGAGGATTGACTGATACAAAAAAGGGCTTCAGTCTGATCTGACGTCAGACCCTGTATCTCAGGTTTGATGGTAATATTTCGACTTCACTGTTCAGAGCATGCATGGTAAGGCTCCGTTGATAATGCTTTTAGCCAGCTTTAACATGTTTTTATTGTCGGCTGTGTGTTGTATGTGTTAAAAACAAATCATCTTACCATACAATTCTGCTGTATGAGTTGTCTGTATGAGCAGCAGACATGCAGAGACCTTCTAATGGCTGTTGTCATTATGATGGGGGCAAAGGACAAAATCAGACGATGAATTATTATAAAGAGTTCACCGAGACTTAAAGTCGAGGAGGATACCTGGCAGAACTTGCTATTGTTTTTTTCAATAGGTCAACAGTGATTTATTTAAATTCATGTGAGGTAACTTTCAAAACATTCTGAACTTCTGTATCATGTCTTAAAGGGATACTTCACCCATTTGCATTAAGCTTTGTATCATTAGAAACCTGGTAGTATTTTTGAATGGTCGTGCATCCCGCCCTCATTTTCCCCTGAGACGGGAAAGCTCCGTATTTCTTGTCTGAAGAGGGGTCGCAAAAGTCGTAATTTTTTAGTTTTCGATCAACTGAAGCTGCAGACCTAGTACCATATGTACCAATTTCAATACAGATTCATGTTTCAACGGGTGAAGTATCCCTTTAAGTACTCAAAGCTCCTGTGAGGATTTTTTTGCTCGTTATAAAACATTGGAATTAACGCAAGACCATTATGGAAAACCTCTGGTCGCACTTTACAACTTCTCAACATTAAACATCAACTAAATCAAATATACTTGTAGTACTTCTAAGTTTTCATGGACGCGCACAGTACATCACTCCACACACAACTGGTGATTCAAGCAGGGCAGTTAACAACGGTTAACTCTAAACACAACTTCTCACTGCTTAAAATGAACTACATGAGGTTGGCCTAAGAAAAACAGCACACAGACGACAGGGCGGGTCTGTGACGTCATCACACAGAGAGCCTCTTGTAAACTATGATCTAAATACATCTAAATATAAATACGTCATTGTCTCTGCCCATTACCTCTGAACGTGTTTCACGTCCCACAAGACGTTTTAATTGGGAGGCAAATTGAACTCATTCAGTCAGAGAGAAGAGCCTTCACTCCTTCATGACAGTGTGCTATCAAATGTTGTCATGCTTCACTGTCCAAGAGAGAAAATCATTTTCTTTGAATCATGTTTGTTCAATACCGAGCTGTCCAATTACTGAAATGAAGTAAATGCATGACTGTGTTTCACACAGATTCTTCAGTTCTTTTGTTACCTTCTGAAAGACACTGTGAATTATTGAAAGAGATTGACTGTAAAGAATCTTGTTTGTTTAACGTAAGACATGAGATTGAAAAAGAGAATGTAGGACCAAATCTGTTTGAAAGTCTTATGCTGTTTTCGGGAAATGAATGAATCACAAGCTGTCTGTTTGCTGCAGGATGAGACTCAGACTAGTTAATGCAGAGTTTATATTGTTTAGCCAAGTTATATCTTACAGGACACATGGGTAATCTGTTTTACTTTCTCTTCTTTTAGACCGGTGGTTCCCAACTGTTGTGGATTTTTCTGTTGGTAGTAAGGGATCTCAAGTCAATGTCTTTTGTCTGTGTGTATTTTATTGCATATAGTAAAAGTTATTTTTGCAAAAAGGGGCAATCAGCTACAGAAGTGATATCAATCACGAATGCATCAAAGATTCCCGGGGCAGTACCGGTTGCGGAACATATTTATACATTCACAGGGTGTAGGTATATTGCATATACCTGAGTAACACATTGTCATTGGTCTCGGCTCGCCCTTGTGGCTACGCCTTCTGCATAGATTAATCCCTTTTGGAGCAATAATAGGCAATAGTAGGCAACAATGTCAGTTTGTTAATAATGCAAGCTTTTATAAAACACCTGGCACAGTGGAACAACAGTAACTCCTTTCTAAGGAGTGCACACAGTCTGCTATGGGAAACTTTTGTACTCAGATAACAAGAAGTAGAAGTGTCCATGTGTGAGATGCAGACAAGGCCATACAGAGAAACAGGTGCCAAATGACGCACGAACATCTGAGTCTTCTAAGTTCAAATCAGGACGACAGACAGTAATTTTCCACCACACAACCTTATTTTCTTGCTTTTATCGAAGAAAAGCTGAGCCCCCCTAGTAGTCAACAATATTTGATTACACTTTTTATAAGCCACAATTACCTCGCATGTCCTGATAAAAAAAATCAGGTGATGTATTATAAAGAGTGAGTCAGTCCATCCATTCACGTAGACTTAAAGTCGAGGAGGATAAGTGGCTCTTACACAGAATTTGCCGTTGTTTTTTCAGTAGGTCAACAGTGACTCATTTTGAGATATTACAAAGAAAGAAATAAGGCCTGAGATGTGTGAAGTAGCTAAAACAAATCTGCCAATGGGGCAAAGAGATGTTACTTAAGTTTCTTGAAATAAGACCTTACTTATCATTTAAAGAACTTCAAGTCAAATTTGCTTGCCACGTTGGCAGATATGTTTTTACTGAGAACATGGAATCCAAGCCTTATGTTTCCCTTGTTATATCTTATATAAGATGATGTGGACTTGTCAGGTGAATGTGGCTTATATAATGTGTAATGAGAAGTCTTTGACCAGAAAGTAGACAAATCCACTCGCTTAGATTTAAGGTTTTGCAGTGTACACACTTGTTCCTGCCAACAGACTTTTACATTTACCAGTAATGTTTAACATGATTTTATTTTTTGACAACCTCTGAGCAGACAGGCCCCCCCCCCCCCCCCCCCGGGATCTCAGGCGACCCCTTGTTGACCCCATGTTGGGAATCAGTGGTTTAGACAAGTTGATTTGTACAGGTGGAATCAAAAGTTCATAAAGCATACACCCAGCCTTTAATTCTCAATTAGCTATATGAAAAATTATATTTTTTTATGCAGCCAGTTACACAGCAGCGTCCTTCATTTCCTCTACCTGACTTCCTCCATATATTTAAGGCTATTTATTGGCCATAACATGAGTCAAGACGAGCACAAGTACTGTTAGCACCATCTGCTGTGCACCGATAGCCACCTCCATTAAATGTTTATGATGGCGCGGCTGAGTTTGTGGAAGAGTGTGTGGTGACAAACACTGTTCTGGCTTCAGTTGACCTTCAGATAAGAAAACTCGACTCCGCTGGGAGAGAGGAATCAGTCTGTGAGTAGACAAAAGTTCAAACAGACACAAGAGAAAATTATGTTTGAAGTATTAGAGTTTTCAATGGAGGCTGTGTGAGCAGATTTATTGAGAAGTGTTATATCTTTGTGCAAATTAATATCCTGTATTAAGGCTTTAATTTACTGCGTGTGCAGGATTGCACGGTCAGCCAAAATGCATATTTGGTCCAAGTTATGTAAATTGGTCTGTGCATATACCGCTGCCTCATTGCTAGTCTGCAGCTCCACTGGGGGTACTAGCAGCAGTTCACATCAGGCTGCTCCTCTGTCCCCCTGCTGCCCCCTGTGTGTGATGTGCACAGCACCAGAAATCTACAGATCCATAAATAAAACCATTAAACAGAGGTTTTCCCTCCCGCTGCTCACACTGCACCACTACAGAATGCATACACGTTTCATTTCCCCTCTCCGGGACCTTGGTGAGTGCGAGCAATTGCGAGAGGTATGAAATAAAAGGAAAGAGAGAGTTAGGAGAGGGGATTGGCGGTGTAGAGGGGCAGAAAGTGGCGGTGTCATTATGAAGTAAGGTGTAGCAGGTGTAGGAAGGAAAACATATGAAGAAAGGGATATGAAGGAAGAAAAGCAAGACAGAGATAAAAAGAGAATAGATTCATTTTCTTTGGACTGAAATACCAAGCGATGGTGACAAAAACACAAGGTGAGAGTGCAGACAGAAAAACAGGCATAGAGAGATAAGAAAAGAGAAATGAAAAGATAAGAGAAGGTCAGGATGAGCATTTTAAGAAGCAGAGGGAAAAGGAAAGATCTTACTGTACATGTCCGCCTTTGGCAGGGACACATGGGTAGGACCTCACTGAACCAACTGAGTCAGACACATCTGTCTGTTTGACTACAAGGAAATGTCCTTTTCCTCATTTGAAAACCATCCTCTCCAGTATTTAGAACGCTTCCTTCATAAGAAAAATCTCACTGAAAGCTCAGTTTGCAGAGCTTCATCTCATCTGTACTAAAAAAGTGTTTTGACTTATTAGACTCCATGCTAATCATGCTGCACGTTCAAGTAGTCAAACTTTTCTGTATCCCATCACTGCGATCTTTCCTGTAAAGCGTGTAGCTAAAAATATGGAACACGATCTCATTTGGATGCTGATGTGTTTGTGAAGGGCTTACATTTCATAAACAGCCTGTTCTCATTAACAGTGAGGGTGAGCTTCCTAATCTTACCCAACGTTTACTTTTAATTAAGATTCCTCAATAGCTTCTGCTCTCTCAGAGACTTTGCCATCAAGATCCATCTGTATTCAGGTGTTGTTGTTTTTTTTATCAAACCCTCCGTCTGCCTGTTGGATTTGTGTGCGTGTCAATAAATCTAATGTTAAAGGCACCGGCACCATAAAATGCTAAGTATGAGCCTGTATCTTTGTGCTGCACAGAAAATAGAATGAGTTAAGAAACCTCGTCTGGTGGGTCATTTGAAGGTCATTTCCTGTTCTGATGACATTTTACACGCTGCATTTGAATTAGCATGGTTGAGAGTAGCTTTATTTGGTATTTGGTAGGAATGAAGAACGCAGAGAGGGTGAGACAGAAAGAAACAGAACTCTGAGTCCTGTGTAAGATTCAGTCAAATATGCTGTATCTCATGCAACAGCACAAGCCCAAAACCGAATTGTCTCAATATGGATTTATGGTTTGTTTTTTTGGCCAAATCACAGTTTGCATGTGTGTATAAATGCTTGTTAGTGCATGGGTGTATACGCTTGATAATACCCGTGCTGTATGGAACAGTGTCGTGGAGTACTAGCAGCTTATTCGCATTTTAAGCTGAACGGAAATCTTAGAGGAAAGCCTCCTCAGCCTTTCTGTCATCAGTGGGCTGACAGCCATTGTTCACGGTCACACACGCACACACACACGAGCACATTCGCGCACACAACTGCATACTGATAAACTATAAGGAAAACAACACAGTTAAAGCCAGACAAGTTGGGAACAATGCACATGAGCACATCCATTAAATCAAAACACAAGCACAGAATAGAAAATATATTTGTACCCCACACACACCTATACAAGAGGTGGTTTGTGGATGACATCTATTCAAATTGGATGTTCAATGTGAGCCATGCTACAGTAAAAAATCAAGCAGGTTTTAACACACACAATAACAAACACGCACACATAGACACCGTCTAATCTAAGTCACATCATGGCGGAAAAAGCTTCCCTTTTCAAATAACCAACAAATAAAAATATATTTGTCTTCTGCAGTCAGCCCTCAGGAGACAGCAGTGTAATTAAAGGTCATGAAATTGTAATTTTAAATCCAACATAAATGTCCTATGCCAAAATCCTTAAAGACAAATGATTTAAAGCATCAGCCTGTCAAATTCTTTACTTTATCTGATCCAAACCGTTCCAGTCCGAGCCAGTCTGTGTTTTTCACAACTCCCTTCACACTGAATGTGTCTGTTTAATGTGTGTGCTCGTGTAAAAAGAAGATATTTAGTTTATACAGATCCTTTCAATGTTTGCTAGAGAAAGTTTTCCCTTCCCAATGTTGCCTTTTTATGACTAATGTAAATATACTGTAAAAAAATACGCAAAGAGAGAAACCTTTAAAAAGATCAGGCTTTTGAAATATTTGTAGATTTTAAAGACCAACCCTTTAACAAGAACTAGGAAATGCACATCAGACTTTAAGAAATGCAAAGGTCCGGCTTTTTACTCTATGCAAGTTCATCAAACTTTACTTTGTATAAACATTTATATACACTCATTAGAAAAACTTGACCTGTTGACATGCTGCATTAGATATTCCAATGTTATGTTTTGCTGACACCGCTGTCTCTCACATACACTTGAGCATTATCACACAGAGAAAAACAGCCCCATGTCAGAGCAACAAAAAGTCATCCTGTATGAATGTATGCATGTGTTTCCTCATTATAAACATAAATAAACCTTCTTTTTGAATCATATTCTAATCATGATACAACAGAGGACAACCTGTAAACATCGTTTTAGTCTGCAACTCGCTCTGACCCAAACATGTTAAATAGAGCGCACTGATTTCTGTTTGTGGGCATCATCCACACTCCATCATCCACCCACAGCTACAGCAAAACTCCCCAAATGGAGACACATTTCAGATCAAGACATGTCAGGGGTACAAATGCTTTAACCTTGAACAGAGAGAATATTTTAAGATAGAAGATTTGGGGCTGCTGTGGCTCAGTTGGTAGAGTCGTCGTCTCTCAACGGAAGGTCGAGGGTTCGATACCCTAACCCAAAGGATAGAAAAGGATGCACATATATATGTTTAAGAGAGCAACAATGACCTTGGCTTCATGGGTTTCACATTCATGGCAACTTAAGAGGGACAAAGTACATCCCAGCTGCAGTACTTATTGACTCCATGTGATATCAGAGTGTGTCAAACACAGCTAAATATTATAATCAGAGTGAATAAGTCCAGAGGATAGTAAACTCCAACCTCCAAATAACTGCAGGCTTTTCCATTCACACATAGACACACATGATCTGAGGATTTCTGTGCTCCAGCTGAGCATGTCGGTGGTTTTCAAGGGTTAATTCCTCTGCTTCTGTCATGGCATGTGAGAATAAATTACATCTCTTTATGTCAGATGAATGTAACAGCTGTTGTTTGCTCTGGGCGGTCCACTGCCACTACGTTTCTGGTGGGCAGAGCAAGGGCAAAGGAAAGAACCCTGAGCAGAGAAAATCCCTAGGAGAAAAAAAAAGAGAGGTTAGGGCTACTTAATGCAAATAAATTGGCAGGGGTCTTAAAATGTTACTGCAGGCAACAACAATCAACAATCAGAGCCTTGGCTGAGAAGAGCGCGGTCTGAGTTTATGTGCCCAGGCATGACCAGTCGAGAGGTGAAAGAACTCACCCTTATTTTGCATAATTATTGGTATCAGCAACCCACTTTGAACCTCTTAAGAGAAGGAAATAAGAAACAAGCATTCTCAGTCAGAGCCTGCCCCTGGCTTAGGCTACAAATATACAAGCCTGCCAGAAAGTGCAACATACTGCAGGAGTTTTGATTTGTTTTGGACTTACAGTAAGGACCATATTTAATCTAAAATAATAACATATGCTGACTATTATTGACCCTACTTTCCTTCAAGTTTTATCTTACTGAACCCCAGACAGACCCATCAAACAATTTCCCTTTTTAAGACTTTTATTCACTTTGTCTGTTTGAAACTCTCATGAGAACTGAAACTGTTTCTGTGAAACTGTTCCTCACTGCATTGCGTTATTAGACACTTTACACCCCTCACTGCCCTCCTGCATGGCTATAAACTCAGAGCAGCAGCTTCATTAGAAAATTGTACAGTCACCTCCTACATTGTAACCTTAACTACACTGCAGTCCCTTCATTATTTAGTAGTACACTTTATCTTCTTTAGTATCATTACAGCAGTGCAGCCCTTTCATTAGACAGCAGTCTGTCCATAAGAAGACTCTCTCTCTCTCTCTCTCTCTTCTTGCTCGCTCATAGACAAACAGGCAGGATGCTCTGACAAGTTGGTACAAGAATGTTGCACTCAACATCTACTGCTGTCAATTCAGTACCACAGCAATCTAGTATTTTAATTTTTTAGGATAAAGACTGAATGCAAAAAGTGTATTAAGGGTGTAAAGCACACCACCATGAGCAAAGAAAAGGGTTTGTTCTACTGGAAAGAACCAGGCTCTCCAGCTCCCACGTCAACATTCACCTCTTGCTTTTCATTCCTAATTCCTTATTCCTCATTCAAATGCATGCCATTTTAAAAGCCTCAACTAATCTTCTATTATGTGCAAAGTGCCTGCAGGATTTTTTGTGAACAGATGCTTTTGTCATGACTTTCCGGAGTTGACTCCGCTGCCAGCAGTATCTCCTTTCTCCGTGCTCCACAGGGCATCGACTCGTGTGCTCTAAGGCTCTGCAGTAGTTCACATTGGTGTCTCTGTGAGGCTCTTGTGTCCTGAAGGGGAAATTTAACAGGATTACAAAAAGACATTTTACCAACTGTTTTCTTGCATATTTTGTACATTGGGTATCTTTTGTCTCTACTTCGATACAGGGGAGGTAGACTACAAGTTTGATGTTTGGAGCTGTGATATTTTCCCAGTTTGTGTTTGATATGTCCCTATCGAAAATGTTTAAGATGGAGGTATTGTGTTTTACAAATGTTGTGTTTACATTAATAATAGATGGTTCAGCTCAATAGAATCTTTGCAGTGCAGCTTCATAAATACCTGATAATATTAACATTTAATATGCCCTGTTCTATCAGTCTTACATCCAGAGCAAGGAATCACACGACACCAGAGATGAACTGATTTACTATTTTCTAGGCCGATTCTGACTTCGGAATTTTTGGACAGAGACAGAGAGTGCAGACATGCATACAGGCAGTGCGGATCCATGTTTCCGCCATGTGCAGGGAGTTACTTTCGGACGAGAGGAGAAAGTGCTTGGAAATGATTTGTATTTCTTTTCCATTGTGTCGGTGCTTTTTCGCCTGTGCTGATGGGCACCACGCTACCGACATGTTAGCTTGTGTGTGTGTGTGTGTGGCTGTTGTGTTTGTGTCACTGTGCACACTGCAATAAAGTTGCGGCTCATGTGTGACTCTGAAATTGGCACCAAATCAGCTATATTTGTGAGGACCCATCACAGCCTAACAGGTTGAAAATCAGCCAATTCTGGTCATCAGCCAGTCAATTGGTACATGTCTTTACAGCACAGCGCACATCATCGCTATTTTCATCTGATAAGGTTATCATTTTGACACCAGACACTTGCATGTCCTCGTCTGTGTCCAATGGTCAGGTGAATTGATGTCGAATTGCTATCTTGAGGCAGCAAAAGCAGATGCTCAATTTACCAACAAAATCCAGTCTTAGGTTCAATACGGCAGTATGTTCCTGCTATCCATGGGGCACAATATAAAGATAGGTGGGTTCACAGTGCAGCAACACCTCTCCTCTGTTAAATATCAATGCATTTGCTGATGAATCACAATATTCCAGTTTAGGATCTCAAACATATATTTATCTAAACATGCCCAACATGCACTTCAACATGTAATTAATAGGGCAGGGCCCCCTTCGGTCATTAATTGGGCTGTTAATGGACTGTATTTAAGTTTTCAGTCACATCATTTTTTATATCTCAATTACTGTTGAGCATCTTATGGTTTTAATTTGTGCTATAAATGCTTTTTGGTCATATTGGTTACTCTGTATGTGTTCATTGTCTGAAAATGTATAGAACAATTCAGGTTATTTATTTTTACAATACAGTGGAAAAGTGAAAACCGCGAGTGCTTTCATTGAAAGTGTTCAAACTCATAAAATAACATGTTTCAATTCTATTGGATTTTTTGAATATATCTCAAAACTTTTCAAACAGCTTCTATCTCGCAAAACTTTTTCTCAAAAGCTTGTCTTGAGTTTCTTTCATTCATATCTTCTTTTCATTGTGGCAGATCTGTGAGCATTAAAGTGCGCTCCATCAACAGTATGATAGATAAACTAATGTAAAGAAATTAGCACATGATGTCATTAACTTGTAGCTCATCCTGCACATTCCCCTGGAGTTAAACAACTACCAAAAAAAAACATTGCTTGATAACTCTGGATCAAAACAATATGAATCATTACGGAATTTTAGGCTTTAAAGCAAAGTTAAAACAAGCTCTGCATGCAAGCAAAAAGTCTCCTTTGGGTCCAGAAAGGCTGTAATGGCTGACAGCCTGAACCCCTTTCTTTATAGAAAGATCATGTATTTTTCATCACAGAAAGCCTTTGAACCTGAGTGTGGGGGATCATTTCTGTGGACTTCTAAAGAGTCTTCCTGTCATCCCAGAGTGGCAGAGAGTTGATCTGGGCCCCTGAGTATACGTACACTGAGAGTACATCAAAAACTCTTACTCACACACAAATTTAAGCGTTCACACAAAATTCTTACGAAATAGTATTTCAGAAAACACTGCAGCAATATGCACGCTAACATGTGAGGCAAAAATGAAAGTAAATAACTTATTTCTGTTTCATATGCTTGTCCTTCCATCCAATCCCGATGGGAAATCATCACTCTGGCTTTCTTTATATGCATGTGATTAATTAGGCATCTTGTTCTCACTGGCTAATCTGCATCAGACTCTCATGTTTAAAGTCCCTTTCATTACCCCCCAAAGGCCATCTCACAGGTGTGACTTAATACACAACACACAGTTAACACGCACAGAAAACATACACACATGCACAGCTATTCATGCAGGCAGGCATGTTCAAACAAGCACGGACACACAACAGCGTGCCCACTTATGAGTTTAGACTCACTGAAACACACACAGACCCTGAATGGACTCACACCAAGACAGACATATTATGTAACCCCCCTGACAGAGGGTCCTGGTTGCTCTTGTACTGGTGGCAGTTGAGTCTGTGCCAACTCATTAAGAACACAGCTGGACATGAGGCTGAGAGATTGGTAAGACCCCAGGGGTGCTCAGACAAATGTCTGATTAGATTTTTCCACAATGCTCTTGCCTGTAAAAGCTTTTGGTGGCGTGTGTTTTGTCAGCCCATGAAACTCATTTTAAACATTTGACTGAAGCAAATTAAGCATCTGCGCTTCACTGTAGGTTATTATGCATGTTGAAAGTTCATTGAAAGTTGTTTTCACTCCTTGGATGGAAATATAAGTTTGCTGAATTGGCAGCTTAGGGTTGTGTGATGGGAAGCGAGTCTACTCAGCACTTGATGTTGAATTCCCCCTGTTATTATCTCCACAGTGCTCTCCCAAACCTCTGCAAGACTGTTTTCCCCTCCTCATTAATAGACCTTTATCTTCACGATCAAAAATAAATCTATCAAATATGCATCTAGAGGGTTTGGATGAAACACATTTGGTGCAAGTGTAACAGCAAACCACACTAACAAAATAAGAGGTTTAGAATAACAATTTGCGGATGTTCCTGCATGAGGTCCATGGTTACCTCCTTTCTTCACATGTCTATTTATTCAGGACACTTTCAGGAAAGTTGTGTTTTTTCCAAATCCAGAAATGTCAAATTTATTTACTTTGCTTCCATCATGTTGTCTTTGTTGTAAGAAGTAATTTGGCATCATTTGAACGCTGCAAATGCAAAGAGTGCACTCACTCAGGTTTCATTAAGGTCTAGTGGTTGCATGGTCCACCTTCTGGACTGAGACTGCGCCAGTCCCCCTCCAGGCCTGTGTCTGTAGCTGCCCTGCTGACACAGCAAGAGGGCAAAAAGTGAATGAGTTTTTGTTTGAGTGTATGTATGTGAGCAGGTGGAAATAATGAGATAGTGGAGAAGTGGAGCAAGACCTCTAAAAACTTCTAAAGTAACAAATTAGTACTAAGCTTCTGGAGCCGAGTGTACTGTACCAGCTGGTTGTAAAAAAAATATACGTCTAATCTTTTACTTCCAACTTAGCTACAACCGAGTTGTTGACTCGAGTTTACACCGAGTCAACCAAGCCTGACTGAGAAGGGTCGTAGCTGCGCCCGGTCCTATTATGCGCGTCACGTAGTCCACATGAGCCCAGCGACCAAGACTCATTAGAATGAGTAATTGCTCTTGTCAATGCTGCAACCCTTTTCATTTCCCGCCCACACTTAATAAAAATGGCATGGTATTCTTATTAAAGTCTATTTAACCGTGTGTCACTGAGTCAAAACTTTCTGTGCTGACATACTAAAACTAAACTCTCAGCCATACAGCAAACGCTTGAGATCAAATGGTAGTGGATTGTGTTGTGTAATTACACCGATCAGCCATAACATTATGCCCTCCTGCCCAATATGGTGTTGGTCCAACTCTTGTCAAAACATCCCTGACCTAACACGACAGCCTTGTGTCACTTAAAACATACTGTGTTCCTTCTCTCCTTTGCTTTGTTTCCTTGCATCTCTCCATGCATCTCTGGTGAGAGGGACAAAGATGGAAGGGAAGGACATGAGTGTGGGATGCACGGATGCAAGTTAGGTGACATGACATGTACCCATACACTAGACATCTGAAGATGGGCTGTTGTGTTTGGTTTCAAGACATTAGCAGCAGATTTGTTAAGTGCCGTAAGCAAGGGCGTAGGTTTGGATTCAACATTGGGGGGGGACACATTTTCAGCGGGGGGTCTGGGGGTTCCCCCCCAGAGAATTTTGAGCGTCAAACACTTCATTTCCTGCATTCTGGTGAATTTTTATGCTTTTTCTGAATTAATTTATGGCGGAAATTTCTTTACTATGTATAGGAAATTATTATTATTATTATTAATTATTATTAGCCTAATTATTCAACTGTATTGTTCATAACTTTTTGTTTAATCAATAACAAATTTAAGTCACAGATTCGATCATGTCATCAGATCAGGAAATTGAGAAATTGTAAAAAATATATATTGTCTGGCCTTTGTTTTTTGTATTATTTGGAGGCAGTAGTTCCCAGACCCCCCCCCTCCTGCTCCCCTCTAAACCCCCCCTGCATTACAACATTACAGACTAAAAACAAAAATCCATCAGAGAAGAATGAATTATTAATGCTCAAAACAAGTTTTCTCCTGATTTAGCTTTCACAATATTTGAACCTTAATATAATCAGCCTGCTCGTTAGTGGACGTGTATATCTCTGACTGCTCCTGCTGCACGTGATCATTTCGGACCCTGGTTTCATTTTACCGGTCAAATTAGAAAAAATGTGGTCGGATATTGTCCGTGTTTATTGCACTTCAATTGACCTCCATACGGTTAATGGGACACTAATGCAAACACCAACCTGTTGCTCTTGCTTTGTCTTGTTGTCACTGTCTGCGCCCGCGACCATAGACTGTATAAAACCACGACTCCTAACCTGACCGGACCTGATCCATTGACCAAGCATGAGCGAGAGTAACGTGCCTGCGCATGCGCGTGTGACTGTGTGGCAAGGTTAAGATGGTATGGTCCACTATAGGGGTGTCTGAAATGATTGGGAAATGTATTTACAGGTCAGAAGGATATATAAATGTTTTGAGCCCCCCCGAAATGTTTTTCATTACCTCTTTTTTCGACCTTTTAAAAAAAAATCTTTCTAAATATTGGGGGGGACAAACCTACCTTTTCTAAATATTGGGGGGGACACATCCCCTGCGTCCCCCCCGAAATCTACGCCTATGGCCGTAAGTTGTGAAGAGGAGCCTCAACAGACTTGGCGCATCAGGCACATCTCACAGATGCTGGACTGGATTAAGATCTGGGGAATTTTGAGGCAAAGTTATCACCTTCTTCTGCTTGTCATGTTCCTCTAGGCCACCTTCTGATGCTTTCCACCTTTCAACTCTGATGCTCACTTGATCATTGTAGGCACTTCTGGCAGTAGACAGGGGTTGGCATGGGCTCTCTGTCACATCTGCAGCTATGCAGTCCCACAGCAATGCACTGTGTGTTCTTATATACACCCTTTTATCAGAGCCAGCATTAACTTTTCAGCAATTTGAGCTGCAGTAGCACTTCTGTTGGATCGGCCCTGCCTTCACTCCCCACGGGCACCAATGAGTCTCTGCTGCCCATGACCTTTTCACCAATTCAGCAGTTTTTTCTGCATTGGACCACTTTGGTAGTTACTGACCACTGCAGACTGGGAATAAACCACAAGAGCTGCAGTTTTGGAGATTCTCTGACCCAGTCATAAAGCAATCACAATTTGGTGCCCTTGTTGGAGTCATTAACATCCTCACCTTTTCCCCATTCCTGCTTAAAAACATCAACTTTGAGGACAAAATGTTCACATGCTGGCCAACGTATTGATAGGTGCCTTTGTAAAGACATAACCAATGCTATTCACTTCATCTGTCAGTGGTCATAATGTTATGGTTTATGTCTGTATATTGGTGTATGTTTGTCAATGGGGGAGAAAGGTTGATAATACTGCAAGTCTCAGGTATAAATGAAAAACAGTTTTTGAGACATACAGTAGTGAAGTGATCTACAAAGAAAATAAAAATGAACACAATTCAAAATGTCACAGTTCTCCTTTGAGAAACTGGGGCAGAGAAAAGACAAGAAGAACACAGTGCAGGTAAAAAGTGGTATCAGACTCTTCAAACTGAATAACAACTTTGTTGTGAATGCACTGGTTCGCTGATCCTGGAATGTAGAAAGGTCAAATGAAGTTTATCTCATTCCAAACAAACAAGAAACAAAGAAACACTCTTTGCAAACATGTATGAGGTTAGAAAACTTTGTGTAAAATGTGTCAATTCAATTTCATTAACCTCGAATATCTGCAGGCTACAAATGTAATGTACTGTATGCTCAGGCTGCCATAAAGGTCTTAACACAAAGAGTTGACAGCTAGACCTAAGATCAGTCATCTAAAGAGAATCATTGACTAACACAGCAAAAAAAAAAAAATCACACAAAATCAATAGTTTAAAATTCAGAACGTGTTGTACTTTTCAAGCAGGCTGTCCTTTATTGCGATCCTGGAGCTCTGGACACATAAGGGAGCAGTGATGGGAAAGTGTCAAGGTTTGGAGCGTTTTGTGTTCAGGAAGGTTCCCCAAGGATGTTCTCTGAACATAAACACAGTCTTTTGTGTAAGCGTGTCAGAGTGAGACTGTGAGTAAGATTGTTCTTTCTTCTCAGTAAAGAGCTAGAAGCTAACTGTAAAAGCAACTGTTTCAGATATGGAGAAGAAGAGGGTCAAAGAGTGAACTCTGCGGGGAAAGTATACATTTAAAAACAAAAATGGTGTTGCAATATGCAAAACGCCTCTGTGCATTGATAACATAATTTGGAATTGGGATTATAAAACACTAACATCATTCAATCAATCTTTATTTGTATAGCGCCAATTCTAGCAAATGTTATTTCGAGACACTTAAAAAAAAGCAGGTAGTAGACCTTACTCTTTTGAACACTAAATACAATTAATTAATATAGCAGCTAAAATATAAGAGGTGTTGAGAGTATGTTGACGGACAAAGCTACTCATAAAATTGGACTATGTCATTGTGATTCTATGTGGAAGTTATTCTACATCTGACCTGCATGTAGCGTCTGAAAACAAACACTGGTTAAACATGAAGTATGAAAACAAATTTGAATATGCATCTTAAATGGGATACATTACCTTTTAAGTGGCTTGAGGCTTATTATTTACTATATACGCTATATCTTCAGGGGACAAACTTGCCCAATTATTAAAATGAAATAACTGGTAATTTGCCTCTGGTCATAATTTGTTCTGCATGTTTTTAAAGGTTGTGTATAGAAACAGGAAAAAACACTATTCATTGATTGTACCATCAAATCCCAAAGCTGAGCATGTAACAAAAATGTGATTGCATTGAACACGGTGCTGAGGATATTTACAACAAAAGTTGTAAACGCTTCAATTACAGATGTAACTTGAACAAACAGCAGCGGGCCTTTCGAAGGTTGCGTTCACCTTCATGTACAGCTGTTTGCGTTCATCAGTCGCTAGTGAATTGGAGCCGCGTTGACAAATGAGCTTAATTTAGCCTGACTAAAGTAAGATTAATTGGAGGTGTCGAGGTATGAAGCAGCAAATGACAACACACCTTTGGAATAATGACGAGTAGTAGAGAAGGGAGAGCATGAGAAGAAAGGTTTACTTAACGTGTTTAACTGTCATCAGGAAGTGTGACAGTTAGTAGGTTGTCCTCAAGATCCTCAAGGAAACGGAAGAAAAGTGGGAGGAAAAAAGAGCAGCATATACAGTACGTCCTAAATGGTGGCTGCTTGAGCCACTTGTAAACTTAATCAACTGAAGAGCATGAGGAAGTGGCTGGCATTGAGGAAAACAATTTGTAAACATCAACAAGTGACTCTCTTGCGTATGTTCAACAGAAAATCGGGGCAGAATAAGAGCAGAAGTGTGTGTGTGTGTGTGTGTGTGGGGGGGGGGGGTTCTTGAAGTGATTACTAGAACAAAGAAGCAAAATGTTGAAAACTCCAATCAAAGTGGAAGCACAGCTAGAAAAAGAGGATTTCTGAGAGAGAACAGACAATGAAGAGAAGGACTGGCAGAGGGGTGACTAAGAGAAAATGTTATTAAAGTTGAGATGCAGCAACCCATTTAGTTTGGTTGTATTTAATTTCACCTGTGCAATGTACAATTGCACAGAGTTTTTTTATGCATTGATGTGAAGGCTAAGCAGTGTGTGAGTAAGGGCCTGTTTCAACAGACAAGACAGTGCCCACAATCTCAGTTTCAAGGAAACATCAAGGAAAACTTGAAGGTAATGTAAAGGAGTCATGTCCTGTTATTAGCAGCAGCTCTAGACCTGGAAACTGTACCCTCAAAAAGACGTGTCCGACTCGCGTCTTCTGCGTCATTACAATGAGGGTCAACATCAATCTCTTCAATTTCGAGGTTAAGTACAACCGCAAGCGGTAATGAAGGGCCATCGCAACCCTGTGCGTGTCGGGTTGTGTCGCGACCGCGGGAGTGCAGCAGCAGCGGGATGTGGCTAAGCAGCAGGCCGTGCAGATCGATTTGTGTAAAAGTCGTAGTACTGGCAATAAGGATGACTGAGCTGCAAGATGCACAGAGCCAAAAGACACATCGGTGGCTTCACACATTTTGCCTTCTCATTACTCAGCAGGTCTTCATCACCTGCAGGTATTTATTGTGGAAATATTTAGAGTGTGGAAATTAAGTCGGGGCATCTCTGACACGAACATTAGGCCTATACATCCTCATAATTTGTCACAGAGCAGACCTAGTTTGCCATGATAAAATGTGGCCAAGAATAAAAAGTTTTTGTTCATTGATCAAACCTTTGATTAGTAATATCATAGAGTGAAGGAGACTGCTGACTGACGTGAGCACTCTGACAACATATGAATCAGTGTGGGTCCTGTAAACATATTAACATTGCAGATATATCAAAGCATAATGATAAAAGGTGAATGCTTTGGCACTGTATGAGGACAGCGTAAATGCAGCAGCAACGTGTTGCCATTCTGTGATTTTTCTTACGATTGTGACCTGCTGCAGTAAACTACCGATATGTCCATTCTAACCTTTACTTCATTCACAAGCTCCACCATTTCTGAGTCAGAAAGTCTATTTTCATTTTTCTAACTTCCGGTTATCGCCATGATCCAGCGCTGAAAACCTTTGACATCAAAGTTTCACAGTATGCCACGGCCACGCCCCTTTGAGGTAGAATCATAGTTCGCTCAACTTTAGATTTTTAACATGTCTAGAACACACTGACCACATTTGGCGATGATTAGATGAACTCAGGGGAGTATGTTGAAGTAGGTAGCCTGGGAAATCCGAAATTGGGCCATTATTTTGAAATTCAAAAAGTTATGACGGACTTCATGTTGGGTTTTGACTATGGGTCCAAGAGGATTTTTTTAAGGTCCTGACATTTTTAATATAAATAAAAAATGTCATGCATGTAGATGAAAAAACCTCTATGAGGAGGCCTATTGGAACATTTTCATGGGGGTGCACCGAGACATCAAAGTTTGACAGTACGCCCTTTTATGTAGAATCTTGGTTTCGCACAACTTTAGATCTTCAACATATAAGGAAACCCCAGGGCAGACTCAGAGTACGCTGGAGGGATTATATATCTAGTCTAGCCTGGGAACGCCTTGGAATCCCCTAGGGGGAGCTGGAAAGTGTTGCTGGGGAGAGGGAAGTCTGGGTTGACTTACTGCGCCTGCTGCCATCGCAACCCAACCTCAGATAATAGGGGGAACATGGATGGATGGATATAACATATAAGTGGTTGCGTTAAAGCTGGTCGGATATATACTTGAGCATCATCAAGAAATATACTTGGGAGGCCCGCCCAGGTATCGTCTATGTGTGGGAATGCCACGGCACATGACTGGCATATGAGTGGCACTGCCGGTCTGGTCCACTCGTGCCGTGGCATGTGCCACATATGAGTGGCATATGAGTGGCATATGCCGGTCTGGTCTACTCATGTGCCACGGCATATGCCACATATCAGTGGCATATGCCACAGCACATTACTGTCATATGAGTGGCATATGCCGGTCTTGTCCACTCGTGCTGTGTCAGGCCGGCACATAACGGCATATTCCGGTCTGGTCCACTCATGTTCCTCAGCATATGCCAGTCTGGTCTACTCATATGACTGGCATATGAGTGGCACATGCCGGTCTGGTCCACTCATGTGCCACGACATATACCTCATATGAGTGGCATATGCCGGTCTGGTCTACTCGTGCTGTGTCAGGCTGGCACATAAAAGCATATGCCAGTCTGGTCCACTCATGTGCCGCGGCATGTGGCGCATGAGTGGCACATGCTGGTCTTGGCCACTCGTGCAGCAGCATGTGCCGCATATATGTGGCATATGCTGTTCTGGTCCACTCGTGCTGTGTCAAGCGATTCATTGTGGCGAGGGAGAATAATAATTTCTTCAGTTTCAATAGGGTCCTTGCTCTGAGGTCAGTGCTGGGCCCTCATAACGTAAATCAGGAAATATAATTGGATTACAAATACCAATACCATTTCTGGCAGTCACAGAGATGAAATGATATGTCCTTAGTTTGAGGCAACAGTTCACTTAAGTACGATTTACAGCTCTCAGCAGTTTTATCCTTAAACAAACTCCCCGAGCAGTCAAGCACCCGAGCTGACAGCTTTAAAACCCAACAGAGTGTAGAGGGCAGAGGCGCTGTCAGAGGGTGACGACTGACAGTCACGGCACCACCCAAAATCAACAAAATACAATCAATCACACTCACTTGAATTGCTTCACTTCAAATACATACTGCAGATAAACAAAAAAACAGTCGAGGACCAATCACTTCTGTTACTTTTACCTTTGACCACTATTGTTGTGCTGCAGCTAAATATTAGGGTAATACACAATATCAACCATTGATATACATAAGGGATGGGACAATATATCAATACGGCAATAAATCATAATCCTGACTCTAGTTATATGATTTTCCATAGTCATAAAACATGCACATGCTGGTCATATGCACTTCTGTAATCAGTGTTGATAAATCCCACAAGTTCTCAACCAGCAGGCTTGTGCACCTTTTTGTCGTTTGCATCCAGAGTGGTTGCGTTGGGAGCAATCTCCAATTCACCATATATGATTAAAACACATCCCTTTTAAAACCTGTTTTTTTTTATCTTTTGGATCACTTATGCCAGAGTGACAAACAAAAGAAAAAATGCTGCATAAGAAAGAAAGAAAGTGATGGACGCTGTGAATTCTTTTAGCTCAGAGGAGAGAACCCTTCCGGAAATGAAAAAGAAGTAGTTCGATATCAAGTTCTGTGCAAAGAAACGTATCATGGCTCACAAGCGGGACATATCTTTCACTGGTGCAGGACAAATTGGCACAAAACTTTCACCATACATCAGAATTGCCAGCATTCAAGGCGAAACAGCTCTCTCTGGGATAATTGACTAGGGATACAGTGACACTCTATTAACAGAACAAGCTAGACCATCCAATATCCACACGGGGGTAAGAGAAGAAAGGCTACTGTGTTTGCAAACCCTTCATTTTCAATTAGGAGGAGCAGGAGGGGCCAAGAGTGCTGACTGACACCGGACACAACAAAAGCCATACTGGGCATCAAAAGACCATTGACAAAATGTATAGAAGTGTTCTAGCTGCAAATTTTATGGTAAAATAAAAATAAGACTGTTCACTAAATGTGATTTATTTAATTTTCCCTAATGCTATGAAAGTAATTGAAAAGAAAATAACACATTTTTGATATTTTCCAAATGGGCAGATTTACCTAATATTTCTTAATGATCCTCTGCTTTGTCTGAATGACACTCACATTAGATGGAGGTGGTGGTGCTCTGCGTCATAGTATTGGGTCGTCTGGTCTGGTCTGGGGGCCAGTTCCTGTAGAGGTGTGCCATGTCTGATGGCCAGGATGTGTAGCACACTTTCCAGCCGATACTAGTGTAGTGTGTTCTTCCAGACTATATTTAAGAGTGAAAAAATTGCATCACAAATTGTCTGCACATTAATAGACTGAAACCCCTTTCTGTTGACATGATTTAAGTTATCATTGGATGGTGCTTTTATTGTGATGTGTGTGCAGTCTGTGACTCCAATGTTTAGAAATGTGCGGCTGGCGTGAAATCTCCATTTGAATTTGGCTTGTTGTGTATCTCTGTACGGGAACTGGAAATTATAGCATCCAACACTGGCGGCATGATCCTGCTCATCGATGGCTGCAAAATACCAGATAAGTCTCCAACCGCTAGAATGTACTGTTGCCAAAAATCCCAGGGTGGACAGGAGACAGGAGATGTGCACAGGGATGGCTTTCATGCATTTGTTTCTCGCTCCAACATGGATTCCTAATTTGCAACATCATTTCAGCAATATATGTTTTGTGAAGAGGTACCTGCTGAGAAGCCACTCTGTGCCACTTTGTGCTCTTGCCAAACTCCCTGCAGAGCCCCTGCTTTGCCAAATCTTCCAATAAGGCAACATGAACCATGGTGCTTTCTTTCAAATACCTGTCACAGCTGTCTATTAAAGGTTTTGACACCAATTAGGAAATGTGCCTGTTTCAAGCTTGAACTAGAGCTTGAAATGCTAGAACATTTCTGATTGATTTACTTTTTTAACCAAGGAAACTCGGGACATATCCTGGACGTTGACGTTAATCAGCTGTTCATTGTCTGTGGTGAATTAGTCGTTCGGTTTTTTCTCTGTGAAGCCGGTGTAAAATAAGTGTTCTATAAATAAAGATTGTTGTTATATATTACTTGTTGTCATTAAGTGAATGGTATTAAGCTACAGCTAGAATTTGCATCCAACTTGTGGTATAGAATGGTAAATATTTGACCTTTTAGCTTGAAAATAAATGCACTGTAATAAGGGGTCAATTTAACCCACTGGCTGTGTTAGGTATACAAGACTCCCAGTGGTTCTATTGTTAAGTCACTTATAACATAATGTGTTATAACAATGTCCCAGTAGCCCGGTAAATTTAAAAATGCTCAATCTGACTTTTACAACAAAACATAACCAAAGATTAAAACACACACACAAAATGCTAATTAAACGCACAGTATGTAAATTCATCCACCAGGGGGCTCTCAATCAAAACATTAACAAAAGATGATGTTTAGGCTTGCGGGTAATAATTGAGTGATTGTCTCCACTACTCCAAACCCCACCTCGATGAAAACGAACACGGAGTTGACCAAAGTCAAGATGAACGGGCGAAACAGACCTGAGAAAGAGAATATGTTTACCGACGATGTATCAAAGTATAATTTACATGACGTTTTCATCACAGCAGCACATACAGCAACAGTAGAAATTCTGGCTTTCTTATCCAGCAGTCTTTGATGTAACATAGGGTGTTTCCATGGCAACGATAAACATGTCGCTGGTTTCATGTCGTGGCTCTGTCGTGGTGGCTGCCCCAAAAGACACAGGACAATACAACCATTAAATTAAGGATTTCTCTGGACCTTATAACTGTTGGAAATATTTGAAGTAATGGGAGTACTTAACAATAAATATATATATAACATAGGTTTAGTCAATTTTTGAATAATTTACATATTTTAGTGTAAAAAATTGACACATTACACATTTAAGTCTTTAAGGTCTTCTTTATAATCTTATAATTGAGTTAGCCATCTTCCAAATTCATCTCAGATCCTTTTTACTGTCAAAAAACTTTTCTCCTAAACAAGAAAACCCTGACGTGAACAAAGCTGCTTCCAGAGGGAGGATGGGGTGGAGGGATCAAACACATATTGAACAGTGTCAGTGAAGGGTATCAGAAGGTTTCAAATTCACAGCAAGTCGCCGGAACTATAGGACAGAAAAGATCAAAGTAAAGAAAGCTGAAGAAAACAAAATAAGCAATGACTCAAAAAAAAAACTATTGTGTTTAAGCTCAATGACACACTGGGATGCTCAATCATCCGCTTCAGCTCAAACTTCTGCTGTGTCCGCTACGCATCTCAAACTCTGTAAAACAGTTTAGATTTTTTTTTGTGTTCCTGTATATGTTTGTTGACTAAAAAAAAAAGGAGAATAGCATGACTAAATGACTAAAATTTGACAAGCTTCCACAACAGATCAGGCCACACTTCCTCCTGATTGATTGGGGGAGCCACATGGAGCGGCACAGACTTGATGATAAACCCAAAAACTCAACGTTCATTTGTTTGGGGATGATGAACGGATGAGCAGAAAAAGAGTGAAGAAAATGAAAACAGTAGCGCTGCTGATGTTTTGAACAGTGAGAAGGACAGGGAAGTTAACTAGGACAGAGCTGTGAAAAGACAACAGACAAACATTAGGGCACAAAGCACACACAACGTCAACAAGTAGATTTCATGTTAACAAGCACTGAATGCTGGAACTAGCCTTTCACATGCACATGCAAACTTTACACACAAGAGGCTCTCTTTTACTCTAAATGCATGCTCTGAGATGTAAACACACATTTACATGTAAATGTATGCACACACACAAACACATCCACCCACCATAATCATGTGATACCATTCTTTATGATTTCCCCAAAACATAATCAGAGAAAAATTCTCTAAATCGATGGATAAGCTGTGTGGAGAAAAACATTCAGGGGCTAATGTGTTGATTTACATCGCAAACAGAATCACAATCCTCTACATTTTGCAAATCATCCAGTTATTAATTCATCTTTGTTTTCACAGTATTTGAACAGGCTAAGTGGGTGGAAATAAGTGCAGATGAGCAAAAGAGAAAATGACAAGGCACGATGTAAAATGATATCAACAGTGACGTTATTTTATAGAGACTGCTCCTATTCACACATTTGTTTAAGGGATACCAATTTCAAATAAGAGTCCTAGGGCATAAAGAAAAATTTACAAACTCCGGTAAATGAACAAAAAGCGATTGCCCGTCTTCTATCTCTCGCAAGCAGATTGATGGACAAACATCCATCAAGAGTTCAAAGGCAGAGTAAATAACAGCTAGGACGAGAGAGGAAAAAAATACCATTTGAAGGGAAGGACATGGAGTATCTCTTTGCTGAAAGTAAAAAAAAACAAAGTAAAAGTGCACAAGATCTCAACAAATGTGAACTGTAGGAGATGACGTGCTGTGTTGTCTGTCATCAAATGTCTTCTGTGAGGTCTTTCATCAGCTTAGCGACATGAGGTGTTAGCGACACTCGTCACTGATTGAAGCACTACTCAGCATGCAGATTAAAAAAAAAATTCTAATAATAGAAAAATAGAGAGACAGCAGCTCATATCAGAATTATGGAAAAAAGGTTTTAACAAGCAGAAACCTCCGGTATTGAAAAATGAAGCCAATGCCAAAGTGCGAAATCCTGTGTTCATCCTGTGTTTGTCAAGAGGCTTAAAACCCGCCTCAGCTCCAGCTCTTAGCCCTTTTGTTATGGTTGACTGAAAGTTAGGGTGAGACAGGATTTCCAGCATGGCCGTCGATGTGGCTCCAAAGCCCCTCAAAGCCCCCTGCAGTAACAGATGGGTGATGTCACTCAGGCTTCGTCCATTAATATTTACAGTCTATGGGTTTTAACGAAATGCTTCAAACTTTGTAAATATCACATCAAACATAACATATAACATTTGAATCCCTGCAAACCTAATTAACGTGTAGGTGTTAACTCAGCTAATGTTATTGAAACGTTTCAGCACTGGTTTCTGCAGGGAATCTTGAGTGTGCTTGCATGTTTAGTTATTTTCCAGCAGCACACTGTTTCATATTCATACACCCACACACACTCACACTTCGCGTCTGCCCACAGTCAACAACAGTCCAACTCTATTGACCTCTGAGCAACTCATCTATCTAAGGACTGGATGCCTTGCTTAGAGGCATACACAAAATGCTGTTCCTTTTAATAATAAAACAGTAACAGTAACAATACCTTTTTATTTAAACAGTTTGTGACACAGATTTGTCTCAAAAAAGTTCAGCACAAACTTCCCCATGAGACTAAAATGTGTCTTTTTTTAACTTTGGCATTTTTAAGACAGAAAAAACATAAATGTATACATAAAGTGTTAATTTGACAGTTTTAGAGGGATCTTCTGGCTAAAGCTTCATACTTAACAGAAGAAAACATTACAGTTGTATTGATCTCAGTGCCAAAATGTTATACTAATATCCGACAATTAATTTGACTGGAAAATAATGTCAGACAAGAATTGAAACTACTGATACATTTATAAATTAAAATGATGGCATGCATGATGATAGACTTTATTTGGCACGGACATCAGAGATACAATGGACGAACCAGATGCATTGTTTAAGTGTTTTAGCATACATGCTAGTTCTCGACACCTGTCCACAGGAGGCTTTTGAAAGAAAACCATCAAAGATAGGAAGAAAAGCAATAAGACAGGAAGAAACAATAAAGACAAAATGACTAAAATAATAACATGTGCAACATTAAAGTGATAAAAGAGCAGCAATATATTTAGTTAAATATACACATGAACTGTAGAGCAAAGGCTGCATGATGAGACAATAAACTAGTCATGTGAGCACTACTGTTTAAGTAGCCATTGTTTAAGTCGCACAGCTGATGTTTACCTGTAACTGTTGTTACTTAATTACCACATTGATTGTTAGACACTTTATGAAGTCATATGATTCTGGTCAGCTGTTTTTTTCAGCTTGCACTCCAAGGTACAATGAATAAATGGGAACTCCAACACAGGCGACATAACACAATCAGATACATGTTCACATGCAAAGATAGCAATACAAAATCCAGGCACAGAAAAAGGATGGGGTGTAACAGAGAACAGAAAAACAGAATGAGATATAGGGATGGAGAGAGGTATAAATCTGTGTTTTAGTCTTGTCTGGATGTTGGTGGGCTGTGTTTATGAATAATGGAAAGGCTCAAGTCAGTGGCCTTTAAGAACAGCATCTAAACAGATACGCTGTATTTCTCTGCCTCTGTCTCCTCCGTCATCCACACACTGTGGCTTTTCCTCCTAAAGCACACCAACGTCCCTATCTCACTCACGCACACACAGTCAGTTCTGAAAAACTTGTTTCGCTGTGCTCTGTTTGATCCCGTCCATCCTCCCATCCTCCCTCCATCTCTGCCTCCTCTTGTCTCTCCCCCTCACTCGTGGATGCTTTTTTGTTCTCCCCCTTCCATTCATGCAGAATTATTCACAGTTTCCAACAAATCTCTGAGGGAACGCCTCAAACTTTCCCATTGTTCTGCTCCTAGAGCATCACCATAAAAGTCTGTTCTGTCAAAGGAAAAAAACGGTAATACTCTTTGTAGGCAACCTGTGTGATATTTGTGAAAAGGGAGTGATATTACAGACAGCTGCAGGGAGAGAAGGGTAAGGGTGAGAGGGGAAAACAGAGTAGTCATAGCTGAAGGCAGGCCGTATCTCTGTATGCGAGTGTGTGTGTGTGTGTGTGTGTGTGTGTGTGTGTGTGTGTGTGTGTGTGTGTGTGTGTGTGTGTGTGTGTGTGTGTGTGTGTGTGTGTGTGTGTGTGTGTGTGTGTGTGTGTGTGTGTGTGTGTGTGTGCATTGTATTGGAGCTGCATTTTAAACTGTATACACTGTGTATCTGTGGGGGTCTTATCACAGAAACACAGCTCAAATTTTCACAACACTTTCTCTCCTCTAGGTTCTCTGTGTGTGTTTGTTTATGTGACATCTTACCCTCTATTTATAAAGTATTGAATTTTGCTAAAGCTCTCAAGTCCACATAACAGGAGAATTAGCTTGTTCCTCATGACCTTGAAGAGTTTGTTCTAAGCATGACGACATGAACCAGTCAGGGACTGTTTAATATAACATTATGTTAAGTTAGAACACACTTACACTAAATACTATGATAACATGTATTTTAAGTAAACCCAAAGAACTGTTTGCCTCCTTCAAAAATGCACAAAGCTGTTAACGTTCACATGTTACATCACAGTATATGGTATACTTTTAATTTAACAGATTGGACCCCATTTTAAATTCATGATTTAAAGTGGATTGTGCAGGTGCCTTTAGGGTGTGTCTACCTTCTTTTTGCATCTTTAACATCACAAGCAAAGGGGTTTGTTTGTGCATGTAAACAAGAAGGTCAACAAGTAGGCAAACAAGGAACACGTTTGCCTGGTTTTTGAGCAGGAAGTGAATTTCACCTGTAAAATGGGAGTCTAACAACCTCCAGAGGATTTTTTTTTTTTCGGACGAGTGGCTTTAAATGCATCTTAGAGTGCTCTGAGGGTTAAGGCCATGTCAGCCTGCACAGTTGTAACCCACTTTGATGATTCAGCCTGCATGTTCTTTTCACTGCAGGTGGAAGTCCTGGAGAGTCAAACGAGCCTAGTCATCTTTGAGAGTTGCTGATCCATTTATAGACGGCGCAAACTCAGCTGAGGCTTTTCCCTGAAGCTTTGACAGTGTCAGGTCATTTTGGGAGCACATTTACCTGTGATCAGATGTATTTGTGCCACACGGAAAATAGTCATCTTTGCACCAAACAATGATTTAAACCGTTCTGATAATATTGAGCTATTAATGGCTTTTACCTTAAGCTTTATTTCTCATGGTTAATGAGTGATTACCTTTTTCTCTGTGTGTTTCCCTAGATCTGTGGAAGTTGTTCTTTACACTCACCTTGTCTATAAAGAAAGCTTTGACCTTGTAAGTAAAGGAATCAAAATCCCCACCGATATACAGTAGTCGGGGAGATACTGTAACTGGATGTTAGGATAGACAGAGAGGATGAGTGACAGAAGAAGACAGAGCGATAGAGGGAGAGAGAGAGGACATCGGGGCATGTATCAGCTTTTTGATATGTGAAGCGGGGGAAACGAGTGACGGCACCCGGCAAAGACATGGAGACGGGAAGACTGACAGGGTGATTCTCCATGGCACTGAGGCTGCCCCTCTTACTCACACATGGCTGACTGCAGAGATAGACTGATGTGAAAACACACACAAACTACACATTGCAGCATACACAAGCAACTCTGCTACTTTGATAGATAAACCAAAATACATAAGCATATAGGGCTAAACAGTGTGGTTCCGGGAAGTAAAAATCCCATCCATAGAGGATTTGATTATTAGCCATGATGTCATAACCATCCAAGATAGACGTACCACAAGCTACCAGAGTGTAAGAAGATGGTAAACGCTCCTGTAGAAGACACAAGTTTGTATGTTAACAACCTCGTTTTGAGAAAAACATGGTTTATTTGCTAAACCGGGGGGGAAAGAACTACCCATGAACGTATAGTGTCATAGCGACATCTCTAATTGGTGGAGCAAGCTGTTACCATGGCAATGTATCCCACCCCCCCCGTGTTGTATGTGAACGTGTAGTTTAGCTAGCAGGCTAGCTAGTTTGTAAGCTAACATGAAAACTAATAACCTTGTTATGCTGCAGTGAATGTCTTTTAGTTTGTTTAGGATTTATAAAGGGGTAAATTAAAGGGATAATTTTCTTGTAGGCCTAATTAAAACGCAACGCACCATGTTTAATTACTTACCCAGATAGCAAACAATCATTGAAACAATGCGTTTTAATTAGGCCTACAAGAAAAATATCCCTTTAATTTACCCCTTTATAAATCCTAAACAAACTAAAAGTCACAAACAAACGAAATATACATTATGAGACACGAAAGTTCAGTTTAAATGGTCTTTTAGTCTCGTTTTAATCTAAAACAAATAATCCAACGCGGCCGTTCGCTCCTCCAAAATAAACTCAGTTCGTCCCAAAAAAAAGTAAACGAAGAAATCCAACAAAAAGTCCCTCGATCGCTGCTATACCAGAAAGAAAAAGAAAAAGATCTCATGGGGAATCATGAGGATGAATATCCCGGTCATTCGGACCTTCTTTGTTTCATGCGTCGCCGGAGAGGAGACGCGGAAGGGAATCTGATCATATTCACATTACCGAATCCTGTTTGACAGAAAACGAGTTATAGTTTAGCTATATTCTTAAACATATAACACAATATAAACATTTACTTTGAATATTTAATAAGACACGGTGACTATCCTGTTATTTCTCTGGATAAGCCTTAGAAGAGCGCAGAGAGAGAGCGAGAGAGCGAGAGAGAGGGGTTCGCTAGAAAAACTGTCAGGCGTAGGAGCACACGTCGTGACATACTGCTTCGCACATACTCGCTGCACTGCACAGCTTACTGAGCTGCACGCGTGTACACGCCTAAGCGCCTGACCATATTTTCTAAGTGTTACATGTCACGTAGACGGTGCTCGATAGTGAAGCGCGCCTGACCACTGCAGCTTCACTCACGCCACACGTGCCACTACACCTAACTACTTTAATTAGGTAAGTTTAGTGCAAGTTAGGCAGGCAGGTACACGTGTGAGGGACTGGTGCGCATGATTTTAGAATGGATTCACCCGCCATAGCTGCACTGCACAGCTTACTGAGCTGCACGCGCGTACACGCCTAAGCGCCTGATCATTTTTTCTAAGTGTTACATGTCACGTAGACGGTGCTCGATAGTGAAGCGCGCCTGACCACTGCAGCTTCACTCACGCCACACCTGCTTCTACGTGTGACTAACATATTTTTTTTTGTTAGGTGTCATCCAGGTGTGGCGTGTGTGTGCATACACTTTAAAGTGTAGCGTTAGGTGTATGGGGTGTGGATTGTGCCATCCTTAACCTCACTGAGCAGAGGAACGTGACGATCGCCGCCTACCATACGTGAACTAAGACCGTGACCAGTGACGTTAGAGAACAAACGTGACACTTACGTCCGTATACAACTCGCCAGAGAACTCGCATGAGAAGCTACGTGACATCTGCGTCTGGCAGACCGATCAAGGGAAAAAAAAACGATGACAAACTTACTGCAGTGATATCTTCCGTCAACAGCTGCTGCAGGTTAAAATCATAGACTGTAAATATTTGGTTGAAATGCGAGCTGTCCTAAAAAGTGAATTAGTTCCTACTTTGAACAATACTTTCTACGTAACTTTAATTTTTATAACAATGCACAGGGCTTCAGGAACCTGTAGAGTTCTGGCTTACACTTTATTAACAGTCAGGAAAACTTCAACTTTGTGAAATCAGTATCACTGTACATGAGCGGACAATTTACACACACACACTCGCACACGCTGTCCGTGCAGAGCGCTGGGATATTCTTCAGATGTGGCTCGAGACAAGAATATAATTTATAAGAAATGTCGGTCCTCTCTGAGTGATCTATGTGTTGCTTATCCATCACCAGCCACCGGGTGATTCATGAAATGATCTCATTTAATGTAGAGAGAGCATCATGTAACATTACAGAGCAGCTGCTTTAGCAAAAAAGTGCTCAATGATTATCATCTATAGAAATGCATTTCACAATGCAACTAGTATGATACGATTAAATGCAGTAGTTGATAAATGAAGCTAACGAGCTTGTAGAATAACGTTGTTTGATATAATGTTATCACATATTATGGGATGGTTGAGTTTTTTTAAATGTGTTATCAGTTCGTTTTTGTAAAAGATGTCTAATATCTAAAATCTAAATAATATTAAGATCTCCTCATTAAGGATCCTTCATCAGCAGCTGCCTGACGTTTTCAATCCAGCTAAAATCTGTTGTCACAATAAACAGACAGCGGCAGATGCAGAGATGCCACCGCAGTATTGGCCGCCACCTCAAGATGGAAAATGAAACATTTACACCGTGGTAGAAGGGCAGACTTTCACCTTTATTAAAGTTAAAAAAATATAATCACCTTAAAAACACTCTTTGTATTTTCTGCCGTCATAGGGATATCATATTCATGAGACATTGTTTTGAATAACAAACAGATTCTACACAGAAATAGACCGGAGGAAACGGAGAATGAAGAAACGTATTTTTCAGTGAATGGATTACATACACTGTACACACACACACACACACACACACACACACACACACACACACACACACACACACACACACACACACAGACAAACAGAGCATGATGTACCTGTTGTTCATCAGATATTGACCTGTTCTATTACACTGACTCAATTATTCATTTGAGTTGGGCATAGCTTTGATTAATGTAGGTCACACTGCAATTTAGTGTCCTGACATGTGCTCAATCAATGCGCTACACTGAAAAAATGACTGGTGAAACTAGGTGATTACAATTATCCATGTGTGGGTTTTGAGAATTGGGTTATGTATGTCAAATACTGATGTGTCAGTGTGTCAGACAGATAAAAAACATGCAGTCTGAAATGTTTCAACATTAACACTCACTGTTAATAATCATTAGTCAAACATTTCATTGGATTAAACGGGACAAATGCTGATTATTATAAATCTTTGTGATCCAGGCAACACTTTTTTTTTTTAAAGATCACACGTTGTTCTTATATAATTATACATATACTGTGTATATATATATATATATATATATATATATAGAACTTAAAAAGTTCTAAGACACATCTGAGGTCAATCACACTTCAGTGTCACTGAGTGTAATGAGGGAATCATCTCAGTGCAGTGTGAGTGTGACTCATTGGCCCTGATTAAGTCCAGGTGTTGGAAGCATACATTTTTATATACGTATAAATATGTTCTTGTGTTCCAGCTTCATGCTGACTCATTATCTCATCATCAGAGGTTGTGAGAGGCTCATTCAAACTCTTTCTGTATGGTTAAGGCGAGTCTGCATAAGCTCCAATAAAACGTTTGCCTGTTTGGCTCACCAGGTCTACTTTCTATCTGTGTGTTGTTGGTTTGGGATTTCCAACCCAGCCTTCTGTGTTTCTCTATTAAAGACGACCTGGCCTTCTTTGGTCTTCCCTTGGTTTAGTTTCCCCTTATATCAACGCTCTTTAGGAAAGGTAGCTTAACTGTTTCTGATTGTTACTATTTCCTTTTTTTTTCACTCTCCCTTATATAATTGCTTGCAATTTTTGCGGTTATCGCCTGAGGATAACTTTAAGACACTCCTGGTTTGCAGTTGCATCCCACTCCCCCTCACCCTGACATAAAGAGGATAATGAAGGTATTTATATCGATATAAATAACATTGCAAAATATGTAATATAATTTAACTTTCATATGTACTGTAGGCAATAGGGCTGCAAGTTTTGAAACCTTAGCACACAGTATAAGCATAATGTTTGTCAGACTGATGGTTGATGGGGGGAGAAGTGCAAGTAACTGTCAGCAAAAATAATTCAGCCCACTTTCCATAGTCCATGACTCATCTAAACCACAACTGCTGCTCACAGGCAAAATAATCACACAGACTATGCTGTTAAGTACACAAACATGGAGGGAATGCCCCGCTAATACAGGCATTTAAGAGGATTACAACCAACATTTTAAGTGGGCTGAGGGTTTGGGAATATTTGTGCAAGCAGGCACTAGATTCTGAATAAAAAATGTACCTGTGTATTTCATTTCAATATAACTGTGTTTTGAGGAAACTTGTATTCCCAGGGAATATGATTGAACAAGGTCTATTGCAGATATCAGAGAAAACAGCCAAACAATCTCCCAACCACGACTGAGTATAGAACATTTCTGTCTGGAGAGACAGATAGCTCTCTGTTTATTCTGTGTGTGTGTGTGTGTGTGTGTGTGTGTGTGTGTGTGTGTGTGTGTGTGTGTGTGTGTGTGTGTGTGTGTGTGTGTGTGTGTGTGTGTGTGTGTGTGTGTGTGTGTGTGTGTGTGTGTGTGTGTGTGTGTGTGTGTGTGGAGCAGGGCGATGCAGCGATGCGGTTGCCGCTATCTAGAGGCATTAACAGGTCTGACATTACGATTTCATGCTTGGTTGGGTTGTGTGTTTGTTTGTGTTGGTGTGTATGTGTTTATCTCTGTGTGTGTGTGTGTGTGTGTGTGTGTGTGTGTGTTTCCAGTAAGAGGCGAGAGCGATGTTTCAGTCTGTTGAGATACAGGAGGATTACTCCCTCCCCAACCCCCTTCCCCCCTCCTCGGCGTTCCCATTTACACCAACAAGATATATAAAGACAAACAGAACCGCAATTTTAGACACACACCCCTCACACTGCTACAAAGTCAGATAAAGACACAATCAGACACAACCCTATACCTCAGCCAGACATCAAATATAATGCAGATAAAAAACGTTGTCGTCCACACGAACACATTCACAGGCACTACTATAAGCTCACATATGCACAAACACACTCATTGAAAATGAACACAAGTCTAAATATAAGCACATACACAACCACTTTTTACATTTCCACTCCCTATAAAACACAAATCCATTCAAAGACAACCTTAAGTGACATCAGGCCCAATCGCAGCTTTGCACAAGCTTAATTGGCGCACACACATTCTAGTGTGACCTTTGACTCCATCGGCTGATAGTAATTTACCAGGTACGATTCTAAATTCTGCATCTGTGTTTCTCTGTGGCTGCAAATGCTGTTTGTGTTTGTTTGTTGGCGTGTTGTGTGCATGTGTGACAGTCTTCTCTTCCACATTAATATTAACTGACACTTCAATTCGGATGGGAAATTGAGCATTTTACCGCCGGTTTGTCTGGGGTTCAGGTGGCTAGATGGCTGTGTGACCTTTGCCTGTGTTTGTGTGTGTAAATGGAACGCCCCGCTCAACAAACAGCTCTCCTTCACATGCTTTCTTATCCTTCAGACACTCCTGATCGTGTCTCATTTTGGCTCTGCAACACTTACTTTTCTGTGTAACTATGACAACGTCTTTCAATCTAACCACTTCATTAAGATGGCAATTGTTCTTATGATTTGCTCTTGTCTATTTCTGTCTTTGTTGCCGTCAAACCGAGCCTGATGTCACCACTTAATTTAAATAAAATGTTGTGTTCTATATCCTCTTATCATATCTTTCATCTTCTCTTGATTAACAGCATGATGAGCACTCTTCTCCCTTTTCTCCTCTTTTCCATCACTTGAAGGGGATGCAGCTCTGATTACTCCTCTTATCCCTTTAATCAACCCGATGAGGAGAAAGAGAGCCAGTGGAAGGGTTTGGGGAGTTATTTTGCACGATGACATTAATGACCTAAATACCAAAACAAGCCAAAGCAAACCACTTTGACATCTTTAAGTCCTAGACTCCTTTGAACACTGAAAAGGCTGAACACTGATTCAAAGTTAGAACATTTGACCAGCTAATTTTTGAAATGTCAAAATGGTCAGCCTGTTTACTACTGCACATAGAATTGGAAAGAAAAAGAGAAGACAATTAGAGAAAATAAAGGTGACCTAGCCAGGGTTGATAAAGTCCCAGCGTGAATCCTGACAGCATCAAGTCTCAGATCTCTCCTCAAACAAATACAAATGCATTAAGGATAGAAGAACATGGACATGGCCCCCCACTCGCTCTGGTAGGTCCAAGTCCATAAGGGATGTGTAGCTTCAAATGCTGGTTACACCATTGTTATTTCCTGTTTGTTAAATTCTAACTTACTTGCCGCACACCCTTCAACCAGACCCGGTGATTTGTGATGCAAAAGTGTCTAATCCTGAAGTTAATCAGTGCAATGTCTGTGGGCTGACACACACACGGTCTATCAAACCCCCTGCCCAGTTTAATTTGCAGTCTAATCGCCTTTATTTTTGCTCCGTGCCCTTGTTTTTAGGTCACGCAATTCCCGATACTCCAGCAGTAAAACAGCTCTAATGGTGTGCAAATTTGATTACAGCACACTTGCTTCTAATGAATCGTGATACATTCATCATCATGTACTGTATAATGATAATAAACAAGTATCTAAATGTCAGCCTTAGGAATCTGCAAATCAACTACACTCACATGAACTGGAAGCTCTTAGAGAAACTGACATCATTTAAATACTGTAATCTGAAGTTTGCCTGTCTTGTGAGCGTAAAAAATAAAATGTCTGAGACTGTCAGAGATATCTTTTTGCGAAGAAGTCGTATTAAATAACTTGTCTGGCTCTGGAAAACTTACTTTCAAGATGAAAAATGCAAACACAACTGTGTGTGGAAAATCGGCTCCAGATGTACACATGCTTAGTCTAACACTGACATTGAAAAGTCTGCATCGCTTTTTTGACTTCGGTGGCCCAACTGGGGCCCTGACTTGAGCAGGGCTGGCATGACTGAAAAGTTTCAATTATTTACTCCTACTGTCCCCACTAATCATCTTCTTCTTACATTAAAGTATCTTAAAAATGTTGTATTATACTTTTTAACTTTGTAAAGTAAATTAACTGTCAAAAAACAACTCTGAAGAAAAGCCCCTCGCCAACAGATAAACCTAGGTGGGAAATTGTAAATGTTCAGTACTTGTATGAATGCATGTCATTGGACATAGGAAGGAAAGTATAAAGTTAAAGACAGATGAATATATGGAGAGTAGGAATGTGTGGATGAGGGCACAAATTAAGGCATAATTAAAGTCCCCATGAAATAAAAAATACATTTCCCCAGTTTGAATCCAGCGTTTCTGTGTTAAATGTTCATTTATCTGCCAAATATACATTTCAATAAAGCATTATCTGAGTTTCTTTACATTGAATTAACTGTATGTTCTCTTGCTGTGAAATGTTTCAAATGACTGATCTTGCACTCAGGGCGTTTACTAATTTTTCGACCACTCAAAAGTTTAGTTGAAGCTAACGATCCAACGTTATGTCCCGCCTTCTTTCTTGTGATTGGTTCTATCCCATTTCAGTTGGAAATATGTCCCGACATAGCAGTTACTCCTGAAGTTCTGTTTTATGGGGAATTTAAGAGACTTTCATGTAAGTTGTATGCTACAGATTCAATATCAGGGAAATAACAAAGAGGTGATTACTGGGGGAACAAGTGAATAAGTGTCATGCATGTTTATCCTAAAAGAACGGAAAACACTGATAGATTTTAGTTTATAAAGAAGTCAACTGTCATGACAACAAGGAAGGAAAAACTGACAGAAGTATGTTAGTGTTTGTTTTCCCCAAAACATATTGCCCTGAATTCAGAGGTCACTTAAATAAGAGGCAAACAAATATAAATCAGAGCTGTTTGTTTTCTATCATGACGTCCATTGAAATCCCTGTCAGGGGACTCATCATGAGAGGCAGAAAGCCTCAGCCATGACGCTCTCCCCTCTCTTCATCTCTAATGAACATGATTACGGTTATTTGGAAAGAAAATGATGTGACACCTTTCTTTCAACTGTGGGAGGGCGTCTGCACACTCACCTCAGTGCAGGAGATAGAGACTGACCGGAGACTTGATTATCCTCTTTATATTGTGATGAAAATAAACTGTCACTGCAGACAAGGACAAACAGACACACACTATATAACTTACTGAGGCCATTGCTTTTTTCAGGAGTCTGGCATCATCGACATTTAAAAGGAAATTGCATGCCACATTTTTCTTAACCATTAAAATACCATGAAGCAGTTTCCATTCAGGTACAGAAAATGCCAATCATTTTCTTTAAAAATGTGACTGACATCACTTTGACATCTCCAAAGCTTTACTGCAGTAAGTTTGGTCAGAATGAGCACAGACTGTTTGTAGTTGGCGTCGGTGTTTTTTGTTTTTTTATGGAAAGCCAACACGCTCACCTGCAGAGAGGCAGCACAATTTGTCAGCAGAACATGCAGGAGTTTTTTGGGGCGCCTGATCCTTTCCTGAGTCTGACATGTACGCTGAAGTTTTGATGTAGGGACCTCTCAGCAGGCTCTGGTCTGCTGCCATCTGACGAACAAAAGTAGCCCACTTTTGATATTTTGAAACAACTCTTTTCACTCTTATATTTGGGGTGGTAACTGTTGGACTGTGGTGTAATTTGTGGAGAAAGAGTAAGCACTAAGATATACAGCCACACATTCATAGGAACTTGTAAAATGCATAACAAGACCCACTTACTGGCTGAACTCTGCTCATCTATTCATTCAATCTTTATTTATGTTTTGCAACAACAATGAAGCAATATGTTTGATGTGTACTGTATGTGTATTTCTCTTTTCTCTCTTCCCTGTATCTTTCTACTGAGTGAGCACATGGAGCTGCTGTTGTCATAAAACTGGCCTTTGATTGATCACTTGGATCCTCTTCTCCCCTCCTCCCATCATCTCCCCCTCAGTAGTCCATTAGTTATGGTAATGTTAGGTTAAATACATTTCAACTAGCTGGTGATTGATTTACACTCCCCCACACATAAGCATTACCTTTTTATAATATATTAATTTGTGCGACAGGATTTAGTGGGGGAGGCCCGGCTGTCAGCTCCACTGTGCAGGCCGCTCACAGAGCTCGGCCTCAGGGGGTGCCAGAGGATGAATCTGCTGTGTCACACAAACAGGCAGAATTATGATCGATGCCTCTGCAAGCGGGCCGAACATGCTCCGACTCACACTCCGGGACAGAGATACCAGACTGATTTTGTTTTGGAAAGACGACAAAAACATGTGTAAGTGCTTGTAGACACAAAGCACTCTAGTACACTACAAATAAGGACCTAATAACTTATTTAATCTGACAAAAACTGTAAATCTCAGTTATTGCATAATCTTAATTCAAACTGAATTCTGATCCTGTGTCTGACACTAGAAAATGATTGCTGTTGCTTTGACATTATGCAATAATTGACCTTAAAGCAGACGTATTAAGCATTCTGGTGTTTTTTTAGTCATTCATATATAATATTACAATGTAAGACGGTTAGATAAAATATGGGCAAAGTTACAAATAAGGGAGAAACAAAATGTAAGAGTTATCATCTGGGCTTCAGTTAGTACTGAAAACTAGTTTTTCAAGAGTTTGTTTCTGCTGATCCAGCGAGAACATTTCTGCTAGTCACAGATTTCTTAAAAAAAAAAAACATCATGCACATCACCCAAACAACCAAATACCTGTTGTTACCTTGTATACCTTGAGTTGAGCAGGTACATCTCTTGGAGTAATCAGTAATATTTAACATGTAAATTATTCTACCTGCTTCATTATGTGACCTCTCTACTTTTTTCCACGACTAAATTGCAATACTTCAGGAATATTATGAAAGCTTAATCTGCTGCTTATGTAAAGTTGTTTTAAAACTGTGTGTTTGGTTTGCATCAAATAGAGTAAAATCAGGTCTGATTTACACTGCTTTGCCAATTCTTGAAGAAAAGTTTTTACAATAATAATTGTTTTAAAAAAACAAAACAGTTTTGAGGGGCACTCCCGTTTTCCTTTCATCGAGTTTAATGAAGGAATCATCTCAGTGCAGAGTCAGGTGTGAGTGTGACTAATTGGCCCTGATTAAGAACAGGTGTGTGAAGTCTACATATGCTTGTGGGTTCCAGCGCTTTGTGCTGACTCATTATCTCACCATCAAAGGTAGTGAGAGGTTCACGCCGTGTTTTACCCTTGTTATGTCATGTAGGGGTGTGCGAGTCCACAGAAGCCCTTACAGGAACCTGTCTGTGTGATTTGCTCACATTTCTAGTTCTCTTACAGTGTAGTTTTGGTGGTGCAGGGTATAGGTTATTTCAAACTCGGCCTTCTCTGTTGCTCTTTAAAGACAAGCCTGGCTGCCATTATATTTCACCTGAGGTGTATTTTCTTAATCCTCCTGAGAGTTTAGTGTCTAGTCAGCTGTTCAGCAGGTTCCCATTATCTAAGCCTTATTCAGTGAAGGGTGCTAGTTTATTGTTATCTCATTATTGTTTTTGAGTTACCCCATCTGATCACATGTGATTTTTTTTGTTAGATATCCCTCTGGGATGAACTGTTATAACCCTGGTCTGCAATTGGTTCCCACTCCACCCTGATACACAGTGTTCAAAGGATCTGTAGCCAAAGAAAATGTGCTTCTTTTATGGCATTAGTAGGGTCAACCATTATGAACATTTATATAAGAACACTATATTAGTTTGAAATACATTCAGAAATACACCTTAACTTTCATTGTGACCTCAAGGACTGGGACATGTTTCTCCTGCTAAAAGTGTAAAAGTGCCTAAATGCCGTCACTAAGCAAAGCCCAGATGCCGCAAACTAAAAAAAAGGTGACAGAAATGGGAGAACATGCCAGCAGCCAGACGCATCACATCCACACTCCCACCCTGACAAAACACACACTCATGTTCACACCCTGGGTGTTAATGTGAAAGCCTCAACACTTCAGGGACACAGTGAACCCCCCAGATCCATCTCTGTCCTGACAGCAGTCGTCCATTAGCCTAACACACATTTTTTGCTGCTGAAAGCACACATACAGTATACTTTGTCAGAAACACACACAAGGCTGTGTATTTCCTCAACTGGAACACACAGTTGCAAATATGCAATCCATAAAAGGCTATGCTTCCTACATGTTGCTAAAGACATACACCATGCAACTAAATGAACAGTATATTAATTGTTATCATATTTCTTAAACTCAACACGAGCACAGGCAGACAAACAAGTTGGCATGAACTAATAATTGACTAATAAAAAAAAGAAAATTCTAACTTAAAAAGTAATGTAAAAAATGTGAAAAAGTTCACCTGGCTCCATCAGAGAGGATTGGCAGCTCCATCAGCACACGCCCTCAGGAGAGTTACAAAAAGCATACACAGAAATACTTTAGCCTGTCTGTTCATCAGGAAGTTAGAACTACATTAAGGTACTTTTAACATTCACTGAAGTCACACTTCTATGTTTAGAAATGTAAAGCTCATGTGAGGAGGTTAAACGTAAAATATGTAGAATGTTTGTTTACATTCAAATATCTAAATTAATTTAAAATTGACCAAACCTATTTCAATCAGGAGAGACAAGTGATTTTAAGAAAATTATTTATTACAATGAATAATATGAAAATGTGACTTGACAGAAAAAGTCTTTGGCGCTTGGACTCTATGGGGTGGTTGATGTGTTGAGAATGAATTCTGAACGTCATTAGAATATAATCCCCCCATGGAGTCCAGACCCTGGTGGTGGTGAAGCTGATGATTTGATGAGACTGGATGGGTGAAGAATTGATGGATGATGAATCTGCTGATGAAGATGGCGGTGATGGGGAGGTGGAGGGGCGCACGAAACATCAGCATGAAAGAACTAGGGCAGAGAAAGAATCATATTTAAAAGGGGAGCAGAACGATCATAGGCTGAAAATGAGGGAGGAACGCCGTGCAATTGGTTAGATGAGTACCGCTGACGAGACAGCTGATTACCCAATGATAGCCCAAGAAAATGACAGCGGAAAAGTGGGTGCGCGTGTAAAAAAGAAGAGGGTGAATGAGAAAGACCTGATCGTGAATCACTTATAGTCTTCCTGACTGAACTTGCGCTAGAGCTTCATGTTACAAATATTTTTTTGTTGAGTACATACATTACCTCAAATACTTTCAAGTTCTTAACCTGCGGTGTGACTTATCATTTTGTAATGATTATTTTTTGGGGTTTTTTTTCCAGGAAAATGTAGATGGTAATGAGTCTAGGGTTTTTAAACATTTGTCGGTGGGAGTGATGGGAAGCATTGACAATAAATAAATTGATCTGCGGTAAGGTTTTAATTTTAACTGTTGCGATTCGTCCAATGAGAGTGGATGGTAGCTTGATCCAGTGTTTGAAATCGTCCTCTATTTTTTTTTAGCAGAGGAGTGTAATTAAGGTGCAATAGCTCAGCCTAGAGGACAAATGAATGCCTACATACTTTATATTGCCAGTGTTAAGTGGGAGGGTGAGATCTTAGGGTGCGGAATCCCAGGCTTCTTCTGACAATGGCAAGATGCAGTAAGTGATTTATTCCAGTTTGAAGTGAAGTGAAAGACTGAAGAGATGGTAATGATGATGAAGTTTTCTTGGAGTGAAATTGAAGGGTTTTTGAAGGTGTAGTAATAATTCATCCGATTATCTTATGTTCTAAGTTTTCACATTGGATTCCTTTAATGTTATTGTTAGTTTTATTTCTGCTGCGAATGGTTCAATAAAAATTGCAAGTATGGATCGAGAGAGTGGACATCCCTGTCTGGTCCCTTGGTGTAGTGTGAAGTTCGGTGATGTTATCCAACTTGTGATTATTATGGCCCTAGGTGAGCTGTACAGTGTTCTTACCCAGCGGATGAACGACTCTCCAACACTCTCAAAGACTCTCCAGAACTATCAAAAACTCTCCAACACCATGAATGCAACACTCTTTCTCTGCAGAGTAAAATTCACTTCAGAGACATTGATGCGATACGAATCCTTATGATGATGTGAGCTGATGGAGGACAGCTGAGGCAGTCAGTAGGGGTGGGCGATACTGCAAATTTTGGTATCGATCCGATACCAAGTAATTATAGGGCCAGTATTGCCGATACCGATACCGATACCGATACTTTTTTCTTGAAAAGTTCTAGTAAAACAATTAAGATTTATTTCAACTGACTGAATATACGATAATAGTTTAATCTCTCTGCTAAATTACATCTCTGACCACCAATTACACTTTGAAAAAACAACATTAATTAATGCTGGAAATAACTTTCACTTCTAGAAATTGCTACCTGGATATTGTTGAGGTTTTTGAAAGGCCTCTGTCAGTGACGTCTGTCTCTGTGCAAGGGGTCTGGTTTGGGTTTGGGGAGCTCCCTCCTCCTCCCTCCGTTTGCTTTGCAGCTCAGCATTTATGTTTGGGTGTACAGCTTTTAAATGCTTGTACAGGTTTGTAGTGTTACCACAGGTTCTTAAAACTTTACTGCATATGTCACAGCTAGCAGTTAGCTCTTCCTCTCCGTCTCCGCCATCTCACCAGTCCGTCTCTGCTCTGAGTCTAACTGCCTGGCAGGCAGCGGGGGAGGGGGAGAGGAGGGGAGGGGAGGGGAGGGGCCTAGTGGACCTGAGTGAGCAAGCAGACTGAGAGAGAGCAGAGAGGAGCGCTGCTGCACATGAGGACTGAGAGAGACGCTGCGCTCACACAAACTCTGTGAAGAAATCTGAGTGATTTGCTGAACTTATAGAAGAGAAACTACAACAAAAAGTATCGATCTCATCACGCTAGTATCGATCCGATGCCAATACTGACCTTGGTATCGATACTATCGATATTTGGATCGATACGCCCACCACTAGCAGTCAGAGGCGATGACCTTGTAAGTTAACTAGCCTGTAAATCCCTCCCTGCAGGCTTAAAAACCAACTCCTCCTGTCACTCACTCTGCTGGGTGATAGATACATACGGTGGGCAGGAGATGATGCACTTTCCCACACAGCACTAAACCTGTCATTTTACTGCCTTTTAATCATATTTCACTGTTGAGCTTGATGCAGAGGCGAGAAGATGCATGGAGACGTTCCTGCAGAAACAAACACACATTGCTGTGGGGTATATCCTATTCTGTAGCAAACTCATATTGATAAGGTTAGTAGGGGAGATTAATTTCTGTCAGGTTGGAGCTTTTTTGCATTACAGGAGAGGGCAAACGATCACAGAGAGGGATGAAAATATTATCATTATCATGATTCCTAAATGCCCTCCCTTCATTAATCAGCCCACCTTTACCCCCTCCATCTGTCACTCTGTCTCCTGATCCGCCCTGCTCCCTGCACCTTGCCTCCAATTTAATTGCTTTCCCGCAGAAAACATCTCATTTTCTTTTTTTGCTTGCTCCTCTGTGGTACTCTTTATTCTTCAGCTCTTTCACACTTGCAACAATATCTCTCATGACTGTCAAACACTACAGTGTGTACAAACAAGTAAATTCAACTCTCTTCTCTATCAATCAAACCTTGTTAATTGCTTCAAACTTTTAATTCTCTACATACCTGTTTACTTTTTTCAAAACTTGCTAAAATGCAGAAGTTCAGTAAGTGCAGCCTTGCTTTAAGGTTGACTAGCTAATGACGACTATTCACGTGCTTTGTCTTCCTGCTACACATTATTTGTGGAGAGAGAGTTAACTCAACGGATTGCTTTGTTGAGTCGCTCGTTTGTGGTGTTGCACAGTGAATAAATGAAGGATTTGTATGTAAGTAAGCGAGCGCTTAGTTCAGTGAACAAGTGAGTTGGTGACCTACTAGATGAGCGAGTGGGTGACTGATGGAGCAGATGAGTGAGAGGGTGCGTGAGTGAGATAAGCAGCTTGATCCCTCTTCTCAACATCACACCCTGCACCCGTAAATGAGTTTCTCTTTGATCAGTGTTGCGCTCTTCCAGCTTCCATCGCTTCTTTGCTCCCTGCAGCTCGACTTCTCCCACAGGTGATGAAGGGGCCCAGAGGCAGCACATCAGAGGACCTGGCATCAACACCTGTAGTTGCAAAACCATCTGGAGAGCGACACGCATCCTGGCATATGCTTATCTCATAATTCTACAATTCAATTCTACAATTCACTTAGCAGACGCTTTTATCCAAAGCGACGTACATCAGAGAGTAAGAACAACACAAGCAAGGATCAAGGAAAAATAAAGGAACAATGTCAGTAAGGACGAACGATCAGCTTTGAGTCCGATTGGACACACAGGTGCTGAAAGGCATTGCCCAGAGGCAAGGCACAACATTAACTGCTGTTCTGAGACTCTAATCAGTATATAAACCATCTTATACGTCGTCGTTTTCAAACAAAAACAAAAACCATCATCATTACCATCATTACATCAATACTGTCGAGATCATCATCATTAAGTTAAGTTGGTAGGTATTCCTGAAAGAGCTGGGTCTTTAGCTGTTTCTTAACGGTACAGAGGGACTCTGCAGATCGAATGGAGTTTGGAAGTTCATTCCACCACCAGGGGGCGACAGAGGAGAAGAGTCTAGTCATCGTCTTTGGACCCTGTTGTGAAGGTTGGATCAAACGCCTTTCATTGGCAGAGCGTAGTGGACGGGAGGGAGTGTAGACCTGAATTAGAGAGTTAAACAACATTAACATAAACAACATTAAAAATACATGGGTGAGGATAAACCTGCTACCAACGTGGTTACCATCACACTGTGAGAGATCTGAGATGTGCCATTTATGCACCCTCATCATCCTGTCAAAACATCATCCTGTCCCCTGGCACTTCTGCCAGGAGCCAAACTGATCAAGACAGCGTACCAATTTCTGACATCCCCACCACAGCATAGCTTGCAGCGATTTCGAAGCCACCAAAAACCTCAAACTAGAGTAGATTTATCCAACAGGGAGAACATGCCTGATGGCATTATCATCCATCATATCTATCCATCAGACCCTCAAAGCACATCTGATACATCCATCTATCGCACAGTCGGCGCCAAAAAGTGCAGGATGTTTTGATGATTTGATTCAGTGTTTAATTGCAGATCCTTGTACCTGTTAGCAAAAAAAACAGTTGGAAAACAACATACTAGAGAAACAATCAGCAAAAGGATGTGCAATAGTCCACCAATGTATTTATGTAAAATGTAATCCACAACTTGGGTTATTCTTCGCTGATACAGCACACACAGCTGTCACATTGATATCGAAAGAGAAGAGAGACATCAGGAATTCCTGAATGAAATACTTCAAGATTGTGCACTGGTTTTTTAATCTACGAACAAATCTCAGAAAAGAACACTTTGTAAATCTCAGAATCTTGTTCAAAACTGCTTAATAAGTTTTAAGAACAAATGTATTCTGCTAGAATGAGGCCGAGTGTTCACATCTTAAAAACCTGGCATCTGTCTTTACAGCATGGTGTCAAACTTTGATTGCATTTATTAGCAATTAATCTATTTCTTTCACATGTAATAAATACTGAATGAATGCTTTTCTTTCTTTTGATTCTAGATATTAAATGATTTCCTTTCCCCTTATAGACTACCAGAACAACCTTCTTCTTAAGGACATTTAACTGTCAAATGACACAAAATCATTTCTGGAGGTCCTCAAATATATGAAGGCATCACATAATTAGTTCCTATCTAACAGTGGGAGCGCTGTGCAGCAGATTGAGCTCAGGTGCCTCTTGGGTTTTGGCTAAGTTGATAAGGATATCAAAGCATCATTAGAATTCAGTCTTTTGTGGTTTTCATCACAAGTTTGACTTCAAAGTTGTTTTGTTTACTCAACTTATTCCCTGATATTAAAAGAGTGTGCATTGCATTTTTCAGACTGAGTTTCCCTGCAGTATTTATGGTGTTGTTGTTTTGTAGTCAAAACATGAATACTGTTTAAAAACATGTGAGCATGGACAATTCTCTCACTCCTGTCATTTATGAAACAACTTTTGTAAAACACTCAAACATTAAAAATCCACATTTGATCAATTGGGCTCTGGTTCAGATCAGTTCACCAGGTCCAAATGTCACATATTATGCAAAATACACTTCACCATGTTTTTCTAACACTAATATGTGTCCCTAACCTGTCTACAAACCCTCAATTTTAAGAAAAGTCCATCCTCTCCGTCTTTTACCTGCTCCACTTTTCAGACAATGTGTCCTCAAACAGGCCGTTTAGAGATTTCCCCTTCATGACATCACAAAGGGTGGTAACCAGGTGGGTGACAGTCCCACAGATGCAGTAAGTGTTTTTTCTGTCCTCTGAGTCTGCCTTCTCAGTGTAAACAATAGGGCATGTGGCAAGAAGCCCCCCCCCCAGCATTCCATAGGGGCGTGGTCAGACACAGCTCATTTGCATTTAAAGCTATAGACACAGAAACAGCCAGTTCTCAACAGGGCTAATATATATGGGTTTATAGTCATGCTAAAATACAGGTTCACAGTGGATTAATAACAAGAAAGTTCACAGGCATGTTTTGGGAAGCTCTGAGACTTATTTAAACTTGTTTAAAAGGAGAACAATAAGTGACCTTTAAAGAAAAGTGGGGATTGTGCATCAATTGGAGTTTTAGAGCGCGGTCACACTGGCAATCCATACCGTGCCGTACTCACAGAGGCGCTGCTTGTCAACAGGCAAGGCAGGCAACTGCTTGGGGCCCCAGGCAAGTAATGGGGCCCCCAACAGCTGACAAACTTTAAACCACAGCATTGCCTCAAAATGTGCACATTTTGCAATGACAGTAGGAAGCCTCCCTAATGGGGCCCCATCTGACAGCACTTACTCTCAATCCCCTGCTAAGTGTTGCATGCATTATTGCTGTGAAAATAATAATGGACGCTGGTTGGAGGGGCCCCCAATGAATGTTGGCCTAGGGCCCCAACAGACCCTTGAAGAGCCACTGCGTACTTAAGCACGATTGCCCCCCGCTGCGTCATTCCCCCACTGGCGAGCACGGCCCGCGTCACACTGCATCAGGACTAACCGTGCCTGAGCACGACTACCTCTTGTTCATAACGTCGTAATACAGCACATGCATGCTTTATGTTATTATGAAGCGTGCTCAGTTTACACACAGGCGGATTTGAGAAAAAAAATTAAAAAAGGGACGTGCAGTCGAGTCCGCGTCTGCACATCGGAGAACAACACAGAGAGCATGACAGCTACTTTACTGACTTTGCGGCTTATTTTGAGTCACTTTAATCAGATACAGCCGTAAATTAATTAAAAAAATAAAAGAGACTCGCAGTCGAGTCCACGTCCGCACATCAGAGAACAACACATAGAACATGACAGCTACTTTGTGACTTATTTTGAGTTATTTTAGTCAGATAACGTCGTAAAACTCTGGATTTCTCCACAATGAAGGCTGTCAGCGTTGTGTACCCGCGTGCTTGTGCTCGTGCATGAAGTGTACCGTGCCGAAGCACACCTCTCCGAAGCATGCCAAAGCGAAGGAAGTGTACCGTGCCTGAGCACGGAACGGAGCGGTCACACTGGCCAAACGAACTGGACTTTAGGGTTGAAGCGTGCTTGGGCACGGTACAGATTGCTAGTGTGACCGCGCCCTTAGGTGTTTTTCATATGATCCTGTACTAACCACATCATTTTGTCTCACTGACACCTTCAAGAGGTTTCACTGTTGTAAGAAGCAACACAGGGTCAGAGCTGAGTCTGGATGTGTTGTGACTGAAACACCCACGTTCTGAACGAGGGAGTCTAGTGGGTTTGTTGATATCGACCCTGTCTCTGACCTGCTGAGTGGAGTGGGCGCTTACTGCCATTGTTCACATTATTTACCAACCTATTATATCCCGTGTATATAGAGACACTCGATTGAGTCTGAATGGATGTGCCACCATTTTACCTTGAGACCTTAGAATTGTTAAAAGCTTGCTTTCAATGGGATTGAGCATCTGTTATGAAAACCAATTGTACAGTTAAGTATGTGGCTCAATGCTTTCAAAGCTGATGAAAGTGTTGAATGAAAGCATACAGGTTGTTTAGGTCACAATGTGTATTCATTTCTGATTCAAGTTAATGCACAATGCAAAAAAGTCTCAATGAAAAAAAAATACTTCTTGAGGCTGGGAATTAGTTAAAGTATGACATTATCTTTGTTTTGATTCTAATAATGTCTGAGGTCATGCAGCCCACAAAAAATAGAAAATAATTGCTTTTCTGCAAGGCTGTTTATCCTGAGAAAAACACACAAAAACATTGACTTCAATAAAATATCTCAAGGGGAATGTAGGCAAAGGGCAGACAGGGGGCACTTTCACATTTTAAAGACATGGCAGCAATTACGACTTTGCACAATAGAGGCTCCACAGGCTGGAGAGCACGGACCGCCAAGGGAACATGCTCAGAGCCAAACCAGAGTAGACAGGAACTAAGTGATACAAAGTGGGCTTGTTTGATCCACACTGGTGATGTGTGAGATATACAGTACGTACATTTACTCCAGAGGACTAGTCCCTCTGAAGAGGCTCGCTCAGAATGATCAGACAGCTCTTCTGCGTGCCTTCAGGAGTTGACAGAGGGAGGGAGACAGGTGAAGGTATAAATCATACACAAGTCAGACAGAGAGAGAGAGAGCGAGAGACTATAATCTATACAACTTTAATCAATGCTCATTTCAAAACCTCGACTTCGTTTGACACAGCATCTGTTATTGGAAAACAATTATCAAAGAGGAAAGTTTTCCGGTTTAGAAACACCACAACAAGGCATATCTAATAAAGGTCCAAATGCAGTATTCCTTATGGAGCATGAGTGCAGAGGGAAGCCAGATAAAGCAACAGTGAAGCAGAGGGGAAATAATATTCTTATTGATAATGTGCATCACTTTGAGTCCTGCAGGGACACTTTTTGAATTCCTACCCTCAAGTGTAAAGAGCATTTTGGCTTGGCTGAGAAGGTGTGAAGAATAAAAAAAAGTGCCCTTTTGGGTTTGTGACTCTGTCGCTGCAGCAGGCTTGATGTTGTTAAAAAAGTTCACATCACTGGAAGGTCATTTTCAATAAGAAAGTCAACCCCAGCAGAGTGTGGAAAAAAAAGGAAAGAGGAGATGCAACGGAGGAGGGACAGACAGGAGAACAGAAGGAAAGGGGCAGGTGAGGAGGAGAAAGAGGAGGGGTAGATTTGTCAGTCTTGTCTTTTAATTGGCTGAAGGTGTACGGGAAAAACAAAAGACAAACTCAACCAGCCGTGACTTTTCAGATAACCCCTCGTCGCACGAAACCCCCCCCAACACACACACACACACACACACACACACACACACACACACACACAATGAGGTGCAAAGCAGTTTGTGTATCTATGCTCCGTTCTGTTCTGCAACATTTTGTGAACTGCTTAGAATAATCTTTGATTTGAACAGTGAGTAGCAAGTAATGCTTAGTTAATCTGTTTGAGTGAACATTTGTTTCAATGGCTGTCGATATCATCCTATCAAGAGTGTGTGTCTCTTGACTGACGTTGGCCTTTGGGTGTTATTGATATTCCAGCTGTACAATCAAAGAAAAAATCCACACCCCCTCTGTGTTTCTGCTCTGCGCAAATCAGATGCAAACATGTTAGAATGTCAAGTATGTACAAACATGAACACAATCAGAAGCTAAATTAGATTGGCCTTTAAAGCTCAACAAGCAGATTAGAGAGATTTGAAACAATCAGTGGAGATAGAGAGGGAGAGACACAAAGGAAGTAAGAAGACGCATCAGCATTATTCAGCTGTTAGCAAAATATGGTGCATTGTGATGCTAAAGCTCAATTTACAACGATATTATGATATTATTTTGGTCAGTTTTTCGATTTTTATTAAACATAGGCATGATTAACAAGGTTTTCCATCAATGGAACTCCTTAAAGTTGATAGTATATCATTGCCATTATGAGTGTATTTGTGTTCATTTTGTCCGTTTGCTCTTAAAAAGTTTGTACTTATATTAAGCCACCACAATGTCCCTAAAAAAAGAAAAGGTCCTGACATTAGATCCTGCTTACCAAGCAAATCCTTAGCCTTTTTAATGATCATGTGTAAGGTATTTCCCATGCAAGCCAACAAAATTGCTCTATTTATCTCATGAAAAAAGAAAACTAATGTAACTGTTGCTACAAGACTGACAGAAAGAGAGGGAACTACATGTTCATGATTTCTCCTGTAGAGGCCAAAATAGAGTTTGATCCCCAGGACCTTCACAACTCTGGCTAAAACCTGACCTTTTGCTCATGAGTTTTCCATCATCCACTTTCACAGACCACCAGGGAGCTCACTTAAACATTGACCTGAGAAGACCTACTGGCTAAAGGCAGCTAAAACCAGCCTCTCCTCAGGTTTGAGGAGAAGGCAGTGCTGATCATCTGGAGAGTATTTTAAAGGGCATCAACAGATAGACAACACCTTTGGGGATAGGAATCTTGCTACCATTCTGTGCTTACACGCCACAGGAACAGGGACAAGAAATGCACTTCAGTGGGTTTCGTTTTGTCAAATGTCAAATAGAGCTCGGTTTCCCAGTGTTGTTGTTTTTTAACGAAGTGGATTTATAAGATTACTGGGATTTTATTCAGGAGCAATACTATTTATTTTTAAAAAGACTTCATGATCAAGATGCCTCCTGAAAGTCTGTTTTTTTCTCAAACTGCTAACAAGCAAACGCATCAAACTGTGTTTCAATAAAGATTCATTATGTACGCAGCAGAACAAAAAGGAAACAGAGAACTGCATCTCACAAACTTTGTCATGAAAGTTCAAGTGATTGGTTTTTGAGTTTGAAGAACCCTGAGCTGGTTTGTGTGTCAGAGTGCAGGGGAAGAAGCAGAAAGAGCAAGACAAGTGTGACAGTGTGTGTTTTGATCCAACGCATACAGATTGTCTGTGGCTCTATCTTTATCTGTAAAAAAAATAGAGTGACATCAGCCATTGATTACCTGAGTGCCTAAATAGAACTATGTTGCTTTTCTGAGGCCAGCACATTTGGAGGAGAGGGCGGTGCTGAAGAGAAGAAGTCGGCCAATAGGAATTCATCAAAGCTATCTGTGACTGTTGCTAATTCACTAGCTGCAGAATGAGCTAGTTAACCAGTGTGTTTCCCTCAGAGTTAGATTCTATTTACAGTGGCAGTGCACCAGAGTTGTTTTTTAGACTGAAGATGCTAAGTGAGCTTCTGGAACAAAGCAGACTCGCCGCTCACTCGATCATATCTCTGATGAGAGAGGAGGGTGAACAACAGGTACATTCAGCAAAAAAAGGCAGCAGTACATTCTACTGTGACAGCCAGTTAGTGCCATGAACCACACAAACAGCCATAACTTTTGTCTGATTTTGCACTTAAAATCCTCACACTTACATGAAAACAGTAAAGAGGTAAAGTTCAGTGAGTGAGTTGGCCCTTAAAAGACAGCTAGCAGCACCCATTATTCATTCATAGCATTCAGGCCTTAATAAGAAACTCAAGACAACACATTTCTATCAGGGCTGCAACTACAAATAGTACTGGTATTACTGTAATAACTGTAATTTGCCATTAATGCTTGATCAATCATTTGGTTAACAGAAGTCATGTGCATGTCAATGAAAAAAAGAATAAACCCGTAACATTTTTGCCCTGACATCAAATTTTGGTAGACATACTTAAAGATATTCAGTTATGATAGACTATAGATGCCGACGATTCTTACTCTGGACAAGCTGTACAGTACCAATAAAATGTGTGGCATTTTAGATTACAAATAACTTCAATCAGAACATGTAGATATGTATTTCTAGGAGTATTTTCTTCCTCCAAATGGGAGGAATTCGTTCTAAATTTGCTTTAAAATGTGTCATGAAAATTGTGAAAGATTGCAACTGTTTCTTATCATTTAACCTAAAAATAGTGAGTTTGTGGGTAATCTAATGATCCACAGTTGATCATTCATAGAGTACATAAACATTCATCCCCGCACTCACTTTGCACAAGATCAACTAGACTTAACACCAGTTCACACACATACAGGTGACCAGAACTACAGGCACATCAGAGAATCCCTACACACAGCACAAACATACACAGGCAAAAACACACAGAGGTAAACAAACAAGCAGTAGAGTGACGCTGTGTGTTTGAGATATCTTCAGACAGAAGTAGGATCGGTGTAAAGTGAGAATCCAAATCTCTCTCAAGGTGACTCCACACTGGAGGCTCGTTAAAACAAACGTCCTCTCATCAATCAGCACCGGTCCTGTCTCCCAGACAGGCTGCACATTGTGGGAAATCACACACACACAAACACACACTCAGCACATAGTTCTGCACAAGGCATATGCACACACATGCTGTGCGAAACGGCATTCATTTTCAGGGCATGCATTATAAATACATCTATGAATAAATTCCCAGCTGAATGCATTCTTTATTGCCGTTTTTCCTTTACGAGGCCACAACACCTGCTGAATGATCTTTCTCATCTTTCTGCACTTGTCTAACTAGCTCACCTTACCTTGTCCATCAATTTGTCCAAAATGTACCATTTTTATTTCTTCCTCTTCCTGCACCTAGCTCTTTAAGATTCCTTGTCTTTCTCGCTCTTCCATCATGTTTGTGTACATCTCTCTTCCTCTCACTTCTTCTGTTTGGCATTCTGAAATATATCTTTTAAGTATTCATGGAGAGATATTAGGTGAGCAAGTAAAAGTGGATCAGTGGTGGTAAAGGTAGAGACTAGGTGAAGAACACAATGCAGCCAGTAACCTGAGTAAAGTTTATTGTGTTACTTTTCAACCCTGCATACATGAGTACAACATCAACTACTTAACTAACTTTATTCAAATAAATAAACAAATGTTGTTGTTTTTTTAAGTCCAGCTCTGAAGAAATAATTGTTACAATAGCTGAAAACTAAAAAAGAACCTCATTTGTGGTGAGTAGTTACTGTTATGTGGCGCCCTCAATAGTTTCCACATCTTTTCATGTAGCTGTACCTTTAAAATCCTCTCAATTAAAAGAAAGCGACAACTGAATCCCATTTAAAGCACGGCATGACAATTCTCACAGTTGGCAGATGGTTGAACTGCAGAAAAGAAAACATCATCCCCATGAGGCAGACTTGTGCCAAGCATCCATTTACTCTTTCTCTCTACAGTGAAAGGTAATAATAGAGGAGTTTCAAAAAACCTCTTGCCAAGTGTTTTTTTAATTATCTCTTTGCAGAAGATTACGGTTGAGCTCTTGGTTTTGGCTATCTATCCTGTGCTGCTAATCACCTCCCTTATTTAGCACGCCAGGACCATGAAGAGCTGTTGCCAGATTCTCACCTGCAAGAAACAGCAAGGAAAAAGTGTGAGACATAAACATCAATGCTGGTTGTTAAGTCTAAAATCATTCCATCTTAAATTACCTCCTGCTCATACACCAAGAGCACCAAGGAAGAACTATCACTGTGGACATTTTTATTTCATTTTCTGTTCAAGGTCATATCTCATTGAAGTGACTGTGTTTGTCTTTGTTTCAATTTACTGTAATACCTGCTATCAGTGGAAACACAGGTCACATTATTACCCTGGCTCACCCCTAGCAGAATACACCTGTTACTGTGACAGATAATAAAACAAGAAAAGGATGACACACTAACTGAAATGCAAATTCAAGTCTCTCTCTCCCTCGTATATACTCTCTCTACCTTTAATACTCCCTATCATTATCCTAACTCCTTTCTGTCATTTCTCTCTCACCTGTTTTTTCATTCCCTCACTAATGCGCTTTCATTTTGTCTCCCTTTAATTCCTTTTTATCCGTCTCGCCTTTATTTGCTCCTCGCTCCCCTTTGTGTCTCCTTCTTTTGTTCAGCTTTACTTCCCCTCATTGTGACTGTCTGTTCTTTTCCATCATACTCTTTGATTTTGTATTCTCCCGGCATTTTATTTATCGTATAATCCTTTTTCTGTGTTTTATAAAGGTGGAAAGCTGTGAGGAAAAAAAGGTCAGGTTACTTGGGGGATAAAACAGCCCTGTTTGGTTTGAGGTCAACTCCTCACACTAGCAAGAGTATGTGAATCTGAATTAGGGCTAAGTAGGCCATTTTTCTTTCATATCTGCCAATAATGATGACCTGGATGGACAGCTTTTTTTTAACTGATTTTGAGGTTGAGTCTCGTGCCTTGGTCATGTATGGTAAAGACAGCACTGTGAAATATGCCACTGAAAGAGGGATATGTACTATAGGGTGGCCAACAGGCAAACACACTTTGACAGTCAATATGGTTTCCAGTAGGAGGAATAAGCTAGAAAGTCAGAAACGATGCAATTTCGAGTCTCTATACAATAATCCCCCAATAAAAAAAAGAACAAAAACGTGTTTCAAAGAAAGCGAAACGAAAACGTGAACATAGTGCAAATACATTTAGGATGCAAAGTCAAAAACACACCCAGCAACAACTAAAACAGACGTCACAACCGAGGTTTAGGAGGCGCTGACTGAAACCAGAGCACATTTTTCATTCTGCGCATTTAAATTTGATTTATGTGTTAAGGATTTTTTTCAAATGTAAAGGTAGAGTTATGTTGGTTACAACATTCAAATTGGGCCCCTCGTCCTGGGATTAACACCACCAAAAGTGCACGACCACTGCAGGGTTAGCATGTATGTTTACTGCTATTACCTACACTGCAAGCTACCTGAGAATATTACATTCCTTGTAATGTGTTTTGCACCTACTGTCCAACAGTAAGCAGGCAAACTCTGCGTCTGAGGGTGAAAGCCAGCCCAAGGTTCCCCCCCTTGTTTTGGATCAAGCTTTATAGGATGTCCCACTATAATTGTAATTTCATTTCTTCGCCACTACGTTCATGTCCACAATAATGGCCTGTTTAAATGGCTTCCAATCCCTGAATTATATCCACTCCCAAACTCTCCTGTGCACTGGCTGGGGGAAATACCGCCCTGAAACATCCCTAGTCAACCAAAACATCAACATCCAGGCAGAGGACAGCAAACACAGTCACCACACGGAGGCCCATAAGTCATGATTGAGCGGCATTATCTTGTTTAAGTCTATATTTTATTTTTTAGGAACAACCTTCTGTATCTCTCTGTAAGGTATTTTGAAAAATGAAGCCCATTTCTCCTAATGAAAAACCTCTAAGCCTTAGCAGCATGTTTGCCCCCGTCAGCGCTTGTAGTTTAATCCCACTCTGCCAAAAAAATGGCCCAGACAGGGCTTACATTACTCTAGGTATACTTCAGCTCTAAGGAATGGGTCAGTGAGCACAGGAGGGCATATTACAGGTGATTGGACCCACAAAGTCAGTGTACTGAAGGTGGCTGCTTTTTTAACTCCCACACATGAGCAGGGCAGCAATTACCATTAATTTGGCAGCTTCTTCCCTGTGGCATCGCTTTGCTGTACTTAATCCCCCAAGAAGACTCCAGAGGAAAAGGGAGACGAGTGGATTTCCCTTTGTTTTCACAATATCATTGCCTAAGGGCTAGTGTCCCTCACCCGCCTGTCCAGAAGCAGGGATGAAGACCGACCTTGGGTATTGGATGGCACCATTCCAGCTAGTGTAAACTCTTATCTATGAGGAGGCTGGTGGATGTGGTGTTAGAGAGGAGTACTGGCAGTTCACTCCTTTTTTTTTTCCCACATTAAGCCAAAAATGTGTGCTGTGGGTTATTAATAAATCATTGCCACTGATTCCACTCATCTGGCCTGAGGGCTTGGCATACATTAATGTACACATTAGTGGGTGGTGTATTATTGTTGTAATTTAGGGTTTAGAGTTTATGGATGGAGTTGTGGCGGAAACCTGTCATCCAAAAAATGATAACTCCACCTGTGTGCTACAACCTGAAATACAATCTTTGTGTATCAGAACCCTGTCATCCATGGTAGAGGGAAGAAGACCTGGACTCGACTGGTCTGACCTCACCAGCCACATTGAGATACAGATGGTGCCTGATGAGGCCACTGGGGAGGTTTCTGAGTTCCCTACAGTACAAGCAGAAACTGGGTTGTCTCTGAAGAAGAGATCCAACTGTTTGGATTTACTCATTTGTGATGCTTGTTTGCATCTGCTGACAATGTGGATTTCTACTGCTTCTCAGTTTTGTGCTAGATTTTGAAAGGCTTGTTTGTGTGAGACATATTAAATCATACTTTTTTTATTTTGAACTCAAAAACTTTGCCTGCTTAGGTTATGTAACATCAATATGTTATAAAGATGTAACTTTATGTGATAGTGTAATTTTCAGTATGATTATTGATGCTTCCTTTTTTAATATTAACTAGGAGAGCAGGATGTTGTTTCTGAGGGAAACTCAATGAAAGAAAAACAGAAGTACCATCTCATAAAATAAAAACTGATATTTGATTTAAGAAATGTGAGATATTTTTGGCTTCACGAGTATGAGAGGTGTTGGGTTGTTACGCAGGTGTTTGTTTTCACTCCTTTGTTTGGATATTAAATTTAAAGTCAAGATTAAAATAGTCTGTTTGCCCACACCTTGTTATCTGTCTCACACATAAACACACACTTTATCACTTTGTACTCTCTCTCTCCCTCTCGACTTCATCATTTCCTTAAAGCACCATTGACCTTTCTCTCCCACGCCTGCCTTGTCTCCTGGGCTCTGTGTTGTCTAAATGCAGTGACGCTAGCTCTGCCACCATTGCTCTCAAGGACTATTTTCAGTGACCCTTACTATTTCTCACACACTTCTTTTGGGTATCCACAATGACCTTTTCAAATTAAATCTAACTTTTAAGACTTCCTCTGGATCACTGCATTGCCCCCCCGGTGTTAATTAAATTGCCTAATAACCCTTTTTTATAAGATGCTCAGAATCTTTGAGCCTTATTTGACTTAAAGGTACAGTATGTAGTGTTGCATGCTAATGTTTACATTAAAATATCTAACTTCAATTAAAAGTTGACTATATCCATGTTATATACATTTTTTAGCTGAGTACTTACATCACCTCAGAGAAGCCAGAGAAATTTGTAATTTTATAGTTGTAACGGACCGTGTCTTGTAGGCGGCCGCCATGATGAGCCGCCACGATAGACAGGAAATGTTGTTCGTTGTCAAGGAAACACCGGATGTTACATCAAAGACCGCTGCGAAAGCTAGCGCTAGCTGCTACTGAAAGCTGCCGTTCTGTTGCTGTATGTGCTGCTGTGATAAAAACGTCATGTAGATTACATGACGTCGTCAGTACACATATTGTCTTTCTCAGGTCGGTTTCGCCAGTTCGTATTAATTCGTTTGTTTTTACTCCCATAATACACCGCAAGCCTCGACGTCATCTTCTGTTATTGTTTTGATTGAGAGCCCCGTAGCGGCGGATCTTACATACTGTACATTTAAGGCAACTCTTCAGGGTTTATTAAGTGCATGTGAAAGAAGGGCTGAAAAGTAGATTTAACAACGTTTAAAAGGACTGAATACTCCGTGTTGTGTCTGATTTTGTGTTTAATGTTGTCTGATTTACTACTTTTGGCTTTATTAGTTTTCATTTCATTCCCAGCAGGTACAGAAGTATAATACAGTATGCGCTACAGTAGAATTTGCAGTTCCAAATCCCAGCGTGTACTGATTCATTGAAGGACAGAGCTTTTGATTTCCCAATTTGAGGACCCTTAATTAGAAATGAGGAAAACAAAATAGGATGAACCGATTATGGGACAGATCCCTTTGTGTATAAAAATACACTTACATGAAGATACGCTTTTTTTCATAAAGGTAACATAAATTGGATATATTCTGAGCTTTTTAACTGTTCTCTCTGTTAACAGACACTCAGGTCTGCGGAGAAGTTTAAAGACTTTTTGATAAATCACACAACGGTAGAGAAACATGGCATCATGTAGTCTATCCTGTCTGTATACATTGCTCTCTCTCTCTCAGTTGCCACATAACTGTTTTCTCTCTATCTGCTGCAAGTCTGCATCGCAGTTTTATTTTCATTTAAGGTTTATATAGGCTGATGATCGCAATTGAGGCTATACCGGTATGGACTCATGTGGAGATGCGTATTAATGCGTGCATGATTACTTTCTTTTTAGTGGGTCCCAGTTTCTGGCTGCAGTCAGGCTTACTACATTACTGCAAACTAAAACTACGCACAAATTTAAATTAGGGGCACACGTAAAAATTAGATGTTAGATGTGCCACTGCGATCTCTTTCTGATCATGTGTGTTTATTAAGAAAATCAGGCCTGATGACAGAGGGGAGACAAAACATCTTAAGAACTTGACCTGTTTGCATTTCGTCTACAGTTATGTAAATCACCCTGCAGAGACTCTGCACTGTTCTCTGTCACATTTGAGCCTGTTCTAGTTTGGATCTCATTTTTATTGTTCCTTGTCAACTAGCTGGCTTCCTTATGTATTATTTTGTTATAAAAGTACCATGTGGATTCCCTTAAATCCAAATCTGTCAACACCACTGCTCTCAAGGAAGTCCAAAGTGAAAATAATTAAAAGATTTGCAAATGGTTCCAGCTTTGGATTTTATTACAGAACATTGTACGGACAGCTGCCGGTGAGTCTGTTAGCCACAGCACAGCTAATCCTACTTTTTCAAGGCTTTTATGAAGGGCTTCACAGTGGATTCTACCTCCGAGCTTTACCCTGCTGCAAACTCTTGCTTCCTATCCAGTCATACCTAGAAGATGCTAATTCCAAGTACAGAATGGACGTTTACTACTGGAACCTGAGTGGAGTATCAAGAGCCTCACCCAAGGCCACTCTTAAAATGACACTACATTTTGGGGTAAAGAAATTCTGCTTCTCTTTCCGCTGTCCAGATTTTCACAGCATGTCCAAGGATTCATTCTGGTAATATTACTGTCCCAAGCTTGGGTCTCGAATCATCTGGTCAGTGATGCCCAAATATATATGCAGAGAAAGTATCAGGGTACAGAGCGGGGAACCTGCAAAATCCTCTTGCCTCAGCATCAGGGAGAACTTGTGACTGAACAACGATGTCATTACTTTGCTCTTGATAATATATGTCCCAAGGTTGTTGCTTAAATCTTCGATCAGCCAGTGTTCAAATAGACTGAGTGTTAAGCTCAGCAAGCCTGGGGGTTTTTAGCTTCATTTTTATGTGGCCTCTAATCAAATGTGTTTATACCCTTGCTGTAAATTTGCATCCAGTCCAAATTGCTGTTTACTACCTGATTCTGCCAACTCCGTCTGGAATAAACTTCTTTTTTTTTAGTGATGCAGTATATGTGATGTCGCTTTACTGCAAAATGTAAAACAAAGGATCAGAGAAAAACGCAAGAGCGAGGGGACATTTTTGTACCTTAACATTGTGCTTAGCATTCAGATAAAAAGGAGCTTTAGGTCATTGGTTCCGAACTCTGGATCCATTCCTCCCTATGAGGGCTTGGTCTCTCTCAATTAATTTTTTATACTTTTTGAGACTTTAGGGCTCAGTAAAGGAGTCAGATGGCGGGAAGTGAAAAGGGGGGCAAAAAACCTGCAGGAGAGAAAAACGAAATGAAGAGAGGAAACAGCAGGAGAAAACTACGGAGTGGAGAAAAAATGTGTTATTATGTCGGACTCAGAGTCGAATAGATTACCCTGCAAAAGCTGCTGTTAGGATTTAACCTACAAGAACTTTTCCTGGAGAGAGAGAGAGTGTGTGTGTGTGTGTGTGCGTGTGTGTGCGTGCGTGTGTGTGCGCGCGCGCGTGCGTGCGTGTGTGTGTGTAGTGCTCTGCTGCAGTCCCTGCAGGATCCTCTTTTATCCCTGAGCCCAACATACCACACACCATCTTTGCTCTCCAACTTCTCTTCTTTCTCTCTTCTGTGTGCTTTCTATATGACAAATACAAAATCATACAATTACGCACACTTATACTTTGCTGCTTAAATTCTGGCTCACCCAGGAGATCAGTTTTTCTTTTACTGAAATTTGCTAGAATAAAACTTCAAGGGTCATGGATTATATTCTCGTCTTTAAATGAGGAGTGCTCCCTTTGCACATTACAAGATCGTCAAAGAGAAGCTCAACATCTATCCAAAATGATTGAACAGATTTGAAGAAGAGAGTAAACACATGTTTCTGAGCAGGTTTGCATGCTGTTTGCATGATTTGATTTCTCAAATACAGGATATCAGGAGCTGTGCAACATAGAGCTCATTATTGTAGTCTTCACAACATTTTTAGTCGTTTGTCTTAAACATTTAATACATTAATAGAAATATGAGAAAGCCTACTTTATTTAATTTGCTGGAAATTGGGATTATTGAAAAAAATAAAAGGTCAGTCGATATACACTTGTAATGTAAAGTTGTACTTTTAGATTAGAAGCTTAAAACAACTCATGTCTTTGAGGTTAATGTGAAATAAACAGTGGTTAGCTTAACTTAAGCTACTTTTCATTCAAGATTTGAGATTTTATTTATTGTATTGTTTGGTCGATGAACGAAATACATTTACAAATGAATAAATACGTTTGAAACATGGGAAACAGTTAGCTTGGCTCGGTACAAAGTTTTCTTTTTTGTTTCTCTGTATTAAATTATACTTCCTGTTACATAAAACATATCATAAGCTTTCCTCCACAGTAACAATTGGTTTACTATTTTGGCAGTGTAGAGAGGGACATACGGTGTGTTAAGGAACAGTGGTACATTTTGAGTAAGAATCCTTGAAGCTGAAGAGCAATAAGTATGGAAGCCCTGACTGAACAACAACTACAGTGGGCTCCCTTCTCAGTGTGCATATTTATTGTCCAAGTGTCCTTGAGCATGGCATTAAATCCCACAGGCCTCTGACTTGAATTGGTTCAATCCAATCTGGAAGCTAATTCTTTTTAATAGATTTGGAAGCAAAGCCAACTTTTGATATGTTGAATCAACTCAAACAGACAACATTTTGACTTAAATTGTATAAACAAAGCAAGTGAGCACTTTAGTGCACAGTATGATGCATTATAATTCCTTGTTTCCGTATGCCCTGAAGGTAATAAGAACAACATCACACACACTTGTTTTCTCTCTGGTAAACACCACATGTCTTAGTTTTTGTCTAAGATATATGATACTAACTATTAAAATGATGATGTATGAACATTTTTGTCTTGACTGACTGGAGGCTGGCTGTTTGGTGTGCTCGCTTACAGGGTACTGAAGCTGCTGCTGCTGACTCTCTTGGAGGTTAGGGAAGCAGTCTTGGCTGTGTTGATTGACAGTCTTGCCTGCATTGCTGACTGGCTGAGTTGACGCACCATCGGCTAAAGAATCACAAAGCTCTGTACCAGCAGAAAAAAAATCAATAGCTGTTGAAGACGTGTAAGCAAAAAACAGCTTTTAAAATTTTTCCACAAGTATGGATTGATTTAATTCTTGATCCATGCTGTTGCCTTCATACTCATCAGACAAAACACACGATGGTGTAGTACGAATTTTTCTTTAAAAAGGCAGCGGGAGAAAAGATTCAGCAGTCATCAGTGGAAGGCTTTGTTAAGTGACCAGTGGAGATTGAACTTTTCAACTGGTCAACTCTTTTACAAAGACAATTAACTTGATGTGTGTAAATATCTTGGTGTTAAATATGGAATATAACTTTGTTATTGGAACTGCCATGCTGGATGCTTAATTTCTTGGTTTCAGGCCAATCAGATCACAGTCCATTACAAACGAGCATACACATATAGTATCAAACTGAACACACGTATATAACATGGAGTCTGCAGACCTGTGTGTCAGAAGTCAGAAACTTTATCTAAACTCTCCGAGCCTTGTTAGTTTTTCGATCATCATGTCAGCATACTCAGACACATATTCTGTAAAAAGACCTATTTCTTGACTTTTGTTGATGATGTATGAGGTTTGGCAGGATGACCGTGTGCAGTCGTGCTGCAGCTCTCATGTGGTCAATAAAGATTACTAAAGCTCCTGGAGTGGAACGTTTTGGCCCTATCATTCAGAATTCCACAGTTAGACCGCCTGTAAGTCTGCCTGCAGCCATCACATTTATTGATTGTTTTCTGTTAAGGAGCAAGGCTGCAGAACAGGCTAATGCATGTAAGTAAAAGACAGTGAATGTTTATGCTGGTGTTAGTGTGCAGACTGAATGTGAATAGATAAATGAAGAGTGAGACTCCAAGGGTCCACTTGATAAAAACAAACTTTTTGAGGCTGCACCAATTTAGTCTCTCCGCAACTGCACATTTTGCTCGTTGCCTTACAGTGAGATATTGACTCCCCACAGACTCACACGCCACATGATCATTTCTACAGCGCTGGATAATTTACGTTTGCATCTCTGCGAGGCTCTAAAACTTGAAATGCATCATCATCTTTTGCCCAAGAGGCAAAATATAGTGTTAGATCATAAAAAAATATTGGAAAGATGCAAGATAAAAAAACAAAGAATGATTGCTTTTTCCCAGCTCAATATATCAAGAAAATATTTGCAATATGCAATTTTAGGGGAAAAATATGCAAATTTGAAGCATGAAGCATTGCAACCATCAGGAAGTGCTATACTTATATCACGTTAGAATGGCGAATATGCTGAGAAGAAGAAAATAATTCAAAATGAACTATAATGACAACATCCCTTCTCTCTGTAGCTTCACCATTTTTTTTTTTTGCATGCATGCAATGAAAGATATCACTCATATGTGAAAATTGGCCCCATAACACATGCGTGGCATATTGACAGCGCTCTGCAGTGGCAGATCTGCATTTATCAGATGTAAGAAGAGAGAGGTGAGAGACAGTAAAGATGGAAAGTAAGTACGTAGAAAGAAGTGAGGTGAAAAGTCCTGATGTGGTGATACGCAGCAGACTGCAGGTGTGTGATCCCAGGGATGATGGTATCGGCTGTCTCCCCCGGAGTGCACATATCCATCACCGTGGAAACAAATCAGGGTACAGGGAAGCTTGTATGCCGATCATAATGAGATATATCACACCCTTGAGAACAGGATATGTGTGAAACAGTGCTGTCTTTTGAAACAGTGCAAAAGGAAAGACAGACGGACGGACGGATAGACTGATTCAGCTGAAGCAGCAGGAATTGAGGTGTTATTAATGTTTGCACTTTTTCCAAATCCTAGACACGTTTTCTGCTTTTCATGTTTTGATTTTGAAAGGGTTTGAACCCTGTAAAGTTTCAAGCTCCTACACTGACCCTGTCATCTTCTCACTCTCTTTCGCAGTCGTTTTAGGGTCATTATTGAGCTTGAGCTTGAAATAACACAAATATAGACCATCTGTTTCTAACTTTAGCCTTCTTTGACCTCTTTCATTCATGAGCCTTTTTCATCTTTTTAGCTACATGTCCTCTGGGAGGTGGACCACTCTAGTTACACACAGGACAGTGCTGTATTTCAGTTCTTTACTAACACCCCGTCAAGCTGTCTTTGTCCCAGTAAAAAAAATGTATTGTGACACTTCCTGTTATATTTTGAAATGTACCTGTCTCTGCCCTACAGTTTCCTGCTCCCTAATTGACCTCACCTGTGTGTCGTCTTCCCCTGATTGTCTCTTCATACCCTTCGTCTCTCTATCTTTCCTCCTGTTGCTAGTTCAGTGCATGTTCCTTAATGTCACCTCCTCCCAGCCTTCTCGTTCCTTATGCTCGTGAGTGATTTGTTCTTTTGTTTTTTGGGAGGAATTCTCCATGGCTTGTTTTTCTTGACTCTGCCTCCTGTGGATTTATTTGTTTGGATCTGATTTTTCTATGTACGGGACCATGGACCGGACATGAAACTCTGCCATTGTTTTTCATCTTTGCCTGCCTTGTGTGAGTCGAGTATTTGAATCCATCACCTGTCAACATTTCATTTATTGTACTAACCCGGCATCTTCTATAGAAGAAACTGCTCAAAGGCAGAACATCGTTCTTTCTTATTTCCTACACTGATAATATATAATAAGACCTGATGTATTGTGTGACACTAAGGAATTATTAGATGTTTTTTTTAGTATAAACAGATTTCATGTTATTTTGAGCACTATGGGCATCATCACCTGTCTTAATCATTGAAAAAGTGAACCTCAAAAACTGTTACTTACTATCAAAAGATATAAAATGACTGGAAGTGGGGGCAAATAATGTAGCCTTTAAACATTCCCATTAGTTTTTTTGCAGTATTAAAAAGGGTTTTCATTCAATCAAACATTGTTTTAGGTACAGTGATAGGCCTGCATGGTCCAACTTTCATCAACTGCTGTTCCTCCCTCTTTAATCTCAAACATCTGTTGTTGTCTTAATTTCATTCTTCTATCTCTCTCTATTGTATGCTTGTATCAGTCTCTATCATATCATTTATAATGCATACAAGTATATTGAGGATCAAACAAGTTTGGCCTGCTAACTTACAACACCTAAGATCCTGAGAAATCAGAAACAATTTAGAATTTACTGAGAGGCTGAACTCTTCCCTGTCTTTATGAACAATCACACTGAGCTGTGAGTTTCCCAACTGGGCCCAAACACAGACAGACTGTAAAATCCTTACTTAAGTTCTTCCTGTCTCCATCTACTCTTACCAGGGTAGATTTAATAAAATGGTGATCACAGTATTCTCCTGGATTTAACTGATCAGTCTTTTTTAGATGAAGAGAGAAAGTTTTCAGATATTTTTTTTTCATTTTACTTTAACACGACAGTGAAATATAATCATTCAATTAGTTATCGCGCAAAGAATAACAATCTTTTTTTAGACTCCATTTGGAAAAAAAAAAATATATATATATCTATGGAAGCTCTCGTGCACCCTGAAGTTACCACCCATGATATTTTCTCTTTTTCAGACCATTCTCTGTAAACCCTTGAGATGGTTGTGCGTGAAAATCCTGAGTGAAATACTCAGACCAGCCCGTCTGGCACCAACAACCATGCCACGTTCAAAGTCAATTAAATCATCTTTCTTCCCCATTCTGATGCTCGGTTTGAACTTCAGCAGATCGTCTTGACCATGTCTACATGCCTAAATGCATTGAATTGCTGTCATGTGATTGGCTGATTAGATATTTGCATTAATGGCAGTTGAACAGCTGTACCAAATAAAGTGGCCGGTGAGTGTAAATCCATATAGGCACAAACATACAGGATGCCCCAGCACAGATATATTCCCTCTCTCCCCCTCTCTCTCACACACACACAGTCACATGCAGGGAGGGCACTTGCAAAGCCAGCAGAGTAATCATCTGACCGCTTTAAAAAAAGATGAGAACCTACTGTGAAAACGGCTTTGTGAAAATAACCCCCTGACACAAGCAAACTTTGGCACACAAACACACAACAACACAATCCTTTAAAAATGAATCTCACATTAAAGTGCACGATTTGAAGGTTAAATAAGTAATAATGTTTTAAAGACTCTTAAGATGCTACTTCAAATGTGTAAAATCTCTCTAATAGCAAAAACAAACTATTTCTGTTTGAACTCAAGCTTATAATAATTTAAACTGCTCTGCGGGGCATTCAATGACGGTAGGACAATATGGCATCACTCACACAGACAGCCTCTTACAGAACAGAAAAACAAATGTATGTTTCACATCTTGCCTAAAAAGCAGTGATGCATAGACATTTTTATTTCCCTCAGTATGTTTAGTACATGGTTCAAGATTTATATGCACTGATTTGTATTCCTTTTATGCCATGAAGATTCATCTCTCCGGGGAATTTCGGCTTATGTGTGCATTGATATTTGATTTAAAAATAGAGGAAACTACAGGGGAGGACAAGCATTTTGAACATGCACACAGAGCCTGTATGGGCAGCTTTAACAGAATCAAATCAGACAGAGGCTGTGAACTCTTAAAATCCCATCTTGGACTCCAAGCAGTCACAAAATTAGTGTTAACAGTGAGGAGCAGTTATGGAGTGAAAAAGTTCATTGCGCTCAGCGTTCTGCTTCTGGGCCTGCCTTTAAAACCTGACCCATTATCTCTTTCTGTCACACACATAGACTATACACACTTACTTGCTTTCACACACTCTTATGCAATTGTTCTTTTACCCTCTGACTCCTTTTTTCGAGCAATCAGATAAAAAAAAAAGACTATCACCTCATTCTTTCCATGCACACTTGCACATACTCATTCTGCTGTGACATCAGTTTCTTGGGCTGTAAAGCAAAGTGAAATTAAAAGTGTTAAAGGAGGCGGGATGAAGGGAATTATAGCGAATAAGTGACAATGTAGCAGAGATTCATTTTATGCATTACAAGCTAAGCCGAGGCTCCTCATCCACAGGGTTCCCCTTTCTGGTCCCTTATGCATTTGGAACAATATAGGGTCACCCTCCCATAGACGCTAAGCCCCTGAATCTCTCTCCTTGTCACTCGCTGCCTTTGTCTGTCCGCTGCTGAGACAGCATGTAGCCCTCCACTGGGAAGCAGCAGGGTATTAAAAAGTATTAAGATAGAGTCAGAGTGGGATTTGGAGGCGATAAGAAATGAAAGTTTACATACAGCGTGGCTATCTTTAAAGCTTTTTCATGGAGAAAGGGATTAGTGAGAGGCGGGATGCCATCACTGTGGTGGACAATCATCAGATACAATATACCACTGCAGTACGTAATCTATAACTAAAATAATCTGGCTTCAATTGAATATAATTCAAAGTGATTTTCTGGCAAGAATGTAGAGACAATGTGTTTAAAGTGTCAAGTTAAAGAATACAAGGGAAAGAAACCAAGCAACCAAAGAGGTAGAATTCCTTGATCTGTATGTGTGTTTCAGAGTGTGTACGTGTATTTGTGCATTTCTGTGTGTGAAAGACTGTTGAAGGTTAAATCTGATGTGAAGCTGAAGTTTAATTTAAAGGTTTTAAAGTAATTATCTCAAAGAAGTTGAGACAGGATGTGCAGAAGCTGTCCATCATAAAGTTACATTTTTTGGACTCCAAATGCAATACCATTTTTAACAATCTCCCATGTACATGGATTACTCAAACACACATTTATTATCAGCAGAATATTTTGCAGCTTCCTCTGTAATAATGAATTCTAAGTGTTTCTAATCAGGGTGATAACACGACCGAGCTGTGATTAGGACCTGCGGGCAGCAGCAGCAGCCTCCTCCCAGTGTTGACCACAGACTCTTATCACCTGTTTGCTGTGTTTACAAGGGCAAAATCAGATGCGTTTGTTCATTTACATGCCATCCACACCTTTTAACTTTTGCATATATATGAGCCCATTTCCTTTTCCTCAGCCCTCAATAAGTGCTCTTAGGCAGAGTTATGACTCACCTCGATGAATAGCAATTGGTGCTCCTCTCATCTAAAACAGTAGTGTGGTGGAAGCGGTGCAGTGAAGAAGTTTTTAATGGCAAAGTTTAGAAAGGAGGGATCACACTTGCTGAACAATAGATTTGTATTGTTTGACATTCAAGGGAATACTCAGTTTGATCACTCAAATCTGTGAGAAGAAGGGATGCCATTAATACAACACAGTTTTATAGCCTTGAAAAGTATGATGAAAACGCCATTGAACTTGAATATCAATTTAACAAACAGCAGTCTGTATCGGAACAGTAGATACTCAACTTCCCATTTTCTGACCACTTTTAGGACTTCTACTACAGAACATTAAAATTGACATTCATAGACCTCTGTTCACCTTAAAAATACACTGTTGGCAATTTAACATACATTTGGTAGCTGTTAAGGGGAACCATTTATAACAGTTTCATTATACAGTTTGAATCTTTTAAAAAGAACTTGACAAGTGTGCAATGTTGAGCAAAGTGACGCTTCAGAACAATTTGGAGACAGGAATGATTGGCGATACAGACAAGTGAGGTTCCAAGTTCTAGTCAGGTAAATGTCGGTGCCTGGCACACATGAAATTGAGCTCAATATCAAACAATAGACAAATTACGTCATCATAAATACATTAATATTCATACCAACAATTGTATTTGTTTGCAGGCCTGTAGTGAGCTGTACACCATAATCAATCAATCATTCAGTATTTGTATATCGCCAATTCACAACAAGTGTTATCTCGAGACGCTTTACAAAAGAGCAGGTAAAGACATTACTCATTGTTAGGTTACAAAAGAAAAACGGTATAGGGGGAGATGGGATAAGATGCAAGAAGGATTTCTCCTTTGTATTCCTCGCGTTCCTGATGTCCACACTTTCTTGCAGCTGAGGTGAAGGTCTGAGCAGGCCGTGCATGAATGAGGACGGCGGTGGTTGACGGGTCGACACAGTCCGATGGTGGTGGCTGGGCGTCAGGGATGTCAGGAGTCAGTAGATCCGGATCACCTCGCTGAAGGTTGGTGGAGCTCCGTCATAAGAATCTTTTGATTGTCACGTCACGCGTTAAGGAAATCTTAAACTAAAATCTGCTTAAATTTGTTATCAGTGATGTCTCACTAATTCATTTCTCTGTCATTCTAAGTTGTCGCTATGTTCCACTGTAACAAACCATTAATCAGCCGGCCATTTGTACTCCATTAATTCATGAGTTGCTTGGCATTGACCATTTAAGGTGGAATGTAGATTTGTTGTGCTTCTTGTTTCATTTGTAGTTTTTGCCCTGTTTTCCGAGTTTGTCATGTTTAGTTTTACTTCCCTCCTTTGTGTGTTTCCCTGTCTGTAATTGTGGACTCCACACATTGTTTCCCCTATGTGTCTTTCCCTCACTTGTCTCATTACCCAGTGTGTATTTTAGTCTCTGTGTCCCTTTCCTTCTGTGCCAGTTTGTCATCAAACCTTCCAACCTGTGCTCCCTGTGAATAATCTTTGTAGCTCTTCATACGTTTTCTCTGAGCCAGACTTTGCTGATTCCCCTTGTGGAGTTTTTGGTTGCACCTTGTACGGACTCTCTTTCACAGTAAGCCTCCTTTTGAAAAATAACATCATTGAAACGAGACACGTGTACACTTTTTGTATGGAATCTTCAGAATGTTTTAAAAAACACAACCTTGGAGTCATCAGTAATATCACACGATCTTCCAACAATAATTTGATTCATTATGAAACACTTAACAGATATGTTGAGGCTGGTCACTACTAATACATATATTTTGGAAGACATTCTAGCTCACAGTGCAATCAGCACAAGGAGTTTCAGTCACGCTGTCCTGTTGGTTTGTTTTGGATTACATTTGACGCAAGTAATGCATTGATCCTGTTCATAAAAGGGATTATGAAACTCTTCAACATGTTCTTCCTCGTCTTCTTCAAAGGAAGAACTGTCTCTGCAAAAAAAAAATCTTGCAGAAACAGATGCATCATCAGCTTTGTTCGGGGATCAGACGCTCATCACTGAAAAAAACAATCACAAACATTTGTGCTCTTTAAATCCCGACTGAAATTCACTCTTTTAGGACGCCATCACCTTCAACAGTACTCCATTAGTGGAAATGCATCTAAATGGTAAAAGTAAATGTACAATAAGACATTGACACATATGACTTAGTCATTCAGTAAGCCACTGTAGTGATAGTGATCGTCTTATTTCTTAGGTTTATTGATATTGCTCTCTCTCTCTGGGATTCTTATGTGGCTCAACTTTTATACTCAGCAGCTCAAGCCCCTTTAAAAACAGTCTGTTTTTTCCCCCCTTGCAAATCCTAGTCTTTGCAGGACATGTACATCCTCAGTAATAACACCCCTCGACCCCAGTCCATCACTGCCGAGGGTTCCCAGTGTGACCACCGCTAACCTTTTAAACCTCACTTTGACACGACTCGATTCAGAAGATTTAGAGGATCGGTCAAATCCAGCCTTTTCTCACCAGGGATTCAGCTCAAGTCCTTGTCCGAGCTGCAGTCATCTTCCTGACAGGACCCCCTGTCGGCTCAGCTCCCTCCCGGTGCTATCCTTTCTGTTCCTCTGCAATTCTGTCCACGCCGCCTCTATAAATTCTTCCCAGTCACCTCAGGGCTGACAACAGTATGAAGGATCTGACAGGAAGTGGACCCCCTGCCTCCAGGCGATGGTTCAACCTTATATTCCAGCTTTGTACTCTGTAGTTAATAGGTGCTCAGCATTCTCCTCCCTGCAGCGACCTGGCTATCATTGCTTCTGTCTGGACTTCTTTCACCTTCCTGGGTATCTCAGCAGTGAAATGATCCGCCTGTCAGCTGCGAGACAGCAGAGTCACTTCTTATCATCTATTGTATAATAAAAACTTCAGGCTACACCTCACCCTGGACTTTATCCAGCCTTCCCTTCCCTTTTCATATTTCTTGAAGCCAAAAGCTTAAATTGAACTAAGAGAAAAACCTGTTAAATCTTGTTTAACTGCCCTTTACCTTGCTCCTGCAGTATTAGTTTCCAAAGCCCCTTTAAAACTCATGCACTGCACCCCTGAACTTTTCCTGAAATCGCACGTGCCAACAGAAATGCACGCAGCAATCAGCAACCAGTGAGAAACCAGTGGGATCTTTGTGCATGTAATAAATCAGGTTCATACACTTGTCTTCTTGCCAGGATGTTCTTTTCCACTCTTTCCTTGACATGGTGAATACGTCCAATACACATAGCATTGATATAAAGGCAAAAACTGTCATCACATTATCAATGTCAGACTCTGTTGCATCGTCTGCCATTTTGGATATTTTTTAAAATGTTACACTGTGACTTCTGCTTCTCTTTTTTAGCTTATGCCCTGCTTCTTCCTGAGATACCACCCCCACCTGACAGAGTAAATCTCTCTTTGTAAGGGACATGTGTCATAATGGGGACTCTTGAAAATATCAGGGGCAGGCTGTCCTGAAATTACATGAAAATATCAGGAATGCCTGACAGATGTACGTGTGTTAAAGTGGCTCAAGTCACAGCCAAAAGAAATAAGTTATCTCTTTTCAGCTCATATGTAGAGCAGGTGTACACTGTAACCCTTTTTTGTGAATGCCACAATATTATACTTTAATATGAACAGTATAATACTGTAGAATGGGTTCACTGTACAGTACTGTGAATTGCAATGCATTTTGGGTAAATATTATCAGACTGTGTGGATATCACAGTAGTTTGAGTTTGAGCCTGTGTGACTCCACTCAGGCTAACTGTTCTCTGCCCGCGAAAAATAGACCAATCACAGGGAAGCTGGGTTTGAACATTTCTGGGGGGAAAACGGGACGTTGGAACTTGGAAAGGCTGTGACTGACTTCTCAAAAACACGTAAGTAAAACATATCTTATTCCATTTACCGTTTTATATCATTAAAAATAATGTTATAAGGATAAAGTTAGTTCATATCTTAACATTTAAGCCAGGTCTTTCAACCAGTTATTACCATTGTTACCTTAACATTTGTAGTTACTTAAAGCTAATGTTTCAACTTTTTCTTTAATTTAGCTAGCCCACCTAAACTAGTCCATCTGTGATTCTAGCCATCTGTAAATTTAATCCAGTTTTATATAATATATAATTCCCTATTTTACCCCATTTTAAATGTAACATATTCTAATGAGATTTAAAACATTTATTTGAGGTTTATGTATATTGTAAAGAGTGAGAAGGTTTAAGATTTAGCTACGATCATACAGGCAGCTATTCAGGTATTCTACTCAGTCGATTTTGTTAAAAACATAACTAATGTTAGGGCCATGTTTGCTGACATCTATCTTCTTTTTACAGGACTAGACTTTACTCGCTAGCTTGTTCGCTGTTTGGAGAGAAGTGTGGGACAGAAGCAGTTGGTTACAACGGCCGTTCTCTGCTATTTGGTGAGGATTGAACTTTAATTTACTCAAGCTAATGTTAGCTAGTTAGTGCAAGTAAATGCTATTTGGAAATAAGTGAGAAACAGAAGTATTTGGATATACACAACGTCGTTCTGTAACGTTATTCTATGCTGTGTTGGTCTCATTACTAACATTAGCTAGCCTGCGGTGAAGAGACACGGAGCCGCGGTGAAGGGACACGGAGCCGCGGTGAAGGGACACGGAGCCGCGGTGAAGGGACACGGAGCCGCGGTGAAGGGACACGGAGCCGCGGTGAAGGGACACGGAGCCGCGGTGAAGGGACACGGAGCCGCGGTGAAGGGACACGGAGCCGCGGTGAAGAGACGGAGCCGCGGTGAAGAGACGGAGCCGCGGTGAAGAGACACGGAGCTACGGTGAAGGGACACGGAGCCGCGGTGAAGGGACACGGAGCCGCGGTGAAGGGACACGGAGGTCCCGGACCCGGATTCAGCCTGCAAACACGAGTTTGGTGAGTTACGTTAAAGTTTTACAACCGACAGATTTTGAATTAATGTTGACGTTATCTGGCTGTGTGCTCAATTTACATGGTTTAGCCTAACATATTCAACTGAGAGTGGTCAGGCGAAGGTAACGTGTATACCTGACAGTTAATTTCCCAAATATCATTAACGTTATATTGTCATTATTTGGTGAATTCATCACAATGGTATTGCAATACAAGTGCAAGCAATGTGATTTCTCAACGGGAATGCTTCCTAAATTTTATACTCATGTGAAGATGCATAGAAACCTGGCTAACTTCAGGTTTACTTGTGGTTTGGCTGGGTGCCCATGCGCCGTTCTATGCCCCATTCCTAATTGTAAAAAATACTTCAGTGTCAAGTCTATGTCCTCAGTTTCAATTATCTTGTACCAAGATTCTTTTGAAGTGGTAAATCCCCTTGGGTCAGGGAGAAAAAAGCACAAATTACTGGGTGTTTACATGTCTCTCTCTGAAATTGCTCCTCATAACCGATCACCGATTTACTTTTCATACAGGCAAATTTATAATAATATTAATTCACCTTTTGGTGAAAGTTTGAAGTACTAGTAAAGTTAATGTTTTGGACATATATTGGTCCGATTTTAAAACTCTCATGCCACAACAAGCCACATTCTAACATTAAAAAATCTTGCAAAATCTGGGATTTTTTTTATTAATGATTCCAATTGTCAAATTTCCTGTCCTTCCTTCAATTGAGCTGTTTTTTTGTGCCTAAATATATGCAACTTTGGTGTGTATGTTTTACAGGAGATTCAATTCTGCATGCGAAAAAATGGATGCTGACCATCTGCACTGGCTGTTCTGTTCAGCTGCTACTATGCCTTCAACCTCGAGTACCAGGAAGAGGCAGCCACGACTTTGGAGTTCATCCAGAGGTAGGCACATCATAAGGTCATTTATTAGTGTACACCCCAAATTACCACAGCAGAAGGGTCATACTTTAAGGAGAAATTCCACTACTATGTGATGCCAGGATCATATCAAGGCCTGTTAAAGGATTTTGTTATCCAATCATCCAAGACCTCTCTCAGGATATTTTAGGGTTTCAAACTTTCATACCACCATCTATTATTTCTGAAAAATTGGAGGCAGACTTCTATGTATGTATGTCTATGTGAACTAATTGATTTATAACATTTTAGCATTTTCCACACACATAATCAACAAAGAGAAAATTATTTACATTTTAGGATCTACCTTGACAAAAGGAGTTTCCCTTGAAACAGACTGTTTCTTGTTTTTACAGGTTTATTGTGAGGATAAACCCAGACAACACCAAATGCACTTCAAGGGTCCAGGTCAGTCGAAGGAGTGGTAAGACAGTCCAGCGAAAGGTTACAGCTGTGAATCCCAGAGTTGCATCTTTTCTAAAGGACTTTTTAGACTTCGACTGGCAGAACTATTAGAGTCCAAAAGAGGGCCTTTGAACCCTATGGCCCCATTAGAGCAGCTGTATGCTACATTTTCAGCCACTAGATGTTTCATCTGCACCTACATATGGTAGGCCTTTTTCCAAAGCGCTTTACAATGTAATGTTCTGTTCACATGGACACATTTACACACCAATGCAGCGGAGCTGCCATGCAAGGTCTGACCACGGGGAGCAACTTCATCACATGGACAGGAGAACCTGCTCTGTCTCCTGAGCCACAGCCACCTGTCATTGGGCCTGTCAATCACTGTGTCCTCGTGTTACACAGTTAAACATTTTGACTTTATGATCTAAAATGAATCCAGGTTCAGCAACTGCATTTCCTATTTCCTGTCTGAAATGAGTTAGAATTAGATTTCAGTGGATTACTTACTGGGTGCGCTGAGGCTGACCACAACAAACTGGAAACTCAACACACATCATTCTCTGTTCAGGACAAAATAACTTCTCTATTAGTGGTGGGCGTATCGATCCAAATATCGATAGTATCGATACCAAGGTCAGTATTGGCATCGGATCGATACTAGCGTGATGAGATCGATACTTTTTGTTGTAGTTTCTCTTCTATAAGTTCAGCAAATCACTCAGATTTCTTCACAGAGTTTGTGTGAGCGCAGCGTCTCTCTCAGTCCTCATGCGCAGCAGCGCTCCTCTCTGCTCTCTCTCAGTCTGCTTGCTCACTCAGGTCCACTAGGCCCCTCCCCTCCCCTCCCCTCCTCTCCCCCTCCCCCGCTGCCTGCCAGGCAGTTAGACTCAGAGCAGAGACGGACTGGTGAGATGGCGGAGACGGAGAGGAAGAGCTAACTGCTAGCTGTGACATATGCAGTAAAGTTTTAAGAACCTGTGGTAACACTACAAACCTGTACAAGCATTTAAAAGCTGTACACCCAAACATAAATGCTGAGCTGCAAAGCAAACGGAGGGAGGAGGAGGGAGCTCCCCAAACCCAAACCAGACCCCTTGCACAGAGACAGACGTCACTGACAGAGGCCTTTCAAAAACCTCAACAATATCCAGGTAGCAATTTCTAGAAGTGAAAGTTATTTCCAGCATTAATTAATGTTGTTTTTTCAAAGTGTAATTGGTGGTCAGAGATGTAATTTAGCAGAGAGATTAAACTATTATCGTATATTCAGTCAGTTGAAATAAATCTTAATTGTTTTACTAGAACTTTTCAAGAAAAAAGTATCGGTATCGGTATCGGTATCGGCAATACTGGCCCTATAATTACTTGGTATCGGATCGATACCAAAATTTGCAGTATCGCCCACCCCTATTCTCTATGTCTTTGTAACAAATAGTTGTTTGATGCTACGATAATGTCAAAATGTCAAATGTTGCATCTTTAATGTTTAAAAAAACAAAATGAGATTTCTGTATCTTTTTGCCAATACTAGGTAGGAAGAATGAAAACCTGTGAATATGAGAAAAATGATTTGACTTGTAAAAGCAATGTAATCTTTCTTCTAATATTTTGTCCCTAGTCCTCGGTCCGTCCATTTCATTTGGTCAGGCCTGCTGTTATGCATGTTTACGTTTTGTAATAGATTTTTATGTACAGATTTTTAAAGAGATTTGTAACAATGAACTGAGGTTGAGAAATAAAATGAAGAAATGCATTTAAATTTCAAATATCATTCTCATGTATCATTTTTTAGCTAAATAAACAATGTTTTAAGTACAGTAATATAAATGGCAACAGATTTTCAGTATAGGTAGGTTCTACATTATAGCACCGTTACAATTACAGTAACATTAACAAATACAGTACTGAACTGTATTCAATTTCACAGTAACGTTAACAAGTACAGTACTGTATTGTATTTTATTTCACAGTAATCAAAACTATACTGTAAATGCAATCACAGTATTACTGTGAAGTACATCACAGTAACATTACTGTGAAGTATATCACAGTATTATACTGGCAACCAGCTGCCAGTATAATACTGTAATTATCACAGCAACAGTTTTACAGTGTAGACTGTTCTCTTCATGTATTATTTACCTTACATTAATCCAACAATGAGAAAACGTTGCAAGGGAAAGCTTTATTTTAAAAGGCAGAAATCTGACCCTGTTTGAGAGCGGAATACAAGGACAGAGGGACAGAGTGATTGTAGATATAGTCTTAGCTTTTGTGGCCACCCTCCCCCACCACAAAACACAAACATATACACACCCTGCTCCATCACCTCTCTGGATGACATCTCTGGATTTGTAGGTGGCACACTGACTGTCAGACTCAGCATGCACACTGAAGACTCATGGAGGCTCTCCTCTCTGCAGGAGTGTGTTTTATTATCTCACCACTGTCCCATATGTATAAATTATGTAGATCTTTATTTCAAGCACATTGCATGTTGTCATTGTGATGTAGTTACATACGCAAATATCTACATACGCAAGACTTAATATTGAGGAGTGATTGGAAGGTGAGTCATGACAGCAATGTTGTTGGAAAATTAGACATTTGAAATGTTGGAATGTCAGAGGAGAAATAATACTTGCGTTGGCTTCATGCAATTGTTTGACTCCACAGTAAAGGCAGCAGGACAAATATTTCCCACATTACCAGGATTAGGTTGAAAACAAAAACAAATAGCCATAATGTGCTTTCGTCTTTGTGTGTCTGCGTGTTGTTGCTCATGCCACAGAAGAATAAGACAGAGGTAAATAACAATAGACATCCGAATCCATCCCTGACTTATATCCACCGCTGCAGATGACAGGCGAAATGCTGACACCATCCTCCCCTCAAATTGAATTTGAGATATGTTCTTGTTGTGTTTCTGTGGATCAGATGATGGATGAGTGAGTGGAGAGGTTAAATGTGAATTGATACAGATATGTATCTTTCTCTGTCTCATGCAATTAGGAAAACATCCATATACAGAGAAGAAGACCAACTCTGTTTGACAGCATATCTTCTGCATACAATACCGCTTATACACCTCGGGCGTTGCTTTTCTGAGAGTCCTTACTGCTCATTACATCACAAATACTACTTTAGTCAACTGAGGGAATGTTTTCAGTAACGTCCTGAGGAGTACACTTTTGAGGTATTGGACTGGTCTAGGCCATGCAAGTTTTTTTCACTCTCTGTACACATATTTAAGACAATCAATCTTTTACTCAAACTCATAACAAGAAAGCTCAATTAATATTTTCCCAATGATATAACTTTTCCTTTAATTCTGTGCCTTTATAAGAGGATAAAAAGCAAGTCACTAGTCTGTTTATGCAACTAAAAACACAGCAAAACACTGGAAACTGTTGGGTATATAACAATAACAGCTTCATGTTTATGAAGTATAGCAAATACAAATTACAAAGTAGATAACAATAAACGTGCCTTCCAGTAAGGGATATTTCTCATCGACTGTGTGAGACATTAACTCAACATGTTCATCTTAAAGTAAGATCTTTCTTTTTCAAACAATACCAGATATGCTGATAGATAAACTTGTCAAAACTTGTCAAACTTGACCGCAGCACATCAGCCTCCGGTGGCCAACATTCATCCTCGTGTGAGCAGTACCAGCTGAACAACATCTCTGTCTGCTGTGCCATCCGTCATAATGGCAGCCTGTCATTTCAAAATATTTGAATTCCGTATTCGTTCAGAATTGGGTCATTTATCACAATTCTCAAAGGCCACAAAATGAAAAAAATAAAAGGGGGAAAGTAACCATTTATACATGACACAATCAGCCTGTATTTCCATGTGTTTCATGTTAGATTAGCAGAATCAGTAAACCCTGGGAGCTTTGTAGAAGCCTAATGTGTTTAAAATCTAAAATCATTCATTTGACAGAATATATTAATGTTCTCTACTCACCAAGTGACATTCTGGATACAGAATAAAAATTACTTCTTATTAGTAATGTGTCACATTTTAATTATTACCTCCTGGCCATTGTTTTTTCTTCCCTTTTTATAAAGGCGCTAAATCGAGAGATGCTCAGTCATATTTACAAATACTGTACACACACACACACACATACACACTTGCTAACACATTTTCATAATCTTTCTCATACGGTGGCCCTGAGAGCTCAATGCACTGCAATTTAATAAAACACAATCAAAAGCACAAGCAACTTGAGAAAACATTCTTCATCAATTTGACAACACATGCGCAGCATTAAGAAACAATCTGCAAATGTAGATAGCACAACACATTACAGAAACGCGCTGCAACTTCTGACAACACAACAGAAGTTGTTATTATACAAATGGGGGAAAAATCGTACAGTGTGAGCCAGGCTTTACACGTCTTAAGCATGGCTTTTGCTGTTTTGTGCGATCACCTGAAATCAGCGGGAGGAGAAGAAGAAGACTGTGAAGGCACAGACAAAGAAATGAAGGCAGAGATTCAGCCTGAGGCGGACTCTTTCATGAAGAGAATGTGGACCTGGCTGAAACAGCAGGCACAACAGCACCCTCGCAATGAGGGATAATGTAAGCCACGCTCTGAGAGAGATTGAGAAAGTTGTGGACTCTCTGCCAGAGGATACAGATCCTCTGGAGTCAGAAATTAAGAGTTTGACAATAGAATTGAAGCAGAAGAATCTGTGTGTGAAGATGAAGCCCCCCACATTTAAAACTTTAACACGAGAGCTGGAGGCAGCACCAGCATCTGATGAGACGGCTGTCATTATTTTATCGGAGACAGATGATGAAGACGAAGCTGTGTATGAAGAAGTCCCCACACTTAAAGAAAACTGGCATTCAGCTTTATATTGAACAGAATTTCTTTATTTTAAAATAATAAATACTTCAAAACAAACATGAACAAAATGGTAATAATTCTTATAGACAAAATAAAATAAATTCAAATCCCTAGTGTAACAGAACAAACAATATCAAACAAGCCAGTGCAGGGAGCTGAAGTGTTCACAGACGGGACAGGGACAGCAGGGGATGGTTTTAAATGGTTTAAAATTTCATCTGGAGAGAGAAGATGAGCATTTGTTAAACAATGGGCATTTTATAATGTAGTGTGAACAAAGTATTATTTTCTCTTCAGAGCAGTTCAGAAACCTCAGTGTAGTTTTTCAGGTGAGCCCAAAAGTTTTCATTACAACCAGACCTGCAGCATGCACACATATCTATCAGTGAGCACAAAATACATTCATGCTCTGAGACATCAGTACTCTAAAGGAAAGAGCTTAAAACTATTAATGACAACAGGAGGTGGAAAATAAACATTTTAGGGTGAAAGCTAACTAAGTACACAAAGATGTCAATAAATATAGAAGTAGGTTTTGTGTCCCAAACAACAAAGCCTACTTCACAAAAGAAAATGTGTATTTCTCACACTGGTTATTTTCTTAACCTGAATAATCTTTACCTAATGAAAGTACAGTGGAAATAACTGATGTTAACTCGAGCTACTGATGAGAAATTAGGAAACACGGACGTTAATCATCCATCCATAACAAGCTAGCTTAACTCCAACAGATAAATCATTGATCCGTGCAGCAAGTTACCTCTGTCTTCTTCAGATTTTTCCTCCTCTTCTTCTTCTTCGTCCCTGGGCTCCCGGTCACTTTGTTGTTGTTTTTTACATTACGGTCGTTTATAACGTGATATTAATCGGTACGATCAGTGTCACTCACTTCTGATAAGTCGCCTGCCCTCCTCCTCCTCCACAATGAGCAGGTAACGAGCAGCGGTGCTGTGACGCGCCGGGTCAAGCAGGAGGCAAGAAAATAGAGCCTTTTAAAATATGTGATGTAGTTGTGTTTTCATGGCTTCTTTTGTAACATTACTAAATAATAGCATGAAAATGATAGATCAATCATATTTAGTGATATATAAACGCATTTTTCCTTCTATTTCATCTTCTTATCTTCTGACTCCTTTTTTCGATAATATCTATATCTTTATATAAGTTGTATAGGTCTATTTTCATTTGCACAGGTTTAATTTTTATTTTTATTCTTATTCATATAGGTATATGTATGGGAGGGGGGACAGCGGGTGTTCATTGTAACAATTGTTATGTGTCTTGCATGTTTGTATACTGCTACTGGATGCCTTGAATTTCCCTCGGGATCAATAAAGTGTCTGTCTGTCTGTCTGTCTGTCTGTCTGTCTGTCTGTCTGTCTGTCTGTCTGTCTGTCTGTCTGTCTGTCTGTCTGTCTGTCTGTCTGTCTGTCTGTCTGTCGTGAGAGCGTGACTGGTATAAGTACGGACAACCAGTCACACTCACACTTGCATGTCTTTGGACGGTGGGACAACCGGAGCGCCCGGAGAAAACCCCACGTTACATATGAGGAACATGAAAACTCCCCACATACAGAAAGGCTCAGGATTCAAACCAGGAACCTTGCTCCTGTGAGGCAACAGTGGAAACCCCTGACCCCTCGTGTAGCCATTTAAAAACATGATTATTGTGAGATGTATGAGGGGAAATGTAGTCTGAGATTTTCTCACTTTAACTGTGACTACAGTTAAAGTGAGAAAATCCAGAAATTGTGTCCATAAAAATATTTGATCACTGGTATATGTTGAGTTAAATTTGAGACATAATTGACTGTAATCGTTTTTGTATCCTACAGTTCTACAATTTGGCCCCCTGGAAGTTAGAATTAAATGAATGTGGCCCTTGCTGTGACCACCCCTGATCTAGACGGAGTCTAAGTGGAACAACATCTCTAAGGTGCAGTTTCACTCCTACAACAGCCTCCAAATGTCCTAACAAACCAGTTCCGCCTTTTGGGCTTGCTGCTGGCTTCTGTTAACCTCCACTCCATATCCTGAATCCTCTCCGTCCACTCCTGCTCTTTCTGCTGCAGGACTTCTGCGTGCCTCTCATCAGCCAAGTTCAGAGCATCTTGAAGCTCGAGGATCTTTGCTTCTTGGCTCTTCGCTCTCAGTTCTTGCTCCTCCGTAGCTTCACTGATGGCGAGAGCTACGATTGTCCGGAAATCTGGCATCTTAAGGTGAACCATTTGCACTTCTACCTTTTTGATACGCTCAGCATCTTTAACAGGAACGTTGGTTTTCAGCTCTTCCTGTTTGAACTGAGGAACCTCTTCGTCTTCCTTGTCTTTTGGTGCCTCCTTATCCATCTGAAGCGTTGACACAGATGCATGATTGCCAAAGAGACCAAGACTCTCCTCAACAATCGATTTAACCAAATTGTCATCATTCGAGGCCTCTTCTACCCCGTGACTTGACACAGATGGGAGATTTTCAGAGTTAACAACAATTGATTTAACCAAATCGTCATCATTCGAGGCCTCTTCTGCCCCGTGACTTGACACAGATGGGAGACTGTCAGAGTTAACAACAATCGATTTAACCAAATTGTCATCATTCGAGGCCTCTTCTACCCCATGACTTGACACAGATGGGAGATTTTCAGAGTTAACAACAATCGATTTAACCAAATCGTCATCATTCGAGGCCTCTTCTGCCCCGTGACTTGACACAGATGGGAGACTGTCAGAGTTAACAACAATCGATTTAACCAAATCGTCATCATTCAAGGCCTCTTCTACCCCGTGACTTGACACAGACGGGAGATTGTCAGAGTTACCTGAAGTAATCTCGTCATCCATACATACATCATCCGACTCCTCCTCCACTCCATGACTCTGAAGTTGTTGCAGCTGTTTGTGGGCTTCCTCCAGTTTGGCCTGTAGATTTTTGTTGATCCCCATTTCCTCATTCAATCTTGATGCGGAGTTCTCCTGGACCTCCTTCAGCTGACGGCTGAGGTCCTGGTTTGCTCTCTCTGCTGCATGTGCGGCCTCGACGCACTTTTTTTGGGACTGTCTGAGCTGGATTTTAAGGTCCTTATTTAACATTTGTTGGGCCTTGAGGTTGTTAGAAGCATTCTTCAGGTTGCATCCAGTTTCATACAGCTTCACTTTGAGATGTGCATTTTCCTGTTGCAGCCTTGGTGTGCTGCTATCGTCCTTTATGGTTTGACCTTGTAACAAATTGAGTACGCCACACAGGGTCTCCATTTCTGTTTTTAGGGAGGCTTTTTTTTTACCCCTGGATGAAATGAGCAACGCCTTGGTGGACCGCAGTTTCCTACAGACTCCTATCTCCCAGTCTTTCACGTAGGCCTGAACACTGCTGTCCAGGAGTGCTAGTTTTTCCACTAACATTTTCCTTTTGGTCTTTGGTGGTGGGTTAATGTGCAATCCTTCAGTGAACAAAATCTCTGTGAACTCAATCTACAATCTGGTGGCTGTCCAGACCTGTATCCTATCTTCAATCTCAGAAAGTTTCACGTTTCATGACATCATCAAAGGGATCAAAGCACGATGACAGAATGCTGAAACATTCCAAGATAGTTTTTTTATTCAAAAAAAACTTTATTTAAAATGTGTCAAACAAAGCAGAGTTTAAAAAAAAACAAGAATAAGGCTGCATTCTTAACATATTAGTGATTGGTATCCGCCTCTATTAAGTGATCCAGTGGCTTATTGTAAGTTCTGTCTGAAGTTATGGTGTAAAGTCCACACTAAACCCTACCTTGAAAGAAGTTTGTTTGTAACTTAAGTTGTGGCATATGGGTCTTTCACGCTTGCAGAAAACTCTTGGAAAACCCGTAGCATTGATATAAAGGCAAATATTGTCGTCATAGCATCGTATAGTGGACTCTGTTGAATGCCTTAAACTGGTCCTTCCAGGAAGAACGAGGGCACTAATTCATTGTGATGCAGCAACAAACACCACAAATATCCTCAGTGAAAGAAAACATTTTATTTTTTCATGACAAACACACCTTGCTCACTGATTTAAATGTGTATTAAATGGCAAAGAATAATCTGTGACAGAGTCTGCTCTTAAAAAAAATAAAAAACAAAGATTTATTCCCCCTCGACTGTCATTAGGAACCTGGAAATTCTTTTTAAAAAAGGTCATCTAGGCTTCAGTGAAACACTTAACCACAGTAATTAGGGGATTAGCACGGGAATATTGAGGAGCATTTTTGAACAAGGTTGCAGAGTAGAGTTTTAATCCTCATAGAACTTCAATGTTTTAATATCCCTTTTATTTTCTCACCATGTTGTCAGAGATATGTGGTTCTCTGTGCTCTCATAGTGTGTAGGCTGGCGTAAAACAACAAGCGTTCGGGATCCAAAACTGGAAAATAATAAAGGAAGCTGGAATTATTTTACACTTAACTACAGCAGAAATCCAGTATATCCTCAGTTAATGTCTCTCTGAGTCATGACTGTCTACAATGAGTGGGAAGCGTGTATCCCGCTGGCTGTGTTGTTGTCTGAGCCGTGTTGACATGGATGGGATTGCTGGCTCACTGGAAGAAAAAGGCTGGAACTAGGTGACACAAGGAACACACAAACTGGCAACATGAGGGAGGAAACACAGGGATTAAATACACAGACAATCAACGAGACACAGGTGAGCACAATCAGGGCAGGAGGTCACAAGGCAGGAAAACATGAGATGCAGGATCTGAAAGACAGAGGGTGCGTTCGGATTGTCCCTCCTATCTACTTTCACTATCCTCTTTACCTTAACCCCGTGAAAACGTCATGGGGTTAAGGAAAGGTGTTAGGAGAATTCATAAAGGACTTGGGGAAAGGTGATCGCGTTGTTTTGACAATCCGACCACATTTCCACTAGGCGACATAATAATGCGACGGCGGCGGAGGTTAGTGACGCGGGTCTGCCGTGGTGAAACTACAATCTTACGAAAATGGACTACTAAAAGCGCATCTAAAAATCTTTCCCCTGTGCCTTCTTACCGGTGAAATAATCCTAATAACCACGAGGTATGAATTAAAATAAAGGAATAAAGGCTGCCAGGATACTTCACTTTGATCGTTTTACAACATCAGCATCACGTTCATAGTTCACCTCTGGGTTTAAGATTGTTGAAAGTTGTTCAAGGCATATTATTGCAGCTTGGTAACTTACATGATCTGCGTCCCTTTTCTTTTTTTATTAACAATGTTTTATATTCCAATTTCTCGTGTGAATCAACATTAACAGCAAAGCATCTCCACTAAACATTATTCACCTTCTTCACCCACACATAATATAAATAAAGAAATAAAATAAATACAAAGGCAGTAACAAATTATAAGTCTAATCAATATAAACCAAATGCAGATTGTCTCCTAATTTCTCCTCTAACAGATCGTTAGTTTTCGTGAACGGTCGGATGCGCGAGTCGCTTTAAATGTTGCGGCCGCAAGGAATTGTGGGGCGGCATTATCTCATCTCCTTTCGTAAAGGATGGTCCAGTGGTTCCTATGCTAAAGGAGGTTATAAAGGAAGCATTGACCCACCTTTCCTTAGCTTTTAGAGAATTCGAACGGCTCTTATCATGGCCGCCACTTAAATACTTCCGGGGTTAAGGAAAAAAGGATAGTGAAAGGAGATAGGAGGGACAATCCGAACGCACCCAGAGACAAGGTGAAGTACAAAATAAAACAGGAAATGACAAAAATACTAAAATAAATGGACAGAAAGAAAACATGACCTTAGGTAACTTTACCGGTTGTGTCACTCCTTCAAGGGTGACAGTAGCTTTGTTGGAATATTAAAAGCAAGCCAATGGTCACCTAGAGCCACAGCAAGATATTTGACCAGGTAAAGTAGTTAATGTTGCAGGAGAAGTAAATGAAAACAGCTAAAGAGGACGGTAAAAAGTCTAATGTTTGACATCACAAGGTGGTCATTACTTTTGACTTATCAGCTGAGTGGGAGTCATTGAGGTGAAGTGAGCCATTCAAAGCCGCAGTGGTAGCTACAGTGCGCCAAAAGGGACTAAATAGCACGGATTCATACGATTTTGATACAATGAACATGATCATTTCAGACCTTAATCACATGACAATAAACAAGTTAACGGTGACAGCCCTAATTTAAATCAGAAAAGAATAGCTACAACACCTTCTGTCACTTAAGAATGTGGAGCTCATAAAATTTGATGGATGGTGACCTTTGACCCCTAGTCCCATAAAGTTTCAGTGAAACCAGGTTGTTCACAGGAATACCTTCATTGTAGAAATGTACACATTTGGCCACACTCGGGGGTTTGTTTGCCTGTATATGTGTGTGTTTGCATGTGTGTGTCGTACCCCCAACTCAGCCACCTTGACATAGTTGAGAGACACACAGTTTTCACTGATCTACTCATTCATTTATACTTCTCTGTTAGAAGGGACATTCTGTAATCGGCTGATTTCTCAGACATGGTGAGTCTTTTTCTTATGTCTTCTGGAAGCTTAAATACCCCACAGCACGCACACTGCACGCTCATTGGTCCTTTTTAAATAGCGTCATTCATTTTGAGAAGAGCACATTCCAAAACATTTGAAAAAAGGCGCGAAAATTAAACCCCAGGAAGAGGAGGGACTTCCGGTTTCAATTCATCACATTTTGACAGAAAGTTTTCATGATGTCATGAAGGGGAGGGGTGGGAGGAAGAGGGGGACTAGGGGTCAAAGGTCACCATCCATCAAATTTGATGAGCGCCACATTCTTAAGTGACAGAAGGTGTTGTATCTATCCTCTCAGGAGTAAAGGTGTGCGAGAATGTCCAATGTTATTCTAGACAGATATATGTTTAATAAGATGTAACTCCAAAATAAAATATGTGTTAGAGAATCAACTCTTTTTCTGATGGATATATTTGAGAACATTGATTGTTTTTTTACATCCAGTAGGAGGCAGCTTACTGATGCATTAGACGGACTAAGCCCATGGTGTGTGTACAATGAAAAGATTTTGAGTCAGAGAACTCTGGAAAAAAAAAAAACATAAACAAGAATGAACAACACCCCCCAAATCCAAACAGTCTAGAGCTGGGCCTGCCTTAAACAGAATGATCAATATCTGCATTAACCCTTTGAGTACTTCAGAATAACCATCAACACAAAACAAGCCCATTAAGTGTCTGTTAGCGTTTCCATGTGCTCCTTCATGTTACCTTAAACGTACAGTATGTACAATCCGCAGCCAGGGGGCTCTTAATCAAAACAATAACAAAAGATGACGTCGAGGCTTGCAGTGTATTATGGGAATAAAAACGAACGAATCAACACGAACGTGCGAAACCGACCTGAGAAAGACAATGTGTGTACTGACGATGCATCCAAGTATAATTTACATGACGTTTTATATCACAGCAGCACATACAGCAACAGAACGGCAGCTTTCAGTAGCAGCTAGCGCTAGCTTATGCAGCGGCCTTTGACGTAACATCCGGTGTTTCCTTGACAACGATCAACATTTTCTTTCTATCGTGGCAGCTCATCATGGCGGCCGCCTACAAGACACGTACCGTTACAACTATAAAATTACGGATTTCTCTGGCTTTGATAACTTTTGGAAATATTTGAGGTGATGTAAGTACCCAACTAAAAAATATATATAACATGGGTTTAGTCCATTTTTAATTTAAGTTAGATATTTTAATGTAAACATTAGCATGCAATTCTACATACTGTACCTTTAAGCATTAGCCACAGGTATGCTAGCCTAGCATGCTAATGTACAGTTCTGTACAGATCTGGTCTCCATGTTATGGTAATTACTGCAGGCGAGGTGTGTAGTTTAGCAGAGAGATGCAGAAATATAATGCAGCCTGCAGTCTTACATTCATTCCTCTTAATAGAGCTTATGGAGACATTAGGCAGAAATCATTAGCTAAAGCTGATACAGGCAGGAGTGCATGAGGGAGTGTGAGCACGCTATAGTCTCTGTCATTGTCTGCATGTGCATGTATATACAGTAGTTTCTGTATGCAAGTTTGTGCTTTACAGGGACAGAAGGAGAATTTAAGCCTGCATCAGTGTGTTAGCTTAGCTTATTTGCATCCAAATCTTACATACGCTGCATTCTGTTTATGCTAAGATGTAACACAAAAAAAGTGATGCTGTCTGCTTAATTGATGTGAGGTGCATGAATGTTTCTCCGTGCAAAGCGACAACATATGCTCATAATATATACAGAAGAATCCACACGAAAACATGTCTGCCCTTATGCACACTGACGGAGCTTTAACATCTACATTCAGTCTCTCAGAATAAAAATAGATTGTTTAATCTCTGCAAATGTCAACATATGCCAAAAGACATTTGCATTTGCTTTCATATTCAATCGGGTTCCCCCGTGATGTGAAGTTGAAGGAGAAAAATAGCAGCATAAACATCTTGGAGAGTACAACATGGAGATCTATGTCCTTGTGTTCACTGAAACTTCTGTTTGATGGAAGTTTTTCATCACATCCACACGGTCCTTTCAGTGACTTGTGCAGTGATTTGCAGTATCATGGATCATTTATATCTTATAAGGGTGGAATAAAAACACCCAGTGGTGCCATCTTTAAAAGCTTGTTTTCACTTTCCATCTCTCTTCTGCATCCTATTTTAATATTTTAAGCTTGAGTTGGTCTCACTCTGAAATAGTTGGAGGATTGGTGAGAAAAATGTCTTTGTATATCTGTGTGATATGTGTGTGTGTGTGTGTGTGTGTGTGTGTGTGTGTGTGTGTGTGTGTGTGTGTGTGTGTGTGTGTGTCTGCTGAACGAGACTTAAGAAGCATTCATCATGATTAGCCTTTCATCAGTGGACCAGAAGAGGACTTTAACGTCATTGACAGTCCTTCCCTGCTTTTTTCCATCTTCATTTTTTGATCCCACTATTCCCTGATTCACTCAGCGCTGCTTTCCAGAAGCTCTTTTAATCTAAGAAGCTTCATAATCAGCAACTGCCAACCTCCCCGCCTCCATCTCATTGGAGCCTATAAGAGCACTCATTAGCTTGACCTTGCTTGCTTTTTGGGGCGTAGGGGTGAAGGGTTGTTATATCTGACACTGTAGACTTGATTAGCAGGCTAACATGATACAATGATTGACAGAGTACTTCTGTCTCTTTAGCATCCGAAAAAGTTTTGACTTAGAGTTTCGTGCGGACTTTATACCATAACTTAAGACAGAACTTATACTTAGCAGGTGCAACAGGCCTCAGAAGAAGCACTTTAAAAAGACAAGACAAAAAATGAAAAACTGTGCCCCTTTTTATCAGCACGAGTAGTAGTAAAACTAGCTAAGGCGCTAGGACAGAGCCTCACAAAGCCTTACTCTCTGTTCTACAGAACAGCAGTAGCTACCAGCACTGAGCCCTTTACACTTCTTTTAACTACACAGTATCTGTCTACTTTACTTTTGATCTCCAATAAGACGGGGGGGGGGGGGGGGGCAGAGAAATGCTACACAGCCATTCCTTACCTGTCTTTGAGGGCTGGTAAAAAATCAAGTGCGGCTTCGAATCTGATCCAGTCAGAGCTGCTGACGGCTAAAGGGGACTCTGTATAGAGGCTTTATTTCTGTGTGGATCTGTCTTTACACGCTGAAGGAAAGACGGAGAAAGTCTTTGGGAGCTCTCGGTTTATGGATCACCTCCTAGACACAAGCACACAAATGTACACACTCAATAATGTGCATACATCGGGTTTGTTTTTCTTTTCTCCTTCCTTTTTCTCCTTGTTCAAATGTCTCCTATCATCGGAAATCGCTCATGACCAGCTTTATTTTGTCATTTGTGACAAATGGCAACTGCAAAATGTCGGTTTAAAAATCCTGAAATTCTAAATGTTTATGTTTTCTATGTTCCTCTGTGGGTATCAAGCACATTGTCAGAAATTAATTGGGCCATATGAAAGGCAACAATATTTTTTTCAGCCCTGACCCAACTTTCATATAAGCGGCCTACAAATCCTACTCTCACCAGAGCAGAGAGCAGATTCTCGGGGACATGACCCCCCCCCATCTCAACATTTCATCTTCCCAGGCTAAGCTGTCCTGCCTGACACCAGTATCATCTTCTTACCATGACCAGCTAAGTTATTTAAACACCATCACTGTACAATCAGTTCCACTATTTTGTATCATAAATCACTAATTAGCATCTTTCATGTCTTGCGTTGCTCTTTTGTTCATGCTTTATTGGTTCCTATTTTTATTTTGATACACACTCCTCCCTCTCATGTATAAAGCTTATTCCTGTCCTTTTGTATTTTAAAGCCCTTGTGAGTGTGTACCATGCCCTAATTGTTCTCACCTGTGCTTAATTAGTCTCACCTGTCTGATTAGTCTGGTTAGTATTTGTCTCCCTGTGTTTCTGTGCTAGTTTGTCTCCGTACTTTCAGCTGTTTTCTTTAGTGTCTGCCTAGTTTATGTGGACCTTGTCTGATTTGTGGACTTTGCTCCCATCAGTCTACGACATCATTGATTGTAAGTGTTACCTTATATTTTAGCCTTTTTTTGTTGTTGTGAAGTCACAAGTTCAAACAGCTCTGTCATCGTCAGTCTGTCTTTGAGAACCTCTTGCCTGTGTTTGCTGGTTAATTAACCGGTGCTTGGTTTAGATTGGCCCATTGAAAGTGATTTGTAGCATCCTAGAACCAGTATCCTCCTTATTTTCACTCACACAATCAACATGATCCTTTATAGATGGATATATCTCCCCTTTCTCAGCAGCTAATGGCATGCTAACCAACTATAACCAGCTAGACAAATAATAATCAGTTTATTTACCTCAGCAAGCTAACCAAGATGCTAACAACATGACATGTCAAGCGAACTAGCATTCCACCACCAATTGCACCAACAGGGCTTAAGTCTTGACTTAAGCTAAGTCGGTCTTAACTTGGCGTATAAGTCCAATTTACAGTTATGACCATTTCACCACCAGGGATAGGCCTTCTTCTCACTAAGACCATTGAAAATCTTACGCCTGGTTAGAAGGAGGAGTAAAGTCAATATCTAGGCCGTCACTGTAGCAGCAACAGTAGCATCAAGCTGTCACCGGACTTGCAGTTTGTGTCAGACCGCAACGCAGCACTGTCATCAACGCTGCAGCTTCTGCACTGTAGCTGTTCCTGGTGCTGGCACATTAGGTGGGTTTCCATCAGCCTGTTATAAAGTCTTAACTTGATAATGAATTGAATGTAATTCAAGGAGCAGTTAGATTTCTGCCGAATGGTGACGTTAAGGCTTACAGGTGTGCATACAGGTTTTGAGAGCGGAGTAAAAATGTTTTAAAAATGCTGCAGAAACAACAAGTGATCATCAGCATGTTTCACTGTCTTCTTCTGTTTTGGTAAACTGACACTTGACTGGAAACTAACTCCTTATATGTGCAAAACAGTAGTGGATGGAAACACACAAAAATGGGCATTTTTCTTTTGCCAGATTTCTGAAAATTAAGTTACTTTTATGTTTAATCAACTCGAGTCTATTGAGAAAAGAAAAGAGACGAAGTTGCAATAATTTTGAAATAATAAAATACCTGCAGAGAGATAGATCAAATTAAAAAGAGGGTAAGGGGATTTAACAGCGTTTCCTGGCAACGCACACTGCTAGGCAATGGCAACAGTAACGCAGCTGTTCACATGTACACGCATCGCTAAAACTGGGCGTAGTTAGGCCGAGGCTTAACTACTGTTGGTGCAACTGACTTAGAATCCTGTGTGTGTATGCGTGCGTGCATGCTTGTGCCATTAAAGTCATTTCTACAGGTCCACAGCCTAAACCTTTAAGCATTGTGGCAACAATAATAAAGATAACATTTTTGACCTGATGGAGGATTTGTATTCTTTTTTAAAGCTTTTTATGCCCATAATGTGTTCTGGTGCGCTATTTGATCCTAAAATCACTTCATAGTGAAAAGTGTTCTGAGAAGATTATAGTACTCTCAATTCAATCATGTTGTCATTTGTTTTTTCTCTCTCTCTCCATTGCTCTCGATTGTTTCACTGCCAATCACTTTTGAAAAGGCAGCTGATGAACACAATACTGTAATCATAGCTGAACAGTGGTTTCAGCAGTGGCAGCAATGGGGCCTATTCAGACTACCAGTAGAAGAAAAGAAAACAGTGAAATACTTGTTATTAAAATGCCAAGAAAAACTGAAACACTTGGTGTTTCATGTGGAGCTTTATTAAAAAGCATAATTCGACCTGTTGTCAACACCCTACCCCCTACAGTGTACTTGACAATCTTCACACATACCATGTTTTTCTTACTTCTTCCTAGAGCAAAGAAAGAGGCCAATTGAATCTGCTGTTTCTTAGAGACAAGGGAAAAGCGGTCCCATAGAAGCTGAATATCAACCATGTCATTAGTTTGTAGTCACACAAAAAAAAAAGAGTATTTGTAGTTGGTGAACTGATTTTAAAAGATCATGGTTTGCTTACTCAAAAACAGCCTTGTTTAATGGGCTAAAAGTCAAATCTACTTTCTCATTGTAGAAGAGAGAGGTCTACTTGCTTTAAAAAAAAAGTGTTCCATCCAGGTCCGTCCTGCTCATGCAAAATCTGTGGAAGGGTTGTCGGGATATTTTGATAAAACATCTATATGTTTACAAAAAAAGTGCTAACCTCCCAGATTCTCTACTGATATATACCTCTCATTGTCTGCCACTTCCACCATCCTGCTTGTGCTCTGTCTCTGCCCCTGATGTGCTCTGTTTCAGGTGAAAGAAAGTTTGAATCCATGCATAAATGATTAGAGACGTGTTACCAAAGGATGATTATTTCCAACCCTCCTGCAGGAGTACCTTTCATCGTGTCTCATACTGCCACTCACACTGCACAAGCGCAGACAATCACACTGTGCAGTTGCAAAGAGCAGGGGGTGAATGCACATTGATCTGCATGTCTCACGCTTAGGTTTCAACACGAGAACAATGCCTCTCAAAAATATAAGTGTTGGGTGTATGTGTCAGTGTGTGAAAGGATCAAAGGTACTCGTGCAGAGATAGAAATGATAATCCTGCCGTGCTCTTATCATTTATGCATGAATTGAAACTAATCCTTTCCTCTTATGTTGCATCGTGCAGACAAAGAGAAAGACATTATTCATATTAAATGTGGATTTTAAGCAGAGTGGCTACGACAGCTGAAAACTCTGCAGAGAAGATAACTAACTTTAAAGACCCAAGACAATCATACAATAGCAACAGCATGGGTTAAAAGTGAAAATAGTTTAAAGTGAAACATTTTAACATCAAACTGCTTTCAGAAGTTCCCCTAATTCATTAGAAGTCGTCGCCTGTATAGAGCTTATAAGTTGTTACAAAGCAAACGCAATGTGGTGGGAGAACTTTCTTTCAAAGTACTTTATTATGAGAGCATGAAAGAACTCGTCTTCATTTAAAGAATTTGGGCAAACACAAAGAATCTTTTTTTTTTTTTACATTGTCACTTGGAAAGTAAACTGAACATGAAATGAAGCTCTCTTGTTTTAGATTAGCTTTGACATTTCCATAGTTATTGCAAATAAAAATTCATATTAACACATTTTCTGTGCCATCCCCAGAACACTTATTCTGCTTTATTGCAAAAGCAGCACGTATTATTTCTTTCAGAATGCAACAGTGATTTCCTCTAACCTGATCTCAGCTGATCTATAATGGGAGACAATATCATTCCATATGCACGCCTTCCAACACTGCACAAGTCAGGAGTCATTAGAGTCAGTGTAAGCCAGCAGTGTGTCTGTGCATGTTTACTGCACTAAAACTGAGAGATCAGTCTATCTGACATCACTTTGAACTGCTAAATGTGAACAGTTTGAAATTCACATCCCTGCTCATAACTCTCCGTTCACATTAGTGTCAAATGGAATCATCTCTGAACTGCTTTATTTTTAACACAGATGAGACGTTTTCCACAGTGACGGCTGCAAATTCTAACCATTTTGCTTACTTTTCATTTGACAGAAAATACCTTGAATAATTATTACACTGAGGGGCACTTTGGGAAATGACATTCCTATGGTTATATTGGCAATATGAGCATACTGAAAAAGGTGTAACCAATACCTTGCATGAAAAAGTGGCTAACCAATCTGTCTTTTACCCTCAGTAGCTAGCCTTTTTGTTAATTTTCAACCAAAGATACGTCTTTTTACATTACGCTGGTTGTTGCTTGTGATTTCTGGGTCAATCTGTACATCTTGGTTAAATGCTCAACTCATCCAATGTAGGCTATCAGTATCAATATGTGTCGACAACATCAACAACAGTTTCTCACCCCAAGTTGTCAAATATTGATGCTTTGTCGCAACTCTTTAGTATCTCATTTAATTGCACATGGTCACTCTGTTGCGCGTCCCTTACCCAAATGTCAGGGAATCCCCAAAGTCATTACAGATTCCTTATCATTAGGAGTCCTTGTCTGGCAGCCATTAGGATCTTGACAAAATTCTGTTCCCATAAATCAACTCTATGTTGAGTAATGTGATCTGCTAACTGACCAATCTGACATCTTGAAGATGCTAGAGGACGAAGGATTCAACATCATTATTTGTACACATCATGAATTTCTGGACCATTTTTAATCCCAATCCATCCAAAAGTTTTTAGGATCGTTTCAGTATGCACCAATGTGGTGGACCGGCCAACCAATTTACAATCAAGCTCTCAAATGTTGTAACCTATCAAGATGATGAGAGCTCAGTAGAGGCTCATTTATACCAAGCCTGATCCTCAATGTTCCTTTGTTCTCTGTACAAGCGGAAGGGTGGGGGAAAGGGAAGAGGAACATTATTAAAGTAATAAAGAAAATAAGAAGAGCACTAGAGCTGGAACACGAGATTGAATTTGAATATTAGAGGCAAAAGTTCAGAGCGGGGAATGGGGTGCACAGGGGAACGAGGTGTGTAAAGATGATAAAAGAGATCCAGTACGAGGGGGAAGAAATGAAGCGCTGAGCCGCTGACTCAGCTACTTGACTCAACAGCAAAAATAGTTCTATCTCAAACTTTTACATATAGTAAAACACACACACACAGTATGTTAGCATATTCATATATAAGACAATATCAATCACAGCACATGTGCATCCACCAAATAACTCTAAAAAAAATGTCATTACCTAATCTCCTCATTCCCTCAGCAGTCTGATGAAAAACTCTTAATCAATGTTTACTTACTAACTAACTATCTAATCTTTGACTTTGGTTATTAAAGAGTTGATCAGCTTTAGTTAAGGGATGTGTATGCTCTATTTGGTATATTACAATTTAAGATTTTCAATGTCTCGTTGGCTTTAATGTAAAATCATTGATCTCTCCTTGTTCCACTTCCTGCTTGAGGCTGGTACTCTAATGAACACGCACACTTGAATGCCCCTTGCTCCACCAGGTATGGGCAATGTGGACTGTACCACGTCGGACTTAAGCATGGGGGAGGATATAATATGTTCTTCCTTTAAACTTTGTTTTCAACCAGCTGTAGAAAAAGAATCTCTAGTTTAAAGACTATGTTGTTGAGTTATTGCGCGTTTTAATACATACATGGAAAAATTGATGTCACTGATATTCATTTCAGACTTTAGTGGATTTTTTGTTTTTTTTCATCTCTATCCATGGTAGTAGCAACTTAGTTTGAGCAGGACATTTTAAAACTGATTGTTTGAGCCACACGGCCATTTTGACTGTTGGCTGGGGATCCCTTTTCAGGCGAGTTTTTGTTTTTGTATGGTTTCATACCATATGTAGGATGTATGTCATTGCTAACAGTCAAGCTGAGCCCTGAGTTTCTGGACTGTTGAGAATATTTTAGTTCTTAAAACCTCTCACAACTACTGGTTTACATCCTGTTTAGCATTGTTTAAAATATTTAACCTAAAAAGACCTTGCTGTTGATTATTGACTGATAATCACATGAATGTATATACTGTATAATGTACATTGAAGGAAAATCCAATCTGACAATGACAACTTCTGACATACACTTGAGACTAACTGAATTACTTGGCTGTTTAAGGTTACGAATATTAGATGAAGCCAGATAGTTGTAGACATTTAAAGAAAGGAAAAAATGGTGGTGCTATACCTCTTCAGATACTGTGTTGGTCCAGAACATGAGATAAGTGAAATTATAATACTAATGAAAGTGAAATATTTGTTTTGTTCCCCAACACCGGCTAACCCTGCTGTGAGTTGAAACTTTTATCCACATCATGCACATATTTTTCTTGCTGCTCCCTACCACTCAAATTATTATCATGAAAAACGGCTCTCTGAAGGAGATCAAGGATTAAGTTTTGGGATGAGAAGCAAAGCTGCCTTATGAGGTGATTCTATCAAAGAACTAGTTTCTACCAGAAGTTATAAACTTACTACCCTCAGCAAAGCATTGTTTCCAATTTAACCAAAGATTTTCAAATTCTTGAGCTTAGTTTTTTTTTGTAAATCACATTATTAACATAACCTTGCGAGCAGTGTTGTTTCCAAAAACTCAATAAATGACTCTCCACCACTTGAAATAAACCTCTTTCATGGGAGACATTTGGAGTCGACATTTGACAAATTCACTTCCATTAAGTGTTTCTGTCAGTGAGCCAGCATATTCAATACAATGGCCCTGGAAGCAGCTCACCCACATAGAATGAGCTTGTTATTTGTGTTATTAATCACCTGTGCTTTGCCTACAAGGAGCCAACATGTCCACTTTGAAAAAGGTCCAGTAATAAGCCCAGTGCAAGACTATTGTTAAAAGGCAGTACAGTATGTGTGCAGCACTACTGGGAGAAATCCATTTAAAAAAATGTAATGTTTGGTTTGAAATTATTTTCTCACATATTATGCAGCTGTTTCTCATAGCTTCTCAGTCATGATTTGGCTTAACTTGTGAGAGCAGTGAAGGCTCTGCCCTTATTTGTAGAAGAATATACTGTACTATGGTGTGTATGCTAGTGAGCCATTGTGAATGTGTGCAACATCAGTTAAGAGAGGTGCTTTGCATTATCTGCATTATCTGATTCTGGTACAAGCCCCACATTATATTTCCTCAGCCCCTCTGTCCACAAAGTTGATGTCTGAATCAGTGTCAGAGGAGCAATTTTAATGTTTAAGTCCCTCCTCGACAATTGTTTTTGCTTTACCTGACTTCCTTGACATATTCTCGTGTTTTTTTTTCCACAAATCGATGCCCAACTGACTGGATTGGAAGGGTACAGATGTACAGTATGCATAATTTGGTTTTAGGTGAAATTGTAGTTTAAGATAGTTTTTGGGTCATTTATTTTTTTGTTAGAGAAAGCTGATTACGAACAAAAAATCCTAAGGAAGAGAGAAAGAAAATACAGGACATGGAATATAAAATGAATGGGCTAAGTCACCATGATGTCACCCATTGGTTGGTTCACTGAATGGTGAAGCCTATAGAGTCTATAAGCATGGCTAATTGATAAAACTGTAAATGAGCTAGTTAACGATCATGATCCCAACAGAATGAGGTTTTTTTTGCTTGTGATGACTGATAACTGGAGTTCTGTTTTTTTTTTCAGACTGATATAGCTAAGACTGAGAGCAAAACATTGTGGCCAGCTTGATGACATCCCATAGGAAGAATGAGAGTGGTCAAACCTCGCTTGCCAGGTAACTTCAAACAACTGGTCTTCTCGTCACAACTGCCTAACTCCATTGCTGGTGAAAGATATCAACAGTTCTGCCTGTCATAAATTGATTTATTCTTGAATGCAAGAAAATGGCAAATACTGAACAAGTTACTAAGATGGGTATAGAGAGCAGACCCACATACCTGCTAAGTAAAGTGCTACCATATAAAAAAGCACAATAGATAAAATGTGCTGAAGAAAAGGTGCACAGGCCTCTAGAATGGTCTGAGCCATACTATTTATGGATAGTCCAAAAATGCGACAACAACAACACAGACATGGCAGGGAGATCCAGTTGAATGATTTTAACTGACAGAGGTTACACTTAGGAAAGACCTGTCAATCAAGCAACTGGGCCCCTAATTAGAATAATTGTAAGCCTTAATGTAATTTTAACAGGTGAGTCTAACTTTTGTCATGAATGGACATAATGCTGTAAAATTGCCTAATAAAGATGTTAAACTGGACACACTCCTATGTGGCCTAAACCGGCTTAACTAATTTTTTTATCCAGCTTCAACTGGCCACATGCAGAACTGCAGTTTTTGTTACTTCCACATTTGCTTCCGTCTTTCAGCCCCTGAAGTTGTCCACTGGCAGAAAATAACTTTGGTTGGAGTCAGACCCAGGCTGCTACAGTAGAGACTCAGCCTTTGTACGTGGAGCAGATGCTTTACCAGGTGAGTTACAGGGTGTCCTGGTTTTAAATCAAATTTGATAGCTTCCATTGCATGGCTTTATATTAAAATATCATTCAAATCCCCCTGGGGGAGCTTAATAGGATGGTTTATGTGAAAACCAAAATAAATGACAGTTTATTCTGAGCTGAGACAATAACAGAGCTTAGATGGAAAATAACTGTCTTTATTCTTTTATACACTGTCATTTCCTTGCATGCAAAGCAGACAACTCTGTCATTTGAAAAGTTGCAAAACATGTGCAAGGTGAAACATTATGTCCTCCTTGTGCATGTGTTGTACGTACTCTGTGCGTGAGAACAGATGTGCATGAGTCCCCTGGCTGTGAGGGTTATGTAAAAAAACAGATGTTACCACTTGGAATAAGAATGAAGGAAAAACTGGCTGTCAAACCCAATACGAATAAGAAAACATACACAAAGCCACCAGTGGCTTTTCTCTTTCATCACTAAAAGAAAAGTGTGAGTGAGTTCATTTTGTAGCGTTGCCTTGCTGAATTGAATGAGCGGATAAGCTATTCAAATCCAACAGAATCGCTCCATTATACCGTATTTAAAAAGCCTCAGTAGAAGTCAATTACGAGGGACACTGCAGGTAAAAGATGGAGCTTCAAGGGCAAGTCAAGGAGAAAAGTATTATCTTCCCTGCATCACTCTATTTAATGCGTTTTCTTTCGTTGTTGAAAGTTTACCCACCTCCGTCTGCCCAACCATCCTTTATTTGTGCTGACTTGCTAACAGCTAATTGTCTTTTAAATAAATAATGGCATCCATCAATCTATCCGTTCTACTAAAAAATAACCAATGTTTGTCAAAATACCACTAGCATATTAGAAGGTGAGGCGTCTGTGTTTTGCATGAATAAGCTTTAAAATGGATTAGACTGTTGACCTTTTTGGTTGCCTTGTACTTTATATCTTCCACATTTCATTGATGGTTCAGAAGGATTCATGTTAGGCAATTTGTTTACTTTGCCACTGGAGTACAAGAAACAGTAGGACGTGTTTGCACTTGTTGTTACATTGAGCCATCAGCATTGGGTGGCTCCGCTGGCTGCTGTACCCGGCTCATTAGCTCATTGGTACATTAAAATCAGCCGCTGGCATCCTGCACTGGGAAGCCAAGCCAACAAAGTGAGTTACAATGCTGCAGTGAGCCTCCCCATAGATATAAGTCAAATTCTGTTGCATGTGCCTTGAAAGAGTGTAAATCTGTTTTATCGAGGATCTTACGCCTTAATTGACCAGAAAGATAAAAGTAACATGCTGTACAATTATGCACATAAGGGCTATAATCCAAATGGTTTCATTAAAAATGGATCATTTGTAGTCGCAAACCCAGAGAGTTATAAGTGGATTCTGCAGTTTCTCTCAGCATCGTTTTCAGCTGAAAGAGGCAGCTGCTTTCAGTGGTAAAAGTTCAGTTCATGCCTCCTGCCGTCCATAAAGGGTGACCATGACACACGGCACGCAAATTTAACATCAAACTGAACATAGTGAAACAATGTACGTCTAAAAGCTTAATATTTCCAGCAGTTATTTGAGAAGATTAAAGTCAGTGTAAATGGAGAGTGAATGTTGGGCCTCTAATGAACTGGACTCCATATGAATGCTAATGATGCTGCGTATCTGCTCGACATGTAATTAGACAACTTTTTGTTAGCATATTAACTTGCAATGTGGTAATGCTTCAATGATAGTCATTGTTTAGCTTGTTTTTTCAATGTTTTAATGCAATCAGACAGCAGCATTCTGTGACTGAAATGAAAAACATGGTCTTCTTTTAATGTGAGCCAACATCTGAGATTGAGATAACGTACAATAATGATGGTTCATTTCCTTTAAGCCTCTGCCACACAGCACCTAAAAATCCTCTGCCAGCAATGGAGTGATTTAGACGAGTCCTTTCTTGCTAAGCCAGGGCTGAATTTTTAGCCAACACAACACATTTCACCCCCGACATACTGTTGAGAAACAACGTCAGCCAACAGTATATAATCTAGCCCCTCTTTATCCGACTCTCTTACTATACTTTTCCATTTCCTCTCCAGTAGCTTTACCCTCAAATGTCTTCTTTTAGCGATCCTTGACTCGTTTCCATTATTTCTATTTACTCCCCTATTTCTGCCTCACAGACACAAAATCAGCTCAGACATTGGAGGAATAAGCAGCAGAATATTACATCATATTTTTCTAGATTTTTTTCTCTGCAGGATCTTCATGCATCCTTCCTCTTGTGTTTAGTAGTCTGCATTTAAGATCTGGCAATGGATTAAGTTGTTTAAGAGAAAAAACAATACTGCTGTCTACCTTTCTGTGTGAGAGTGTGTGTGCATGTGTCTCTGTCTTTGTGTGGGTTGTGTCACAGCACACACACCTGCCTCTTGGTAGTGCTGTTTGTGTGTATGCGTCTGTGATTGCCTGGGATGTGTAGTTCCCTCTGATAGGGTTTTCAGTCGTCTGTAACGACTGAAATTGTATTTGCTAATGGAGCCATTTTGGGACGAGCAGGCCCAGACGGAAACACAGCTATCTGACCTGAGATAAAAACCTTTTGTTTGTTGGTATTTCTTCACACTCGTGCACCTATTTCTTTGCATATGGGCCATGTTATGTATTCTTTATTAAAGTCATAGAGCTTAGAGATTCAGTTCAGTTCCATTACTTCTTGGTATGTTTCCAAGATCATCTTTGGCAGTCGTAAGATATGCTTTTTAATGTGTAAGACCGTGTGAATGCAAATCACAGTAAACATGTCAGGATAAATACATTATTAAGAAAATCAAATGTCTACAATTTGTTTGAGTTCACATTATAATAGTCCCCTGTCTTAATAAACTAGTCAAATCTCAGTACAAAGATAACTGTGTTCATCCACACTGGGGATAATGATGCATCATCAGTTCATCAGTTTAGTGCAGTTGCCGAAAAAAAAAAACCTCACCAGCTGCCATTAAATTGCTACAGCCAGTGACATCTGCAGGCACATCTGGAGTTGAGAAGCTGTTTGGAAACAGCATTAAAAAACACTAAGTTACCAACTCCTCGGAGAATGAGAAAAACCTGCTCTAAAATGAGACATCAGATTCTTGGGAAAGAGCAGCAACTTTTTTTAAAATGAGCCAAAATCAGTCAAAGTCACACGGAAGCACGGGGTGATGTCAGACTTTGTTTGAGTGATTGAACGATTGATTAATTGAATCTAAATCTGGGATTATCATTGTCACAATGATGTGTGTGGTTTTCTTTGCAATGTTTAAAGCTGTGCTGTTTTCATTAAGCACATGTGTACTCATATTTTTTCTGGTCTACCGTATTTTCCGGACTATAAGTCGCTCCGGAGTATAAGTCGCATCAGTCAAAAAATGCGTCATGAAGAGGAAAAAAACATATATAAGTCGCATCTGACTATAAGTCGCATTTATTTAGAAAATTATTCAACTACACAATAGCACACAGATCAAAAGGTTTAATAGGTGTCCGGTATGCTAACGTAACACATTAACAGTTATTCAGCTACACAATAGCATAAAGAACAAACCAACAATAGGCTAAATTAACATAAAAAGCCAGCGAGTCCACCAAGCTCTCGATCTCAGTCCACATCACTGAATCCATTGAAGTCTTCATCTTCGGTGTCGCTTCTGAAAAGTTCCGAAAGCTAACTCCACTAACTCCGGAGGAAATTGAAGCGCTGTCTCTTGTTCTGCAAGGCTATATAGTTGTCACAAGTCTAGAGCGCCCTCTCGCGGCTGTAGACGGTAATGTTTACTCCTTGGTTCATGTCAGTCAGTATGCACGTAGCCTATATTTTGATATATAAGTCGCACCTGACTATAAGTCGCAGGACCAGCCAAACTATGAAAAAAAGTGCGACTTATAGCCCGGAAAATACGGTACTTTTCTTCTTTCAATGGTTTTTCAACTAACATCTAACAAAGTGAATAAAGCTGACAAATCAACTGCTGGATAATGACTTTCAAAATAAAAGGAGACCAAAGGTTTGAGAAAAATGTGTTTGAGTGTAATCCAGTCTTCTTTCAGGTAGAAACATCAATCCTTTTCAGTTGGGGATTTGCACAGAAATAGACAACTTGACACCCATCATTGGTGGAAATATGACATCATCATAGATTTTATAATAAAATGGAGCCTATGCAGGGGGGTGGAGAGGTGACTTTGAGTTCATGGTTAATATAAGGAGGGTATTAGGTGAGTTAATACCTTTGGGGAAAGAGGTGAATACATGAATATTAAAGGTAGCTTTTATGAATTCCTAAATTTTGTGATGGCTGGGCTAAGTCTCAGAGGAAAATATTGCCTTAATATACAGCAGAGTTGGGTTCACATAAAATTGTTCAATGCTGTTGAGTTATAAAATGAAATGATGAAGGTTACACGCTTTCAAATGGTTTAATTTTTGGTTCAAGGGACTTTATGAAGTAGAGAAGTTATTATGAATAAAAAATGCACTGGGATACTCAGATCGTTTTTTGCTGCAGCTTTTACATCTTCTGATCTCGATTCAAATCTTTGAAAGTGCAGTATCTTGTAAAAAAAACAGCACAGAGAAGCAGCGTTGACTTTTTCTCTCTTGAGGAGATCCATTAGTTGTCAGTAACGGAAATGCAATAAATGACATAAATCCTTATTTTTAAAACCAGCTTTTGATGACCTAAAAACTACAGTTACACATATTTTTTTTTTATATTTAATGCAATGTGAATACAAATTGCAGCAATAGTGTATGTATTATGCATTCAGAGCAAGATGGAGGTCCTTGGAGAGATTTGGCAGGATAATGTAACAGGAAAAGAGTGAGTGTGTATTTGTTTGTTCGCTTGGAGGTGGGGGTATTTGGGTATAGAGGGTAGGTTGAGCTGAGGTATGCAGGATTTCAGACTACTCCACGCAGCCAATCACCGTTGGATTAGGAAGCACTCAAGACCTTCAGCCTCCAACGAGAAGTCAAAATCCTGGAACAAATAATGCATATAAGTCCACTCGTGCACTGACTCACTCTCTGACATACACATACGTAAATTAGGACTAGCTGGTGAAGATAGCCTTGGATTTGCTACTTTAAATCCAGTTTATGCACAAATTGCCGCCACAAACAGAGAAATTGCCTCTACCGCCAAATCACAAACCCTGAGAAGGTGATGGAGAGTCTATTTTTAGACTCCACAAGAGAAGGTTATAAACACTGGAGTTAAAAAAAAAAAACGTGGCCACATTACGGAGACCAGCATTTTTTCTTATTTACTTTATTTTTTGGGGCAACACATTCTGGAAACATGCCATGGCTTCTTAACATCACCCAATTTTCTTGCAGAGAGGGGTAGAACCATGCAGAAATTTAAACAAGCCCACAATGGGACGCTAGCGGCCTAGCGGTTGGTGCATGCAGAGACTATAGTCCTCGAGGGCGGACGGCCCGGGTTCTGATTCGTTATTCCCCACTTTCTGACTCTATCCACTGTCCTATCTCTCTCCAATTTTCTGGAATAGAGGACAGTTTAATTTTAATTAACCCAAGATGCCAAGAAGAAACAACCTTGCCGTGACACGAGAAGAAAATGTATGTTTGTAAAAATTCAAATAGCAATCCATCAAACTGTGAGATGAAGCAATATCCCACAACAGGAAGTGTTGTTGTACGGAGTCTCAGCATGGCTGTGATTTGGTCTTAGCAGCCGAGTGATGAAAATATTCACAGCTGTGCTGATATTAAGTACAACAGCACATCCTCAAGTGTGACATTGCTTTATTACAACAGTGATACAAAAGCATTGTAGTAATAAATAATAATCAACAGATTTGTTATTTAATTCATTTTGCTCCACAAACACAACTAGTTACTCAAATTGACTGGACTTGCCAAGAACACAATAACATTGTCTCTTATTCTTTGCAACCTTGTTGATAGCTACACGTTACTGCAGACTTGGTACTTTGTATTAAAGCGATTTGCATGTTTCAAACGACCCTGTTAAAAGTTGTTACGGTGGCTTGAACAATTATAAAATACAAGTCTAATCTTACCAGACTAAGCCTGTTCTAATTGTTATCATCGTAAATAAGAACCTGAGGCGGAGCGATACACATTGTTAAAAGTCCCAGTGCAGTTGTGCCCTTTATCCACACTCATGAATGCCTCTTGCCCGATCAGATAATTTGATTGGAACAACTTCCTGTTTCATTTCAGTCTAAACCCAAGGATAGGACAAACTGAGAGTAACATGACCACTCATGGAACTATTCCAACTCTTTTAAGTAACGTTTTGCCTTTTCAACTTTTCTAAAGTGAACTTCCCTTGCTCAGTTTAAGAAAAGCACTTCAAATGAGGGACACGCTCATTCAGATCTGCTAATGAGCCATCTCTGTGCCTTGGCCACACTTGCTCGGACACGCACCACTGCCCCGCCCCCTCGTTAAGTGGAGAGCGCTCTGTCATTAATGAGACGCCCAGTAACCATGGTGACCTGGAAACATATTCCCAAAACATTCCATCAGTCAGCAGACATGTGTATAAGATCGTTTATGGATTGCTCATTAATTACAAGGCGTTGAGATTGGCTTGGTTTGGGATCGCTGTGGCAGTTGAGATGATAAAGGATGTGACTAATGTGATCAGTCATTAGCATTTAACAGTAAGCAATTGATGTAATACATACATTATAATATTCTCTTCAAAAGTTAGGATGAAGTAAGTGGAACAACGTGATACAAATATTCATTTTTTAGGGGTGGAAAGTGTTTTAAGAGAAAAAAGGAAGGGGATGGAGAGAGCGTTGTAGAAAAAAAAAAACAATGAAAGATAAAATAAAAGACAATCAAATTAAAGAAAGTGAAGAGGAGGCATAAAATGAAGGAGGAAAAGTTAATGAGCTCAATAGCTTTTAAAGAATTAATCTCCTTAGCACACTTTAGTGTTCTTTACAGGTCTCTAGCTCGAGCAGTTCTCCTTCTTTTTTTATCACATACTGAAAATGCAATTAGTGTTTTCAATTTTCCTGGCCCTTCTTCTCTACTCAATCATAAGGGAGTCCAGGTAATGTATTTACATGTTGCTTTGTAAACTGGCTGCTTTAACATTAAAGAAAGTATTGTTTTTTCATTTTAATTTTAACAATGAGAAATCAAGCTCTATTACTTTGAGCTGTGTTGAATTGAAAAGATTATGTTGATTTGAAAATGTTTGACACACCAACTGCAGAAAACTGTTTAATTTCCCTTTGGATCAGTAAAGTATCTATCTATCCATCCATCCATTTATCCATCCATCCATTTATCCATCCATCCATCCATCAATCCATCCATGCATTGAATTAATTCAATCGACATTTTTTACTCAGCCAAAGCAAGTCAATCAGTAGCTCCATGCGGATGCGTTGCAAAAGCAGCACATAAGCACATGGCAAGAAACTTCTTCACTTGGTCTGTTTTTAGGCTCTGCTTCTGCTTAGAGCACCTTCCTAAATAAACATATTGCATCAGTCTGTAGCTCTATTTTCAATTCATTTCTGTGTAGTGTATTTGTTCAGTTAATTCATTCATAATTTATATTCAAGGCAATCTGTCTGACATTGGCAGTGAAGCATACCCAAAGCAAACTGTACTGAAATACCATTTGCAGGCTCATAAGGTCGAGGTGAGTCATGAGATGAAGGACATCGTTAAGGCCATGATTCTCTCTATTGATGCCTCTTCCTGTCTTTTGTCGTTATTCTTCTCCTAGAATCTGTGGTTCAGGTTTATTTATTGCTACCCATAGGTACATTTGGTTGCAGGGCGAGTAAAGCACAGACAATACATAAAACATAAAAAGTGCAAATGCACAGTACATGGTTGGCCTCCGTGTAGCCTTTGGCTGCCCCTGAACAGCAAAAATGTATCAAGCTCACCTACTTGTTGACTCCCTCTTACCCATTTTGTAGTCTCTATAAAAGTTGTGTTAATTGGCTTGCTGGGTAAATTCAGCAAATACCTGTCAAACCAGTTAGCTAACACCTACTAAATGGGACATTTGACTGTGGTTAAAAGAAAGACTTCCTCTTCAGCACATCGTCCATCACCCATGTTCTTCATGACAGTACCTGTGAGATTTTTAGAGGTGGAAACTCTGACCTGTACTGAGCAGAAAATAAGTGTGATCACAGTATTGATCCATATATTATGAGGACACATTTTGATACACTATGTGAATATAGTGGATTGCTCTCTCCGGGTGGGGAGTGAGTCTTTGCCCCAAGTGAAGGAGTTCAAGTATCTCGGGGTCTTGTTCACGAGTGAAGATGCAGCGTGAGGTTATGCAGGCACGCCCGACTGGGAGGAGACCCCGGGGCAGACCCAGAATACGCTGGAGGGATTGCATATCCCGTCTAGCCTGGGAATGCCTCGGAATCCCCGAGGAGGAGCTGGAAAGTGTTGCTGGGGAGAGGGAAGTCTGGGTTGACTTACTGCGCCTGCTGCCACCGCGACCCGACCTCGGATAAGCAGAGGAAAATGGATGGATGGATGGATGTGAATATATAACACTCAATCAGGTTCAGTCATGCAAAGTACATTCAATCTTATTGTATTTCCAAAAAAGGATTAAAAAGGTCACGTTTAAGGTTAAATTCATAAGGTACAATATATTATATTATAATAGGTAGAGATGTTAAAAGATATATTTTAAAATATTGACAATGAGATATTAATTGTACCATAGAAAGGATATGTAAAAGTAGGGCTTCGAGCCTCTTGCTGACCTTATCACCTGTTTAAACATGAACTTCAGCAGCATCAAAGACAGGAACAAACGTTTATATTATTTTGCAAATGTTGAAATGTCAGAGTACATAGTAAAAACACTTTTTCTCATAAAAGTAGTGAGCCAAATATTGATCCTTGAGGGACACCACAGGCAAGGGCATGAATAAAAATTGTGGTTTCTTGGTTAGATTAACATAACATAACAGCTAGAGAACCAAATTTAGAGACCGCAAGAGGATGAAGCAAGATGCTTCACCACTTATTCTAATATACCTTTGTTGTTGCGTTGAATCAGCAGAATGGTTTTGTTGTAGTTGTAATTGCTAAATTTAAATTTTGGCTCTGGCTTGAGCTAATCTCAAGTCAGAAACTATCATGGAAGGAAATACTGGTCTCATACACGGGGCATAATTTGGCTCTCTCCATTGTAGAAAAATAAGAATACAGTTACAAATCCCCGTCATTACATTAATTACAAATGTCCTAGAACCTCCGTTCATAAGTTTTTGTTTATAAATATTTTGTAGAGGGGACTCCTGCCTAAAAAGATTTGTGCATTGTGATTAAAATATGGTAAGGCTTTAGGTCACTGCTCATTTTTCATCTTTGAGACTATTCTGATTGGATAATCTTGTTTGTAAAAATTTTTTTTCAAAAAAATACCTTCGTGCTTGAGTTTATTCCAGTATTTTTCATTTAGCCCCAGTTTTGCCCTAACTACAATCACTAATGCAAAATACTTGAACATACTCATGGTTTGTATAAAGCTTAGCAAATTGACCCTCCAGAATGAAACTCTAGCAATCCATTTGAGACACAAAATGCCATCATTTCTACTCAATACATCGTAACACTGCCACGTGTGCTAGAGACCTTTGTATGTATAGTTCATTGATCTGAGTTCAGAAAAGGAAGCGGATTTTAGACTAGAGTGTGGGTGCAGAGTTGATACTCCTCTGCTCCTCAACGATTCCTTTAGACTCATTTAGTTAATAAAGTCCATGAAATGTTTCAGGAACCAATTATGCTGTGACATTATAATAAGACCACCTTTCTGTGTAGGTGTAGATAGTGTCAGTCTCTTGTCTACCAAGAGAAAGGAAACTTGTCTGACCTAAGCAGCTGTTGCAATAGGGTTTGGATTCATACAGTGAAAGGCAACATCAGCAACTTTTACTTTCACTTGTAGATCCATATTATCTCGTATTCCTTTATAACTTGAAAAAATCCTAAGAGGTTATAGCAGGCTATAGCACCAGGCAGGCTGACAACAAAAAGTTAGCAGGTGATATACTACATTAAATCAAGGACAGGTACAGGTGGCTGAGTCATAAGTGCTAAACAATGATTAAAAGTCAAATTGATAAAAGGTTGGTAGCTGAACTGTGTCCAGAACCCATATTTTAACACTACATGGTATGTCAAAAGGTTTGGCATCCCAACGTCCTTTAGACTGGCCAAGCTCTTTTAATAAGGAAAGGTCAAGGTTGGTAGCAAAAAAGCTTCAATACAACCAGGAATTTACATTTTTATAAAGACAGAATGAGGAGTGTACTACCCATTTAAGGGAAAACACACCGATTCACAATATGGAGCCAATGCATCAGGGTTTATAATTGGCTTGTATTTATATGTAATGGTAATTTTAAGTGTGATAAAAAATGTAAATATACGACTTAACTTACAATATGAAAAACCAGCAGTTGTAATCTCATCCAACCAATACATGGTGTCATGCAGGGTTATCGTTTGGGAGATATTTAATGCAAAATCACCTAAAACCCTGATCCAAAAAATTTAAAATAATTCAATATCTGCCTGTTCTGGAGTCTTAGAGACATTGCAAAAAAAACGATTTAAATTTTAACGTGTGAGCTTTCTCGTACTTAAAGCAGGAGTTTTTTGTTTTTTTCCCCCAGGAGCGTTGTGTTTGTATTGTTCTACTTGACTATGCACCATTTCATGTGATTTAAGCACAGCTGAGTTTGGTGTATACAGATTTTTGTTTGTGTTGTGTCTGTAAAAATGCGCCTATGGTAACTAGTACAAACATGTTTCTTATTGCACTTCAGAAAAGTAAAGCCTCATGTTATACCTATAGAGAGCTTCCATCCTCTTTACTTGTCAGTGAGATGGTATTTTACTTCTTTCCAAACACCTTAAACAAAACAAGCATGAACAAAACATAACTAGGTATTTGTCTATCTTACTCTGTGATTGGGTTTGCCTTAACAACTCAATGATAGACATAAAGATGAAAAAAAACTGGATCCACGATGGAACTGTAGAAACAGGATTTGTGTTTTGTTCTCCTTATATCCAAGCAGTAAATCATAAAGACTACTTCTAAGTTCCACCCTGGAGGGAACAATTTCATTCTGCAGTCTATCTGTTTGTGGAGCGAGGCCTTAAAAAAATGTGCAGATATAATTTTTTCATAGAGCAGGAATAAGTTAACGCACCTTTAGCAAGGGGCTCAAATGGAGGGATTCATTTGCATACTAACCACATGGTGTGAGGTTGAATTTAATATCTGCAAAGTTTTCCTTATTTGAGTAATATCTCTTAACTGAACTTATTCATACCTTAATCTATGAGACCTTTAACTGCAATTTTTTGGAAAACTTAAATGTGACTCGAAACGTTATGTCAGCAGTGATGTTCTTCCATTTATTCTCATAAATGCACTTCACCAAAAGGCATTTTACATAGAAAGCAGATAAGACACAAGGATACATATCAAGAGTGACAGTCGTATTTTTGGTTGAAGCTTTTTTTTTTGGTGTTGAGGAGACTGATGCTCACAGCACAAGGCCACCACCACCTTAAGAAGGAGGGGGGCACTGTCCGGCAGAAACGGAGAGACATTTAGCGAGGGAGAGAAAGAGGTGAAGAGAGAGACGCAGAAAGACTGGAAGAAGTTCAGCACCATGGACAGCGCACAGGAGCGCTGGAGAGGAGACAGCAGTTCAGTGCATTTGGAGCTGCGCACAGTCTTGCTTCCCTGAACTCCTGGGGGCTTTACTGTACCCTACAGTCACACCCGGTCAGTCCCATCCTGTGCAAGAGGGGACCCCGCTGTTACTGCTTTTTAACCGGGAGAATCGCTGAATGAGGAGGCAAGAGCACTGCAGAGAGGAGTGCGTTGCGCTTGCAAGCACATTCCAGTCTGTTACGGCGCGATCCTTACTTCATCTCTTAGGAGAGTGAGAGGCACACACGCACAGGGAGAGATAGAGAGAGCGAGAGAGAGATGCACATACAGTGAAGGGGAGAGAGAGCAAAAGAGGCAGTCCGTGCAGCCAGGCTCCTCTTGCCAGTCCTCTGCTGCGAAACAAGTGTGAGGGACCGACTGGTGTTACCACCTCCCTGCTGTTTCCTTTTTCTCTAAGTGTTTTCTCTCCCTCTACCGTTGTGCTGCGTCCACTCCGGTCGTAAACATGCACCGGCACCGTCCTGCCCAGGGATTGGCGTTGTTATTGCAGGTCGCGTTGTGGATTTTCAGCCTTGTCAGCGCTGTGCACGGAGCTTTGCCAACAACCCGTAAGTTTTTTTTCCCCCTTTCTTTTGGATGTGTCGCCCAGCGCTGAGTGGGTGACTCTGGCTGTGGTTGGCAAGCAGACCGAGCTTGTGTGAGGCACGGGTGGTGTGTTTACCGGCGAGGCTGCAGGTATCCCACCGAGGTGCCAGCTTGTGGCTCTCCGGAGCTCATGAGTCCACATCAGGGAAGAAGAGAGAGGGTGGTCTCCTCCTGAGTGTAGACCTACACGCTACATCCTCTTGATCTATGGAGCCTAGATTTCAGCGCTGGTTTAGTGATTTTTGTTTCAGGGCGTCCAGATAGAGCTGGGTTATTGACATTTCACTGTGGAAGTGGTGGTCTGCTTTTTCTGTGAATACCAAATTCTGGGAAATAATCAATTGAAGAGACTAACCATTTAAAATCCTCTCACAAATTTAAGAGATAATTCGTGATTTTCAAGGATTAACATCATTGGCTGTTTAATTTACTTTTGGACAATTGCATTTTTTTGCCCAAAATAAAAAACATGAAAATATTGCATAGTCTTACAATCATGCAGTAATAAACTTAATGGAAGCTCAAAGTTTACACTTGTAACCTACCCATAGGAACATCACACATTTCATATTAGACACTGTTCTTGTGCACTCTGATACAGGATGTTATAACGAAGTTTCTATGAAGTTATGACATTTTACATTTGAAGTTTGATTAGCCTATAGTCTCTCCACGTTTACCAAGTAAGGTCTTCTTTACAGTAAAAGATTTGGTATACCCTGATTAATGTTAAGACTATTTAATCGTATTTGTTTGGCTTACATTTACTAGTGAAAACTGAAAATGTTAGCAACGAAAGTTTGTTAAGGCCCTAAACTAACTTAAATCGATCCATATTTAATAAGTCCTTGGCTGATGTTAATTTTGTACTTAACACTCACAAGTTCAGGGAAATAGGCTGTTCTTGTTGGTGTAGGGCAGGCTTCCTCATGGTATATCCACTGGCATTTTCTGAAATGTACCATCTCCTTGGTTGGCCTGCCCATCTTAAAGGAGGCACGTCTATTCGGTTCTGTGTACTGGAATCGTTCACACTTGGTTCGGTGTTATTCCGGTGTCGCTGGCGGTGACTGAGCCGGTGTGACCGCGTGACTGATTACCCGGCGAACGCCGGGGCTTCTCGGGTCCCGGCTGAATGTGTCCAGGGACGCGCCTCATTAATCATCCCGTCCGACAGACAACAGAGAGATGGCACCGCGAGCCGTTTGCGCGCGTGCGTGCCCTGAAATGTCTGAGAAAAAGGGAAGAGGAGTTAGAGGAGGATAGCAGTGCGTTTCTGTTTCACAAAGCTTAATCTGATTAGAGCAACCTTAGACTTGATAGATGCCAAAGCACTTTATATATACAACTTTATAATTTCCGTTATGGAAAGCAGTTACAGTGTACATTTTATGAAAACTATAAATCAAACCCTTAAAAATATCCATCATGTCACCATTCTGTAATAAATAATAAACAGCACGGGTGCTCATAGAGCACAAACCACCATCAAGGCAGCAGTCTAGTCTTCATTATGTTATGGTTGTGCACCCAGAGGCATCAAGATTTTTGCTGTTTTTTTTGTTTTTTACGTTATTCTACATTGGAAAAACTTCACATACTTCACTACCAAATCTTTGATAAAAGGAAAAAAAAACTTTTGAATCAATAGTAGAATATAATATCACTGTTATGGCAGCTTGGTATCATAACACTAAGAGAAACTGAAACAGAAAATTGCTTTCTTGTGAGTCTGATTTGGTCCAAAATTGAATGTGTTAAGTTCAATGAAAATCCTGGTAATGGTTTTTCTCAAATCCTGCTGACAGACAAAGATAGAGACAACCAGCACGGAAAACATAAGCTCCTTTGCAGTGGCAATAATAAGCATAATTCAACTGTAATATCAAAGGATTGGGGTAGGATTTGCAACATAGAAGGCAGGCAATAAAGCAAGTGAGTGTTTGTGTGTGTTTGAGAAAGAGAGAAAGACAGAGACGTACTAACAGCATGTTGAATGGGACCACCAGTTCCACATCTGAGCTTAAATCTGAGTGCTGACTTGATCCCTCCTTGGGGAGTGATTTCTGAAACACTGGGGGGAATAGAAAATGTTGTTGTGTCCAATGATCTGAGGCATGGACTAAAAATAATGAACATTTCCATTTTATCAGGGCAAACAAACTCAGACTCAAAGTCAAGGAGCTGGTTGACCCACTGACGGTGCAGAGTCTCCCAAATATCAGAGATGAATGAAAATGCATTTTGCACTTTTGTAGATGTGTTTTGTCCATTTGTCTATTGATTTTAATGTTAGTGCATGGCTCTACAAAGTAATAATCCAGGGATTTTCTCCAAGGGAAGCCTGGCTTAAAGCTTCCATCAGTTTCATGTTGCATACCAGTATTATTTGAAATCTATTTTGACCACACCATTTGTCCATTGCCGTTCACTCCTTGTGTATAGAACAGGAAGGGATTTTTTTTACATCATCAGCACCAGTGAGTGGAAAGTAAAGGATGTCTCTTTGTGTCAGTGACACTGTGGTTGGCTGAAGGATGCCCAAGTGCCGGCCTGATATAGAATCTGATTTCCCTTTTCTTCTGTCAGTAAGCATGACAGGTCAATTGACACAGGCCTCAGTCTGGTTGAACCTCAGTTAAAACCCCAGTGCTGGGTTATACAACATTTTGCAGAAGCTGTCTAGTATCAGTTTCATTCATAAAAACATGCTTTGAAATGTAATCAGTGTTACTTCCATTCTGTAACTAAACCTTTGTAGACCAGCCCGGCCCCACTTTCTTCTTAATTCCCTCATGTCTGTGAAGGCTTTCCAAGGTGACACATTTATCAGGCAGCCACCACCACACATTGACATTTGTGTAGTGCATGTGCAAAAGGGTTAGCATGCTAAGAACTCTCAGAGTGACAGCATCATCACAGATACACCTACCAACACTAATATGATTTGGCTCCTTTACAATAAACTCAGTTTAGTTTCATTTCTTGCAGGTGACGTTTTTGTATTATGGTTTGTATAATCTGGCATCAAATGGTGGCTGTGGGTCAGTGGTAGAGTTTCAACCGTAAGGTCGAGGGTTCGATCCCCAGCTCCTGCAGCTCCATGTCCGATGTGTCCACGGGCAAGACTCGAAGTTGCTCCCGCTGCTTAGTTGGCGGTGTGTGAGTGTGTGTGAATGGAATTAGTTAATACTGATGGACACTTTACACAGCAAACTCTGCCATCAGTGTGTGAATGGGTGTGACCTGTGGTGTGAAAGCACTCTGCGTAGTCAGAAGACTAAAAAAGTGCTATACTCAACTCGACTAAACTTCAACTTTATTTGTCCCCAAAGGGTGATTCGTATACAAGCTCAAGTCCATTTACCATTACCAAATGTGAATTTTCACTGTAACCATACGTTTCATTAGCCTCAGTGAACCAAACTGTATTCCTTCCACGGCATGCTTTGCTGTACTTCAACTTCTTTTCATGCACTACACTGCAATGCTATGCCTTTAAAGTCACTATCATACCGCTGTGTGCACAACATGAAACAAGAATAACATATTTAGTTGAGTCCCTCTGCCAACACAAATGTTCTATGTTGTGTTAGAAGCATTAATAGTTCTTATTTATATTTCTCTTGGGCCTCACTGAAGGAGGTCAGTTTGTCTGAAGCTACTTTATCAAAGTGGTTTATTTTAAGATTTAATGTGGATGATCTGCTGCTAACAATATAATACTCTGGAATATCCTCACACTCCTACCACAGTCACATCAGTGAAAGCGTTTTGACACATTTCTAACAAATGAGTCACAGACTCTAATCATATCATCAGTAACTGTTTGAAAAATGTCAGCCAGGTATGCTATAACTTTCCTTCAACCAACCTGATGCCTTCCTGTGTCTTGACTTTTTGTGTGTGTGTCTGTTTATGTGTGTGATGTTTCCCAGTGGGAGATGGTAATAATTGGATTAGGGCTGGAGGAAACAGATTGGTTTGGCTTAGATTAGATCAGCTCAATATGGGTAGTTTGGTTTTGTCTGTTCCTACTATTTGTATGTGTACACATGCCTGTTTATGGGTTTGTGTACATGTCCACATTTATCATGCATGGCGTCAAGTGAGTCAGAGCTCGAAAACAAGGTCTCGCTGTTAATTGCACTTCCATTTTTCTCTTCTACCTCGTCGTCCTCTGTTTAAATTGCTCCCTTCCGCCCGCTTGAGTCTTCTTAATCGCTCCTTTGCACTCTGTCCTTTAAAAAAAAAAAAAAATCTCCCTCAACTTTATTTCCTAAGTCTCTTCCAACTGTTGCTCCCCCCGCCTCTGTTTCTGCCTCAAACAGAAAATGTCTTGCTTTTTGTCTACTGTCCCATCTCTAACTAAACCCCTGGGGATTCTTCTTTCTTCTTTCTACTCATTTACCCTTCTTCCTCTGAGTGTTTCTATCATCAGTTGATTACAGTATGTTTTTCCCGCCCAGTCTCCTGCCCTTTTTCTTGACCCTTACTATCTCTAATTCCTTCTTTCCCTACTTGGCTCTCCTCTGTAGTTTTATCACCCGGCCATAATTACTTTTTTCCCCTTTCTCCTTTATTTGATGCCTTTGTCCTCACAATCTGTCCCGTCTTTTTCTCCTACTTTTCACAAACCTGTTAAATAAAAAAAGTCCTCACTCATCACTCTTAAAGGGAGTAAGGGAATACATCTGCTCATGCAAACTTTCTAAGCAGCACCCACTCTGTCTGTCTGATTGTGTGTCGTGTGTGTGTTCACTGCAGCAACCACACTGACATGGATCCCAGCCAAACAGACCCTACCCTTCTGCAATGTCCTCTTTCACTTCCATACAGCTTTTTTGATTTGTTCTTGCCCCATCAGCGTATGAATATTTCAGCCCACTGAAACAGGAAATCATGACAGCCCTTCTGAGACACAAATGCTTGACCTATAAGTCACAGCTTTCTTAAAAAGCACTCTATTTTCTGAGCACAAGGAAGCAGAGGCACTTCATTTCACAGCGGCACAAAATAAGTGGTAAAAGATTTGGCTTGGAAAGAATAACTTAACAAATTTCGAAGGAATGCATTATGATAATACAAGCTAAAAAGGCCTTGAATACGAGCATTTATTTGTTGTTTAAACATGCAAAAAGCAACAAATGGCTAAACATATGTGCATTAAAATGTTAACGGAGAAGCGTTTTGTAGATTTCCTTTTAATGTTTTGGATTTTAAGCATGAAAGACATCTCTGAGTAAAAAAACAAACAAACTGTCAAAGCACCATGACTGTTTTCGTTTTTAGATTTATTCTCAGACAGCAGTATCGGTCTCCTTGCAGAATTGGAATTTCCATCTCTGAAGTGATGGTACTGCAGGGCTTTCTATGTTTCATCACGGGAGCATGACCGCACTGACACAAATGTGCTCTGACAAGTGGTGCAGAGTAAGTCCCTTAACAATTCTCTAATGTAAAAACGCACACACATGGGCCCACATCATGCAGCTCACAAATGAGCTCTATTCCTCCTCTTGTCTCCTTATGTGGAAGTGTTTCAGACTTCACATGCATTCTTGAAAAACTGATCCCATATTTGTCACCGTAGTACAGGTGCATTATTAGGTCATTCTGCATGTAGAGATACAGAAATGTGCATATCGCTTCTTTGCATTTTCCACCGAGACTGTGTGTATAAGTGTGTGCGTGCATTTGTGAATTATAGGATCTGAAAGTTATTCTAGTGGAATGTGTTCCCATTAGGATCCGTCAGAATCTGTCCACCTCGTTAGACAAGTGACTCTGAGATGGGGAGCGGGATAGCATGATAGGAGGAGCAGAGAGAGAGAGAGAGAGACAGTTAGAGAAAGAGGCAGCGTTTATCACAGCAGATAGACGGATGAGGAGAGACGGCTCGAGGGAAGGCGGTCAGGAGGCGAAGACTCTCTCTGACACTATGTCATTTAATATTACTGCTGTTGTTATAATCTGACGCTGCATCAGAGGGCAGGCGGTATGTGAGTAAGAGAATGGACCATGCTGTCACCTGATACTGCAGTTCCCTTTGGAAGTACCTGGCTTTTTCTTACAGCTCAATTAGTCATATAATAGCCTACGTAAATGCTCTGAAGTTGATGTTAATACACACTTAAGTTTCAATTACTGCACAGAATTAGACTTTATGGTGTGAACATGAAGATTAAGGGGATTTAGGATGGAAAAAAGCAAATAAAAACTTAAAGCTCAAATTAACTGGATCTGGATATAAAAAAAAAAAAGATCTGCAAAATAAAATCAAAAACATTGTAAACTGGTAAATATAAGGCGGTAGCCTGCTATCCCCTGTTTATTTTTTCAGGTGTAGCTTTGGGCTCGACCTCAATTAGCCTTTTGGAATCTCCTTAGCTGTGAACTGGCAGGAATGTTCAAGTTTATAAATCAATTGAAAGTAGTCTGAGTTGGGCAGAAGAAAGTGCCCAATCAGCACAGGGCAGGTAAGGACACTTGAATGATGATGTTACATTTTAGCCTTTGAAACCCTTTGAACCTTCTTAGCAATGACAGAAGATGCTCAAACATAAAAAGAAGCAAGATTCTGAGACTGCAAAGCCTTTTTTCCCCCCACTTAAAAGCAATACAAACCAATTTGACTGGATGATTCAAGACAATTTTGATTTTGCTGTTTCCAAAGCACTCAAAATAATTTGTTCATGTTTGTAGCAATGCTTGTTTGATTATTATTACTTACACTGCACTCCTTTTATAGTTTTACTATCATTTACGGTAACACTTGGTTGTGGTTTCATACCATTTACATGTTCAGTTGTGTTTCAGGACTCAAAGAGTTTGAGTGGGGCTGTTGTGACGTCATGTTTTTGCTTTTAGTCGTGGAATCTTTGCTGTCTCATTTTTTTTTTAAATATTCAAACAAAAGTGGACTTTGGAATATTTTTCTGTGAATGTGTCACAGTTAAGAACCCACCTTGCATCTTTTCCTTTTTTCATTCATAGTTGCTACGATGTTTGTCCTTTTTTTGAATGTAATCCATTTCATCTTTATCAAGTCAGGACACAGAGGATGATATGCTGATGCTGATTGGACCTGAAACAAACTTGACTAAACAACCCAAAACTACCCCATATTTATCTTCTACTTGATCTGGCTGTACGATTGAGAAAGGCCTGAACGTTTCCCAAAACCGTGCACAGTGAAGAAGAAATCTTGAGCCTCAGCATTAAATGTACCGTTTAAATCAGTAACAGGAAGCCGTCTGATTCAATACAAACCTGGTCTGCTTTAATCCTGGGGGAATGCAGGAAGGAAAGAAGAGTTAAAAGCTGTGTAAGTGAACCCGAGCCACATCATCAGAGCCAGAACAACAGTGTCAAAGTAAAACTGGGCAGAGATAGACACCTTGTACATGTTTTTGGACTCCATCCAGTGCTAGAAAGGGTATTAGTGAGATTGTGTTGTTTTGTTTCCAATATCAAACAATGAGTCCGTAGTGCAACAATGAGGACACAATCATCCCATCCCACCCACAAACTCTGCCGATCATTTTCTCTGTGTGTCTGGTCAAGCTGCAGCCAGATACTGAATCCAAGGCGCTGCTGTGGTGCCAACCATGTGTGGTCAGGTGTTTCTCCTGATCTTTAGTGCATTGTCTTATTCTCCTTTGTAAAATGTTGTACATTTACTAATGAATGCATGTATTTCTGTGAAACATGTGACTGAAAATCTAGTTATATCTAGAGAACTTTGCAGAACCTCAATGCATCATTTTCTATTTTGGTATTGATTAAAGTAGAACACAAAGCATTCATTTAGGAACTGGAACATGTTTTTAACTGTTGATGCTGTTTTAAGTCTAATCTCAGTCATTGATTGATTCTTTTTTATTCAACAGTGCTGGTTTGGTGATTGATTACTGATTCATTAGCTGAGAGTTGTGGATGAGGAAACAATACAAAAACCATTATCATAACTTACATAGTGTTTACTGTAGGTTGAGTTAAACTACTGCTTTTGCTTCTCTTATGAGTCGAAACCCATATTCTGCAACATTAACCCTTTGATATCTGCACATGCCTGGTGGTTAGCATGACGAATATGGGGATTACAAAGAAAAAAAAACTACAGTACAACATCTGTTCCACTGTCTCACTGGCACACACACACACACACACACATAGTACATGACAGAGAAACTTTGTGTGTTCATGAGACCGTGCATGTGTGTGCATGTGCCTATGCACCCGTCCCTTCATGCCATAATGGATGTTAGAAATCTAGCCACCAGCTCATGTTGAAGAGTGCTGTGGAAAAGGGCATTGTGCAACAGCTAAGACAAATGGCATTACTCACAGCTTTTGCATTCAATTTGATTTTGAAGCTGCTTGAATACCCCATTTACAGCCTAAGATTAAGCGAATTAATGTTTGGACTACTTCCATTGAAAAAAATCCTGCTGCTTTTTTCTCTTTAGACTCTGAGGAGAAGCAGCGAGGCAGAATTGGAACATACTGTAGCCAGCCAGTCACTTGGAAATCATAACTTGTGTATCTTTGTTTGTGTGTATCTCTATTTTGGTAAAGTGATGCTACAATATCTGTGTGCATTTCCTGGCGGTGAGCATGACTTTTGTGTTTGTGTATGTGAGTGTTTCTCACGGTGTGTGTCTTTGTGAAATTAGAAAGCTTACAGAGAAAATAAAAAGAAGGAATGCAGCTGGGAGAGCAAACAGTAGTTGTGTGCTTTCTGTCATGTGTACAACGTTAATAAATAATGACCCATCTTCCTCCAGTTGACTTTCGTAGTGAGAAAAAGCATCTCTGAATGTGTGTACTGGATACACACCCGGGGAACTTGGTGTTCCCCAGGTGTGTTTGAATTACCTTTATGTGAGTGTTTGTGCTTGAGGAGAAGACTTGGGGTGTGCAAAATGTTGCGTGTCCCTGTGTGTAGTTGCATGTATTGTGTGCTCCTGTTAAAATTGAAAAACTGGGTCATAAAGGTACCTGTGAATAAGAGAATTACTTTGATTTTGAGGGCAGGCTACATATCATCCAACTGTTGAAGTGTACTCACTCTTTGTGTTGGAGCCAGACCACTGCACACACTTTGAGTAGAATCTGAAACCTTTAAGAAGTTGCCGAACACTAATATTGGTGCACTGAATTCCATGAATTATTATTCAAATGGCTGAAACTTGTAAAATTACCATTATGTAATCCCTGAGAAGAATATGACTCCTGAAACTAACATGACGCACCGGTCCTAGTTGGACCGTCGGTGAGCGGTCGTCGCCCTAGTTTTTGAGGTGTGTCCGGCTCCGTTGCTACCCGTCGGCCCCGTCTGCCTTTTTTTGGCCGATTCGACTTGTTAAAACGACGTCGGTGAGATGAATCTCTCTGATTGGCTGTTTGAAGATTTCATTTATCTCCAGTTCTCGACACACGTTCGGGAAAGCCTCTTGAACATGCCGCTGTAGTATCCATGCTTTCACCCATTAGTGCGGTTACTCCTTATTTGTCGCCTCTGCCTCTTCTTGTCTTTTTCCACTAAAGACCAAGGGCTGACAACGCTAGTGCCATTTTCAACTTTTTATCAGACATTATTTTCGTTTAGTAGGCTACCTAATACGAGTGGTGCGCGACAGCGATGTGAAAATGGTCTTCTCATATCATAACAACGGACTACCGCTGCCTGCTGGCATGGAAAGTTATTTCCTCTCACGCATGTGCAGAACATACGTGGTGGTTGGTCGTCGGCTGTAGCCTTTGCGCTTTGTTCTAGTGCAACTTTTGGCCGTGACGTGGCCTTTGTCGCCACTAGATCTTTGCCGTCTGCTTGGTGTGTCAGGGCTTTTAGACAACTCACAGACGACAGCCTGTTAGTGGCCAAAAAACTTTCATCAGGTTACTCAGTGATCAGCATGATATGGCATATCAGTATAATTTGATGTGCGGTTTTAACTTTTTTTCTTTGTTATCTTTCGAACATATAGTGTCTGGTTCTGGTTTGTTTGTGTGCCTTGGCTGAAAATTAGAAGCTGCCTCCTGAATATTTTGTACTCCGTGCTTTGCCAATAATGGAGCAGAGATAACAGTTCTGTAAAATCAAAGCCAAGGAAATTCACATCTTCTGCCAAGCCAGGTTTCAGAACACAACACTGCCAATCAAACCAAAGCAACCAAATAATCATTTACAATCATTCTAATTTTCACTTTCAATGAATTGCATTGACAAACACTGTAGCCTGTCATTAAGTCAAGCAGTCGAACATTAACATGTTTGCAAATAGGGGGCCATCATGTTGCTTTCCTGTAACCAGAAGTGAACACATTTGGACAAGAGGCTGGTGATGGAGGGAAGAGTAGGGGTTGCAAAAACCAAGTTATCAAAGGGAAACTGTAAGCACGTGGCTAATTCATTAGTTAGTGAATTAGGGGGGATTGTTTTTTGCGGCCAGCCTGAAGTGGACACTCAAGGAACTGCAGTTTTGTTTTGCATGTTCTTCTTTTTTAAAACTGGAGGTCTCCACTTGCTTGTGCTTCAGGGTTTAAGTACAGTGTACAGTACATGTGCAGGAACTCAGTTTGCTTAAATGTTTTGTACTCAAAACATCTTTGACACATGTTAGTGCGTGCAAGTTTGGCTGTGAGGCAAAGAGTCCTCTCAGAAAAACCTCACTCTTGTTTTTGTCAATGTGTATGTAGCAACAGTTGGTTTAGAGTGTAACAAATAGCTCTGTGTGGACCAAAAGCAAAACGAGATGGTTGAGGTTAGATGTGGACGTGGTCCATTAGCTCTGCACTCAAGGTTCTGTTACAGTGTGAGCTGAGATTATAGTCAGACAGGGGTCACTGCTTCTTCTTTTACTGTTCTTACACCTGTCTTCCCTCTGCCCACCTCTGTATTTTTCTTTCGTTGTGTCTTTCTTCTTCCCTCATTCCTCTATGTCATACCTCAGACTGTTTTGTTCACTCATCTTGACTCTTACATGACTCGCACTCCATTTTCCTTTTATGTTTAACGCCACCTTGTCTCCGTCTCATTCCATATCGCTTTCCCATTCATATCTACATCATCTGACTTTGCTCAACCATTCTGTCACTTCTTTTCTTGCTATCTGTTCCTGCTGTTTATCACCTCTTCTGTGTGAATTTCTATCATTTATCATATCACTGAAGGCAAGAGGGAGGTAGTGAATTCTATCTGTGTCATACACCACGGGAATTCACAGTGCTTTGCAAAATGTTTTTAATAAACTATAAAATATTCAGTTGAAAATAAAAACAAATGGCATGAGAGAAAATAGTACCAGCGTTTGTGTTGGGATTAAATTAAGTACTATTTAAATGCATTTACAGTCATCTTGCATTACTTAAAACAGGAGATAAATATCACTGCAAAAAGTTAACTAAAGGGGTCACAGGTCATCCACTGAATGCTACAATGAGGCAGCAATGTTTTCAACAAAGTTGAGATGGGTGATTTCTTAAAGAAAGAGGAAAAGATGTCTTACATTCCTCTTTCCTGTGCCCTTTGCTCATTATCATTTCAATAGTTCCTTTTAGAAAGGAACACTACCCTAACTTTGAATCCTGTAAGGCTTGCTTTGGTTCTTTCGGAACAACGCTACCTCTGCAATTACATACCAATGTACTGTGCTGCCACAGCTCGGACTTTCTTGCAGCTGGAACTACAGCTAATAAACATGAAACACGACGTGTTTATGAAAAATGAGGCCTAACATTCTTCAATTCTTTGCATCCCTCCCTCCTCTCATTGCCAATATGCTCTCCAAAAACATAATCCCAGTTAATCCTGCCCTCATTTACAGAAATAAATTCCAAATGAATATATGCTGCGTGAGTTTATTACAAATAAACTGAATTTGTAGCTGCAGTATGAGTCAATGACAGTGTTCAAGACATTAACAGAATGAGTTAGGTCAATCCTTCAGCAGCTCAGTTGATTCATTTACAATTGCATTAATTCCTGTTTAAACTCACGAGTGCACACCGTTGAAATTCACTCTGTTACTTTTCTACAAAGTGATTTTTTTTACATTTTTTATATCTGTGAATTAGTTTTATTATTGTGACTTAATAAAAGCTCATTCTGTCTGCTGGCTTCTCTGTCAGTCGTCTAGTGATGAAATGATGATGGCCAACATGGAGGGGATTACTGCGTGGCTGATCGCAGATCAGTTTCAGATCTGTAATCTGTGTCAGGGCTAGACGGGGATTCTGATTGAGTACATGCAAAAGAGAAACATACGCACACAAACGCCCACATGCATATAGATGCACACATAAAAATACGCAGGTTTGCAGCATTAAAATTAAAATCTGATTTATAGATTTGACTAATCATCAGGCACCCTACCATGCTCCTGTATTTTCTGATGCCTGACTGATTGATAGAACGTCCCCACACTTTCATTCCTTTGTGCACATCTAAGTTTGAATGTTTGCACGTACATGTGTGTTTATCTCTGCTGGTTTCTTCATGTATTGTTTGGGCTCTTCACAATCACACGCATGCAGCAGGAGCCTTCCTCTCTGTTAACAAAGGAGGAGGTATCGATTGACTGTGAAGCCAGGGCTCTTTGGCATTCTCTGAAGGACATGGTGCAAAGTTCTGCCCTTAAAGATCAGTGTGGGGTCTGACTCTTTGGATGTGCAGCAGGTCTGGTGTGTTCCTCCAGGTGTGTATCCAAGTCTTGAAGTCTCTGGTGTTCAACAGGCTTACAGCCAGTCTCCTTGCTTGGACACTGCGGTAGCAAGTGGAGAAAAAAAAGTGATTTCTTTATTCCTGTACATTTGTATTGTTATGCTTTATGGTGCTGTGTTGGTCTTTGAGTGTGAATGTTAGCTGGGTTAATATTTAGTAGTCTGTGCCTGTCAGTCATATTAACTTGTTTGCATTCAGTGTTAAAGAAAAAAAAAAGATTTCTGAATAGACGAACAAACCTATACCCCTAATAAGTAAATACAAGTTAACTAAAATGTAGTGTTCCTTATTCAATGTGTAAGAATACAAAATGAGACTGTTCCTTCAATTAGTTGAAAAGCTCTAACAGCCAGTTGCCGACTGGACACAAAAGTCAAATGGTTGACCTCATTTATTTTTTTTAAAGCAGACTGGAAGGTATAACCATAAAATAATCCGGCCTCAAAAAAACTGATGACGATTAGAAGAAAAGGTTTTACAGGATCTGACAGAGGATCATTTAAACCCTTTTAAACCAGATGGCCGCTTTGCTTATTACTGTAATATAAAAAGCATCCTGTTAATGGCTTACTGAAAAAGTTTGGATTTTGTTTGTAATTTCTAGTTTACAGAAACTGTAAAATGGGAAATAATATTTTTTTGTATCCGCTGCTCATTTCTATTTTCCACTTCCTGATTGCTGGAACAATCTCCCTTACACACCTGTACTCTGTGTAAGCAGACATACACACAGAAACACACACGCAGTGAGAAACACAACACAAACTTTGCAGGCTACTTTCATCCCTCAGAGCGAGGCGGTGTGTGAGAGGAACAGAGGACAAAGGCAGTGTGGAAGTGTTGTGTTTAGTCAGCAGAGTGTGTCAGCCAGCTAATGGACAGACTCTCTGAAAGGGATCCAAAACCATTAGCAACTTGGACACTTGGAAAAGGGGGTAATGGGTGATCCTGTGAAACCATCCTAATGTAGGGAGTGTGTGTGTGTATGTGTGTGTTACTTACCTCTGTGCATGCTTTGTTGTACACGTGGGCTTGTTTGTGCCTTTTTGTCTACATTATGCATCTTAATAGAACTCTGAGTTGTGTTTTCTGTGTAGTTTGCAGGTGCTGAGAATTTCTATGTACTATCATTACAGATTAGAAGACAATGAATGTATACAGTAGGTACAGTATTTTCCACAGATTACATTTCAGAGACAGTGTCCGACCTTAATGCTGTTCCAAACTGTGCTGTTGAAGTCGGCTTAAAGTCCCCATGAAACACAACTTTGAGCGTATCTAACTGCCTTGATGTGGAAAAAATGTATTTTTCATCTTATGGGAACTTTAAAGCTTAAAAGCTTAACAATGTTCAACAACATAACTAGGCCGTTGTATTAGGTGCACAAAGATCCCACTGTTTGTGTTGCATACAGTCTATGGTCTGGACGCAGGATGCAGGATATAAACGTCACCACCCCCTTGTACTCGCTCACAGATAGTTTTCCTGAGTATTTCCTGCTTCATTCTCACATCAGCTCAACCTGACTTCACTCTGAAAATGTACTAGGAGGCTCGCAAGAGAAAGTCCAGGTAAAGGCATAGTGACAATTCAGCTGTTTGCATTCACACATGCAGTTCATGCTGAAAACTTTAGAAAGACTGCAGCAAAGACTTAAAAGTAAAAGATAATTAATTGCGTAGTGTACAAATTTGATCTGTGTACTTACACTCAGCAGATACATTTAATTAAAAAAAAACATTACAAAATATTACACTGTAATCACAGACAGATTATATGATAGCATAATGATGAGAGTGGGCTGGAGAATAGTTTTGAAGTGCACTTCTCTTTCCAGAAACATCTCTCATACTGCTCTTAAGCCAGACTCTTGACTTCCAAATATTCCAGGGGGCCTATTCATTGCACATTAGTGTGACTTTTACTGTGCAGCCTTTAAAATGTAAGTTTATTTCAAGTGTTCCTCTTCAAGTCCTTCTCCAGATTGGTGCTTTCAGCTCCCTTGAAGCATTATAGCAATGTACAGCATGTGTTTAAAACCATTCCTCTTAAACGTCCCGAGACAACCGTTGCGTGGCTTGTGTTTCACAATGAAAGCCCTTTACTGTAATTCTACAGGGATTTAGTCAAAACGTTGGCATAAATCACAAAGAGCAATGGAGCCACAATAATGCATGACTGTTTAAATTGCTTATTGGTAATAAATGTCACATAAAACACATCACCTTTTAGAGAAATAATGCAATTTAATAACATGATGGAAAGGTTGAGTATGACTGTTAAGTAAAAATGCCAACTCACTCCATCATGGACTGCCTGTTTTTTTTAATGGACTGACTTTCAAATCTGCAAACCAAGCCGAGTCCACCTTTTAAAAAAAATTAGATTTAGTTTTTTGATTTTAATTAAAAGTAATGTCAGTTCGGGCTAAATGAAAAGAATATCACAGAAAAAAACGTGTTTTAATTAAAGGAAGAATGTGCAACTTTTTGATCCAGTATTTGTGACCCTTCAGCACCAGCATGAAACCAAAACAAACTGCTGCTTAGCCACACCTCCGCCATACTGAATCCTCCGCTCTCCTCCAGCGACACACCTTTAACCCCACTCCGCTCGCATTCGCATGAAGGAGTTAAGCACAAGTGGTGGACAAGATTGTCTTTGGCTCGAACTGCAATTTCCTGTGGTCTGTATTGTTGTCTTAACGGGCTATTGTTAGCACATTTGAGTTAGCTCATAGCTTCACATTGCATATAAATTGACACGGAATGACCGAAATCTAAAAACACTTACGTGACAAAAAAAGGCGGTGAGTAGGCTGTGTAATTCTTCTTTTCTCTAGTCCTTGACTAAAACAGCTTGTATAGGAAAGGGGAGGAGTCGGCCATCCCGTCCATGTAAACGTGATGTTGACAGTCATGACATATACAAAGGCTATCGTTGATTTCTGCTATATTTATGTGTAAAATGTCACACATTCTTTCTTTAACTCCACTGTTTTCACTATGCAATAATTAAGTACACTTTCAATTTAAAACCATGAAGTTTTTAAGGCAAAAATTCTACTAAAATGAAAATGTCCTCTTAAATTGACCATTTATCATGATGACTTTTACACTTATTTGATAGGACACAGACATGTAAGAGGAACAAAGAGGGGGTATACAGCAAAGGGCCTGGGTTTGATATCGACTCAGAATACCCAGTGGACAATCACGTCTTCGTTATGTCAGTGTCAAGCTTTTGGTAGGTATACAACAAAAATAGCCCCAAAACATGGCTAGAGTGCAATATGAAGGACTGATTACATTTAGAAACATTTGGAGAAACAAGTCAGACTATTGTATTCGCACAATAAGGATGTATATAAAGCTCTGCCCCCGTCAGTAGTTACTAGATGCAAACTTTGATTTGTGTTTCCAGGAAGTGACTGTTAGTTTATATTTACAGGTGCGTTTTGCTTTGCATTTTTTGCTCCCCTCTTCAGTAAAAACTGCAATTCTCCATTGCTCCTTGTTAGCATCAAGTGGTAAGGTTAAGTGCTATCTGCTTAGAGTCTAAATTAAAGATGAACAAACAGTGACTCATACTAACTTTTTATTTTTTTTACACAAACACATGCATTGTTTTGGTTCATGCTGTTTCAATGACTACCCACCATTTCAAGTACAGTGCAACAGCAGTAGGTCTCCCTCTTCACTAAAGAGAGCCTCTCTTGACAACACTGAAAGACTGGCCTGCAAGATAAACCACTAAACTCCAAGTGCCTGTCCAAAGTGAAATATTTTCACCTTTATTTTTATATCAAGGTAAAAATGAAATCCTCAGAAAGAAAGACCCCCTCAGGATTCTACACTGTAGTGTACCTTTAAAGAAGAGGTGGGGCTGGTAACAACTACTCCCTCTTAATTCCTTTCCTACTGTTCAAAGTTGTGTTTGGTCCAGAGCTCAGTATGCCCAGGGCTTTCTCCCCGCCCTGTGAGAGCTCTGAATGGAATCTTATATGGCTGTATTGAGTCTGTTAAAACAGCACAGGATAGCAAACCAGCTCCTCTGTACTGAGGGTAGAGGATAATATGAAGGAACCATCCAGAAAGTTTGAAAAAGTGCATGCCTGACAGTGCAGCAGGACATTTTGTGTTATATACAGAATGCAGTGTGTGTGTATCTAGTGTGTACAGTAGGAGTGCAACTTTGTGGTTTTCTGGTGCATAATAATCAGAAAGACAGTTCTTTCAGACTCCCATCATTTACAATAATATAGCACCTCTTCCACTGGGGGTTGTGCTTGTTAATTATGTATGCATTTGGCTCTCCTTTTTCTTCTCACTTTACACCTCGTCAACCCTTTTTTCTGGTATGCTTTGCTCTCTGTCCACAGATTCATAATAGATCGTCTACAACAAATTCATAAAAGATGTGTAAAAGATGCGATTCCAGATCTATTTCTGCACAACCCGAACCAACTGTCTTCAGTTAATTCAAGTTCAATCGCCGTGATGAAAAAGTGGATGTCTCTCAATTCCCTCCGTCTAAATCGCAACAAAACCAAAATACTTTGAATCTGACCAGTAGACTTCATCTCTACAGAAATCAAAGCGTTTAATTTTGTGTTATAGGATAAACCTATTTTCACAAACGATTTCATTGTCTTATCTTAAAAATAGATGTGAAAGAAAACTCACACTCGGATGTCTAGAATAAAGCGTTTGATTTTTCAACAAAGCAGCATGAGCTGTGATTAAAAAGCCCAAACTAATAAACATTCCCTCTTCTTTCCCTGCAGGTTCTTTAACGAGCCCATGTTTGAAGTTCTTCTGTTTGTGTGTGTGCTGGTGTGTATTCACATGTCTTTGTCATCAAGCCTCTCAGGGATCCATGTGTTTACCCACATCATTCTGCACCAGTGTATATTTTCCCAGTTAGTGTTAACGTGCATGCGTGTGGTCTGCATTATGTGGTTGCACATTTGATTGCATGTAGGCGCCCTGTGTTGGGGTTTTGAGTTGTTTTCTCATCTTATTGCTTGTTCGAACAAATTAAAGGTGTGACGCTGCCGAGTGTGCTCACAATTTTCAGCAGGTAATTAAGAGTGGATCGATTTTATTCACTCTTACAAATGTTGCTGCGAGCCAAATTCACGCCTGAAGGGTTTGGAAATAATAAAGCGGTGCAAGTGGGCGGTAAGGGAGTCGTTTCGTGTGATTTCGGAGACTCTAAAAAGTTATGGTGTATGTTCTTATGAATTTTTGTATTTTTGTCTTTTATGAATCCATAAGATAATCCTGATGTGCAAAGGGTGCATGGCCATGTTTTTCCTGCAATGAAGACAATATGTACTCCCTTTTGTTCTTAACCACCAAAAGTGCATTCACCTTTCAGAATAAAGGTGTGTTCAGACCAACAGGGAGTGGAATTTTCAGTGGCAAGATGCAAAATCTCTGTGGGTCAGTTGTAAGCCCTGGTTGCAATGCACGATGCTACTTTAGTGATGTAATGCACGTGAACTTTGCACGTGAAATTTGCACGAGTTCAAGAATTTCAATTTGGAAAAATCTGCTCGGTGTCGTCTGATTATTGGATGTGATTAGATGATAGTGATTAATGACTGATAGGTTTTTATTCAAAGTGTATAACTACCATACACTGTAGTTGAAAAAATCTGTTCTTACCATGCAATGAAATGTATTTATTTGTGTTCCTGAACATACACTTTATTCCCTGAGGGGTTTTGGAGCATGCATTCTTGTTTTTAGAACAAGCTGTGTCTGTTAGTTATGTTTTTGTTTGCTTTCCTTCTGTGGTGTGTTTTTCTGTTTTATTTGTACAGGCAGCATTCACACCATACCTCCACCATGCCAAGTACGGCTGTGAGATAATGATGGCTGCAGTCAATAATACTTAATTTATTCCACTTGGAAGACAGGCTTCTACCGTTTCCGCTCTAAGTGCTCACAGTATGTGTTGCTGCTGTAAGGCTGACTGCATGGTTTAATTGGATGGATGGGCAGTGGCAGGGGAAACACATGATGTCTCCAGCTGGCTCATCAGTAGTTTAAAGAGTCCCAAAACCACTATGAGGGCTAAACAAGCTGGACCAACCTGAACCTCCATAATTTTCAACATTATACAGTCATTTACAAACTCACTTCTGGTTCCAAAGGAAGAGAACCAAACTTCAAACTGTACCATATAGTAGACTGTGTTTTAATTCACTTCTAGTTTGAGTAAGAACTCTTTTTCCACCTTACAGCAAACAGAAATACATTTGTCCTGTAGTGAGATTAACACATTTTTATTATTATTCCCACTCGAATGTCTCGGCCACCAGGCAGATGCACAATTGAAAGACAATGCTTTTAAAATCTACACATTGACGTTAGAAACTGACTTCAACTAAGTTTACATTTGCTTATCTTCAGTAAAAATGACAGTTGGCACACATATGCATTCACTAGATAATTTTTAAATATTTTTTAGAAAGACAACAATGTTCAAAAAAAGAAAAAGAAACACTGCTGATCTTGTCCCGTACATGTGTTAGTAAAGACTGCTTTGTTCACAGGGGGCGCTAAATTCGTTTAAAACCAGAAGTTCCTCAGAGGAGCTTGAGAAAGTTATTACTTTTGTTTTGACCTTACATGTTGCTACATGTGGTTGCAGGTTCAAACATTTTTTTATTTCTGAAAATACATTCATGTGTGCATATGCTCATGTCTGATACTGTGGTCTTAAGTCAGGCACCTGTTCTCCCTATTTACCTCGTAAAAAATGAATCATGAAATAATCTGATAAATGTCAGGAGGTAGAGAACGAGTTGATGCCGAGTCAAGCTTACCTTGTCTACGTGCTAATTTAAGACAGTTGTAAACATAAACTCAAACCTTACAACTAAAAAGGTATGCTGTTGTACGGAGTGGTATGTCTGTGAGCATATTCTCAGTGTCATAATGACCAATCACATTGGCAGAAATGTTCATTTGGTGCTGTTGCCCACATTCAAATTCAAAGGCTTTCCTGCTGAATTCTAATGATATGTCGGTATTATCATGAGTCCCTGTTGCTGGCCTAAATTTCACTTTCAGGTCTGAAGATGAAAGGAAATGAAAAAACAGATTCAGTTGATGTCAAAGCAGAACACTACTATAAGCATACAACACTGATAACTAAAAAAAAGAAAAAGAGGCATAATAGAAATGAAGGTACACTCTTTTCAGACCTGGTTTTCATAACATTATTTTCTATATGCCATGTGTGATATAATGTCCTGACTTCTGGTGTCTCATCATGTCCGTGTGCATAACGTTCAGTTTTGCCATCAGTCACTGTTGTCAGAGATGTAATCCCAAAATCTCCTCACAACTTCAAAGGGTGTCTGTGTCTGTGAACCCTTTAAGGCCTGTCTAAACCCCGGCTTTATCACTTTTCTCTTCATGTCTGTCTTCCCACTGTTCTCCCGTTAAATCAGAACTGCTCTTCACACTTTCTTTAAACACATTCCCCACCCCTCTCTCTGATTGGTTTTCAATGTAACAAACTCTTCTGTCTGCATACTAGTTTTTTCATTGCACGTCTGTGTGTTTTGGAAGCCTTACTCTGTGTATCAGTTGTGTATTCATCTCTTTCTGAAACCTCAGAGTGCTAATTCAGTGTGAACTGTTGCCGTGGCACTCTGACTGTCAGGCCAAAGTTGAAGGGCAGAAAGGCCGTACGCATGATTGCGTTTCTAAGAGACATGGAAGAGAACAACGCAGGGCAAGTGTTGATTGAAGCTCTGAATAACATAAAGACAGACCTTTCTTTTCTCTGCCTTGCCTCCTTTGATTCCTTCACTCATTGGCTGTCCTGCCTCATCAACCTGTTTTTTCTTTTCTCTCTATTTGTCACACTTTCTCATGTTGTTGCCCTTTTGAACTTTCCTTACGCATCATGTTGCTCTATTTTTTTACGTAATCGTTTTATTATTTATATCAAATTCACTTCTTTTGCAATACAAAAAAAACATGCATATGTAGATGAGGAAAATGTCGTCTCTGCACGCATGCCAACACGTACTAAAAGACATGAACTCTTAACCTGCATCATCAATCCCCATGCTTGTTATAGAGACAGCATTAACAGCTTAGCAAAGCTGCTGATGTGTCCCTGGGGGCTGTGTGTGTCTGCTTGGTTACATCACTATATTGGTGTGGTTGTGTGATTGTTTGCAGGATATGTGTTTGTGTGCATTGGTCTCTGCTTACAAGCCGTTATATTCTTTCACTTGTAACACAATGAAAGCAAATGCTGTGTTTTTGCTAGCAGCTTCGTTAGTTTGTGCCTCACCTGAATGCCACCATGTTAATCTAAGAGGGGCCACTTGTTAGTCCTTCTTGTCATTTTGAACCGACGCTCACAATATTTCTTCATTCTTTTTTTTAAATGATTGAGTTATTGAGTTATTTCTCTTTCGCCTTCCTCTATGTTAACAGATGGGACGTGGAGTAAACTCTGAAATTAGCAGAATTAGGGCAGCAACACCTCAGAACGTCTCAGTGGTAGATTCCAGTGTCCCACAAGCATCATCCTCACACCCAGGAGGCACAGATTGAATCCATACTGAATGTTTTTCCTTGAACGTGTAGTGATGTGCAATGCCATTATCGTCGTTCTTGCTGCATGTTATGTATCAAAATGTATCTATGGTATGTTGCACACTAACAGGAATCATTCATAGTACATCTTTATTTCTTTAGTTTATTATGTGTGCTTGTGTGTTGTGTTGAACTACCCTTAGTGACGAATGTAAAAAGGTGGAGCAAAGTCTAGTTCTGGACCCCTCCTGTAGTTGCTGCGAGTTCAATGGACTCTTGCTGTTAACAGGTTTCTCATGTTGTTGGGAGGATCATGTAACAGAGATCAGACGCTGAACACAACACTCGTACTTTCTCTCCGTCTCCCTCCTTTGCTGCTCCGCTTTGTGATTCTGATTGTGCTGTCTCCCTCATTTAATTCAGACTTTTCTTTCTTTCTTCTTTTTCCTGTCTGTCTCCCTTCTTCCACCTGTTTATCTTGTTCTCTCTGATGTATGCACATATTGCAAATTCAGAACCTACTTTTCTTGTGCGTAAATGAGGGAATTCAGCTTGGCAATTAAGGGCTAAACTTTTAGTTTAATTGTTAGACAGTGGCTGAGTACATACATGGAAACACATGAATGAAAATGCTTTTTTTGTGGATGCAGGATTGTGTGTGAGTCGGATGCAGACAGCTTTAAAACAGTAGCTATCCTCAGCATGACCTACTGAACAGCCGGATTAAGCCCATCATCTGAATTCAGTGTGGACATAAGCACACACACACCCACAAACACACACTCTCAAACATACACGCAGGGCCAGCTGTCACCCCCTCCCCCCACATAGTGGCACATATTTGTAGCCACCAAATTGAAATGATAGACAGGGTTGCGCTGTGTTAAAATCAACATTCCTGAGTGGTCATTTGCTTTGTATTTTAGTATAATGCCCACGTGTTAAAAAGTTAACGTGTATGAAGCATCATGTCACACAAAATTGTAGATTTCAGTGCAAATTAGCATCAATATTATTTGTCCAAATCCATCAAAGCAGAAGATGGCAAATGTAGACAACCTCTATTGCCTATTAAAGCACATTGTGGGTCAGACCTATTTTAATTAAAGTTAAATCGGGGTACATTTAGATATGTTACGTGCGTAGAAGAACATGCCATGCAAATGCAGATTAATGATCCAAATAATCTCTTAAGTATGCTACATGCATGTGGATGATATGTAATGATATGTATGCATCATAACTGCATTTAGGTTATTTGTACTCCACCTCCCTGGTTATAAATGTGAGTGTTTTATGTGTGTGTGTCCTTGGGTTAGGTTAAGGGTTTTGATTTTTTGTTTGGTTTATATGTTGTCATTAAAATATGTAAAACAAATGATTATACTAAAAAATCCTGAGAAAGAGCTTCAGGGAGCTCATTGTCATTCTCATGATGCTGAATCCTCATGTTTAGATTCTGACAAAAAAAACCAGAAGGATCCATTTCACGTCTGTTTTTAATTTTACTTTGTAACTCTTTCATTTGACTTTGTAGTTACACACAACACACGTGCATATGCCTGTGTGTTTATGCTGTGTGTTTTATGTGTGTGCGTATTCGGCATGGATGTCTAAATGCGTAACATTCATGTAAGAAAAGCAGCAAGCATTTGACAGTCGCCTTCCTTTAAATGTGGTTCAGACACATTCGTGTAAAAAAACCCCCCAAAAAACGAGCCATCTGAATACCAAAAGTCTGTTTGGCAGTGCGATGAAACTGCTCCTGATGTTCCATATCAAAGGCAACGCTTGCACACATGCTGTTTCCTGTCACAAAGTAGTGCAGACGTGCCAACAGGAGGAAGGAGGTGGGAAAAGTAGAAAAAGAAACACACTTTGTTTTATTATATTTACTTGGAGAGAAACCAGATTTCATGACATCAAACCGGAGAATTTATTTCAAGTATGAGCTTGTTTTTATGCAGACTGTCCCTGTTTATTAATAGGTCTGTGTGTATAGACATAATATAATGAGGGTATTAGTGACATATTGTGCTGGTAACATAATCTGAAGCCAAGACATGCGCAGAAGCGATCTGGCTGGTCAAACCGCGGAAATGTCGCTGCGCCCCTTCGGCTAACAACAGCACACACTTACCAGTGAAACGTCAAAGATCCCTCGGAGTGGGACACTCAACAGCGGAAATGTTATTGTGTCAGTTTGAAGCAGATAATCACAGTTCTGTAGAGTTCAATAACTGTATTTTTAGTCTTAGTAGTGTTCTCTCTCTTGCCTTTTCTTCCTTGTCTTTGCTAATCCAGTTAAGAGTGATGCAAGGAGCCCCAACTGTCAACAGAGCTGTCCATCATGACGTTGCATTCAGTCTTTTTTTAATCAAATATAGAATTAAAAAAATACTACTGGGAAAGATAAACACTGAATCATCATGACAATAACTAACCACCTTTGTATAGTTTGAGGGACTTTTACACAAATCCCTACTAAGTTATCCTAATATACGCTGAACCTGCCAGAGAGTGGAGAGTTGCTATATATTGGTGTATGATCGCTTTCTGTGAACACAAACAAACATAGCCATGCTCAGCTGATCCGTACGTATAGTCCTAATTTGGGTGGAAACATTTTGAGATGAACAAAGATCAGGATCATGTGTGAAACAGGCCCAGCCCACGAGAGGAAGTCATTTACTAACATTTAAGCATCACAGAAGTTAAAAAAGTGATGTTTAAAGCCACTGTGAGAAACTTTCAGTTTTTTTTTTAAATGTATGTGTTCTAAGGCCTAAACTGTATGTGTTGCGTATTTGCTTATCCTATCCTGTACATGCGTCAATACTCTTTTTCAATGAATACAAATGAATATGTTATTCCTGATGGTCTGGTTTGCTTTTGGTCATTTAGAGGCATCCCTTTTGTTTGTAGTCTGTTAATAACTTTTACAAAATCCCTCAAAGTATGTTTGTTGAAAAAATATATATCTGTTTACAGATTCTGCCTAAAAATGCTGCAGGTCCAAGACTGGATTGGTACCAGAAATGTACTGTTTTAAGTCTGTAGTGTGAGTAGTATTTTCCTCTAGTGGCTTTGATGGTAGGCAGGTTGAGTGGAGAGCAACAGAGGCAGATCGAAATCCTGGAACCCATAGGTAGTCAACTAACAATGATGGAGCATAAAGTATTTGTTTTTCCAACAAATAACTGATACCTTCATTCAATCGCAGCCTGTGATGGTCTCTTAGATGTTATTTCCTACAACCTATCCTTTTCACACATCTCAAGTTGTTACATGAATTATAAACAATGTGATACACAGAAATGAAAGTCATGGTCGGCATTCCATCACTAACTGCTGGCTACACCGGAAGCCCTGAAAAGTCGGTTGTCACTTGTAGAGGCTGTGAAGTCATCAGATGATACCCGTTGGGTTTCGAGACAGTGAAAGAAAGACATTTGCATTTCCTACAGAATCCCTTTTTAACAGCTAAAAGTTAAGCAGTGTGCAACATTTGTTCCACCCAGGTTCACAGATTTGAAAGAGGGTGGAGAAGTCAATTTCAAAGAAACACATTGATTCAAATTCAAATCAAGCTGTGGGTATACAGCAGGTTATACCCACATCGCTGTCTGTGTCAGAAAGCATTTATACTCATTCTCCCACCTTCTCTCAAGCTGTCCACCCTTCTATGCCCTCCATCTTTTGAGCCACCCACAGCCCTGCTTTAATCCCCCAGCAGGCCCACTCTCTGGGACAGGATTAGAGACCTCGCGCCTACACTCAGCCATGCTCTGGGCTATTGTGTGTGTGTGTGTGTGTGTGTGTGTGTGTGTGTGCGTGTGTGTGTGCGTGCGTGCGTGCGTGCGAGTTCAAGTGTCCCTGTTTGTCTGCAGGTGTATGTATGGGTGTAGATGCTCGCAAAAAAGAAACAGACAATGGGCAAGAGCTACAAGGTGGTAAAATGTAATGGGACAGATAGACACAGAGGAGGAGAGAGGATAGAGAGAGAGGTAATAGTGCAAACTTTAAATCACCGGAGGCCTATGTGTCAGATGAAGGACAAAAAACGTCTGGTGTAGCTCTCTGGGGATCATACTGAAGGAGCCCTTTGGGAGAGATGCGAGGGAGGAGATAAGATGAGACAGGGGATCAGAAAAGTCAAGGAGGTTCTGCTACAGTGTGACGTGAAAGTAAGAAGTTATCATGGGTGTGTGAATGGAGTGAACTTTTGGATAACCGAGTTCAGGTAACTGCTGTCTGTAACTGTTGTTGTAGACTTAGATGAGAGAAAAGCTGACGGAGGAGACATTGCAAAAGCTCCCCTGAACACATTTAACAGTGAACCTCCTCATCGTAGTTCTGAGTCACTAATTAAAAAGAGCCGGAACATCGTCATGTCTTATAGGCTGATAATATTCCTGACATTTTAGTCTTTTTTCACCTTACGACGTCCTGATGCAACAAAGGGATGGTTTCAGCAACAGTTTATCTCTTCCCAGAGAGTCTGCACTGAGGTTCAAAAGGATGTTTTGCTTTTGAAGCTATGAGACACTTATTTGTTCTAAATCCAGTCTCTTGGGTCTGGAATCACGTATTTCCCCCCCAAATCTACGTTAGCCCTTCCTTTGATCTTGGGCAACATGCACTGTTTACAATGGTATACGTTTTAGCTGGATGCAGGGTGGGGGGGGTGTTTGCTTTATTCATTAAAGAAAAGCCATACATGTCCACAAAAAAGGAATAACCCTAGAAAGGCTGAATTAAAAAGCAACATGATGGCGTGTGTGTGTTTATATAGCCCTTTCCTCTGGCAGAAAGCGCTGGCATGACACTGTGCAGAGAGAGAGAGAGAGAGAGAGGCAGAAAAAAACGTAATGAAAAACAACCTAAGGCAAGGTTTTAAAATAATCAAATAATATCAAATAACAATTGTATGAATCAGAGTATTTGCAAGTACTAGCAGAGTGCTTAATATTTTTGAATTCATGACAGATGCTTTGTGTAACTCAACATGAGGACTAACAGCTGTTTGTTGCTTACTGCGTTCTCTGACTGTATTTTTCTTCCTGCATTCCTGTCTGTCTGTCCGTCCGTCTGTCCGTCCGTCCTAATGTTCCTATGCATCCACCATCCATATGCAAACATTTCCCCTTTACAAAATCATGATACTTTTATCGTCCTGTTTTAATGTCTTCCCATATTTCGAACACCCGGTGTCTTAATAGAAGAGAGGATGAACCCGATCTGTGCGTGCAGTCACACCTGAAACACCAGTAAACAATCAGAAGGTTGAGAGGGGAAGGATAAATGTGTCTCTGTGTAAGATGAGTAGTGTCATGTTTTCATTCCAACATGAAATGCTTTTTGAAACATGCATATAAATAAATTCTGATAACCTTTATCCTTTTATCATCTGTGCAGACAAATGATGTCAAATTAACACATGAAGGTTACAACGGTTCTCTTCTTCTAAGCTTGGGCATAGCTGTACCTGAAAGGAACTCTGACATTGCTACGTATATTAAATAAACTCTCAAACAGTGTTCTTCCTCCTTATAATGCTGCATCATTTAAAATAAACAGTATCTAAAATGTTGACAAAGAGCCAAGTTACTCCAAGCGACACCAACGATGAGCATTTATTTTTTTACTATTACAAATGAACAGATGCCCGTAAGAAACACCCACACGGAAGATATTTGAACTATGATTTCTCAAAAGTCGTATAAAAAGGTTCTTTGTAGATGAAAAGCAATCTCATGATTACCTGGAGCCACACAGCTAACACATACAAACAGTAGGTCTTGTAGATTGAACAGCCGACAAGTATACAGTGAATAAAACAAATATCAAAGGAAATGCTGAGACTTAATAGAGGGGAGGAGGAGAAGTTAGAGCTCAAACAAGAGAGGAATCTGCCTTTTAGCATGTGTGTGTATTTGCATGCACGGTTTAATCATTCAGTTTAAATCTGATTGCATTCATGTGTAATACAGTTAGTTTTCAAATTGTTGAACATTCAGCGCTACAGATGAGAAATGTTTGAAACATTACAGCATGTAAATGGCAGATTATGTACTCCGACTCCCGGCATCAGATTACCAAATTCATAAAACTATTTATCCTCTGGGCATGTGGATGTGTTTACAGTCTCTTTATCGCTCGCTCTTTCCCCTCTCTCTCTCTCTTTCTATTCTCTCCCCTGCCTCTGGCTCTCTCCATCTTTTTACCTTCCTTATTACTGCACTATTATTTTCTCTTCCTCCTACTCTCTGTCTCCATCCCTCGTTCATTCTGAACGTGAGACCACATCACCTGAGTCAGCACTCTGAGTGGAACTCTGCTGCTCTTGTGTTGATGTTCCTCATGCTGTTGGATCGGTTACAGGAAGTGAATCATGCTGCTCGATAAGTTCTGAGTTCTTGTGTTTCAGATGATTGTTGTACAGACTAACCCTGACTGTGTCATGTTTTATTTATTACTACATTGTTTGCATTTTAAGTTCTTTATTATGTAACGACTCCAATGGTAGTCACAAAAGCAGATTTAATTCAAGCACTAGTGGATGAAAATACACAAACACAAATTCCCAGATGAGCCCTGTTGAGAACACAGGTGTCTCTGCTGCTGTCCAACTGTGCGTTGTGATATCCTCCTGTTTCTCTTCACAAGACTTATCAAGTCATTTAAGTCGATGTCTGCAGAAGGTCACACACTTTCTGCAGTTTTCAGTGCAGGCGCCCCTCATTGATCAATCCCTAGTCACGTGAACGGTCCATTCTCACTAACAACCACCCCCCTTCTGCACTTATTAAAGATGACCAAACCTGTATGTTTAAGAATTAAAAAAATACATTTTAATGAGGAGATATCCACAAGTTTACATGGCAACGTTTGCGTGTCTGTCACACAAGCACACAGCCCTATTATCTGCCTACCAGTCAAATGTTTCATTGGTTAATGTGAGAATAAAAACAACCTGTTTGGCCCGAGTAGAGCCGGAGCTGCACAATGTCAGAGTCCAGAGTTTAACGCTCTAGACCATTAGCTTTGAGCTCCAGAGGCTGCTGTGCAAAAGGGGCCGAGGGTTTCCACCTCAGAAAAGGCTGAGGTGGAAAAAATACACTCAGGCTGAATTTAAAAGAGGAGGTGGATTTGGAAAGAGAAGAGTAGTAGTAGTAGTAAAAATCTAAATTTAACACTTGAGAGAGGCAGGGGAGCATGCACTCTCTCTGCTTTGATGTTTTGATGGCCAAGAGCTTGTGCTGCATCACACACCAACTCTTTACTGCACGTGCATTCAATATACATTTACACACACATCTTCTAATTTAATTGACACTTGCAGTGCTTACAGAATGTCAACAGATTAAATTATCAGTGTACTTTCTGCATGGAAGTGTTACTTTTCTTACTAAGCTCTGTAATGGCTTGAAAAGAAACAGGATGGATGAGCTCAAAGGCCATTAAAACAACAAGGACTGTGTTTGTTATCCATATGTTATAACCTTTAGCAGCTGCAGGGACAACCCACGCACATTATTATTCTTAGCCCTACCTTTTCTGAAGTCAGTCCAAACCAATCTTTGCTGATGTGCATCGAGCCTGCAAACCCCGTTTGATGCAACATGGAGATATAGAAACATACAGGAACTGTTAAAGGACGGACAGGGGGAGCACACTTAAAGCAGCATGAGGGAAGAGAAGAGGGAGAGATGTTTGTGGCATCGTGTCAATACATTAAAATTTTACAGCAGTGCCTTGGAGCCAGATTAGACTTTAGCTCTGATCTTCATCTGTAAACACATCAGCTCTGAGATTCTCTTTGAGCTGAGACCGTCTCAGTGCACATGAGGCACTTTGCTGCTGTCACTGAACATCTTATGAGCATGTTTTGTATCCATGTTTGTGCGTGTACGTGAAACGGTTGTATTTGATGTTATGCAGATAACATCTTGTTGTGCATGCACAAATATAATTGTGTTTTCTTGGTGAATCGCTGTTGCTCCATCTGCAAATGAAGTTGTTACAAAACTTGAAGCATCAATAGCTACACATTTGATCGTTCATGTATAAAATAACTAATTGTACTGGCTTGCTGGCTTAACTGTTGTTCTCCTCAGAGCAGAAGTGCATAGTGTCAATTGGTTTATCATTAAAGTAACAAGACAAGTGAAGTTTAGATGAAAGATAGAAATGAAAGAAAGGAGCATTCTAGAGAACATTCATTTATGCGATTGGAGGTGATGGCTGAGGATACAGTTTTCTACATGAAATATCTTGTTGACTGAAACACTGAAATTGCCAAAAAAAAGGTTTTTGAGGCAAAGATGTAGAAGGACTCCTCCAGGAAAAAATATAAAAAAATGGGATGAGTGAGCAATTGACCAGTGCACTAGGCTTAAAATATGAGCTATACATTTCCTCTGACCTTAAGGATCAGATGTGTAGCATTGTTTTGCAGGAGGCTGGTTTGTCTGAAGCTTAAATCTGAATCTGTTGACTCTCTGCCTCTGCTCTCTTTGGAAGCTAGTATACAAAAAGCTAAGCTGCGTGGATTGTCAAGCAGATCAACACATTTCATTGCTCTCTGCAATGACACTGGCACAGAGACAAAGACTGTGAGACATTGAAACAGAGGAAATACAGAGACAGTGTGTGGGTGTTCAGAGAGAGAGACAAAGTGGGAGAAAAACACAGCAGCAAACAGATAACAAAGTAAAGGGATTGGGGAAGAGAAAAATATATATGAAAGAAACACATATCGCATGAATCCCCCCCCCCCCCTAACCTGGAGGTGTTTATGTGGGTACGATTTAGATCTTGGCTTTAGAGGAGCAGAGCTTTGTCAACTACAGTCAACTGATATCTCCTCTTGCTCTACGTTCTGGATTTTCTTTTTCTACCTCTGTTTGTTTCCCTCTCTGACTCTTTCGTATGCGTTCCCTGTCTTATCCTCCACACTGCTGTCTCTCCTTTCTCTTACTTTGCTGTGCTTGCACCTGAAAAGCAAACTGTTTGTGTATGTACACTTAAAATGCGACCTCTGCCAAATGTTTGCGTGCATTCCCTTTTGTGTTTCTCTGTCTTTCAATCTTTTTCTGTGCATGTCTTTCTACTCTTCTCTTAACACATTTACATACAGCTGTATATGTTTTAAATGTAATGGAGCTGATTTGACATTGCCTTGGTGTTTAATTTAAATTTTCTATTTTCCTTCAGACTTATGGCAAACTCATATTTACAAGATGAACCGCATTACGTAGAGGCAGATGTGCATATTCATGACTACTCTCTTAAATGATCCATTAAAAAGAAAATTAAATGAGGCATAACATCCATGTAAGCTACATGTGTATTTTTGCATGTTAGGATGGTTTTTACATTACTTAAGCCCCAAGGAAAAGCACCAGATGTATCCTTTAGGCATAGGACACGATGTTGGTGCCAAGTGTTGTGGTTTCTGTTGGTGTAATTGTCCACTAGCATCCCAGTGGGCATTGCATTGTACTCTCCTATTGAAGGAAACCAGAAAGATGGTGTTTTTTCTTTTCTTCATCCCGTCTTACTTGCTCTTGTGCAGGGGTTCGTTTGTGCTTTTCAAACTCAGCACCAGGGGAAACAAACTGCAATTATTGTTACGGGTGTTATGAGTATGACTCATAACCTTCTAGCAAACCTTTTAGACACACAAGCCTATGAAATAGCATGAACCCACACACAAACACATTAACACTGGCTTCTCACGGGGTGATTGTCACGTTAGCAGAAATCAGCGAGCCATTCAAATGGAGGGCCCTGCTGACTCAGCTTAAACTTGGTGCACCATGCGTTGGGAAATGGGCAGATAATGCATTCCGTATGTGTGCGTGTGAGTGTGTGTGTGTGTGATGAAGACACAAGGCAGGGAAGAGAAACAATTCAAGGAAGCAAAAGACAAAAAGGAGAGAAGGAGATAGAAAAGCATCGCAAAGCTGGATGAAGATGCATAAAAGATTTCTTTCTTCCTTGATTGAAGCACAGTGTGACTGTCACATGAAGAGTCTTGAACTGTCACTCACAGCGACTTTTATATTCATGTTGCACTCACGAACTGATGCATCAAATTGTCAAAAAAATTATCTGCTTCTAAAGTAGTAACAGAAAAGCAGCAGGATTTCCTTTTTGACGCTCTGTCCTTCTCTAACCTTTACAAGTCTCTTTTGTGATTTTTCTTTTTTAACATGTTTGTCTTTGTTGGCTTCAGTCTGAGTCTACTATTCCCCAGGGTCTCCCCATTTCCTCAGCTCCGTCTTCCCTCCAGTTTTTCTTGAGCTTTCTTTTGTCTTCAGTGTTTCTTTTTTTCCTCCAGCAGCCATGCGGTTTATACTTTTGAATTTCGTGAGTGTGCGTGCTGTTTCGCCGGCAATATGACTGTTTCATGTCTACGCAAGTGTATTTGTGTTCATTCAGGCCGTGCTAAATGTCAGCATCTGAAAGAGCAGCTGCTGAGTTAAATGCTAATTTGAGCAAATGTTTGACATTTTCTTATGACAGCAGAGGCACAGCACAGCATGCTGTATGTTAGTGGACTGTAGGTGTGCACTGTACATACACACATAGAGGTCTATTATAAGCTATGTTTAAATAAAGAAAGGGAAATAAAACTGAAAGGAGCAAAGGAAACTCGGCCGGAGTTGCAACAGCTTAACTGATGCTGAGGTCAGACTGTTAAAAGCAATATTTTAGCCCGTTCTGGCAGACGTAGGGATTCGTGATCATCTGCCCCTCAAAGCAATCATTTTATCCAGTGTAGTGGCATATGTGAACGTCATTAAGGACATATCTGGGGTGCCTCTCGACCGCCCGACAGAAAGTCTAGCATGTTGGATTTTTCTTTCTGCCTTCTATGATGTGTTCCGACACAGCAGTAATGTTGACCAATGAGAGCACACTGCAGGCTCAGTAGTTACGAGCATTAACAATAATTATTCGAACTATGAGACAGAGGAGAAGTTTGTTGAGCCTTGGCAACAACAGGTTTTTTAAATGTTTTTTATGTTTACAGTCGTCATTCCTGGTACTTTCTAGCCCAGCCCCTCTTGCTTCCAACGTCATCACATCGGCCGTGATGATTGGTCGGGTACCACCGCGTAGTCTGATTTGACACAGTGGCCATCGTAACAGACAAAAAGATTGTGTAGTCTGACCTTGGCATATATATTTGGTTGGGTCTGAATCAGTATTGCCAGCTTTGTTAAGTCCTGAAGTTGGAGATGAGAAAGCAGAAGAGAGAGTATAGAGGAAACAGGAGAGCAAAGGAGAAAGACAAGAATGAACAGAAATATTCTTCGATATGACAGAATCACCAGATGTTCATGAAACGGTGAAAATATGACTGTCTTGGAATAATCCTGATATTTCGCTTTTGGTAGCACTGAACTCGATGCTGCTGAGGACTGTGACACTGATCTTGTGTCAGTGAACTTTTAATGCCTCTGCTTTCTTTTGCAGTCCAATTAAAAATGATGAGAAGCCTTTGGGAGACGCGATCCAAGTCTTTACTGCTGGCAGCCGGATGTCAGCTCTGTGTTGTTAGTTCCAGCCAGAGACGTGAAAGTTACAACAGTGATGCATCCAGGTTACTTTAACATTACTTTACTATCCTGGATTAATTAGATGTGGATGTAGTAGTGGCAGCTGTGGAAAAGGTGGTTCAGAACATTTACTTTAAAAGAGACTCTTGGAACCCTTAATGACACAGAGTGATCTAAATAGGACCTCATTTTAATTATTGATAGCGAGATCCTCTAAAAAATCCACAAAATTGTCTACAGCATTGTAAGTGCATTTGTATTGTACATGTTTTCGACGAAGAGATAAAGAAAGGCGATGTTCCATCTTTTGACTGAAAACAGTTCATGTGGGAAATAGAAGAGGCAGAACAGAACCTACCGTTACGGGTTCCCTCAATCTATTGGCATTCTTCTGTCAAGGATTTAGCTGTGCTTTAATCTCTTAATTGATATCTGTATGTGAGTGCTGCAAAGAATACACATTTGGATCTTGTTTCTAAAGTCCAAGTTGCTAGTCGTACATGCGTAAGGAAAAGGAAGTGATAGCCAGATATTTTGCTAACTGCTGGTTTCTTTGAAAACCAGAAAAGTTTACCCCCAGAGTCTATATTGTCGTCACATGATAGCCAATGGGTTCTGAGATCAGGTGATTCTTTTTTTTCTGTTTTCTTTTTTTTTTTAAGCATGGCAACTTTTCTTGATAATAGGTTTCACAAAAATCCATTAACAGCCCTAATTTCAGCTGAAATGAAGGAAATGTTATGTTAAATGTAGGCCTACAAGTGTTCCTAAAAAAAAATGGTATTCTTTTTTTTTTTTTTTTAAGTTTGGCACATTGAAACATATTTTAAACACAATTTCAAGTTCACAGAAGTACACGTTTTAAGATAAGTTCATAAGGTTACAAATACTAAATTAATAAAAACAAAAAGATGTTAATTCTAAAATAGTCTCGGCTACTGGTTCTGAGAGGTGACTTTCACGTTTATTTGAGTTATTTCCAAGCATTGTGTCTGCACTTTAACTTAATTATAGGTTTTAGTTTCATATGAACCAGCTATTTGAAAAGTGTTAATGAAGTAGCATTTGCAGAATGCTCCATGATGAAATACTAATGATCATGGACATTTTTCAATTACTTTCAAGAGGTCTGTAAAGGGACCAGTCCACAGTTTTGTGTGCCCCAGCACAGTTCAGTTCAGAGAAACTTGGTGAATAGCTATCATCAGCTGCTCCAATTAAAGCTCTGACGGAGGAGTCAGCGGGGAAGGGTCACCAGTGTGAGAGAGTGGGGGTGAGGAGCAGAGCATAGAGGCGAGATATTTTGTTCATAGGGCATGATGGGGTGTCCATTTAAAGTGAGGGAAAAAGAGAGGCGAAAGAAAGAGACCGATTTGGAGAGATCAAGGAAGTGTGTAGGTGGGACTGTGATAAAAGGCCGTGTAGAAGTGGAGAATTGGGTTTTATGGTCGACAAAGTGAAAAACAGGTGAGACCTAAACTTACAAGAGGACAATGGAGAGTTATTTTAGAGAGAAAAGGAGAGGGAAAGATGCTCAGAGGAGAGGGAGGCTTACAGTCTGCTCTTTGAACCCTCAGAGTGCTTTTACCTTTGGTCCATCATGATTTCCTTCTGGGTGCTTTGTGTGTGTGTTTGGTTTTAGGGGTTACTTTTAGAGTGAGTGTTTTCATTGCTGCCTGATCTACTCTTTCTTTCACCCTTCATTCTTGGCTAAAAGTCAAGGTAGTGTAAACAATGTTGGAAATAAGTCCAAATGTACTAATGACATTTTGAATTTGAAGGTGGAAAAAACTTCTGATTTACAATTAGCCTCCATCACATATGGTTAAATATGTTGTTTAGTGATAAAGAAAGTGTATCGTATTGAATTATATCATAACGTATTGTTCCTCACCCTACTGTATCGGATTGTAGCTCAGTCTGTAGGGATTTGGGTTTAGAACCAGAGGGTTGCCAGTTCAAAACCCGGTGCAGACCATAATATGGAAGTTGGTCTGGTAGCTGGGGTTGTGCCAGGTCACATGGTTACACCATATTGTATCATGTGTTAGAAATGAAACATTACACAAACCTACAGGTCATTAGCCAAGCGTACAGAACACTAGTTTGTGCTTGTCGATAATTAATAATTGACTTGTACAAAGTCATCTAGTTTATACATCAAATTGTGGGAACATAAAGTTATTATTTTAGAGTACAGATTAATGTTCTGTACAAGCTGATCGTTCTTTATATCATTGCAAGTCAAATGTATTACTGCCAGAAGCAGTGCTACTACAAGCTGCTGTGGCTCCAGAAAAAAATGACAGAAACATCGATCACAGAGATGAATGCTGCTTTCCATTTGGCTGACAGCTGACAACACACTGTTTCTCTTCTCCTGTTGCCCCACTTCCAAATGTTCATCAATTCCAGACTTAATTGAATTTTTGGCAAAACAATGACTTTGGCAAAGGCAAGAACGCACACACAGACACACTGAGAAAACACAGTGTGAGTGGCTTTCCCCCCTGTCTGAGACTTTCTAAACGAGCAGTTGCAGCAGTTTTCTTTCAACACCAAATGAAAGCTACTTTTTATTTGGATTTAGAGATCCAACCAGAAGAGAATGAAATAGAATCACATCCATCTACTGTGTCACTTTGAGAGAAATTACTTCAGCTAAGATTATGAAACCTGTTGAGAACAAACGGTCAACCCGGCTAAAAAATCTAAATCAAACAGAGGTTTTAGTAACAGGTTGTGCACTTCTTATCGGTCGCTCAGTAATTAGAGTGGAGGTGCTGGAGAAGCAGGGGCAGTAATTACCACTATTCCACTGAGGCAATTACTGACACTACACTATCCTACTTTTAACTTTTTTAACCAAATCCTCAATCTTTCTAGCTTGTTTTTATATTAAAAGGTCTTACTGGCTTATGATTGCTTAACTTTTTTAAAGTTTTTTTTTTTTTTGCCTTAATTCAATAGGACAGCTGAAGAGAGACAGGGAATGTTTGGAGGGGAGAGTGGGGAGTAATGCAGCAAATAGCCTAGGTCATATTCCAAACCAGTCGCTGTGATGAGGGCTAGCCTCCGTACATGGAGCGCGTGACATAGCAGCTATAGGCTATCCGGCACCTTTCCTTAGGATTTATGTATTTTTCTCACGCTCCCATCCAGTCTATCTCTACTTCTCTTTTGCCTTTTTCCTTTCCCCATCATTAAACTCAACTCACACCTTGGACCTCATAGGATTGGTAGCTTTTAGCAGGGTAGCCAAAGGTGATTTTAAGCTTTTGATCACACAACCAAATTCTATTTATCTGAAAAAAAAAAAAAAAATCCCACAAATTTCATTTTTTTATTTTTCTTATTAATATTTTCTTCTGTGTCTCCATGAAAAACAAAATAATAACATCTTCATAACTGTGTATATCAACTCAATGAATGCTAAGTGTCAGCTGAGAAAGAACTTAGTTAGAAGTTAAAATGAGCCATAAATGCTAATTTAATAGCATTTGCTGATTGGATTCTTGGGTCAATCAGTTTTTTTGTGCGTGTGTGGTTAGGAGTACAGCGGAAGCCTGCTTTTTTAGGCCTTTTTATCTATTTTATGCAATGTGTTGGTTTTCTTAGACCTGTAGGTTTTTTATGGCACAACAGTGTGTGCACAGTCTGTTCACAATATCCCAAGGTGGAGATTTCACAGAATACACATGCAGTATTCTACATCTAGATTGCACACCTGCCATAGCATGCCCTCTTTTCACTGAACACAATGAAGCCTGATTGAGTTTGGGCGCTGGGAGTTCAACAGTGTTCAGGAATAAAACCACATTGAATAACAGACTCATCGCTTTTCAAGGTAATTACATTTTATGTTCTCAGAGTTCAACAAGTGAAAGATATTTCCATTTGGATAGACTTTGTCACATGGGTTGATAACCTATGCAAAGAAACCCCAGGCAAAGAAAATGTACAGAATTAAAAACCTTGCAGCCAAGGGCGGATACCTCATGATGTTTTCTGTTTGTCGGGGGGTCAACAAACAGAAGATTTCCCCAAGAGCAATTCTTGAGGGGGACATCAAAGCAGCCATCAAAAGTACTGTTTAATAAGAAAGGTGCAACAGTGGACCAAAACCACTGTGAGGCAAGAGGGGAACCTGATCTTTAAAAACTTTAAAACGCATTATTTTGTGTCTATATTTGGCGGTATTAAATATGTCTTTTTAATGCATATTATTGCATGACTCTGAATTCTATGGTTACAATGATATGAATACTGAAGGGGACAGTTCTCTGTTTTTCTAGGATTGGGGGTCCGGACCCCCCTGTCCCCCCTCTGTGATTTCCGCATATGCTTGGAGCATGTTTATCATTCAAGCTAAACATATTTCCCAACATATTGTAAACTGCAGCCAAAGAAAACAGCTGCGAAAGGACAACACCCAATTTGTGGTTCTTTCATAAGAAAACTAAATGTTGCATAAAAGTCTGGCACAGCATGGGAAAAGTTGCGCAGTAGCATTGTTTGGTAATGCAATGGCGATATGACAATCTTAAAAATGAGCATGCTAGACCCATACATTTACAGTTGTTTATTCTTGCTGTTCAGTATTTTACACAGTACCAGTGTTTGTATGCAGATGTTCCTCGTGAATCTTAAGTGCTTAGATTTTCACAAAAAGTTCATGTTCTTTGCTCTTCTCATCGTGACCATCTTGCTGGCTAACCTTGCAGTTGCCACAAAACTGACACCAATTTTCTGAGTGTAGCTTAATGCTAACTAGGGTCACGTTTGCGGCGTGAGTGCATGGTCTATTAATCCAGGTCTCAAGCTGATATCAAGCAATGTCTGTTTAAATTAAAAACAGTTTTTCTCAAGGCTGGTTAACTTTTAAAATGCAAGACATTTATTTATTTATCCCTTTCATTTTAAAGAACTCAATTAGACCTTTTCTATTTTTTCGCCATGTCATTTCCTCTTTTTGTGCTGCACATATTAATAGCAGCACCCCAGCTCCACCTGCCCCAGCGAGGAGTCTTGATGACTCATGACTCCCTGCTGGGTCACACTCAGACACCCTGCCACAGAGTGCTGTGTCAGGATCTGCTCCAGACTTTTAACTGGTAATTTATCTCCTCTTATTATACAAAATCTCTCCTCATTGAGTTCTCTGTGGCCCGCCCTCCTATACGTCCTCTCTCAGATTTGTCTTTCACTTCTTAACATGGCCCTTATCTACAAGCATCTGACAGGCAGCTAACACCAATCAATACAGCTCTCATCTTGTCCAGATTGATTCATAGTTATGGGACTTTTTTTTACATGGAGGCCCTTATCTTGTGATCTGTGAAAGGTAATGGTGTCGTGCAGCGTGTCCAGTGTGTTGCTACAGGATTGGCAAGCTCGCAAACAATCAGTTATTCTCAAGGTGAAGGAGAGTGTGCGCACTGCGCTTGTGTGTCTGTTTTTGCTTGGTTAGAGTCTTAAACTCTGTTTATTTGGTGTTTTGTTTTTTTCTGGGTTGCTGTCAAAAGTATAATGTAGAAGACAACCTGTGATGCTGAACAAATAACAAGACACTTTCTGAAGTTGGTCTTATTAGTAGGTACATACTGTACAACAGAATGTAAGCCTACAGGCTGCAGGCCTAAAATGTTGTTGAGGTGTTGGGTGGATCGAAACCTTTTTCATAATGACTCATGAACATTCACTCATGTTTCACCACTCATTCATTCTTTCTCATTCAGCACATACAAACAAAGGTTATGCCCTGGCATATAAACGAATGATTTTGATTAATGGAGGATAATGAAAGACCTTTTCTTTGAAGTCACAAATTAGATTCCGTCTCAACATAAAGAGAGAAATGAGACAAACAGAGGTTTACATTTTGAGCAAACACCTTAAATAGATTTGAAATGGCCTTTGGGCACCAACAGCTATTTCCATTATTGACATCTGAGTGGTGACGCGGGGGGACGAGGTGAATGCATTTAGATTCAAGAGCAGGTGTAATAAGAACAAAAAGAGGAGTTTGTGCAGTTTTTCACAAACACTGTTCAGTCTTCTCACTGCATAGTGAATGATTTCAACGGAAATACCCTCATTGACATACTCTTTTGAAAAATCTGTGCTCTGTGCAAGCAAGTTAATAATTCATGTAGTTTAGAAGCAGTAGGGACTAAAAGGGAGAATACATTCTAACATTTTGTCGGGGGAATGAACTCTGATTTCTATCACTCAGGGTTCAGATTTTAGTATTTTTACAACCTGTTCCTCACTTAACTGATATTCCCTGTTTGTTGTGCTGTGATATTCCTGTATAACTTTAATTGTACCTATAGCTGCAACACTATCAGTATCAGGGTACTGATTGTAAACCCATAATATGAATGTATGCTGTAATAGGGCCATTACATAAAGCATCACTAAGATTACAGTAATCATGAGCTTGTTCTTCTGTACTCCTCTTTGGATAATGTATCGGTGTGCAATGTGTACCATCTTGACGGACAGGCGGTATAATCTCGTTGTAATAAGGTCAGAGCGAGGCTACCTCTACCATGAACATGTGTCGAGGAGAAGGAGAGACAGGAATCCAGCAGTTCTATGTCCGGATGCAGCCTCAGGTGAAGCACACAGACATAAGAGAAAACACACATGTGGACGTATGTAATCTCAAAAATAAATGTAAAGAGAATTGTCACTGCTGCTTTAAACTAGTTAAAGTTGTATGTGGGCTAACGCTGCCCTGTACACACATTTTGAAAGTCAGTGTGTTCAATCAAAAACTTGCATTATAGCTTTGGCCTTTTAAACTGAATCTTGTAAATAGCTTTTACTTTCCATAAAGCTTTATATTATGTGTAGATTAAAAAAAACACAGTGGTCAAAATGAAGTGCAGAGAATATTTAGAGACCTTAAACCCTTTCAAAATGTTGTTACTTCGTCATTTCAGTTTGTGTGCGTGTGTGCATATCTGTGAATACACACTTCCGTCTGTATTTGTATCTTTTTGTATTTGTAGCCAAGATTGTGTGCATTGCTCCCATCTGCCTCACAGATGATTCATATGTGCATAGTGTTAGATGTCAAACTCCAACCTGTGTCTGGAATTTCAATAGAATTTAACATGACAGCCTTTGGCACGGCCCTCTGAATTTCCTCTCACCAGCACGTTGGAAATAACTCGAGTAGACAATAGTTATCTCATATGTTTGTGCATATATACTCATAAATGTTTGTTTTTTATGTGAATTTTTGTTATGTGTTGCCACAAAAGATGCAGAGATAATGTAGCTGTGAATGATTTCTTTATTTCCAAAGAGGAAAGTAAAGCATGGTATGGTTTCTTGAATACTGAAAGAAGCGGACAACAACAAAGATTAGATGAGATAGTCCTTTGTTGATCACCAGAGGGGAAAATCAAGAGTTTTCAGCAGAACAATATGGAGCCTGACGAGGGCAACCAACCTGCAACAGCCGACATGTCGACCATAGGAAAACTTGCAGCGGATTCATAAATGATATCAATACAAGAGCAGATGCATGTGTCCAAAACAAATGCAACGACGGGGTAGCTGCAGGGCTAACTGAGCTACGTTGCCCATCTGCCACAGATCGTCATGGAGATGGAAGTTGTCCAAGATGGCTTACATTTGTCCTTCATCCTTAACCACTGTCTCCAGACTGCAGATCCAAACCCACCACAGAGCGAGCCTTTCTCACCAATGTGTTCAGCCTGCTGATGAAAAAGAATTAAAAAATAGTGCAATGTGAGTTACATGATGGTAAACGAATACAAAACCACACACAGGCAATTGTGAACTCGTAGCTCAGTTTGCTCTAGAAGTTGTGAGTGGTCAGCATAATTCAGTCCTGATGCAGCTCATTTGTTCCTCGTGGTAAGATAAGATATAAAGCATTGGATTTCTTTAATTACACCATCCATGTGAGCTTTCTTTAGAATGCAGACGCATGAAAACACCATATAATCCAATTTTTCTGACAGGATGATGACATTCTGATGCAATAAACAAATAACGTTAAGTAATCCATGAATATATTGAATTATTGTGCAGCTCTAGAGTTCAGACTGTGGTCACTCTCATGAGACTCATCAAGCTGAGTTAATGTTTGTCATGCTGCAGCAGGACTTCTCTTCACACTTGGTTTCACATGGTTTAAGTTTCAGTGGGGGGTACAGTCTGGCTGAGGCTGTGTTCAGGACTGTACAGTGGAAGAGAAGGTAGAGGGAGGGAGGGGGGAGAGCAGGTTAGATCCTCAGCCCCATCTACAATCATTGGTCTTTGCCCTGTTTGTGCATCTTTGTGCACAGCTGGCCACACACTGGAAGATTTTCAAATGTTAACCGATTTTTTAAATGTGGGAGACCAAAGACATAAGGACAGACCGATTTTTAACATTACAGTTCTCTGAATGCACACACTAGACGTTTTACAAAATCTTAACCAAATTTTCAAAAATAAGGACAGTTTCAACCGATTTTCAAAATTACAAACCTCTGAACGCACACACTAGACGGGAGACCGGGAGACCACACACCTGCTCTTTTATACTAACGATTTCATAGAGATGAGATCTCACAGAAACTCACGTTATCAAACGTGACTTCAGAAGGAAAAACAAAAATGGAGGACGATCGACATCGTCAGCTTGCTTTCCTGCTGTGTGTTCTGTTTTGCAGTGACAAACAGAAAACAAGAAAAACACTACGGATGAATTCCAGGCTGAGAAAACAGATTATGTGCGGCTTTATACAATTTGCAGCGCAAGCTGAAGGTGGGTTGTCAGAGTACGCAAACGCAACATCCCGTTGGTGATGCTTCCAAGTCTGCTTACTCTTATTGGCTTCCTTGAGTATTCCGTCGGAGGCAGTCCGACCAGGAACTGCCTCAAACATGTTTGATATTTATGATTCCAGATCAGACAGGCTCGGACTCTTACGGGAGCAGTAAAATAATCGTAGTGACACCACACAACTTAAGATTCTTTGGATAAAAAAATCGTAAGGGACAAGCCACGAATCGGGCACACGCCACGGAACTGAAATGTGTAAACTTTATATTCGTAAAGATTTGAAAAATACAGAAAAAAACAGACAAAATGTCATCTAAATTTTGAACTGTCAAGATCAAAATAAAATGTCCTAAACTCCACGTATTGAAATTCAATAATTCAATCATAATACATAATACTTAAATTCAGAGTTTAACACTCAAGTAACATTAGGGAGAAAACAGGAGCAGTAAAAATAACTGCATCTCAATAAAATGACTCTAGTTAGTCCTCTTAAAGTTTCACGTACAACAGCACAAACACGACTAAACATAAAGCAAACAAAGCAGGAAAACCGCAAGGATAAGACAGAAACAAAATGGATTCATATATAAAATTATTAGACACTTGTGTTTTTTTGCAGCTTTGGCAATTTCAGACCTCATTCCCACCACAATTGAAACAGGATAATTCAGATGTATTATTTCTCCTGATCGTGTCATCATTAATCACACCTTTTACAGCATTTACCTCGAATGTTAGAGGCTGTCGGGACTGTGACACATTCAAACATAAATGCATCCATCCAATTCTTTTATTCTGCTTCTTTGTTGCTCATGCACTCTGCCTCTGCCTCCTCATCAACAGCACAGTGATGAGGTGTGTTGGCTAGTTGGAAATTCAAATATGGAGGCGTGTCTGCCAGGGTTAATTGTTCAGAACAAAAAAATAGCAAAAATGTCAGAGAGCTCTGAACACACTGCATAAATATAATGTGTTTACTTGTCTTTAAAAATGACACATAGGAGAGAAAATGGAAAAGATCAAATAAAATGGAAGCAAGAGAATGAAGAGCTTAACATGTTGGCCTATTCATCTATTTTTGCATTACTCGCCGCTATTTTACACTGATCCTACGTTTCTTTTTTGTGTGTCTCTCACTCTCTATATTGCAGTTTGACTGACGCTGTTCAGCCTCTCTCCCTCTCTAATGTCACTCTCCCGCTCAGGCAGCTGCTGAGAGCTGTTTTCTAGGCTTAGTGACCAACATCCCTACTGTCCTAATGCCCTGCACACTTATCTAGGATACATCTGGTGTAACACACACACACACATGCAAACACTGAGAAAATTAAATGCTTAGAGTATAGCTTTGAAAAGATGAGCAGAGATTGTTGTATTCTTCCTGTATCAAACTGTATTACACCACTATAACATATAAAGAGCTTTGTTTGCTGGAATTGCTTGGTAGTGTCTGGTCAGTCAAAGTCGTACAAAAGCTGCCGTATAGGGACGCTGTGTAAATGTAACGTTTAAGATAAAGAGAAGCATATTCTCAGGTTTTAGTTTAAATGTATGCAAAGCGCTCTTTTCTCCTGACAAAGTAGAGTTTACATTCAACCTTCCAGAAAACAATAGTTATCATTAGAGAAAAACTGTTTCAGATTCATTTCTAAGAAAAGTGTCAACACATTTGTGTTTTGAACATGTTGCCTTTCTAAAAAGGAATCAAGGGGAGAAAACACGTTTATGCTCCTTTCAGCCCTGTGTGTACTCTCTGATGAGCACTTTCACTTCACCCCACACAGAGTCCTCCTCATTTGTTGCAAAAAATATGGCTTTTATTTCACAGTGGCAGCAACAAGTAAAGTACTGCACTTCCCTAAAGGTGCGGGCAGGGTCCAAAATGAGCAGTTTGACTCACCGGGCAAGGTGACGGGTAGATTGAAAAATTCACCGGCCAAAATAATGAAGTTAGTTTGTGTTTTAGTTTTTTTTCCAGTACATTGAATCGAATTAATAAGGTATTACGCTCAGATGAATCAGATATAAGTTATAGATCATTTTATCAGATCAGGGAACTGAGAAATGATTAAAAAAAAAATATATAAATGTGCTCGCCTTTTTACGGTAGTAGTGCCCAGGCCCTCCCTGCTACCCTCTGGAACCCTCCCTGCATGACAACATTAAAAAACTCGAAACAAATACCCATCTGTGAATAATTCATTTGCTTAATCTATAAAAAGTAGTTTTTTTTCTTGATTTGGATTTGACAAAGTTGAACACACAACATGAGGAACCCTTTAGTGGATGTGTGTTGTCTACCTCCTTCTGTAGTGCAGGTTGTGAGTGAAAGGGGAGCCTGCATTTAGCTGCTCCGTATCTTCTGTGTTTGGCTATAACACAGCCCTGTTTAACAGAGTCTGCGCGGATGAGCTCACAGACTACAGCATGCTGTAGGAGAACTTTAAGATCGTGAAGTTACAGATTGTTGATCAATGCAGACACGCTGAGAGCAAACAGAGAACAGTCGAACCGACAGTTTGACTGGATCACCTGCGTTCCCAACAATAAAGACTTGGTCCGTACGGAGCACGGACTGTGTTCCTCTGCACTTAAAGTAAAGAGGCGTGCATTATGACTGCGGTCCTGTGTTCCATAGACACAGTGTGTGCACATCAGTGGATGTTGGTGTGTTTCAGCGCGACGCTCCTACATGCGGTGAGAGAAGCTGCAGCTTCACAAAACAAGCTTAAAACTCAGCATATTTTTATACTTTTATTGTACAGACGTATCGCCGTGTGGCGGATAGCCCTCTGAAAAGAACTCGCCATTACTGTTTCTAACAGAAAGGCGAGTCAATTTCAACATTCAATCTAAAGACTCCTAAAGGCAGGACATGGAAACCTGCGTCTTTGTCTTTGTAGTATTTTTGTTATTTTAAACTCTAACACTAATAACTCCACTACCAAACAAAATACACCTGCAGTCCAATTTAATTAACAGGATTCAGTGCACAAATCATATCTATGGTGATTTGTGGCCTCAATTTCATTTTGCATGTGATCAGGAAACTGTCTACAACCTGTGGAGCCATCATGGATGCATATGAGATAATAGCATAATGCTAATAACTGTTTATTGGATTACATTGTTATCTTTTTTAATTGGCTCTCAGGTGAAGCCTCAACCTGCCCAGTTTGAAATCAGAATCTCATTGGATGATATTGGAGTTGACTGATTGAATTTGAAGTATTTCTAATTGGAGATGATATATGAAGTTCATAGAGAGGTCAGAAGCATGTGTTTGTTTTCATGCATCGCCTGGCGTACATTTCCGTTATTTCAGTTATATTGTTATTAAAGCAAATGGGTTTTACATTATAGATTTAGTCAAGTTGACTGTTCCAACACCTGTGCACCTTCACACATGTATGTAAATGGAACTTTGGTGTGTATGTGTGTGTGTGTGTGCGTGTGTGCGTGCATGAGTCTGAATCAATGCTTGTGTGTCATTTGCCACCTGTCCTCATTAAAGGTGAACCAGGCACAGCCGTGTGTCAGCTCGGTAATTGATGTGTGCGTCTCAGTGGGATACAAAGTTCAATTCCTCAGTATTAACAAACAGTAAATCACACACACACACATACACGCACGCACGCACGCACGCACACACGCACACACACACACACACACACACTGATAGTCACACAAACTCACTGCATAGGACACAAAAATCACATACTAAAGGCCTGTCTCTGCTGCCCTCCTTATCTTTCACGTTCTCCATCTTTCTTTCAATCCTTGTTAATCCCTCTCTACCCTAAACTGACACTATCAGTTCACATTCCTCCCCCTCTCTTCCCCTTGCCTCATTTCCACTTTGACTGCAATTATAATATCACAGCAACGCTCGCTCTCCCACATCTCTGCCTGCCTCCCTCTCCCCCCTAAATCCCTTTCAAGCTCCCTCTCCGATCAACAGATGGTCACCTCATCTCTCCCACAGATAGCGGGATAGAGTGACAGAGAGGGGGGGGGGGGGGGCAGAGGAAGGGTAGAAAGTGGAGCAACTAACAGAACATGTGGCTCTGAAAGAATAAAAAATAGAGACAGAGAAAGAAAGATGAACAGGGCATCTATTAACACAGAAACCACCAAACAGTAACCAGACGGAATATGAACACACCAAGCATACAAGGAGGTGTTGTAGAATCTGCCGGCACAGATTGTATTCCCAGATTGTATTCCTCATCCTACCTGATGGCGCCGGGTCAGGGAATTATTTTAAGCATCATTTACATATGAATAAGTGATGAGAGATTTGAGTTGGAGACTGAGGGCTGGGAGGAGGCGGAGAGAGGAATTAGAGTGAAAGGTGTAGTGGCGGATTGGAGTGCAGCGTAGTGTAGATGAGATAGAGATGACACAAGGTGAATTATAGCAGCAGCAGGCCAAGCTTCTGTCGCTGTCGATTTTAGCTGGCTAACTGGAATTCTGCCCCCTACTTCACCCCTCTGCACCCCCCCCCCATCTCCGCTCTCAAATTACTATTCATTCAGTCTATTGTGGTCAGTACATAATTGAGCCGCTACTGGTGGTCCAGAATGATGAGAGGGGAGGAAAGGCGGAGAGAGGGGGGAGTGGAAGCACCAATAAGGGTCTTTTTAGAGTAGATTAAAGATACCTGTCAAAATCTGCATGTTTAGATATCAGACATGAAGGTAGATATCGTTTAAAATGATAGATAAGTGTAAAAGATACTTCCACAGAACTATGCCCATAGAAGTCGCTACTAACAATGGATATTATTCGTGTCTTACTGCTTTTGTTCAGGATGTAAGTAAACATTTAGAATCTAACAAATTGTTCTAATTTCACCACTTTTCACCGGCAAGACATCGACCACATTTCAAGTTAAAAACACATATTTGATACAGACAGATACGTCAGGAAAGGTGTTTATTAATTCAAGAAATGAACACACATCTTGTACACAGTTAAATCCCCCTGAGGTTAGCTCACTTTTGCTTACAACTGAATGATAAAAGTGTGCATCACGTAGCAGCACTTTACTTCTGAAGGTCACTTCATCCTGTCGCTTTTCATGCTTGTATAAATGTGTCTCTGTCAACTGATTTACAGTTTATGTTGTTGTTTGGTCATTACTTGTTGTTGCGTTATTGCTTGTCGTTATGGTTATGTAAATGTGTATCCATGAGTACCACCAACCAGCCATGGACTACAGATGGAAATTAGCCTACGACTACAATCTGGCATATTTACATGTTTATGTTCATTAATGTGCACTGTCCCTACACTGTCTCTCTGGAAGCTATTTTCACATCACAGTATCATGTATGTAGGAATAACTTAAACAATAGTCGTTTTCGGACCATTGAAACTTTTCCACACTGTTGGAGCCCTCCCCCTTTTTTGTTGATTCCGCCCGGCAGGAACTATGAGCTATTCCAGTTTCTAGAACTCTGTTTCCAGGAGCCTTTTTAGCTCCTGCTTTGAGTAGGTTCTCTCAAAGCCCCATGGCAGTGTGAATGCAGACAAAAAAAGGCCCCCTGGTTTATAGTTCTCAGGGAACTCCCTCGTGGATAGTTCCTCTTCAAAACGTCCCCAGAACTGTTTGTGTCCAAAAACACCTAATGTTGGATTATTTTTTTAACATTTGCAAAAACAAATTCATTGTTTTATTAGCTGACTACCTGAGAAGAGCTAACATTGATGTCGCTGTTCATTTTGACTTCACGTTAGCTAGATACAAATATGATTTTATTTATGTTGTCCTACATTAAACATGGTGGATATAAGGCTCAGTCTAGCTGCTGTATCCTTTTCTAAGTCCTTTTATGGACCCACAAATTCACAAGTCCATTTGACAGTTTTTTTGTGCTAATGCTAAGTAGCCTAGCTTAGATCCTGTCTGTCATTTGACTTTTTAGCAAACCAGTGACTGATCTTAAGAAAGGCTATTTGTTTCTTCCATTTGGAGATGTTCAAGAAGAAACTGCAGTGGATTTTGTGGAGGCTGCCCTTTTCTAAAGACAAATTAAGTTAGAGTGAAGCGTGACCCTCATGGGAGACAACATTTGCCCCCTCTGTCAAGCACTCTCTTCCTTCTTGTGTTCATCGTTATAAGAAGAAAAAAACACACTAAAAGGAAAACTGGCTCAGATTAGACTGGAAACTTCTGTCTCAGCTTCTGTCTCTTTAACAAAGGTTTAGAGCTGGGAACCAACATAAAGATGTAGCTAAACAAGAAAAGTTTAACTTCCTTTAAACTGCACTCCAGGCCATGCATAACTCTACATTATACTTTGATTCCATAGAAACTCGTGGTTTGGAAAATGAATTGTTCAACACATCTGTGTTGTTCCGGTCATGACAAACTTTTGGACTGACACAAACAGCTGCAGGGAGTTTGATATTTAAAACCTTTTGGTAGGAGGGAAATTCATTTTAACGATCATTACGATGAACAATTGAAGATTAATCTGTACTGCCTAAAGCGTAGACACCGTGATTGGTAGAGAGGACTCAGTATTCACAGGAGAGGCTGAGCTGTCATCTTCTCTTATCTGCAACGAGCTTTATCAACACAGCATGATGATACATACAAGATCCTTCAAAGTGGGAGAAGTACCTAATATGTTTTCTTGTACTACAATACTGCTGCTGAATACAGATGAAACTTCAGAACATATTATTGAACAAGGGGCATTGCAATGAATCGCTAAATAGCAAATAAATAAAGTCTCTTAAAGGGACAGTGCAATTTAGTACATCTTTTAGATCTTATGGAGCTTGTTCATTGAGCCTGTTTGTGACTCAACGAGGTCATTGAATTGAAGCGCATCCATTTAAGTATGAGAGTAAAAAGAGAGTAAAGATATATATACGAGTTTTCACACAGTACTCAGGCAGATCGCTGGTTGTTATTTTGGGATGCATTTTAAATGAACCCATCTAGCATGAGGTTATTGGAACTTTAAATATTCAGCTGAGACACTTTTTGGCAGACATCCTGCGTGGATGGAAAAAAAAAAAAGAGCAAAAGGAGTACTTTACAAACTTACCCTCGCAGTTTCCCTCCTTACAGATGCAACATCTCACTGTATTTGTTTAGGAGCTCTGCCAGCGACTGTAGAGTTCTTACCCTTTTATAAACCACTCTGTCTAATGTGGCTCACATCAGCAGACGTTTGATCAGCAGAAATGACTTTATTGCTGATGCCAGTTTTTGAGTAATTACCCCCTGATTGTTTTCAATAAAGAATCTATAGGGGCTAATTACATGCGGCTGAGATTAGGTATTGATAATCTGCAGCTAATGATGTGTGAGAAATGAGAGGTGTGGGAGCCAGTTTTCTAGTTCCTTAGGTGTGACATCATGCATGTGGGTGTGTCTGAGTCTTTAAATGACTGAAGCTTTCTAAATCCATCCTTCATGATGGACAGGTGGAAGTGAAAAAGGCCAGTTTTAATTTACTGCATGGATACCCTCCCCAGCTCTCCCAGGGACTCTCTGCTTACTGCTTCTCCTAAACCACCCCACACACACACACACACACACACACACACACACACACACACACACACACACACATAAACTTTACAAATCAGCTCCACACAGATGCATGTACACATTTATGCAGACAAACACTCACCAGCGCATGCATGTGTGTTTTTTTTTACACACACTCCCACATGAGTCGAGGGTGCTTAGTAGGTGCCCTATTTAGATGAAATGAGTCACAGAGATCTCACTACTGTCTAGGCTCTTTATCACTGTTTAGTTGATGTGCTCTCCTTTAGAGGGAACAGAAAAACATTAGCATGAAAGTGAAAATGGACAAGGAAACAAAAACCGGTGAAAAGTAAGAAAAGAGAGAGGGACAAAAAAAGATTGTGAAGCTGAGTAATAATAAACATCAAAGACATGAGGAGGTGGAGATAAGAAGGAGGAAAACTGTGTCACAGACAGTCATGTGTCAACACGTCTGCTTCTCCTTAGATCCACAGTTCTTTCATAAACACCAGGCAGTGACATCATCATGGCAGTCAAGTCTGGAGGTTTGACGTAGATTATATAATACCATATAAATAACACCGACTTCAAAACCAAGGCACACACAAGTTCAATCTTTTGGAGTTTAGTTTAGTTTTTAAGCAAAACAATCCTGGTTTTAATGGCCACGGTGAACTACTTTGTCCGCTGAAATGTTGAGTCTGATCTGAACCTTCCATGTTTGCAAATGGAAATTTTAATTTTTAAAAGAATCTTCTGACATAGTCTCATCTCCATGTGCAGCTTAAAAAGCATAAAGTCTGTCAGGAACACAATAGATGTGCCAACATTGCATCCTGATCACAGCCATATCAACAAACTGGGAATGTCTTATGTGTGACATTGAGCAAATAGCAGCTTCATGGTGGCTCTTGCTGAGATTAAGACCGAGATCCTTCCATAATGCTTACTGAAAGTAACAGCTATGAGTCGACACTGTGCTTTACAGTAAATTAAATTCAGGCTATTCGTCTTGGATTAGAGCTCTTTAAGATGCACAAAGTGACTACTTAATTATGTCAGACTAGAGCCTGTTGAGAAAAGGGAATCTAAATAGAAGAATTTGTGTAAATGGGACGTTTATACTTGATTGATCTACCAAACAGCCTATCACAAAGCAGAGGGTAGGTAAAAGGGAGGTCTATGTTGTTGTTTTTTTTGCTTGTATGTGTAATAAAAGCCAACATTGCAGTGCAAAATATTTTTTGAGCTTCCAGGTGAACAAAGCCGGCGTTTTCAGAGAGAGAAATTAAAGAGTTATGGATAAACGTTTTACTTTCACGTCTACATTATACTTGCTTTTAAAAGAAGGTTTGGCATTTTGCTTGTGTGACTTTGAAGTTGAATAGATTAAAAACACGCGAAAAAAAAAAAAAGCTTATTAGTTTTACCATCAAAGCAACTGCGGCTATACTGTTCCCACTATGACCATTATAATATGTAACACTGCTGCTGCCGACTACACATGTAATACTGATTTATTTGCTATTACGTTGCTACCATAAGTATTACAGCTCCCTTGTTTTAAACAGCTGCAAATAGCAGCATAGACCTTTCAGGACCACGGACAGTTCCAGTCCCAGCTGCGTGACTCGTTTGTGAGTCGGGCACCATGGAGAGCTCCTTGGATGTGCATTTAAGACTCATTCTCGCTCTTTCTTATCCCGCCTCTGTCACATGTTACTCTCATAATTACCTTCTCACATCTCCTCTCCTCTCTATTCATTTGTCTTCATAGGTTGTGCATTTTTCACACCTCGTCAATCTTCCCAGAGGATCTCTTGAGAGGTTGTGCAGCATTCAAAAAACAACAGACACGGAAATAGTTGCAATTAAAAATGCACATCGCAGCTACTTAGATGTATGGCACGATCAGCATCATAGACGATTTATGGTAAGTCTAAAGTTTGCAGAGTAGTGTGACGTTTCTTTAGACAGACTGAGGTGTGTGATGAAGGATCATTCTACAATTGCTGCTGTGATTTCAACGATTTAACCAGCAGCAGCAGCAGCAGCAGCAGCAGCAGCAGCAGCAGCAGCAGCAGCAGCAGCACAGCGTACGCAGGTGAATAATACACATTTTTCCTATAGGTACACTGAGGAAGAAGGTATTTAAAGCAATGTTAGATGCACTGTGGTGGCTGCTGCTTTCACTTTGTATTCAAAAACAATAAAACATAGATAGTGATAGAGGTGTTCCTTTGAGTGCTGCACAAACTGTCTCCCTCTCTCTGCATGTGTGTATGTGTGAGTAACTTTAAGCAGAGGGGGATTATTGGAGTTTTTTGGAGTGGAAAAAAAAAATTCATCAACATTCTAAAAGAGAGGAAGAAAACCTTTAGTCACACACACACACACACATATTCTTACACACTAATTCACGGAGCACTTTAAGCCCAGGAGATGCAGATTGAACAGGGAAATTGCAGACAGCATTTAATTGGTTCAGGGAAGAAAACAGATGTCAGGATTGAAACACTGAGATGGGGAAAGAAAAAAGAAAAGATGAAAGGGAGAGATGTTCAGATGTAGACGGGAGAGACAAAGAGATACGATGTAGAGATGAAGGGATTCGAGTTTCAAGGACGATCATATAAGAGTAAACCTAAACAGGGTGTTCAGGGTGTTACATTGAGCACAACACATACCTAACTCTAACTCTTATTGTTACCCTCCATTCCCTTTGCGTTCTGCATCCATTCGGTTTCTTTTAGACTCTTCCCCCCTTTCTCCTAACTTCCATTGTTCTCTCTTTCCTGAGTGTGTGCATGCACTTCTGATGGCACTGCCATTTCCCCCCGAAGGACTCATGGGATTCTTAGTATCCATTTGCAGGGTTGTTGCGTCATGCCTCGGCTCCTGTAACCCACAGTCTTTGCAGAATCACATTCACAGCAGGGGGATGCCTTGATGAGCACCCGCTGGCCTTGAAGAAGATTCAGCATGGGAAGAAAGGCCGGAACGCTAAGACTTTGAAAGTTAATTGGTAGATTGATCTGAGTGTTAGCTAAGCAAGTCAGAGGGGACATTTTTTTTCTAAAGTAAGAGGCCATAGACTAGGATTCTTCCACTTGAGGTGGAAAGATGTCTGTCTTTCCATTTTATTAGATTACAGCATTTCCCCCAGTACCTTGAAAAACAGAAATCACACTTTGCAGAGTTTCGACTGTTGCTTCCACTTTCCAACTACAAACCCCTGCAGTGATGTCTTTTTTTCCCCCTCTATTGCAAGAAGGCCAGTGTACATAGGCTGCTAAAATAAACCTCAAGGACACCACAGAATAAAGTTACCGTCGGCTTCTACTTAAGAATCTGCCTCGTTAATGCCTACAAATGCTGCTTTATACAAATGTCACTTGCATTGTGCACAGAAAAGCAGCAAACAACGAAGAGAGATTTATCTGAAAAATGCAGCATGCATTCATTCATGCAGCCTCACACACCTTTGCTGCACTGTACAGAATGTTAAGGTAACTTCTACATTCATTTTATCAAGTGAATATTGTGAGTGTTTTCAGATTCTCACGGAGAGCACGGAGGTCAAGATGAGAGCAGGATCTGAGGTTGGCTGAAATTAGGGTAGGGAAGTGTATCTGAGGAAGTTGAGCAACAATCTAAAGAGAGTTCAGCACATCAAAGCGGAAAGGGCCAGGGGGGGAAAATCAGAAGGTTTTTGAAGTGAGAATCACAGCTGTAATTTCTCCGGCAATTCGAACCATTAGGCTCTCACCCCTCTCATATAGGACCTGATAAAGACGTCAGCCCCTCGAGAGTGTAGTACTTTCATCCAAACTATCCCTGCTGTAACATTGTTCTCCTGCTAATGAAGGGGAACTTCAATGGAGACTTGGGACATTAGGCTGATTAAGTGAGATTGGCCTGTAAGCCTGTGGGTGAAGGGGGTCATAAAGACATTTACCCCAGCTATATTGTTCGTGCTCTCGCACACAATAATAAGCAGCGCTCGTCCGATGAATCTCACCTCACACATCCTGTACCACCTCTGCAACTATGACTGCTTAGAATGGAAGTACACAGCTAGTTTATACATGCGGCTGTGGCTCAGTGGTAGATCGGTAGTCGGTCGTCTCTCAACCAGAAGGGCGAGGGTTTGATCTCCAGCTCCCCAAATTGCTCCCGCTGCTTCGTTTGTGGCATATACTGTATATGTGTATGAATGGAGTAAGCTAATACTGATGGACACTTTACATAGCAGCCTCTGTCATCAGTGTTTGAATGGGTGTGAATTGGAGAGTGTGACCTGCTGGGCGCTTTGAGTAGTCTGAAGACTGAAGAAGCAAAAAAAAGCATGTTGGGTAAGCACAGCTGACCATTAGATTAAATGTTTGTTGACAATAAGAAGAGAATGAAACTCTTGTGCACTCGTCTTCTGCAGAAGAATCGCCCTCATATAGTTGTGCACCCTCAGTCTGAGTCTTCCTCACAACCCAAATACTGTGGGGTTTATTATCATTTCTGCCAGACAGTAGGATCGAGCGCTGTCAACCTTGCTTCCCATTCTGAATACATCAACACAGTTGCACTGCAAGCCTTTTCTTCTGAAGATTACTTATAGTGTTTGTGTGTCCGTGTGTGAATTTATCTTAGTGTATCATAGGTGCTTTATATTTACAGGTTATTATATAAATTGGCATATATTGTTGTTACTCTGTCTGAACTCATTGTACTGGTAAAAATACCACTTTGGTCCACATGGGGAAATATTTGTGGCAATTAAATCTTAGACAACTTGTGTTTTTTATGTCAGAGCTGTACCTCAGTGTTTCTGTTGAACACATTTAAATCTGTTTTCCAATTACACCATCTAAAGCTTGTTCAGGAGCTTTTTTGTCGGATTTATTCGAAATGATACACAGTGGGCCTCATTTATCAAACGAACGTACGACCGAAAACCGTGCGTACGACCATTTCCACGCAAACTTCGGCATTTATCAATTTGGACGTAAGCGGAAGCTGCGATCAGATCTCACGTCAGGTCTGAGCTCGTGTACGCAAATTCGAGTCTGTGGATTTGCGGTGCAGCACAGCAAAATCTGGCGGAAAATAATGAACAAACCTCAGCTGTCATTAAGCATAAGCAGTCACATATTTAGAACAGATCAAAACGGATTATTAAAACGAAAACATTTCTTTTAAAGCCCATGTTTTTACTGATACCACTTTCAAAAAATTAAACAATAGGATAAATAGCCTAAGATGACAACGAATTATTACACATTAAAATGTGAAAGAATCATAAATACAAGCAGAAATGTGTGTTTGCAAATTAACTAATGGCAAAAATGTGTAATTGTTTTTGTTTTTGTCCGATGGGTGTGACAGAACTGGAACAAAAATTGAAAGCACCTGTTGAGATAATCATCGTTCCACTGTGGTTGGTCAGATGTTTATTCATTCCCCTATTTAAACAGATGCTTTGACAGTTATCAAGTCTTGATGATGGCAGACTTGCTTATTTTGGAGGAGCAATACGCGCGTGTCAGACGTGAGCGCGTCTTCAGGGACCGCAGGGATCTCCTCATGGAGAGTGATGCCTGGTTGATCAGTCGCTTTCGGCTCCCAAGGCATGTGCTTATTGATTTATGCAATAATGTAGCTGCTGGATTAAAGAGAGAAACCAGGCGGTCAAATGCCTTACCTGTACCAGTTCAGGTGCTCGCCACGCTGGGGTTTTTGGCCACCGGGACCTTTCAGCGAGAGGTCGGGGACAGGGCTGGGGTCTCCCAGCCAACGATCAGCAGGACGATGCCAGCAGTGTTGGCTGCAATAAAATCTCTCTCCCGAAAATACATTCGTTTCCCATACAATGATGCCCAGCAAGCTGTGATTAAAAGGCAATTTTATGAGATTGCTGGGTTTCCAAATGTGGTTGGAGCGATTGATTGTACTCATGTGCGTCTGAAGGCACCATCCATGAATGATTACGCATTCATCAATCGCAAAAACTACCACTCCATAAATGTCCAGGTGATTTGTGATGCCAAGCTATCACTTTTAAACGTGGTGGCCAGGTGGCCAGGGGGGACACACGATTCTTTTATTTTTTCAAAACAGCTCTGTTGGCGCGCGGCTGCAGGAGGGCGCACTGCAGAGCCAAAGTCATCTCCTCGGTAAGTGGCTACCCTCGATAAATTGCATTACACTAAACAAGGTATCAGATGATTAACATTTTGGTATGGTTCTTCTAGGTGACAAGGGTTATCCTCTAACGGAATACCTTATAACCCCGCTGGCAAACCCCGCTACAGTGCAGGAACGCAGGTTCAACAGTGCGCACACACGCACACGGGTCACAGTCGAGCGCTGCTTCGGGTTGCTGAAGGGCAGGTGGCTCTGTCTCGGACCTGCAGGGGGAATGCTACTGTATACCCCAGACAAAGTGTGCGATATCATTTTGGCCTGTTCAGTTTTGCACAACATTGCACTGGTGAATGGAGTGCCCTTCGATGTGCCGGCGCAGCCGGATGAGCCCATGCCCATGGAGCCGTGGCCAGCACAGCCTCCACAGGGGGCTGTACGGAGGAGACAGGACCTCATTTGTCGCTTTTAAAACGTAAAGTATACCTTAAACTCTTGCAAATGCTCTGCAGTATTAATCAGTAATGTGAAGTATTGTTGGTGGAATTGGCTAAAGGCATACTAAACACAGACAACATTTAGTCATTTAAACATTTTATTATTCTTTTTTAGAGTTTCATTTATTTCTTTTAGTGTCTCATTAATTGCGTCAAGTGCGCCGACGACTGAGGCCAATAACCTGCATATCTCCCCTTGTCTCTCCATGACCTCTGCCGTGATCAGGTTCGGTCTGGGCGCAGCACGGGGGGCCGAGGGCACGCGCTCACTCTCGGCAGTAGTGGGACCGCTCTGGGGAGCAGATCTGGCTGACATCATGCTGGTGCCTGGCTCTGAAATATTTAATACAATAAAAATGTCACCCATGTAACATGTGTAAGCCTTATTATTTGTAAGAAATGGTGTACAGTCAGATTTTTCAATGCAAGCAAAAGGGGGTTGTTAGTTACCATTCTGCTCTGGGTCTGATGCCAGTGCGTCTGTGTCACCTCCACCACTTATGCCACAGATCGACTCGGACCCAATTAAGGAGGCAATTTTTTCCTCCGTCCCCGTCAGGATCAGGCTGGAGTCTGGTTGGCCTCCTCCAGTCTTCCTGATGCTGCGTTTAAACGCAGCAACACGTTTCTTGGTGGCCAGCTTCAAATCCGACCATTTTTTCTTGACCTAAATGTAAAGAATTGTTTTGATCAATTAGCAGACATAAGCTTTTAAGCTGGGGATGAAAAGATTCATTTAAGTCGTTAGGCATGGGTTAAGTTATTGAGAATTATATTCAAACCTCAGCTGGAGTCCGTTCCTGTACGGCAACGCTGTTGACTGCCTCCGTTATCTTTTTCCAGACAGCGTTTTTATGAGCCCCTTTTATGCCACTCTTCAGACTGCCAAAAAGCACTGTTTTGTTTCTTTCCACCTCCGATGTCAGGATGCCGATCTCCGTGTCAGAAAAGTTTCTTTTCTTACTAGTGTTTCGTCTCTCCATGTTTGACCTCAGTGGGCGAGGCCTCCGAACCAGGAATATTTATGGGCGTAACATGTTAATGACGATCGAATTCAGCCGCCGCATTTATCAAGGCCCGCTCATTCGTACGCTCAGATTGGTCAGATACGAACGTTTAATAAATCGCACGTGTGTCCTGTCGTAAGACCAAATCTGCGCTCAGATCTGCACCTGTTTTCACGCAAGATTGATAAATGAGGCCCAGTGTTTTTTTTCTGAAGCGATCCCACACATTTAGTCCACAAACTGAAACACGTCTTTGTTTTACTTTTGTTCTGCTCTTTGTTTTTATGAACATTTTCCTCACAGTTCACACTGACATTCTCTCATTTGAAACAGCCTCTGAAGTTTGGTAACATGTTATTGTATGCTTTGTGCATCAGTGATGCTATTTTAAAATCTACAAGTCCACTACATTTGAGTGCCTGAGAATTATGAATTGTTGGTTGATTTACTATAATCAGCTTTTTATTATTCTGATCGCTCTCTTTTGAAGCAAGAAAACCAGATTTGTAATTGTTGTAAATGTTTTTCCCCAGACCTCCACAGTTAGTAATGTATGGAAGCATGAAGGCAGGGTACAATAGATGTAATGAATTTAGGTCGAGAATTTGAGTCCACTGTTGTTTCTGACATCTGTTTACTGTTTTGTGTAGAAAAGCACTTTTAAAGGTCCCATATTATGCTTTTTCTGATTTTATGCTCTTTAGTGTGTTTTCCAGGTGTCTTGTGCATGTTTAGGCACATCTATGTGCAAAAATTCAAAGTCCGCAGAAATGCAGCTTCTCCTACCTCCTCCTGTTAGCAGTAGCAGTAGCTGCATGTCACGCTCGGTTCTAGCCCCCCTCGTTGAAAAGTGCAGTGTGATATCACACTGCAATGATGTCACTGATCCAAGCCCATTGGCCTGTTGTGGCAAGCACAAGCTCATGCTGCACATTAGCTGAATTCCAAATATGGTAAAAGGGGCGTAACATTTCCGAGAATTGTCCGAACGACTGACCAATTACAACAGAGCAGATCGGCCAACCAATCAGGTCAGACTTGGCACACGTGGGGACCCTGCTCGGGGGGATTCAGAGCGTTGCAAACACAGGCAGATGAGACGGGCTGCATCGATCGGCAGTACATGAAAACAGACACTTTTTTCGAACATTAGCGATTGAATGAGTGAACGTACTTTAGTAGGCACATAAATTAGATATATGAACCCCAAAAAGGGCATAATATGGGATCTTTAAGTAGTTGTGTACTTTCTGGGCACAACAGACTTATAATAACAATCATAACTATAATATGATATCTTAAGTAATTAGCTTAGTGTCCAGTTGAGGTAAATCAGTTTAAAGGGATAGTTCAGTATTGTTGAAGTGGTGTTGTGTGAGGTATTTGTCCACTGTAAGTATATCAGCCACACGAGATCACTGTTGGCTCGGCCCCTTTAATGAGAGACCGGCAGGAGTGCAGGCATTAAATAGTCTATACGGCCAATATACAGACGAGGACATTTTCTCCATGTATAACTCATATTTACAAAAACTAAAAAATATAACATTGGGGTAAATGTATGCTCTGTTGTAAAAAATCACAGTGCTTTACTTTCCCACTAGCATGCCACTTTGGCTGTGTTCAGACTGTGAGCAAAAGTGATCTGGATCTCTTTTTTTAATGACAGTGTGAACAGCTCAAGTCCCATGGAATCCGATCTGTTCTCATCATTTACCTTTTTACCTCATTAGCTTTCTAAATGTATTGTGTCTCGTTCTGTCTTTTCACTGTCTTGCTGCAAAACTAATCGGGGACAAATAAAGTTGAAGTTGAATTTGAAGTCTAAGATTTGGGAAAGTTTTACAAGAGTTTTCTGATCTTCTGCAAAACATAAAACACAATAACTTTAAGCAAAATCAGCTTGAACTAACAGAGTGAGGTTAATATTTAATTTGTAGGTGAAAAGTTTAACATTTAAAAACAGACTAAAAAACAGGAAGCAATATCTTTTTTTAACTTTGCCATCACTTTGTGAAGTTCAGCCTTGAAGTTGTGTCTGTCCTGGAGCAACATACAAAATGTGCTTTTGTTGCTTAAAGGGCTCATGACAACTTCTAACTAACATTTTTTAGTGTTGAAAAACTCCTTCAACTGCCTCTCACTCTCAGAGAGAGTTGTGCATGTTTTAGCCTTTACTCTGAGATACAGAGCCCACGTGTGTGGATAACAGCTTAAACACAGGAAGTGGCCCTTGTTCCATTGACTGAAACATAATATGAACTATAGATAGGCCACTTGACCTGTATCGATAAGAGGTGGACATGCACAGCTCAGGCCGAACAAGTCTCAATTCATAATCAATACTTGTGTTAAACACACAATGGAAGATCAATGAGAGGAGAAAATAGCCACACTGACTTCAGGCCAGTCGTCCTTACATCAATTGTGATGAAAGTCTTTGAAAAACTGATCAAGGTAGAGATTCTGAGAACTGAGCATGCACTTGATACCCTGCAGTGTGCATACAGGCCACACAGAGGTGTAGAGGACGCCACAGTCACATATTCAGAGAGTGAGGGTAAATGGAACCCTATCCGAACAAGTCTGCTCTTCAACTGGCTCTTCAACTGGCTCTCCACAAGGATGTGTGCTTTCGCCACTTTTATTTATCCTTTACACAAATATGTGCCAAAGTACATATGACAATAGGACCATCATAAAGTATGCAGACGACACTGTCATTGTTCGCCTTCTACGGGACAATGAAAACAGCCACGGTCCGGTCCTTGATGACTTTGTTCAAATGGTGTGAGGAATCTTATCTTCCGGTAAACATATCGAAAACTAAAGATATGACAATCGATTTTAGAAAAACAGTCCCACACACAGGAAGTCACACTCATTAATGGTCAACCAGTCGAATGTGTACAATCATACAGATATCTTGGGAGAATTATCGACTCTAAACTTAACTCTGAATTGAATTGTGAAGCTGTGTGTAAAAAGGGGCACCAGCGTTTATCCGGTCTGAGGAAATTGGCCCGTTTTCACATTGACAAAACCATGATGACCCTTTTTTACCGTGCTTTTGTCGAGTCGATTGTATCTTTTTCAGTTGTGTCATGGTTTGGAAACCTCTCTGTGAAGAACAGAAACTCTCTGAACCAGATCGTGAGGTGGTCCAGTAAGCTGATTGGAGAGCAACAGCTGAGTCTGGAGACCTTGTACACCAGGCAGGTGGAGCGGCTCACCAGCTCAGTCTTAAAAGATGAGTCCCATCATCTGTACTGTGAGTTTCAGTTACTTCCTTCTGGACGAAGACTTTCAGTTCCAAAGTGTAGAACGAAGCGCTGTAGGAACAGCTTTGTCCCAGCAGCTATTATAGAGCGGAACAAGTCGTAGTGTGTGTGTATCATGTCTTTCCTCTTTGCCGCTTGATGTGGTCATTGTAATTTCATGAAGGCCTTGCATGGAGGGACGGAGATAGCAGCCTGAGAAGTTGTTTTCATGCTTCTTAGTGGTTCTTTATTCATGTATTATTTATTCTGGTGTTCTCAGCTCTGTAGCTGTTACAGATCATCTTGTTTTATTAATTGTGATTGGAACCTGCGCATTTTATGCACCTCAGCACTTTTACCCGTGTACCGTGCATTTGCACTTTGTGTGTTTATGTATTGTCTGTGTTGTATTAAGTGTCTCTCCCTGCAACCAAATCTACCTACGGGTACAAATAAAGTAACCTGAACCTGAACCTAAACACACTCTGATGATCATAATCTGCCCTTATTGCTCCACATTTAACGTGTGCTGTATCTTTCCTTTATGGTACTTCATTAGATTTTACATAAAGAATTGGTTAACACCTTATTTACTCATCTCTCTCTCCCTCTCTGTCATTCTATTATGTTTTTGACCCTTCTTAGAGCACGCTTTAGACATTTCTTTCACCGTCAGTGCAGCCCAAGCAGCTACTTTGATTTGCAACCCTTTCAGAAAATGTTCCACTTCTTTCTGCATAAATACTAAAAGCCCAGTAAGGAAAAAATGGCTTTCTGTAAGCATGAGTGTGTCTTGAGGTAAGAGGTGTTTTTTGTTAAAGTAACGGCAGATTTGAGGATGTTTTTGAAGTGTGTGGGAGAAAGAAAGAAAGAAAGAAAGAAAGAAAAGCCAACATCTTCTCGCACAGCTGCTGAATAAAGCGCTGCGGACAGTTTTTTTTGCAACTCAGATCTGTTGGCGTTCCAGTGAGACGAATAAAGAGAAAAAGGATATAGATTACAAACTCCATGAAGCAAGAGGTAAACCATATGGAACTACAAACATATTCAATGTACACTGCTGGGTAAAATGTTTGATCAAATTTGAACCATAGGGAAATGAATGAATCAATATGAGCATTGTAAAACATTGTGTGCTGATGATCATAGCCATGCATAGCAATTATTTCTATTGCATACCCTCCATTTGGAATCAATATGCATCCTTTATTTCTTTTGGAGATGGTTGCAGGATGTGAATAAAACATCAGATCTGTTCTTAATTGATTTAAAGTATGCAGGCCGAGTTGTGAGTAAATGAGCTTGTATACATTAATAAGTTTTGTTTATTTATGAGTCCTTTCATTTATTTGAATGTCTCTATTAGTTATTTAAGCTTCCTTTTTTTTTTACGTGTAAATTATTTGTCTCTGTCTTGCCTCAAGCCCAAGCTCTCAAAGTATAAAGCATTGTCTCTCTTTCACACACAAATGACACGATCAGACACACTCAAACATAGTGTGAGTGGAAACATTATTTCCACAGGGCCGACAGGACTGGTGCTATATAAATAATTTGACATACTATTTATAGTATCCATACAAAGTGACTACTTCTTTGGGATCACTTTTACAATCTGATGTGATCAGATCCATTGTTAAATAAGGAAGCAAAAAACAACAACATTTGTTTGTTGAAAATGTCTTTAAGGAAACTATTCTGCTTCATTTTTACAATTAAGGTTATTCGAGGTTAATGTTGACAGTGGTTTGGTGTTGAATTGCATACTATTGGAATATTTATTTTCCTTATATAAAATGTATAAAAAAAGTGAAAAAAACATGTCAAAATGTATCATTAGCAACACCTCTAAGTGTAGTGAAGTTCAGTTCAACTACACATTACAACCTTAGTGATAAAGTTGTAATTAAAGGTCAAATGTAAAATACACTTGACCGTGTTTATCAAACACTTATGTGTCCCCAGCCCGTCTACAAACCTCCCAGTTATGAGAAAGGTCCGTCCTCTACTTCTTTTGCCTGCTCCACTTTTCAGAAAACGTGTTCTCAAACGGGCCGTTTTGAGACTTTCCCTTCATGACATCACAAAGGGCAAGTAAACCCCTCCCCCAGGTGGGTGACACTCCCACAGCTAGAGTGAGAAAGCCAGAGCCACCCAAGAGTCAACCTCCGGTCTTGAAAAATGAAGCAAATGTGGAATGCAAAACCGTGAAGTTCATCGAGCGTTCGCTTGAGGCTGGCTCCAAAAGCCCCGGAAGTCACGTACACACCACGGCAATTAAAGCCAGTTTTTACAGCAGAAATGAACATGTTTAAAGCCTGGTTCAAGAAGTGAAATAGGTGTAATTAGTTATTGTCCTCATGGGGATTTTTAGGAAGAATCATATCAATCAACTACTTATCTAAACTTGTTGAAAAGGAGCATAATATGTGACCTTTAAATGAATAACCTCTCTGACAGTGTCAACAAAAATTGAACATGAATACATTTGTAAAGGCATAATTAATAGCTGAGCGGTTGAATTGGATCACTGGATTGTGTAAGTGTGCTTGAAAGTGGCCAAAGAGTGCATCTACACATATGGACTCACAAGCTTATGAAAACACTTCCCCGTTCATAAAGGGCAGGGTTATAGGATTATAAATGAAAGGATGGATCAAAAGGCTTTGATGCAAGGTGAGAAGAATCTAAATGTTAGTCATATGCGTGAATCACCGAGCCTCAACAAATCCTCCAATGACCTGTCATCCTTGAACAACGTTTCTTTAGACAAACCATGTAGATGTATTTGAGCGCTTTTCCCCCCCCCCAAAGCCCACTCAGAGGATAGGTTGATTTTCCTTATCGCACCAGATATGGCAGGTGATGAAAATGTTGGCACTCAAGGATGCTCTTAATCTAAAGACTTTTATGCAGATGTGAGTGAAAGTGAGGGGGAGAGATCCAAGTACATTCAGACGTTCTGTACGTAGGCATGTTGGTAATGATGGTGTCAGAACGTGGTGTTCATTGGCCCAGTGTGATGTCAGGGAATTACATAAAAGAGGTGGAGGTAACAGAGTAAACCCCCTTTTATCTCCTCATAGAATATTCATCATGGCTGAATGAATGAAGAGAGTGCATGCCTTTGTGAATAATGCGCCCTTAAAGAATGTGAGTGAATGTACATGCGTGTGTTTATTTTGCATTCACGTGCATGTGGAGGATGTTTCTGCATGAATCCCTTGGCCTGCCCTGCTAGCGCCACTGCTCCCTCTTTTCCAGATGAAAGCCGCTGTGCTCGTCCTCTGGTGCTGACTCTTCCACACAGCATAAAAAAAAAACATTTTGAACCACCAGCATCGCACATTCACACTTCTCTCTCCCTTTGCTTCGGCTGCTATCTGCTATCTACTGTCAGCTGAATCTGTAAACAAACAGGAGGTCTAAGATACTGTGGCTTCACACTGACTACAGACATCAGTGGCTGGGAAAAAAGAGGGAGAGGAGGAAAGGGATGGAGGACAAATCAGTCTTAAATAAATTGCTGTTTTTGGCAGAATTGTATCGTTTTGAAGAAGGTGGGTTATATGCAGGGCAGGTGCAGGGCAAATAACAAAATGGTAGGAAGAAAAATGTAATTCTTTTTTTCTGAGACAACAAAAACATTTCTTGTAACAAGGTTTGTAATGCAAGGTCAATAAATGTTCATGATGTGCATACAGAACCAGATGTGGGTAAGTCTGCAGGGTTTCCACTGTCTGCCCCTTAAATTCAGAAATGCTTTTATTGTTTCGTACTGTAGACTTGTGGAAACGGATGTTGTGGATATTTTACGTTTTAGTTATCACAGCAGAACTGTAATGCACAGTGGGCTTCAATAACATGAAGTCACCTTCAAAGGTAAGAGTGGTGAGATTGTAAGAGAAACGGTTTAAGGACTCGACACAAAGAGAGAGTAGAAAATAAAAGCAAGCTTGTTGTGTTGAAGTGCTACTGTGAGCGGGAAATGATGGAGAATAGAGATCAGTGTTTCTGCAGATCAGGAAGAAAAAGCCTGAGATGTGTTTATGGTGACCAGACAAATGCGATATGAGGCAAGAAGTATAAAAAGTACTCCTGAAGAAAGTCTGTAAAGGTGATGTCACTTTTGTGCAATTTGCATATACTGTATAGTAGACTGGGAACAATCGCTTAGTGACACTTGTTCCAGATCCTCCACATCCTGCCCTCATGTGTGCCTGTGTGATTGTCTGCCCCATCCTGGCTTTTTCCAGCTGTGTCTCACTTTACCCTCTTAATATTTGGTCTCTGTCTTCTCTTTCTTGTATTTTGGAAAAAGACTGAAAGTGATCTATTTTTTTTTTTTTTTTACATCTTTGGCAGAAAAATTCTGACATTTCTGCTCCACTCTTCCTGCTGGATTTTTTTTTCACATGGATGGTTTTCCTGAGTAAAGCCAATATCAACTTAGACCCTATGGTGGACATTGCTCCTGGTGCAGAAATCAGAGAACTTCCAATACCACTTTTTTTTTTGAGGAATCTTTGAAAGGAGGCTGCACTTTTAACATTATTAGGCCACACTCAAACTCAAACCAGCACCTTCTAGATCGGGTTCTGACTTGATTGCTGCAGGTCTTGTTCCTTGAGCCAGTCCTCCAGGGCTTTACTGACCTAATATTTCACAGTAAATATAATCATTAAGTTACTCTACATGCATGTCATATCTTCAACTTGAATACTTGACATGCTAACCTACCAGACTGTAAGAGGCTAAAAAAATGACAGAATGTATTAGAAAGAAAGAGACTAACTGACATATAGTGTGTCACGTCACTTTGACAGTCATGTAACATTTAAATGTGGCAATTTGAGCCTCTATTTGCATTGATTGATTTCCCCCACTCAATTTAGGAGCTGTCATGGGATTAAATTTAGCTGCCATTACATGAGCCCCCAGTGTTATCACTTTTCCAGTATCCCATTGCTTTCATGTGCATGAGCGCGTGTGTGTGTATATGTGTGTATAAGCCCATGAAGCAAACCGGTACATAGTATTTGGTACTTGACCGAGTCTCCATATGATCAAAGTGTCTTTGATCAAGTCATGCCCTCAGATCAGCTACATACGCTCTCAAGTGTGTGCTGTAGGCCTATAAATCAGCTAAACGCACACACCCACAAAGCTGTGAAAGCCTTGTGCATGCGATGCTGGGATTTCTTTCAATTGAACTATCTTAATATCAGCCATGCACACAAACTCATTTGCGCTCGTAGCGATGCATAGGTCCTCATCTTCAAACAGCAGTGATTTGACATTTCCTACAGAGCTTCAGTGCTTGTGACACGGTTTCTTCCCCCATGTGGTCTTTGCTGCCTCAGAAGTTGGAACCAACTTTCCCTTGCTTCACACACTCCAAACTTCTGTCCCCCTGCTTCCCTCTCATTACCGGATCCCCCTCTAGACTGCCTGGGGTGTTTTTCTCCTCCATGGTGTGTGTATGTGAAAGTGCATAATGTACATGTGCACATGAGTGCATGAACAAGTATGTTTGAGTGTGTGTAGCCTTTCATGCTGTCAGGAGAGAATCTCCGGCTGCGTGGCTTCATGAGGGCAAACGAACCTTAGCTTTACAAAGTTAGCCTCTATACTGTTCATAATGAATCCCCCTTTACTGCATGAATATCACAGATTGATAATGGTGCCCAAATGACTTTGGTTGGATCATGACTGTGCATAGATTAGTGTGAAAAAGTTTAAAGATATGTCCTCTATCTCACGGATTACAGTTTGACATTTCATCTCACGGATTTCAGTTTTAAAGATAGACACAGGAGACATAAGCTGCCACTTTGATTCATAGAACAGCACGAGCTTTGATACTTATGTGACCAAAGTTTGAGGGAAAACTTATCAAAGCCTCTAAATCCTTTTGACATGAGAACTAATGTAAAGTTTTGATATTTGAAAGCCTTACTCATCTACACAAATCAAAGACATCAGTGGGATTTGATTCAAATGGCGTTAGAAATGTTGACAGATAGCTGAATTGTTTTGTTCCACCTTGTTTCTTGATTTAAAGAGTCTGTCCCTTTCTCAAGTCTAACATGTATATTAAGTAGAAGTGTCTTTTGTTGACCATTTATATCTCAAAATAAAACAGACAGACGACAGTACAGCTTGACTAGTGTTGCAACCAGCCGGTACAGGACACAAATAAATATTACAATGAGTACAAGACTTATTAACATCCGTCTTTCTGCTCCACTTCCAGTAGTGTACTTATCAGAAAGTATTGCTTCAAGCTAAAGGTGAGGAGGATTGGTTTTTGGCACAGGAGCTTCTGTATTGGGACAGTGGGTGTTAGTTGTTTTCACTGTTGACCTCTTGAGGTATGGTGGTCAAAAGGAAACTAAAATGAAGACACAAGTTAATGAAATCCATCTTCTCCAATCAGTCTAAAGGGCTTTTTCCAAATGTCTACAGAGACTCTTCAAGACCATGTATTTGACTTTTTCACTTACAAGCAGAGTCTTACTCTACATTTCTCAACTGTGGACTGCATGTCATTGTTGTCATAGAAGCATAAAGACAGGTTAAACATGTTCCCTCGAAAAAAAGGACTGTTTACATCAGGTTAAAGTAGTGAAAATATCCAAAAGTATTGTGAGGGAGATCACACTGGTCACTCGCTGAGTGTGGGGAGGTAATCATCTCAGTGCAGTGTCAAGTGCGTGTGACTGATTGGCTCTGATTTGGCCCAGGTGTGTTAAGATTATTTATTCCCTTGAGTTGCAGCAGTCTGTGCTGACTCATTATCTCACCATCAGAGATAGTGCGAGGTTCTCTATGTGTTTCGAGTGTGATTGTAACATAGGCACCACTTTACTTTTTTCTGGGATTTGCTTACTATTTCCAGGAGTTCAACATGTGTAGTTTGTTGTTGCTGGGAATTTCTGACCCAGCCTTTTTTATTTCTTTGTAAACACGGGCCTGGTGGCCTTTGCGTCTCAGCTGTACAGAGTGTCTTTGGTCTCCCCTTTAATCTAGTTTCTTATCAGTTGCAGCTGTGGTTTTGTTCCTCCTTATCTCAGCACTATTTAGAAAAGGGAGCCTTTTTGTTTTGCTCTTAACTATTTTGTTGTCCCGTCCTATTCAATCGCTTGCGATTTTAGTGGTTTTATCCCTCTGGGATAACTTCAAGATATCCGAGGTCTGCAATTGCGTCCCACTCCTCCGCACCCTTACAACTATAACACTTCAGCTACAATGCTGTTACTAGAAGGACTTATTTAGTGTATATGGTTTCTTTTGTATCTGTCTGCAGTAGTACATAGCTCAGCTTCCATGTTGAAACTCCAGCCAGCTTTACCAAACCAACTATGAAGTACCTCATATAATCCCACTTGTAAAAACCCAAACTATCCCTTTAACAGTTTTATATGTGACAGATACAAAGGGGAATCTAGAATCAGATACAGAACAGTAAATTGAACAAAGACTTGATCCCAGGCCTTCAGTTTAAAGGACATCACTCACTGCCCTGCAGTCCACATGCTGCTCTTCTGGGCATGCAAGTATAGAACAGTGGAAATATCTTTGATGTCAGTGAGTGCTGCTGGAGCTAGTTTGTCTTATTAATGCAGGAGAGGGGTCCATATTAATACCAAGACTCTATTGATCCTACTAGACCTTCTGGCTAGAGATGAATAGCACTAACGTATTATCACTGCTTCAGAAAGGGGTCAATCCATATCTTTGACATTACTACCACAGATGGCTATAATTTCCACTGGAGCAGTGGACTTTTTACCCACTTAGACTCAATTTTTCTCTCACTCACTCACTCACTCCGCTTCTTTCTCTTCACAACCTTGCCCTTTTCTGCATTTGTGCTCTCTGATACTTTTCATATATTCTCAACCTTTTATCATTTGGCTCTTTTCTTATGATTCATCACTTTTGTACGGCCCATTTTTTTACATTTAAGTCTCCCTTTATAGACTTGTTTCCCTTTGAGATGACTTTCCCTCCTGTTTCTATTTGTCTTTCTTCTCCCCCAACCACACCTGCTCTCAGTCTCTCTCCTCTGATACATTTTTCCGACTGCTTTGCACTCGGCTGAGACACCTTCCTCTCATTTGCTTCTACTTTACTCTTCTTTTTTCCACTTTCTCTCTATTCTTAGTCTTCTCGTGCTCTCTCTCTTTGTGTGTCCCTCTGCACCTCTGGCGTTGTTTGCCCCCAGAAGACAATGCTGCTGACAAAGATGAGCAAGAGCATATTTAAAATGTCACCAGCAAAGTGACAAAAGGTCGTATGGAAAGTAAGAGACTCCCAGCACAGTTTGGACTTGACTGCTAAACAGGCTTTCATAATGTTTGTGTGTGTGCGAGTGTGTGTGCGCTTGGGGGTTACAGACCCATATGCATATGCAGGTCTGCATTTGCCCAGGGGTGTGTGTATATTTTTGCGTTTTTATGAGCAAAAAGTGCAATGAAACATAATCAAGGTTCTGTGTGAAAGGCTCTCTGTGCATGTACTTGTGTTTCCACACAATGTGTGTGTGAATTTGTGGCTACTTGTGAAGCATGTGTTTCCAGGTTTATGCTGCTGACCTCCTCATACCTAAACTTAGACTTCCTGTTTGAGGTGAGGGCTTGAGCTGCTGTTAAGAGAAGAAAAAAATGTTGCCATTCAGACACACTCGCTACAGGAGTGCAAGACTGCATTTACCTAAGAGATTCTGATTTAAATCCTGAGGAAGTGGTCCAAAAAGCCTCTGAGACAGCCAGATCCCAACCTTTGCTTAAAAGTCAAAGTGCAGGAGGAGGAAGTTCATCACAAACAATACACCCTGCTTGGGAGGCTATTCCCATCCTCTTGTTTTGCAAGTCAACATTGTTATTTTCTGATGAAGTGCATAATGAGGGAGCTTAAGCTGTCTTGTTGCACTCATGCAGCTAATTAAAAGCAACACGCAAATGTTACTGATGAAAGGAACTGCTGAGTGTCAGCGGCAGGTATCTCAACTTGTTTGTTAAAATCGTTTTTGTATCTTCAGGACGGATGCTTTTGGAAAGGAGGAGATGTTGTTGTTGCTTTTATTTTGTTCAATTTTCAGTAGCTACTTCTCTTTAGCTTAGTGATCTGCACATAATAACAATAATACTATATTTGCAGAGCTGGGTACATGTCTGTTAGTAATCTGCGTTATTTTTAAATTTAATTTTTAATGTTGACTTGAATTTGAAATAAGGTAAACAATACCTTTGACTTCGGGTAAATTTGGTTTCTGTAAAAATCCAAAACTTGCTCTTACATGGTAGGATGGATCACGGACAACCTGAGCAAGAGCCCCCGTTTCTTAGAATGATAATTCATCCCTGGGGGGATGGACAGATCCATACTGAACTGTATGTGAGCATTGCATGTTAGGTGTGTGTGTCACTGTCAGCTTATGAAGATTAACTCTCCCTTTCCTCACAACCCACTGCTATTATTTCAGTCAACTTTGATGTTTTACACTTAATTATTTCTTCAACTTCATGCCTGTTTCCTTTCAAATAATACAATTGTTCCACTTTATTTTAACGTATAGACAGATAGATGAGCAGCTAAACAGGCAGATGTCAAAGATGGATGTAAGGACATAGGGGATATGTTGTTATTTGGGCTGTCAGCAGTGTGTCAGCTTTTCAGGAGAGATGGTGGCAGAGCTGACACAGCATTGGGAATAAGAAGCCAGCCCTCTGCTTATCCTTCTATCACTCTCTCTTTCTACGCAATCCATCCATCCACTGTCAAACTGCGTTTCTCCTGCCAAGGGCAGAAAGGATGGGGGGGTGCTACGGGGCAGCTTTTAAACTCTCTTTTCCATTTAAGAGTTTTTGGACTTCTGTGTACCGTACCCATTTTATATTAAACATACTTAGAATTTGTCTCCTGTCTTGGAGTCGTGCGTTTGGGTTTAGTGTGACAGTAAGGGCGCAGTCACACTGGCAATCCGTACCGTGCCCAAGCACGCTTCCACCCTAAAGTCCAGTTCGTTTGGCCAGTGTGACCGCTCCGTTCCGTGCTCAGGCACGGTACACTTCCTTTGCTTTGGCACACTTCGGAGAGGTGTGCTTCGGCACGGTAAACTTCATGCACGAGCACAAGCACGCTGGTACACAACGCTGACAGCCTTCATTATGGAGAAATCCAGAGTTTTATGGCTGTATCATGTAACATGACTCAATAAGTCACAAAGTAGCTGTCATGTTCTCCGTGTTGTTCTCCGATGTGCGGACGCGGACTCGACCGCGCGTCCATTTTGTCATTTTTTTTTCTCGAGTCCGCCTGTTTGTAAACTGAGCACGCTTCATAACAACATAAAGCATGCATGTGCTGTATCACGACGTTATGTACAGGAGGTAATCGTGCTCAGGCACGGTTAGTCCTGATGCAGTGTGACCGCGGGCCGTGCTCGCCAGTGGGGGAATGGCGCAGCGGGGGGGCAATCGTGCTTGAGTACAGCGTGTGCAGTGTGACAGCGCTCTAACCTGGTTACTGTGCTATACAGTAACATTGTTCTGTTATTTCCTGCTTCAGCCACACACACAGTGGAACAAATACACACAGTATATGACAACGTGAGATGAGCGCTGAAGAAGACTACTTGCCATGTGTCCGTTTTCAGGATGACAAATCTTTATGTGTGTGTGTGAGTATGAGTGCGTTGTTGTGCGTATGACTGCTTATACTGTCCCTGTGTAGGCTCTGTGTCACTGAGCTGGTGACCAGAAAGTAATGTAACTAAGCAGCTATAAATGAGCGCATCACTGTGGCAACACATTTTCCTTGGATGGCTTTTGTTCAGAAAGACTCCCTACAAAATGTACAACAATCAGAAGCAACCATTTAACCCTGACCCTTAAATGGTCAAATAGGATCCTTAGGCTCAGATAGTAGTTCCAGAGAATATACAACTACAATGGTGTAACCTTGTTTATGTAACATTTCAGATGCATTGAATGGAATACCTTGATTCTAAAACTCAAGCAGCCCAGGGATTACAACGTGTGATAAACTACATTTCCCAATGTGTCAAACTAACAGACCAATCATGTGTCAAGTAACCAATGTGTACCAGGTCAAATGAATGTGGTATTTTTTTGTAACGTTTAATTATTGTCTTTCTTCTCTTGCATGCTTCCTGTTGGCGACATCTGTTGACATCTGTAGGTAAGTCTCTTGTTGATTATACTCTCAATAGCGGTTTTGCTTTCTCACTCTTTCTGAGTGTCTTTCAGTGTGTATGATATCATTTATGTTTTTAAAAAACCAACTTAACTTTTAAGTTGGCATATATGTGTTGTGGAGTAATGGCTTTAATTGTACAAAAGTTATTTGAAGTTGTCTTTACAGGCTAGACAAACAGTCAGTGTGATTGAGAAGCTGAGGGAAATAAACGTAATAGGTTTTTGAAGTCTCTCACATGATTTTCTTTTTGATTTCGCCGTAAGCTATCATTTGTGTGTCTGCAAAGTGTCTCCCTGCCAATAATATCAACTCTCAAAGCACGTGCATTTCGCTGGTGAGGTTTACAACAATTTCAGAAAAAGAGAAGATGAATGAACCTATATCAGAAGGCTGGGAGGCGGCTGAGTCTTTGTTCTGTGTTGTGTAGTTGTCTTGCTTAGCTGGGCTGTGAGGTGGGAGTGGCAGCTGGTTACATTTTGTAGTTTTTTTTGGTTGTTTTTCCAATGCTTAAGGTTTGAGATGTGTAGAGTAAATACACATCAAAATACTCTCTCCTCTGTTGCTGAGCTTTTATTGGTAATACTTTGATGTGAATATCAAACAATATGCATGTTATAGTCGTCTACATTTCCAGCACAATGGCCAACGTTATTTTATGACCTGGGTTGATCTTTGTGTGTCTGGAAGTGTGTGTGTGTGTGTGTGTGTGTATGATACTGTAAGTTCAAACCATATTATTAAAAGCATGAAATTAAACCCTTGGCTTTGTCCAAACTTTTTGAACTTTATTAATGATATTCATCGCCTCGTCTCAATTTATGTCCACCATGTGCTAAGACACCCTTGAGCTTGTGGTGATCAGACTCGTCTTAATGACATTATACAATTATGACGACCTTGTTAGGGACGTTTCCGGGTGATGGCCTGTCAGAAAAATGCAGGTAAATGGAGCAGCTTGATGCAGACTCCTGTCAGCTTCCTCACCCCTTACCCCACCCTTCTCTTTAATGAGCCATATTTGCAATGTGTGAGACCAAAGGTTCCGAGTTTGTCCATGTCAACATGACAGCTATTAGGAGGCACCAACAGCTGCTGGAAGGTGGACTCATGGCTGAGGAGGTGAGAGAGGGAATGACAGACTGAGAGAATAAAGGAAGATGAGGCGGGGGGGAGAAAGCACAGATAGTTACAGCGGGTGATGGCCATCATGCTCCTGTGGCATCACTCGTCCTTCATTAGATGAATCACCTTGTTGCGGATTGAAGGACAGAAGACAGGTAGAAGTGAACATAGAGCGAGTTGGCAAAGGTTGAACATGCTGTAGACGCACACAAGTGGTGAAAGACAGTTGAAGCACAAACATGAATACATTGTTTACAAAGCAAGCAAGTGCTGTCATTGGGAAGTCTGCTCCAGGCTGTTGTTATCATTATCGATTTACAGAGAGTACAAGAAACCAGAAAAGGACAGAGATAGGAAAAGTGAGTGATTCTGTATGGTGAAACCAGGACATGACCTAGCATGCCAAAAATGTTCATTTACAAAGAAGGGTTGCGCTGATATAACTCTTTAATACAATATTTAATGGATTTATCGGACAGCTCATCAAACTTCCATGATGTGTAACATTTTTGACTCGCTGTGAGGTCAAAGTGAAAGTATTTTTTGTAAGACATTTTGCTGCTTTGCTTGCTGGTTATTGGTACTGACACTGTTCATGTTCTTTAAAACGATGCTGAAATGAACACACTGTTAGTAATCTGAGGTAGTGATCTGAAATACTTATCACTTTTACTTATATAAACAGTGTATGTGTGCGTGTGTTTCTTCAACAATGTTATTTTCCAGAGTTTCACAGTCTCCTTCAGCATTCAAACAAGCTAATGTGCCTCCAGTGATTTCCTGGACTTAATAAGATGACGGCATGTGAGGAAGACCAGGAAAATAAAATGTTTTGTCAAAACTTCCACAAGCACAATGCTCAGAGTTATAGGCACTATTTTAAAAAGGTGCTGTTAAAGGCCTTCGAGCTAAAATGCTAAAAGTTTAACAATAAAAGCAGGAAGATTTGAGTTGAAGCCATTGCCACAGAAAAAGCCACCAAAAAAGGGAATTATTCAAGTACTTTTACATAATCCCAATGACTATGGAACTATGATGAAAGCTTAAGGTGTGAAGGGCAAGGTTAAGATATGAAATAAGAACCAAGCAGAAGAGATCTATACAGTAAGGTTAGAGGGATTAGAGGGGATTTGATTAAACTGGGAGAGGTTGTTAGAAGGTTATTCTTGAAAAAAGATCAGATTGCAGCCTCTGTTCCAAAGTAAGTTGTGACTCTGCATTTATGATGAAAGGTCATTTTCTTCTTTGGGGTACCTAGCTGGAACGAGATGAGACCTGTAGAATTACCTGCCAGAACTTTGAACAGATATATGCTATTGCCAAAACAACAACAACAATGTGTAAGAATCCCAGCTATGAATGAATGTTAAAGAATTTCATCCTGGCATTGAATAGCTTTATTGTGAGAAATAAATCAAACTATTTCTCAACAATCTTTTTCTGGCATCCCGCACAGCAATGAACAGAGACGAATTAAGGTGAATCTGGCAGCCAATAAAATCTCAAGCTAATTACTAGTTTAAATCCACTAAACACTGTCAGGTCCTTAACACTCATTCAAATTAAAACTTTTGTTGTTCATGACTCAAAGGATTCAATGCATACTACAACTGGTCTGTTGTGCTGTGGTTGGAGATCTGCAGTATTAATAAAGGACTCTATGCAAAAGCATTGCATGCATTAATGCATTAATTGACATCTCCTTAAAGCTTCATGACAAGGATCAAAATGGCATTTTCATTTATTGTTTTGCTCTAAACAATGTTGTCTTCCACATAATTATAGGCTTAATGCCAAGTGTTGTCTGGACTCATCATGTATGTTTTCTCCGAGACAAAGTTTAAAGGAAAAAGTTAGAGTAGAAGACAGACGCAGTCACTTTCCATCTCTCTATGGTATTTCACCATCCTCACCAGCCATGTAAGCTTAAGTTCTTCATGTTCCCTGACAGCCCTCTACTACTCACTGTTTAGCTATAATTGTTCACATTTCTGAGCCTCAAAAACTCATTTTGATAGCATTAACACTGCACTGGAACAATCATTTTTGCAGCCAGACGGAGCTTTAAGTGCTCACTTTTTCATGCCACCCTCTGCTCAAAAATACCTGCCTGCCACTGCATGTGATTGAAGAATTAAAAACGACATCCCCTGGCTAAAAACAAATGATGAACCTCTACGGGATGTGATATAAATTGTGCCATACATATCAGTCTTGAAAAGAGCAGCATCATAAAAGAGCCAAAAAACTATAACTGCTATTCTTATGCTAAGCTAAGCCAGACAGCTTAGATTGATTGATTGATTTTTTAAAAAGACATGTTCACTATTAAATAAACAACCATCTTCTTGTATTTACCTTTAGAATCTTAAGTTAGCTCATTGGTTTTATGTGACTTCAGTGATAGGAATAATTGAGTATCATCTGCATAACAAGAACATCTCAGTCTGGATATGTTCAAATATTGTAGAGTGACCGATAGAAAGAGACTAAAACAGGTGATAAAGAATTGAGCTGTAAAAGCCAGAGTGATGGCAGGCAACAGAGAGGGCTGCAGGAATGTGAGATGAAGAAAGTGTGAAACGAGTAATAGTGAGAGAAAGGCAAGAGAAAGGCAAGAAATAAAACAGTACAGAAAGGAATGATGGACACAGAGAGAAAAGGGTGGGAAATGAGAGATTGGGTATGTGAGACAATATGAAGGGAGATCACACTGACAGGAAAAAATAAAAGATTTAAAAAGAGTGAGCAAGTATGTGGCGTGAGAGATGTAGAACAGTTCTTTCAGAGTCTGTATCAGACATGAAGGATGGAAGCAGGTTTTCTTTGTCAGAGAGACACCGTCAGACGGGTGTAAGTGCTCATGTTTCTTTAATGCATTGCTTTAACTTTGGATACCTGTATGGAAGTAAAATAACAAGTCAGCCTTTTACTTTGTGTGTAGAACTGAAGTGCCGCTTTTAGTCTCTTTATTATGTCCATTTCGAAAGGTGAGGTCAGGCTAAGGGAACATAAGGCGTTTGTCTCGGAGGTAAACAAAGTAATTGGTTTTGAACAAGGAGAGTTTTCACTGTGTCCATTCTTTTGGAGGTGTTTTGATGACCAACCGAAACAATGCTACTATTGCATAAATCATGCTTTAAAAAACTAAACACAACATGGGCTGACCTTGCCTTTTGCTGTCATCTTGTGAATTCAAATTGCTCTGTACTTAAATGCCATGATACTTTGATAATGAGCCATGTCTATCAGGTTCAGTGAAAAGGTGCTTAAGGGAGTCTACCAGATACAGAACTGTACTTGATAGTATTCCAACATAAAATTAACAGTTATGTTTCCTTCGAGTTTTTTCATATCCATGTGCTCTGAAAGACAGCGATCACTGCTGATTTAATATTTGAATAAATCCATTTAAACCTGACTTTGATTCCATCCAAGTGTATCTGAGTAAATTGATGTTGCAGCATTACTCTGGCAAGTTTTATTTGATCAAAGAGGTTGACTTCTTGTATAAAAAAATGTATTTTAATCAAAGTGCCAGCTAAATAAATGTAGTGAAATAGCAGCTGTAGGGTAAACAATCTTCTACAACACTTTAAGCTTGGATATTGGTCATGTTATCTCTTTTTGCTTTTGGTTATGTGTACTCTAAATTGATGTAAAGTTCAGATCGATCGAAGTTTTTTATATATTTCGCGAAGCAGAAAGCCAACATTTTGCACAGAAAGATAGACATTGGACTACATTTAGCTGATTCTGGCTGGATACAAATGCATTGTGAGGTAGATCAGCCCTGTCAGTGGCGATTCTAGTCTGTTGGGGCCCTAAGAAAAAATCAATTGGGGGGCCCTCCAACCAGCGTTCATCACCATAATGTCTGCCAGTGTCCCAACGCTTACTCCTCTTTGCTCCTGTTTCTTTTTTCTCTCGTGTAGACGTATAGACTCTTCATCTTTCTTTGTTGACTTTCATCGACAAACTTTTTGTTTTCACACCCATAATGGGTGTTGCGCTTAAGTAGGCAATGAGAATGAATGCTGTCAGATAGGGCCCCCTTAGGGAGGTTTTCTACTGTCATTGCAAAATTTGCACATTTTGGGCCACTGCTTCCGTTTAAGTTTGTGAGCCCTCATGGGCCCCCTACTGGTCTGGGGCCCCAAGCAGTTGCCTGCCTTGCCTGTTGAAAAGCTCTGTAAGTGGTCTGCCTCAACTGATCACCAGACTTAATGGATTTCAAGCTGACTATTAAGAGCTGAGAGAAATGAGATCAAACCTGGCTAACCTTTGTACCACTAGCTTGTGCAGCTGAATCTAATCTCTTATTTTGCATTTCATCAGACAAAAAAAAAAAGGCATGTTCGTGTAATGGGTTCATGTAACATTGTGCCTGAAATGACCCCCCATAACATTTCAACCTTGTTGAGAAAATGAAAGACAACTAACACATGAAACGACAGACATTTTTTGTCAATTTTCCCAACTTCCCTTATTCCCGGAAGTGCCTCTGACAGTATGTTCACATAATGACTTTGTTTATTGTCTAGGAGAGACAGAGAGGAAGAGGAAGAGGAAGTCTGTCTCTTTTATGTCTCTCCGCTCATAGTTTTCTTTTGTTGTCACCACTGACATCTCTGCTGTTTCATGCTGCTGATTCTGCTCTCACTGCGGTAGGCAATGCCAAGCCATCACTGTGATAGATCACTGTTATTACCACATGTTCTCCATTACTAGAGAACAGCGGGAGGCCGGAATGCAGAAACACACTCGGACACACATTGAGCTTGCAGCCAAAAAAAAAGTAATCTAAGATAGTATGTGCAGAAACCGAGGAATTCAAATTCACATTTCCTATCTGTTAGTACATTGATGTGCATATGTATACATGCAGCATAAATTAGCCTCTGTACTGACGGTAAACTGTGAAAACTGTAGTGGTTAAGGGATCTTGAGTTAGTGCCAACAAAAGTTGTTATTGGCGTGGGATGATAGAGAAGCTGTGAGAGTACTTTCCAAAGAGACAGAAAAAGCGAGTAGGAGAGAAAACCAAAATAATGAGAGCATCGGCAAGAAAGACAGAAGACTGTGGTCAATACCGTTCTTCAGTAAATTTAGTTTTGACTTCAGACTCTCTCTTATTTGATCTCAACAACAGACAAAGTCAATTACAAGTCGTCCACACTCGGTGCACAACAATGTCAGACTGCTGATTTATTGTGTCTGGTTTTGGCTGCAGCCATATTTGTTGTCTTCTCTTGTTAAAGGAGCAATATGTAACTGACACGTAGCCTTTAAAATGGGTACTGCACTCCAAATTCAAAACATTGGAGATAGCTGCGTCCCCTCGCTCCCTCCTGCCTAGAGTCGGTTTGCACCCAGGTTGCCATGTTCTGTACACGTAAACTTCAGTGTTTAGCCAGCGCTGCATCAGTCTTGAACAGACCATTACGGACTGGGATCTAAACTTAGGAGGAAGACATAGTGGCTGCTGCAATGGTGTCAGAGAAGCCAGCACTTCAACACATCATGTTTCCTAAATGTCTGATGATATACTAAGATCATTTATGATTTAATCTAGTAAATATCTCACATATTGTTCCTTTAATATGCGTGTATCTGCAGGAAGTAAGATACATGCACATTTTATCTCCACTTAATTCTGCACTTATTGGATATAAAAACTAACAACAAAAATTTAGCTTTTGCTCTTTGCATACATCAGTATAATTAAAAGCCTATTATGCTAAGAGCAATGCTAATAACATAATGCACTGCTAGGCTGAAAGGAGGTGGGTGGGAAAGCTACAATTATGCATTATCCAAAGAAGGAGATGCATCATTTTTGGGGGAAATGGATAAAAAGTACTATCACTTGGCTCACTCTCTTTTATGAAGAAAAAAAAAACCTTTAGTGGTTGTAGGGTCACAACCTTGACTTCCTTCCCCCTTTGTATTGTCCATAATGAGTGGAGGAACATGAGTCCATCATGTATACATCAATTCAATAGGTGTCAAACTTTGTATTTATACTCCTTAATGTGAACAGAGAAGTTCTTTACACAGCCAAGATTGCTAAGTCTGGACTGTTTCTTGAGACAGTACAGGTTCAACGTACCTTACAGCAGAGAGAATCAAGGAGGGGGGATATATCAAAAGTTAAGTTAAAGACACGGGTGGAGAGAACAGGAGCTACACTATGCTGTCACACTTTAAGAATAAAGGTAGTGAGCAAACTTAACAATTTAATCTATAAAAGAAAACAGACTGATGAAGTACTAGACGTAGAATTTAGGCACAGCATGAAAAAGCATAAAAGAAGAAAAGCAAAGTGTGTCTCTTTCTAAAGTTGCAGAAGAACACGCCTGAGGATTTGGCTTTAGTGAAGAGGATTGTGCTGAACCAGTTGTGGTTCCTGTGGGAGAGTGGCCGACATTGTTACTGAATAAAGACTATTGAATGAGCTGTCTACACCCTACTTATCCAACTTATCATACTGAAAACTAAAACATCAACATAAACATTACAACATGAGTCACCTGTTCTGCTTGTGGGGAGGGATGGAAAGACAAAGCGGGGATGAGGAGAGAGAGTTGAGCTTTCTGCTTTCAATAGAAAAGAGTGGCAGATGGAAAGGAAGGCAGAGGATGTAGAGTCAGCATGTAATGTGAATAATAATAAAGTGTTTTGGGGACGTGTGTGTGTGTGTGTGATTGGGATATAAGTTGCCCAAGGGTAACGTTTCACTGAAAAGTAAGCTTGTTACTTGTTGAGCCAAGTGATAGAGAGGCAGTCGTGAGGAGAAACTGCATAGCTGGTAGTTTTAATCAAAAAAACTCATTTGTTTAGCGCACATAAAAGTGAGCTGATGGTCCTCATTAAGCTTTGTTTTATAGGAAATATTTAGAAGGATGTGCATGTGGTTCAGGATGGTTTTCAAAGGCACGGGGACTGGGATAGAACTTCAGTATAAACTTTTGACCAGTGCATTTCATTGTCAACAGCTAAGTTTCGAGGCAATGGCTCAGCCAATAGCTTTGTATGATACCTCCTTTAAAGTATATTGCCACTGGCGAGTCAAGGAAGAACTGCTGTTAGTTTTTAAGTGTTTTTAGTTATTATAAATGCCCACTTTACATATATAATGTAATAATTAACTAATTAATTCACTCATATTTTTTCTGAATGCTATTAAAGTAAGATTTACTGATGCTGCTAAAAAAAAAAAACTTCCCTCAAAACACATTCAATACAGAAACATGGCACATTATTCTGGGGGAAACAGCCAACCATGTCAGAAGTTTAGTCCCAGTGTAGTCCCAAAATACTTCTATCAGGTCAACATAGCGAGGTGGTAAAATGGTTCAAGTCATGTCTAATTAACAGGATATATCAACAGTGGACCATCATTATTGTCATTATGGAGGTTTTACACGGTTAGACAGCAAATGGTGCATACACATGTCCCATTAGTAACCTATGCTGTTATTGTTTCCATACTGTGTTATGAAAAAGGGTAATTAAAGGTGTAATAGTGCTTAAACAGTCCAGACATGTAAACACAACTGTCGTCAGCATAACGACACACCTGATTGCTGCATAACTGTTGACTGTTGTTATTCAGCTCTGAGTTTCTCAACATATTACATTCTTAAGTGGACATTATGCTAAGTGACAGCGTATTACCAACAAATCCAGTTCTTTTATTTTTTAATTTTCATATTCTTTGATCTTTTTACTTTTGTTATTTAATGTTCATAATGGCTACTGATTTCAGGACAGTTCTTATTCTCTCTTTTCCCTTTACAAGTCTTCATGTACCCCGTGTAATTCACACATTCATGAATATATTGTACCAATTTTATTTGTTTTATTTTGTATTAGTTCTCTGTACTGCACATTGAGAGACATCGATGAGATTATAAATAATTGAACTGGCTTGACTGTAGAGTGCATTCGGTCTATTATTCTAAGACCTCACAGAGCTCACACCTGCAGAAAACTTATAGTTCATAGCCAAACATAAAAAAATACACTAGGATCAGTGCGACGTGAATTCATTGTATTAATTACATAAAAACAGTATTGAATGCATTATAGCGATGTAACAGTATCTGAACCGTCATGGCTTGATTGTCACACTTTGGTGCATGCAGTCATACGAGGAATACGTCTGAGTGGAGGAAAAAAAGGCAATAATACATGGCATTATTCACACCCATTGCTATTGAACAACAAACGCAGAGGAGGAAGCAGATGCAACAAAACATAGGAAAAAGAAAAGTAATACAGCAAGACGATACAACAGACCTAGAAGACTCGTCTGCTCCTTTAAATCCATGTGTTAGGAAACTTCAGGATCACAGTTTGGTCATTAGAAACCCGTTGAACATGCTAGTGAGTGTAAGACAGCATCACCCAGATGTGCTAATTACCTTTGCTAAAGTATGCAAAGCAACAATGTAGATTTAAATGGAAAGATGAGATCATTGAGATGTGATCAGTGACATAAATGTTTGTGCTTACATAATATATGTACAGAAATTAACTTTTGGGTGTCACAACTGGTGTTTGCATCACTGCTAGCTCAGTCAGCATTTTATAACTTTTACTACACTGTCAGTCTGCCAAAACTCCCCGCCCCCTGCCTGGAACAGACTGGAGACTCCCTGTACACAACTAATTTGCTCAACTCCCACTTCCGATAACACAGACACCGCAACATAAACACACACAGACCTGAGGAACCAACAAATCAAACAAACAAAATCCCTCCCATCAGTTTCTTAACCAACAACATGATCACAAACACTGTACTTTCACTGTGGGAAGTCACAGGGGAATGCTTCTTCTAGCTTTTACTCTCTCACACAAAAAAAAAAAAAAAAAAAATACACATCTTGCACAAACACACCGACCCATGCAAGAGAAAGCATCCCGCTTTCAGGCATCATTCTCGCTGTGCCCACAAGCACAAAGTCAACTGTTTTCTCCACACTGCCAATGGGAACAGCCTTGCATCTACTTCTTTCACACTGACACAATAAGAGACATGCAGGGAGGAATACAAAGCCAGACAATCAGAGGAAAAGTGGGTAAGACTGAATAAAATAAAACAGAAAAAAAGAGCGATAGAGAGGCAAAGTGAACTGGCTGCAGCCGAACAAATAAAGTGCCCTGGTTTGTACACCTGACTTCTTCTTTCATAAAAATGACCTGACTTTGTAAAGTTCATTTGTCCCATACAGCGGTACAAAAAGTACAAAAGATTAAATACACATTTTTCATGAATAATTTAAATATGTCCTAGTAAACAAAACTTAAACAGTTTGTATGAACAATATATGATGTAGTTAGCGCATAAACATTTTGTTTAAAAAATCATAAATAGAAAGAGATGCTGACATTGTCACGGTTTGACCAACAGTGTCTTGAAGTGGTCATTACAGTTTCCTTTGACAACAAATTACAATGAAGAAAAATGAAGCTGATTTGCACCAGAAAAAAAACACAAAGTATCTGAGCCAGTTTGTATTGAGCTTCTTTAACAACGAGGGATTCCCAGAAACTGGAAAAATAATGAGCAACATATACATGCATTTAAAAACAGAACATGTGTTGTTGCACATGTACTGTATATTTGGCACCTCTTACATACCAAACCATGCACCATGTGCCGTGTCACTTTGTGTGATTCTACACAAGAGTTTTTTACCATGATGCAACTGTCCCCTGTGTAAACCCTCAGCCAGAGCTCTGCTTTTTTATCATCAGAATTTACAGCAGATAATTGTCAAACATTTTACACCTGTTCTACTAAAGTTATGTCAGTCTAAAGAGCAACATTTTACAATTGTCCAATGAATCTTCTCTGGAGCCGAAACAGGCCCTGATATTTGATGTAAAAAGCATTCCTCTGATGGCTACATCAGTAAGAATGTGTGAGTCTGATAAGGTATTTGTATTATACTTTACACGTGTACATGTGAACTTGTGTGGGTGAAAATGTGTACAATTTGATTTCTGGATTTTTCAGTTATTAGTTTTTATTTGTGAGCCTGTTTGTGTGTTGCATAGCGAGTGTGCTCCTGCTTATGTGTGCTGCAGTAAAAGAAGCCATGCTGCAGCACACACAGTGTGGTGTTTGCAGTCGGAGAGCTGTCATAAACAATCTGCTCCAGCGTCAGTTAAACAGCAAGCGTGGGAGAATCGGATGCTCTGTAGGCTACAAGCAGCCTCACGCTCTCTAAATAGACCAACCCATCTGCCTAATGCCCTGAAATCAAAACGAGCAGTGGACACCCCGCGTGACATTTCGACAGTTATGCGACAACAGGTTGGCATGGACTCACAGTGTCACTGGCCGGAGAATTCGGGGGTTGATGAGCTTTGACACTGAGTAAAATTGAAGTCAGTCGTATGCTTCAGAGTGAAAACTGGCAGACTGACTGAAGAGATGTTCCTGCAGGAAATGTGGCCTTTTCTGGTTCAAATGATTTCACACATGGATGCGATGAGGTCCCTGTAATGTGCTGTCGAAATAGAGTGCAGTCTTTAGGTAAAATACCTTTGTGGGAGAACACATGTGGTAAAGACCATAAATACATTTAAACACTGAAGTAAACCGGGAGAAATAGATTAACCATTGACCAAAAACAAAGGTCTTTCTGTCTGTCTAACACATTTAGTGGCTTGTACTATGTAGCAGAAATTGCTATTCAGCTTAAACTTTAGGTTTTACTACAAAGCTTGTAGACTTCTTACCAGGGTAGTTTGCCATGGGATCTTAACCTGAACACCTTACCTGCTCTGAAACTGAGAAATGATGTCAGTCTGTACAACAAGCCCCCTATGACCAATCAATTCCCTCCATTCTGTGAGCTAGGTTAGAGAAAGCAGGGCGAGAGTGTTGAGAGACCGGCAATTCTTTTCACCTTTTCTTTTTCAATTTTTCATGCAAAAAATGTTCATTGTGCTTCATTGTAACACGCTCCAAAATACACTGAAGCCTTGTATTCGTTGTATTTGTTTTAAGTGAGCATACTTACCACTTTAAATTTTTCATTATATAGATTTTTTACAAGCTCCATAGGTTCATGACAGAATAAGACATAACACTACAAGAATACATCTGAGCAACACCTTTTAAAAAGCATTACAAATGTGAGTTATTCTAATCGGATATACAATGCAATAACGATGAGTGTGATGTCATAATACTTAATTTTTGCATTTATACAGTCTGCATTTCTTTTTATAACAAAATGTAACTGTGTCTGTCTGGATGCTTTTGTTTTGTGTTGGAGTTGGCTCCAAGTTCGTAACATATGAAGATCTGCTATGACCACCAACAGTATGACCACTGAGCTGTATCTCCTTTGTATGGATGATGGAACCAGTTTGTGTTACCCAGCGGCTGTGGCTCGGTTCGATCCCCAACTCCTGCAGAAACATGTCTGATGTGTCCTTTTACAAGACACACCCCGAATTGCTCCCGCTTTGTCAGAGGCATGTGTATGAATGGGATTAGTTACCCTCTGCTCCTCCTCATCCTGCTCATCCTCCAAGTTATACCACCTCTCGAAACGATACACTATGTCAACCGCCTTTTATGAAGAGCTTCACACCAACTAGGAGCTAGGTGTAAGCTTTAATTTATGACTTAAGATGAGTTTGAACTTCCATTTAAACTAGGTCATTGATAAACGTACGCATAGCTTGTGCACCTTTGGCGACCTTTCTAAGTTCTCAGAATAGTTTTACTAAACCCAATCTGGCCAAGGTAATTGCTCAATATTTGCATACAGATGGCCTCCAAAGTAGCACTAAATTTCAAACACGCATGAAATGTGTTTAACCATACGCCAATTTGCTCATTAATCACAAAACTGGCACCTGTGTGCAGTCAAGCAAACCCTCTCAAAGAGTATACAAGTTCATTAAGAAGCGTACTGTGATGTGTGATCAATAGAGTGAGACATTTTAGAGCTAAACAAGAATTCCCTTGAGTTAAACAATGGCTTCAAAAATCTGAGTTTGGCCTTTAATAATTCAGCATATTTCACAATTTCTCTCTCATGTCCCCGATGCCAAACGTGATTTGAGAGTTGTGTCGAAAACATCTCCCTTATCTGGGGAGCTGTTTTCAAGCCATACAGACTTTCTCAAAGCTGCAGCTGTTGTCTCACTTCTAACATCTCCCTCCTCCTGCATCTCAAAGGGATGAATTCCAGAGGAGTCATTAGCACGTCGTTTTAACAATGCGCCATCTGTCAACTTATTAAAACCCTCCTTCTCTTAATAATAGCAAGATGAAAAAATGAACCTTAAAAGAAAAATGTACCTTAAACAAAAATAGAGTTGGAAATCAGGGAGCGAGAGTGGGGAATGACATGCGGGAAAGGAGCCGCAGGTCGGAGTTGAACCTGGGTCGCCTGCCCATACATGAGGCGCGTGCACCAACCACTGCAACACCAGCGCCCCAAAAGCACAATAACTTTTTACAGGGAGTGTTTCTTTCATGCTCACAGAGCGGCCCGATCAGCGTAATGTAACTCTGGACTTGTGCCAAAGTTACATTACGCTGATGTGCGTACAGCTCCATGGAACTAGTTCACACACGAGCATTATAAATGCAAGCCAGTTAGGCCCATCTCTGTACAGTTCGATACAACTGCTGAGGTTAAGAGGGAGAGGATGTTGACAGATGAAGCTAAGAAGAGAAAAGGAGAGTGACGAAGTGAGAAGCACGGGGGGGGGTGTACTGAGGAAGCAAAGGGCACTGGTATAAACATAATCTACAGCATCAAAATAATAAGACGCAGGTTATGTTTTTGTTGTACATTTGCCAGATTATAAAATTACGTCATAACCAAAACCTTGAAAACTGTTGACACCTCCATTAGACTTAGCATGGCTTTGCATCTGTTGCTAATTGGCAAACGATAGCATGCTAATAAGTAAAAACTAAGATTGATATAATGGTAAACTATACAGTGACTGCCAAAAACAAGACTAGCATGCTAGTCTTGTCATCATGTTGACATGCTATTAGCATTAAGCTTGTATCCCTGCAGTGCCCAGTAGCCTTGTAAAGCCATTGGCATAGATGTCTACTAAAACTCGATAGATAGATAGATAGATAGATAGATAGATAGATAGATAGATAGATAGATAGATAGATATATCTATTAAAACAATCCCTACCTCTCCTAAATTTGAGGTTTTCTACACATGACAAGAAGCAATAAACTGAGTGCATGACAAGTAGATTTCTACCTTGTAGCCTTCTTCAAAGTGAAAAACGTTTTAAACTCCCTCTCTGCAGAGTGACAGTTCTTAAACTCTCACCAGCGGCTATATTCCCATGATTGATGCTCATGACAAGGATGTGATTAACATATTTCTACACACACATGCAAACACATTACATGCACTTGAGCACTAAAAAACATGTACATTTACACCCGAGGCTGACAATATGAATGACATTTCTCAGGCTATAATTCATTGTTATGGCTTCCAGAACCAGCTGACTGGCCCATTTCCAGCAGGCAGGCAAGCCGGTCTGTATTTATAATAGGATGCTTATCTTTATGCAGCAATGCCAGGGAAGATAGGCCAAGTTGGGAAATTGTATTTATACAAAAAAGGATAGCGAATAGCAACCATATTCTGGTTTAGATTTGTTCGGATATAGTGAATTTCTTTTTAATGTTTTTAATCCGTTTATGACTCATGTAGAGGTTTCCTTTTAGTCAACTTGTCGTGCCCCACTTGCTCATTACCTAGTGTCTGCTTTGATTTGACAAACATAGACATGGAAGAAAAAAATATCCATGGTACTAAGATGCAGTCCTGGGAAAAAAAAAAGAAAAGTCAATGTTATTTTTTTCTTTCTTTCAGGGACTTGCAGTCTGTACATTCCCAGTCCATATTCTCTCTCTCTCTCTTGCCTCTATCACTGTTACTGTCACATCATGTTGTGAATAGTAAATCTTGGGAAGTGAGCATATGGATTCTAGGTGAAATACTGTGAGGGACAATAATCGCCAATAAAAAGAAACTCTGAAAAAAGTCCTGGGGTTTCTTTAACTTCAATTCTTTTAAAATCTTGGACTGTTTTTTATACTCGTCTCTGTGGAGAGACAGATTTTCCAAATTAAAAGTAAACCCATGGAACTTGAAGTGTAACAGTGGAGTGAATGTGGTCGAGTTAAGTATCGATGTTTTACAGAATGACAAGTGGTTTATAGATGAGAGGATATTCAGTTAGTGTTTATGTATGTACCTTTATTGTGTCTAGTGTACTTAGACTTGCATGGCTTAATCTTTGAGACAAGCATATGCTACTGGCAGGATCAACCAGGTAGCCCATCACGCGGGGCAGCGGGAACGCCCGCCCCGGCGGCGCTTGGGTAGAGTTGGGGTGCACGGATAGCACCTTGAGATGAATCATCTTGTTTCGAGGGGGTCCAACACATACAATACAAGTGACACAGACACATTCAACAACACATACAGAGGCTCTTATATACCAATCCACCAGTACATTATTCCCATAATGCCACTTCACCCACACAATGTACACAGGCACGAGATTTCACATCACATATTACACCAATACCACTGATAGTATTAACACTAGTGGTAATGGCAATGACAAAGGTTACGAGCAGAAGCCTCATAATTAAGGGGGCAAGAAGACATTTAAGAAAACAAAATAATGAGTTTTTAAAGGTACAAAAAGAGCTAATTGTTCTTATTTTATTTGGCAAATTATTAAGAGAGGAGATTTTCAATGTGGTTTTAAATGGATAAAAGCTTGAATTTGGTTTTGCTTGCAATAAGCACTAGTTCAAGGCTACCGAGTGCATTCAGAAGAATATTAAAAGAAAACAGTTTTCCTCAACATTGAGCTGTATAGACTCAGCAGAACTATACAGAACTGTATCATCCGCATAAAGATGGATACTTAAGTCAGATATAGATGAGACAATGTAAGACGTATACATTGTTAAAAAAAGACTGGGCCCAATACTGATCCTTGTGGAACACCTTTTGTTCATAGTAAAAACACAAGGTCTACATTTCCAGCCTTGACTCATTTACATGTAGCAAAAATAATGTATTCTGTGAGGAATGTTGAAATGTGTTGCAACAAATTGAACTTTGAGCCTCTTGTACTCTTATTCACTTTTATCATTATTGGTACACTCTGCTCTTACTTTATCTTATTTTTTACCCTTAAAAGAAAGAAGAAGTTCTACATTTTGACTGCTTCTGCAAAGATACTGAAACGTCAGCATGTAAAATAGTGGCTATACTGTTAATAGAGATTTCAACTGAGGCACATAAACCCAACACTTCATTCTAAGTCCACATTCATCTGCACTTACATGGTTGGCAAATATATGAATCTGTTTTCATCCATATTATTTATTCTATTTTCAAGAGTTTTTTTTATACAAGAAGCCTGTTGTCCTTCCCTAAACTTCCCTTGTCCTTCCCTAAACTTCTTCTCACACCTACTCCTCCTCTGCTGTCTGTTCACTGTGGGAATACAGACAACAGTCCTCCAAGTATTCCACTCAGCATTCACTGTCACTGTGATCTGATCCATCTCCCTCGCTGCAGTACTACAGCATCTCAATAAATCAAGGACTTGCATGAATACACACACTGAGCAATTCAGAGCTTATCAAGTAATGACAAAGATCGCTCTGGGATAGGCACACAGGAAGTCAGTTACACACTCATGCATTGCACACACTCTCTACACTGTTAATTCATAAATCTGGAAATGCCCAAGTGGAATTTAACCATTTCATAATATGTAAACATTAACAAAATCTATAAATGTATTTCTTAATTGTTGAGCTTGAGAGTCATGTTCCAGTCAAGAGACATAGAGGAAGAGAAAAGGGTCATGTGCACAAATCTGTTTGCCAATTCTGTATATCCACATGCATGAACTCAAGTTACTTTCTGTGTGTTACAATTTATATTTTTGTGGGAGCCTGAATATTGCATTATAAATCATGGCTATTCAGAAGGTCATTTTCTTTGGCTCAAAGCTGATTATATCTTACTGTGGTAGCCTAACCGACTTAAGGCTACTGCTAGCATTATTACAGCAGTGTTGAATGAGTTATCTACATTTTAATATATGGGCGGTGCGTGTTAGGGAGGGTTTTAAAGGTGTGACTGGACAAGGCAAGGGTTAACAACATAAAAAATAACCTGATGGGCTGATCAGCCTGTCTAATAGGTCAGTCAGATTGGAAAGTTCTTGGTATCAAAATGGTAAGGCAAGTCCTGCTTGAGAGCAATTGATGTGTTTTGATTTTAGTTTTTGTTTTTGTCTATAACAATTACTAACAAATACTATTATCCTCTCAACTTAAACAGAAAATCAAACAGCATATGGTAATTCTTGATATAAAAACACATTTTAATATCATATCATTTTCATATTTAAAAAAATGCATGAAATAAATCCACAAAGAGACATTCATCCTTTTTCCATTCACATTGACAATCTTTCAGAGCATTGTTTGGTAGAAAATAAACATCTATCTGTTGGTTGATGTTGAGACCATTAAATCTAATCAGCTAACAACACAGGCTTTCATTTTAAGCCCTTTTCCATGTGGACAGTGCCTGGGAGAAATGATTGTTTGTTACGTACCGGGACTAATATCAATGGAAAGGCTAAACATATCAGGACATTATTGTAGGCTAATGATGTGCCATGCTACTCGTGGAAAAATATTCTCTGTTTCTCAGCTGGATAATGACAGAGCAGCAGCACAAGAGCAATCACAGCACACTTTGAACTTAGTTTTGTTTGTTTGCCTAAGAAATACAAACTTATTGTTGAGACATAAATGCCGTTAATCACGGAAGAACTAGCGAGACTAACTGTAATTTGCTTGTTTTTAATAATTTAGTCCCATTTCTCAAAGCTTCAAACTCAAAACCCTTGTTCCATTTCATGGTGTGTGTTTTGCAGATTGCATGGTTGCACAGCTAATGAGCAGTGAGACAAACTACTCTTCACTTTTTTTCCCCCTCGGAGTGGTATTTCTGAATTTATCATCTTTAATTACCAAAAAAAGTTTGAACCAAACAAGGTAATATGTTTAAAAAAAATGATGTCTACACACAACTTTTTAAAGATAAAAAGCTGACGTTCCTGTATTGTCAGTATTGAAGTATTGTACTTGCTTCTTTGTTTCTCTTTTTTCACTGCCTTTGAAACATTTACTTTTTTTTTTCTATGGCAAAATGTTTTCTTTGCAGAGCTCTTGTCATGGCCTTTCGTTGACATTGCATCAGTGTGTTTACAGGGTTTGTGTTGTGTGCTTCTATTTGAGAGTGTGTGTTTTTTTTCTTTTTATATAGCCCCAGATCAATAATATCACATACTCAACTGACATAATGCTTTCCAGTGCTGGCCCACACTTTAGTGCCACCGTTGCGTGCCTTGATGTGGTCATGCATGCAGGCTTTCCTACTAACACCTCACAGCAGGGGATAACTGCAATGACCCATAATGTTACAGTCCTGCCAGCAAACAGGGCCAATCTGTGACCTTCTGCAAGCCCTGCCGAGTTAGGTCATTTTAAACTGATTGGTTCACCAAATGTGATAGGAAAGTTTCACCAGACTGAGCTCTGTGTTGTATTTTTGTAGCCCTTGTGTAACCTCGGTCATGGTTGCTTTCAAGTTTTGCTTTCATCGGACAGATGACAAGCAAAGCTGTCAGTATTTCAATCAAGCCACTCAAGTCGAGTTATAAGTAAGACTGCTGATGTAGAGCTGTGAATAAAACCCAAATAGTTCCATCTTGTGGTGCTCATTACTATAGTAGCCTTTCAATGATTTACAAGGGGAACGCTTTTAGAATAGAATAGAATATAATAGAATAGAATGTCTTTATTGTCATTATACAATTGTACAATGAAATTATTAAGCTTCACCTTGAAGTGCAAACACATACAGTCATCCACAGCTAAAAACAACAGAAACTCTCATTCAGGTAAGAATGGCAATGTATGTGTAAAATACAAAAATGTATAAAAGGCTACAACAAACACTGGATGAGTCATTTGAATCATTAGCCATTAACCATTAACTTGTTTGAAAAATTCATCTACATCTTGAAAAAGACCCCCCCTAAAAAAATAAAAAATAAAAGTAAAATAAATAAAAGTAAAATAGATTTTTGGAAGTTATGAATCGATTTTAAATCTAAGAAGAGAAGAATCTCCATTTTTACATGAATCGATTTTTTCCCACCTCTAAAAGTGACCATATTTGGACAAGCGATTGATGCATGAAATGAATGAGAAGTTAGTAATTGCGAGTTATCTGAGCTGTTCAGCCTATGCGCAAAGCTATTTTGTTAGCAGGAAAACTAGCTAGTTAGCCACCTAGAATGTAGCAGGTGAACAACATAGATTGGGTGAATAAAAGAGCTGGGCTTCTCATCATCCTTTTTTTTTTTTTATCCAAGTAAGCCAACAATAATCCTGACTCCAAAGTATGAGCTGCCACAAATAAGTGAATGCATGAGAAACACTACAAGCACGCTGGGTTCGGTAAGCGTATAGACTCTGATACCTAATAATTAGTGTCAATATAGAAATAAAATGATAATAGATTTTTTACCAAATGATTTCACAGAATTTGATGTACATTTTTTTTTACTAGAGTCAGCAAAACATCAAACATATCCAAAAGGTAAGCTTTGATTGCAGCATTAGTTGAGGTGATTGTGAACTGTTCCCTCTGAAGGAACTCTACGAGCAGAGAAAGAGCTACCAATAGAAAGTTCCCGGAGCTGTGTAATTACTGTGTCTTCACTTGAGTGCACTAGTTAGTCATTGATGATTTATTGTCTCTGGAACCAGTATTATATTTTTGACATCTTAATTGTCTTTCCATTCATTTCTACATTTTTTCCTTGTTTCTCTCAGTCCCATCCCATTCCATGCTCCTTGTCACTTTCTCGTTTCTTCCATCCCTTACACATTTCTTCTCCTCCGCTGAGCATATCTTCCTTTTCCTTCCTCTTCAGTGGCCTTCAGAACCGATCCATTTCCACCATATCCTGCTTCAGAAAATAATTACCATGTGATGGAAGCCTGAGAGAGAACAGTGTGAGAGTGTGATAAAGGAAGGAGAAAGAGGGAAACACAGGGATGGAGAAAGGATAGATATTGATCAGAATAAAGAATCTGAAAATAGAAGAAGAGAGGTTTGAAAGAGAAACATGAGTGGGAAAACCAAAAAGCTTTCCATGTTGACTTAGCTGTGTTCCAGAAACAAATTGATAATCCTCTCCATTAGCAGCAAACGTATAAAGACAACACAGTTAGCGCTTTATTTCCACAGCACAAACAAAGCTAACCACCATAACCCTCATTTTGGATTCCTCGACCATGCAGGAGCAATACTAATTCCTGGACAATGCTGCCAGGTATTCCTGAAACAAAGAACAATGCTAAATCCCCGTTAGCGAATCAGAGCCGCAGGGGCTTAGCACAGCGTGGGTTTCCATCAGCTGGTAGATACACACACACATACACCCTCGCAGGAGTGAATGCATTGTCTCGCCAAACACACATTCAGCCCCCTGATTCCCATTAACCTGAGGGAGGCCCTGCGTGGCTGGGTGAGAGAACCCTAATTTGTCATCCTGCCGTGCATGGGTCTTGGAGCTGAAGGTCGTTTAGCAAATAGAGTTCACCTCTAATTACTGCTGGACTTCACTTAGCATGAGTGTGCATACTGTACATGTAAGTGCATTAGTGGTTAAATTGTGCACTGTTACTATGTTCATGCATTTGCTGTTTATCCGTTTGCCCCTTCTTAAGTGGACTCAGACTGAACTCGTGTTACCCAAACGTTTTCTCATACATGATAATGCAAATACATTATTCTTCCTGTCTTTGTTCTCTATACATCTCCCCATTGTTGCTTTTCTGTCTCTACATTTCTCTCCTCTACATAATTCTCTCTAAGACTTCTTCTCTACTTGCCACCGTCTCCTTTATTTTTTCCTTTCTGTTTCTCTCCATGGTTGGTGTGCAGTACATCTGCTGCAAACAGGACTTATTGATTATAGAATTATACAAGCTATCAAACAATCCTCCATGCCTTCCTTGTTCCCTTTCCGCTAACCCAGAGTCCAAACTCAAAAGCCAGTGATTTACTTGTGGGGAAAGAGCTGAATCACCAATAGTGACTCTTCACACTGCTCAGCAGTTCAGAGTAATTTATTCTTTGAGGTTCAGGCTGATGAAAAATGAGACGGATAAGATAAGAAGATTTACTTTATTGGGGCGGGGGAATTCGGTGCCTTGCTCAAGGGCACCTCGGCAGTGCTAGCCAGTTTAGCAGTTCTCCAGTCCATCTCCAGATTTGTGTTAGGTCGGTCTTCTCAAACTACCAAAGGGGAGGGGAGGGGTCAGAGGAAGGGGGGGGACCACATCCAGCATCAGGGGGCGCAGCAGTGGTGGGGGGAAGAGGGGGACCAGGGATCAAAGGTCATGAAGGGGAGGGGTGGGAGGAAGAGGGGGACCAGGGGTCAAAGTTCATGAAGGGGAGGGGTGGGAGGAAGAGGGGGACCAGGGGTCAAAGATCATGAAGGGGAGGGGTGGGAGGAAGAGGGGGACCAAGGGTCAAAGGGCATGAAGGGGAGGGATGGGAGGAAGAGGGGGACCAGGGGTCAAAGGGCATGAAGGGGAGGGATTGGAGGAAGAAGGGGACCAGGGGTCAAAGGTCATGAAGGGGAGGGGTGGGAGGAAGAGGGGGACCAGGGGTCAAAGGGCATGAAGGGGAGGGATGGGAGGAAGAGGGGGACCAGGGGTCAAAGGGCATAAAGGGGAGGGATGGGAGGAAGAGGGGGACCAGGGGTCAAAGGTCATGAAGGGGAGGGGTGAGGTGGGAGGAAGAGGGGGACCAGGGGTCAAAGGTCATGAAGGGGAGGGGTGAGGTGGGAGGAAGAGGGGGACCAGGGGTCAAAGGTCATGAAGGGGAGGGGTGAGGTGGGAGGAAGAGGGGGACCAGGGGTCTAAGATCATGAAGGGGAGGGGGGGAGGAGGGGAGGAAGAGGGGGACCAGGGGTAAAGGATCATAAAGGGTGGGAGGAAGAGGGGGACCAGGGGTCAAAGGGCATGAAGGGGAGGGATGGGAGAAAGAGGGGGACCAGGGGTCAAAGGGCATGAAGGGGAGGGATTGGAGGAAGAAGGGGACCAGGGGTCAAAGGTCATGAAGGGGAGGGGTGGGAGGAAGAGGGGGACCAGGGGTCAAAGGGCATAAAGGGGAGGGATGGGAGGAAGAGGGGGACCAGGGGTCAAAGGGCATAAAGGGGAGGGATGGGAGGAAGAGGGGGACCAGGGGTCAAAGGTCATGAAGGGGAGGGGGGGAGGGATGGGAGGAAGAGGGGGACCAAGGGTCAAAGGGCATGAAGGGGAGGGATGGGAGGAAGAGGGGGACCAGGGGTCAAAGGTCATGAAGGGGAGGGGTGGGAGGAAGAGGGGGACCAGGGGTCAAAGTTCATGAAAGGGAGGGGTGGGAGGAAGAGGGGGACCAGGGGTCAAAGCGCATGAAGGGGAGGGATGGGAGGTAGAGGGGGACCAGGGGTAAAGGATCATAAAGGGTGGGAGGAAGAGGGGGACCAGGGGTCAAAGGGCATGAAGGGGAGGGATGGGAGAAAGAGGGGGACCAGGGGTCAAAGGGCATGAAGGGGAGGGATTGGAGGAAGAAGGGGACCAGGGGTCAAAGGTCATGAAGGGGAGGGGTGGGAGGAAGAGGGGGACCAGGGGTCAAAGGGCATGAAGGGGAGGGATGGGAGGAAGAGGGGGACCAGGGGTCAAAGGGCATAAAGGGGAGGGATGGGAGGAAGAGGGGGACCAGGGGTCAAAGGTCATGAAGGGGAGGGGTGAGGTGGGAGGAAGAGGGGGACCAGGGGTCAAAGGTCATGAAGGGGAGGGGTGAGGTGGGAGGAAGAGGGGGACCAGGGGTCAAAGGTCATGAAGGGGAGGGGTGAGGTGGGAGGAAGAGGGGGACCAGGGGTCTAAGATCATGAAGGGGAGGGGGGGAGGAGGGGAGGAAGAGGGGGACCAGGGGTCAGCAGCACGAACTGCATTCTTTCTTTCTTTCCGATACCACTCAAAAACTACAAAGCAAAAACAAACAGGGAAACAAAGCTGACTTTTCGTTGAATATTTCACTTTGGCTAACGAGTCTCACCTCGATTGGTCTGCCGTTGACTCATTGTTTCCAAGAAGGAAAAAGCCTCTTCCTACAGATTTTTTTTTTATAGCCTACTTGTTTTTTCCGTCCAGAAAATGCACCGAATGTATCCGATTCTCCAGGTTTGTGTTAGGTAGTGTTAAGTGTTACCGCGGTAACGGACTGGAAGCAGAATATTGTCTTGCTCCAGTCGAAAACCGTCAATTGTACTCACCCTGGTGCTTGAAGTAATAGTTAATTGAATAGTTCATCACTATTCGATCACTTTAACTAATCTCCAGTGGATAAAGCAACTGAACCGGTCTTCTCAACAAACTCCCCGTAGAAGTACGAACATTACAGGAGCGAATTAGTCCATCTCTCCCAGGAAACAGTTCTACAATCCTGCCCAATTTCCAGGTCTTTCTGGGCATGTTATCCTCACCGATCAGGACAACATCTCCCACATTCAGCACAGTGGGTGTAGGTGTCTCACACCTGTGTGCTGATTTCATGTCCAGCAAGTAGTCTTTTCTCCAGCTGGACCAAAAACTGGTTTCCAGTCTCTGTCGGTACCTCCATCTTCTGCCCATGTCCTCTCTGCTCATGTTGGTCACCTGAGATGGTGGAAGCAACGTTTTTGGTGGTAAAGAAGTTAATCTCTCTCCAACCAGGAAATGAGAGGGCGTGAGTGGCTGAGGCTCTGATGCATCACTGAGCACGCATGAGAGAGGCTTGGAGTTCAAAACAGCCTCTACCTCTGTAAGCAAAGTCATTAATTCCTCAAAGTTTAAAGGGCTACTTCACCCGTTGAAACATGAATCTGTATTGACATTGGGTCATATATGTAGTAGAAATGTGAAATAAATTTTGAAATTGGACCCTTCTTGACCGAGAAAAGGCAAAAAGTGTCTTTTTGCCTTTTCTCGGCAAAGACAACAACTCCCAGAATGCACAGCACCGCAGGACACTCTCGCTGAAGGAGAGGTGCATTCATGTGGTATCGGAAAAATTAGATTCTGAGTTTTAAAATGCACATGAAACACCTGCTCAAGTCGGTTTTGTGTTTTGTTAACATACTTTTTATTCATGCACGTATTGCACTTTAACTTTTTGCTTAAATATAACTTGACAATAAGATTTCTCCTAGTTGGGAAGTCGGAAGAACGACTTGTAAGGAGAAGATGGTAATAATTTTAACTTACATCCAAATCCTGGGGCTGAGTCAGCAGAAACTTAGGAGAGTGTCCTCTGGCTCCTTCAAAGTCACAGTATCAATGGATAACTCCGCCTTTGTTCAGTCTCCGTAATCGTGTGAATTGACTCCTCCGCCGGTTGAAGTAGTCCTCTGTTGTTTGCCACAAACTTGGAACGTTTTGTTGAATTAATTTAAAATATATGTGCTAATAAGTCTTTAACTATCTTTTAACCGTTCCTTGGTTCTGAGGAGACAGTTCCGTTCCGCCCGGCCGTATCTATGGCAACGAACCCAGCCCACATACTCCCGCCTTATTTGATTCCTTTTTTTTCACTGATAACTTATAAAAACAAATTAAATGAACTAGCGAAGGTCGGACAAAACATTTAAATAGTCAACATAATGAATTACTGCAAGTTTAACTTTTAATAACTCATATAGTTGAGTTCAAATTCTAAAACTTGCTTTGGCTCTTTCAGTTAAATAAAATAAGTTAGTGGAGATAACTAAATAGAGCTACAATGTTTTACAGTGTAGATAAATCCTTGCATGTTTTATTTTAACTTTTGCTACTATAAGATTTTATAACTTAAATCCTAATAGATGTAATGTATCTTTATGAAAATATTTAGATTCAGTAAGATGATGATGGTTGAAAAGATTTCCCTTTTAGAAAGTTTGAAGACTCAATTTAAGTCAATTTTATGTGGGGTCCTACCATGACCAGCCTCCATACAATTTTAACTGTCATTTATCCAATTTTCTTCGACCTCTCTTCATAACCCCTTTCTGTAACCCCAAAGACGTACTTGACAACAACATGTGTTCTGTTTCATAAAAAGGGTAATATGGTGGTGGTTGTACATCTCCGGAAGAATATGAATGCTACATTTAGCATTTTAAATTTGAATACAGTTGTTGTTTCTCTTTTGATCCTCTCTTCCTGTTTGTCTTTTACTGCCCATCAGAACATATTGTTTCTCAGCATGGCCGAGTTTAGGGTTGATAAAGGTGTGCAGGCCAGCGGAGGGAGAGATATTATGGGCTTCAGTTGCAAAATTGGAAGCAAATCATCTTTATGAGCGCACAGGGAGGCTCTCCAATGCTGCTAGTGACCCATGGTGCAGATACTCACAGTGGGGGGGGGGGGGGTTATGGAAACACTCAGCATGTTTTATTATTTAATATCTTTGTTTATTACCCCATGCCATGCTTCATTCATCTGTTTCTGTTAGAAGTTGTGATTTAGTGATTTAAGGATCAGATAACACTCGCATGCATCACCAGATATTGTTGTACACGGGGGAATAATGATGAAATACTTCCAAATGGTTCATTTAGTCATTTTCCCCACATGTACACTCAGGTGTGCCAGTATTTGAATTAAATAATTTCCTGACAAAAAGTTTGAAGTTGCCAAGTATACTATTGAACCATATAGAACAGTACTTGGTTCACACCTGTGGTTCTCAGACCTGACTAACTCTGTGTTTTCTGACCTTTCTTATTAAATGTCATTCTGAAACACACAATCCTTGCATCTGTGTTTCTATATGAGCTCCTTTGATACCAATATACTCACTAACCAATAAGCCAAATCCCACAATCCCTCTATGGTGTGTGCGTGATGGTATTTTAATGGCCTCTGAAATGAAAGCCATTCCCACCTGAGGAACCATGGGAAATAATTAATAATCCTCCGCTGTGACGAGCCTTATATAACAACCTCACTTCTGTGATAGAAAACACAGTGGGCCTGTGGTGTGTTATTTCAGTTTATTTTTGGTCATTTCATTTCTTCTTTTCTGACAAAGGAGAAAAAATGCAGTTTAATAGATGGGAAGTAAATTTTAATGGAACAATCCTCCACTGAATTGTCAATGATGGCACACAAAGAACATTTCTAAAGATGTACAGAATGTTTGAAAGTGTCTGAACAGAATAGTTTTCAGAGAACAGTAATGACACAATAATGTGTTGTAGTTCTTTCTCTCTTGAGTTGCTAATGTCTTTTGTCTATATTGCACTCTTATTTTACAAGACCAAACATAATGTTTCTCAACTGCATTTGTTGTCTCTACTATGTTGATCCACCTCTGAATTATAGACTATATACAAATAATTACAACATGACAGCATCCCAAAAAATAAAGCAAAAAGATTTGGAGCTCCCCTTACTGACTGGCTGCAGTAAAGGTCTTAAAGCTTGCCTCCTCCATGTTTACAGAGGGGACATGTCAAACTATGACATCGAGGACATGTCAAAAAAAAAATCTCAAACAGGATTACTGTCATTATCATGAGCTCTTATCATTATGACTTACAGTATGTCACTGTTGATCTTTATGTAGTGTTTAGTTTTAGTTCATTATTTGATGATATTAAAAGGGGTATAACGCCAGGATTGACAAATCCAGCTCCCATGGCGCTGCATGTACTGGGTTAGCAGAGTAGAGGAAACATCACATACACTAAAACAAGTCATTTAAGTTCAATAACCATGACTGTCCACTTTAAACCAATGTAAGAATCTGTTCTGCTCTGAGCTGTGCCAGCCTGAGAGATCTTTGCTAATTTATCTGTAAATAAAATGTGGGTTTTTTGTTAATAAAAGCGGCGAGACGTCTTTATATACAGTCAGTGCTCTGGACTTTTTTTTTTTTTTTGAGCAGCAGTAGGGGGGCCCGGACCCCAGGTTGGGACCCACTGAGGATACAGACTTTAATAGGTCTCATTACTTCCCATTGATGTTTCCTTGAAAGATTTAATGATTTCCACTAACCTCATTTAGAAAGCAAAATAATTGATGTCATTTTCTTCTCTAATAATTATCTCTCATTATAGGATCACTGTGTTTATTTTCTTTCTCAACATGCTGATCTTTTGAACCCTCCTTGACTCAAAGAATGCGAGTGCAAGGCAGTCACAGTCATTGATTGTGTAATGAGCTGCTCACTTCGTCAATCAGGAGCTAATTGCATAGAGATTGTGAGTGTAGATGAAATAAAATCTGTGAAGCAAATTTACCCTGCACTGTCATGTACAGATTTTGCCCTCATGACACCTAGCCCATTTATCATCTGAGCCATTTAAGATTGCAGCAACTAGGCTACACAAGATAGACATAAACTGCACACGCACACACATACATAAACACTTCATATGGTTCTCTCTCTCTTTAATTTGATGTTTGTTTTCTACCTACTGTCCCTTGCAGTCCTTTTTCTCTATGCCAATTTGGACTGTCATTCCTTTTTGCACAATCTCAATACTAACACACACCTGTGCACACATTCAAACACACTATAGTAGCTTTGGAAGGTGGAGTGTATCAGGGAGGGACGGAGGGTTCTGCTTCATGCAGCTCTGAGCAGAACAGTCTAGTATAGAGTTCACCGAATCAGGCAGCTGTAACTGATCCGACCTGGCACCAATTGGGCTGATCAAACAGCAAAGAACATTTCCAGAGAGAGACTTAAAAGCAGAGTGATGAGTTAGTGATGAAGTTGTTGTTTGATACAGAGTGAAAAAGAAAAGCTTTTGTCACTGGTATGCAAGTTTAATTTGAACTCCATTCTCAATGACGATTACACAGATTTGCATACAACGTTTCAACCAGAGATGTTGGAAGCGATGGCTCACAGCAGCTGCTCCAGTTTCTTTCTATCTCACTGGGTTTCATTGATGAAGAGACAAGATTTTGTGTGTATGTTTCCATGCTGTTTTTTCAACCACTACAGCCTAATGTTGTAATATTGCAACACAGACTTAAAAAACGTGATGTTTTATTCCACTATAACTAAACGTGTTCATGCTCGAGACATTGTATTGACTACATAAAAAAGTTTCAAGGCATTTTACGTTTTTTTTCTTAAGAAATCCGGTCCATCAAAATCGGGAAATGAGCTTGCAGAAAAGTTTGAAGGTTGTGTTAATTCATGTCCTGATTGCTAGACCTCAAAACAAATGTACAATCCAAAAACAATGTGGGGATTATAGGACTATATTTATGTGGTAATTAAGAGATACACATGTACACTACAAATTAGTTGTAAAAGTAGGAAAACATCATGCCATGCAACAGCTCATACAAACGGTTGCTTGTCTCCCATTTGAAGCAACACAGAAATTGTTGCATGCACACGTGACCAAATCTAATTGAATGTAACCTTGGTAATTACTTCAGTCAATTCAACCGGCTCAACAACTAAGTGACAGCGATGGACCTGTCACTTTTCATTGGCCATGACTGGAATTCGTAACGTAATGTCTACGTTCAGTGTAATTTGTAAGAACCAGTCTTATTCCTCAAAAAAAATCTTTTTGCCCGCTTTTAAAATATGTGTGTATCCATCTGCCCAACATCTCTTTCCACAACTGACTCAAAAGCTATCAGAGGAGTCCAACCAGGGGGCATCCTTTCACCACAGACCACCCATAAACTAGCCCGAAGCTCCATGGATTACCAGTGACACAGACAATCAGTCATCTTGAGCAGCCCTTTAATTACCACGATGAATAATAGATGAACTTATACTGCATGCCCAGGAGGGGTTTATTGAGCTGGCCAGGCTAACTGAGTGTTAGAGTGAGGAGGGTCCATGGTTGGATGATTGGACAAACTGAAATAGTGTTGGCCAACGTTTGGTACAACTGGTACAAACTGACTGCAAGGACTTGATTGAAGAGAGGAAGCCACTTTCCACATGATGTCAGGATTGTTGAGAGCTCTGTTTCCACTGAAGTATCATGTAAATCATGTAAAATGACATTTTTCCAGCTGTCACTCTTCTGAAAATGTCTTAAATGTCTGTTGAAACCAAATGTTTGGTGTGAAATGTTCATCCAACACAGCAAAAGAACTCACAAAGCAGCAACTCATGGTTGTAATAGTTGGTGTATTTGAACGCAACACAGTTTGAAAGTAAGTTTTTTGTCTGTAGACAGCATTAAATATGGCCAACATTAGTTAACAACAAGGCACAAAATAAGCTTGTCAAGCCTTGATGTTGTTTCAGTTTTTCTTGCGTTGGTGAGGCTTACCAGACATGAAAAATGAATCTGGACCACTCAATGTAGATTAACAGCTCTAGCTAAGAGCTGGCATGCCTGGGGGTGTCTTTGGGTAGTTGGAGAGCGGTAGAGGAAAGGCAGAGGATGGGGTGGTTGAAAGATATATAAGCCAGACTGAAAGTGTATTGACTAAAGGAGCAGCATGAGAAGAATCTATGTTGTTTAATAAAATATCTCCAAATAAGGAGGATAAAATCACTTATCACATCCTAAAATATAACAAAACAGATGTAAAAAAAGGTGGATAAATGGGGGGGGGGACATAGCAAGAAGGATGAAAATGCATGCTAGTTAAAAAAAGATAGAGAATATAATAACAAGGTAGCTCACCCCGAGGCTAAGTTAGAGGGAATCCATGCACACACTCTTTATACATTTCTAAACCGAGAGAGAGAGATATGGGGGGAAGCAACTCATCTTCCTCTCAGAGCTCAGCTGAAAAACAACTCATTTAGAAACTAACAGCGAAACTCAGTCTGAAGATTTCATTTAAAAAAGAGCATGGAAAAAATGTTTTCCCTCATAGAAAAGCCTACTTCTTTTTGAAATGGTAATTTAATTTCCCAAAAGAAAAACTTGAGTGGGCTTCAACTGGGGGTCCAGATGATTGCCATCCCTTCATCCTTCATCCTCTCACTTTATCTAGTTTTGTCCATTCTAGGCTTCCAGAGAAACTTGGCAGCAAAACTTGATAGAAGTACCTGCTCTCTCTACAGAATTAAAGGTGTAATTTGAGGTCTAAAACCCACAGCCATTTTTGATAGAAAGTAGATCACACTAAGTGCTCTTTAGTTTTTTTTCTTCTCATGGTGATGTGACACATGATGATGCCTAAGTCATGTCTAAGTTCACTTCTACTCACGTAATGACATTGTGTGTACTCCTGAGTTTTTTATGCATGTCTTTCACCACAACCAGTGTGATTAACATCAAAACGTTTTACTCAAGAAGTCATCTTCTTCTTTGCTTTGGTCATATATTTCCACATTTCTTGACATGCACCAACATATTTTCCACAGGGAAACGATGTGAAACATTTGGCAGGAGAGTGAACATTTCCCATTGGTGTGTGTTTGCATCCTTCTACGCGTGAAAACAGGAACACACTGAATGCACTTTTAAAAAATAGATTCTTCATAGATTTAAATTGTAGCACCTGACCTGTTGGAGTGTCCATAACTATCTCATGTCGCCCTATGAGTCATACATATTCTGTTTTTTTTTGTATGTCGCCAAATGCTCTTGTAGGACCACCATCTGTACTGCCAATTAATGAGGCCTTCTCTGCGCTGCGAAACATCTGTTAACTTGTGTCCTATACCACTTTGTGAAGCCCACCAGGGACCTGCTGTCATGCTATCCCAGGTGTGCAGGACAACACGCATATATCTGCTTTCCAATTAGTGAAGTGCTTGTAAACGGTTTTCTATACTCTTTTCTCTGTGACCCTGTGAAAAACAATTGCCTTAATTCCTGTTTGAAAGCAATTTTTTTAAACTGTATTGAATTCAAGCATTTTTTTTGCTTTAAATGGTTTGTTGACCAACGTAGGGTTTTATTGAATACATTTAAGAGGTGCCAAATCTGCATTTTGACAGCACAATCACCTGCTAAAGTTAAAAACTTCATGTCCTCCTGCAGATGAAAACCTCTGCTAGACTAATGAAGATTATTAAAGAGAAATAAATTAGATTCATACATTTTACATAAGAAATTAGGTCACTGCAGGAGGCGTTCTACAGCAGCAAACACAATTTAGTGAAAGACCCTCTCTGCTCCAGTCTGCTCCAGATGGCTCCAAAACAGGAATGTGGACAAAATGGAATAGTCCAGTTAGGCTACCGGCCACACCAGAGAGAGGCATGCACAGACGGAGAGTCGCCCACTCACTGGCAGTTTGAAAAGTCCGACTGTATCTCCATGCGGCTGTCGGCAGTTTTGACAGCTTCCACAGTGTTCATGACTTGGGTAAAGTAAAAAAAGCCCTCAAGTCCCCAAACTTCAGTGTTCAGTCTTGTTGTGAGGACAGACTTGACAGCAACACACCACGACTCTCCATAGTCGTTAAAAAAGAACAGAGTTGTGTGTATTTTTATCTCTGTCTGCCGGGCAGTCTGGTCAAGAGCACTGAATATTCTTACTGTCTGACTGACCCCATTGTTAAAAATGGCCACCAGGGTTTAAAGTTGCTGAATCAAAAGTTCCTCCAACTTCATTCTCTCTCGGCTTTTGGATTTTTGAAATATGAATTCTGTAAGGCCTTTGGGCTAAGTACTTCAATCAAATTATTTTAATTTATATAGCCCAAAATAATATCAAATGTTAATTTCATAAAACTTCAAATATAGAGAATGTCTACATTATAATATTATTGAGCTACCGACCATTAATCCACTAATTAGGAAGCAATTGGCAACAGTGGTGAGGCGAAACCTTGAGCAGAACCAGACTCATTGGTAGGCAGCCATCTGCCTTGACTGGTTTGACCTGAAAACGTCAGGATTATTTTCCTCTATGGAAAATGATGCACATGTACATTAAAGGAGTGTTTTAGTTTCATGGCTGAAATCTGTGATTTTATGCCAACTGACATTTAGGATGTTAAAAATGTCTCCCCTGTGTGTCCAGTTCCCTTCAGCTCCAGAGATGTGGCAGAGATGTGAAGCCCTTTGAACACGCAGGCCAAACCCTGTCTATCCATGGCTCTGGTCCCAAATGGTGGCAGCCGGCTGACACATCTCTTGGTTGCTATTTTTCCACATCCCAGGTTATTTACCTCGCTGGAAATGTCACTAAGAAGGCTTTGGTAGTCAGCCATTTCCCTTCTGCTCTCACCACCTATCTTCTCCCTCACTTGCTTATTTTATTTTATTTGACCTTATCTATCTCGCTCTTCCAGCCTTCCTTACTTGCCCATTCATGTTTCTCCTCTCATATCACACCATCACGCGTAAAACTATATGCACCTCTCTCTCTCCAGGGAATAGGCTGACATTTGCACTTGGATATTGAAGTCATTTGCTTGTGCTAAAGTTGCTAAACATACAGAACCGTACTTTGCACTTGACACACGGGCAAATATCAGCAGCTGCAATCTCACAATATGACCAAAAGGGCTGCAGCCATGAATATAGTTTACCTTTTCCACAAACCAGGAACGGGGAGCTGGCATGCACTATTTTAGCTGTTCTGCACATGCACCTTTTTTACAGTATGGGTTTGTGTCAGAGAACATGTGGTGCTGCAATTAATTGTTTCATTTATTTTCTGACATAACCCATTTTACTATAACAGAGGATACGTCTGTGTGCTGCACCAGTCGGCTCATTGATGTATCAGTGATTTATTGATGCCTATGATTCTAGGTCTCTCTTAAAGATGAACTTGAATCAAAAAGGCCGTCCCCTAGTTGAAAAATAATACAGCAAACCATTGTGGGGAAGCTGTGCGATGAACTTTCATCATCTCAAAGAAATAAATCACCTCAGTCTATTTCTTTTGTTGGTAAAGGTGCATTCATTTTACGATGCTTTAAAATGAGACAACACAATGTCTGATTTATAACCTGTACTTTCAAGCCTGTAGAATAACAGAAATGAAATTTGGAACGTAGGCCTTGAGTTAAAAAAACAAACATTTGCTGAAAGTGGCAACATATGAGATCGAATCATATTGAATAGACTTCCAAAGCAACAAAAGAGGCAGCATTGTTCTTCCCAGGCATGTCACAGTATGCCCGCTTCAATACAACAACAATAAATATAGCATGTCACGTCTTTGTCTTTGGTTCTTTATAGTCATCCATCATCATGACCAGACCAACGTTACGATCCACACAGATTTAAAAATATCCAGAAAATATTTAGAATATGTGGCCATAATTAAAAGTCAGTTCAAAGGAGCTGTTGTGAGTGGAACCCTGCTATAATGAAACTTTGAAGTAAATACAGTGATACTCCTGGAAAGTTTCCAGTTTGAATGAAAAAGCCTTTTAGTACGTTTATTGATAACTGTAAGTTCTCTCCAAAAAGCTGCTGAATGTGTTTGAATTACTGAGATCCCGACCTCCTCTTTAATGTCACATCAAAGTTACAATCCAGCTTTTATATAGCTGTTTTCAAACTGCAGGCTCAGTTTTAAAGGTTTTGATATACAAGTGAACATTTTTACACAGCTTTATTGGACTTTAGGTGAAACTGTTGAATCTCACCGGCTAGAAATAAGTTTCATATTTCATGATGTCAAGGTAAATTAGCTCTATTTGTCACTGCTCTACATATGATTCCAAGCAGCATGCAACACATCTATGCCCTGAAGTGCAATTTACCAAAGAGAGGCCTGTTGAAATATAATTAGAATATTACAAATATTCTGCACATTGCAGAGAGATCATACGTAGACTCAGACAGAAGCAGTGTGTGAAAGGGTGATGAGCAGCTAAACTGGACCCATTAAACTGTCAAATATGTGTGAACTGTTTCAGATTAGCCACTGTGAACAAAAGCTATCTTTCTTAACATGGAGTTTAAGCCAGTCGCTCGAGCCACAGAATTTTCTCCACACCTTCAATGCTTTATAATTCAGTCTCTAAACTCCCATTCAATTCCATTCACTCCCTCTTTTCCTGCCTTTTTTTTTGCAGCTGAATGTCTTTGCATGTGTGTGTGGGTGTGTGTGACCAACAAAGCATGCTCATGTGCATATAGGAATACATCATTGCGAATCTTATAGAGATGCTCTTGAGAAGGGAGCTGCAGGAGTGGCATTGTGTGTGCACGTGTGTGCGAATGAATAACGGCAGCCTTGATATGACTGCATCTGTTTCTGTTAAAGTGCGTGTGTCTCTCTGCAGATCAATATAGGGGGGTTGCTTTTTTTGCTCTTGTCTCGGGTGCTCGTCTACTCCCTCTACAGTCCCCTTCTGCTTTGCTGTGGGAGTGCTTGGATTTGGAGACCACACCAATGCTTGTACCCTATCTTCAATCCCTCTTGCCAGGGAATTTATGGCCATTGTCAGACCAGATACAGCGCTAACCACCTGCCTGGTGTCAAGACAATGGCCAGAGTGTCGTGCCTGCGCAGTGGATGACAACTCATCTTCAAGAGATGAAGGGTAGAGTTGTTGTTTTACAGTGTATCATGCTTTTTCTGTGACTGTAAGCCAGCGAGTGCACCTAATGCATGCTAATAGATTTCACTACAACACCAGTGCAAGGTCAATGTGCCTGCAACCTTATTACTTTGTGTGTGTGTGTGTGTGTGTATGTGTGTTTGGAGAGTCTGTGTGTCAGTGTGTGTATATCCCCTCAAACCAGGCAATGGTGTAAAATATGGACCTTGCTGAGGAGGCAGCAGACCATTTTCTCTTTACACATTTATGCACAAACATACATTACCAGGCTTTGATGATGTCATTTGTTTCTCTTGGTGTCCACGGGTGACACAAGGCAATACATCCAAAAGGTCAACAGACCAAGAAAGTAACACAGCTTCACCCACAGTGAGTGTACTGCACAAGTGCACACAGGCACAAACAATACTCTTCCTTCTAAATCTGACTCTACCTAACGCACACATACACTCACTCACATGCTGTTGCATGACAGAGAGCTATTGACTGCCTCTACCTGGCCTGACAGACCATTCACAATTTCTCCCTGCGTGAAACCTAATGTACTGAGAGAACTGAGAGGGCTTGTGTGCGTGTGTGTGTGTCTCAGGAATGTGTGTGTCTCAGGAAAATGTATTGCTTTATTTCTGCTAGGTGATTTTTGCTGCTTTTGAGTGTCTCAAACACACACGGCCATAGTCACTGTGTTTGATTTCTTTTTTTGAGTGCTAGGAACTGTGGGTTTACACTGAGGTCAGGTTGGCCTTGACAGCTTTACAGCGCTGGTATTTTGATAGTTTTCTTTGACTGGTTGAAGTCATTGGTCCAGTTGGAAGTTGTATTCAGAACCACATCTGTATGACTATATTAAAGGTTTTATGTAACGGGGGAAGGCCATTGTTAAGTTTCATTACATTGGTAATTATAACGATTTGTCAACCTTCATTATACAAACATTCTCCCCCTAGCTTCTTCTGTATGAATGTAGCCTAAAGTGCATGATCCTGGGAGCTTTTTCTTTTTTTAAGATACTTTTTTTGGGGGGCTTTGTTATGTATCATGTCGAAGCCAAAGTGCTTGTTATGGTGTATCCGAAGCTTGATCCTTCTGTTCATAGAACTGATCCAGAACTGAAGAAGCCTTTTGGAGGTGAGGTGAAACGTCTTCAAGATCCTTCAACCAAATCCAGTATAGCCTTTGGATCAAGCTTTGAATTTACCATGACCAGGATGACTGACTACTTACACAGACACGTTATTATGGTGTATGTTTTGGGTTGTACCTTGTGTTTGCGAATTCTAGGCTGACTCACTCTCCCTCAACTCTCCAAGTTATACCCATGTTTCCTCTCCTGTGAGCGACTATCTTTGACAATGTGGGACACCATGAAAAAAATGACTATATTTACAGCTGAGAGTACTTGAATCTAATGACCGAGATGTTAAGTGTTTTAACTCACGAGTTCACGTTCAATAATCTTGTGATTTAGAAGTACCATGAACTACTTGAACTACTCCATGGAAGTAGATAAGTGTATGTTCAGCATTCATGTTCTATTTTATTGTAAATTACGCTAAAATTGCCTTTTTTTTCCTTCTCTCCTCTGTCTTCATGTCCAATTTTCTCTCCCTCCTTCCGACTATTTTTTTTTCCCTGATCGTGTCTTATTTTTTCTTTCTTTCATTTTCCTCACAGAGAAGTGCGATGAAGCTCTGGCCTCTCCTCTTCCTCACACAGCCTTCACCAGCTCGTCCGTCTTCTCCAACGGATACGCACCTGGGTATGCCAAGCTCAACAGGAGAGGAGGTAAGCAAACACACAAAGACGTACACCTTAAAAGCCTGCTTATGAGTGCAAACATGAATGAGAGTACTTAGACGGATGCATCGCGCAAAGGGAAACGTAAATATTCAAGAGGTACATGTACTTACATCCTTATGGATGATTTTAAAGATTACAGACGCCCTCAGAGAGTCACACACAGCTGCTCTCCTCATTCTCCTTTTTCTCTTGATACTCTCTTTTTCCATTTACCTCTTCTATTCATCCCCTCTTTTCTTTCTTCTTTCTCTCCGTCCCTCCCTCAGCTCCACTCATTATCTCAGTGACTCAGACTGGATCTCATTTCCACATCAGTCCACAGCAGGGAGAGAGATAGGGCCAGACAATTACACCCTTCAATGTTTATACAATTAATAATTCATTTGTTACCATCTAATATAGTCACACTACAGCTGAGACAACAGCGCTCAGAGCTGACAAATAAAGGCAAGGTAATCTGCTGTGCTTAATCATACCAATAGAATTAATGCTGAGAGAGAGGACAGGGCTGTTCTTCCTTTAACAAAGATTAAGTCTCTTTAAGGATGGAGGTCCACATGGAGGGAATTAAACATGGTTAAAGCATAGAACTCATGTTACTTTAACATCAATTTATCTCTGTAGGTTTTCTGCACAACAACACAGTTAAAAATGCCCATGCACAAGTTCTACTCAAGCGTCTTATTTTCCTGACGTAATGAAAAAGCCTTTATACTCAACTTTAACAAAGTCAGCGTTTTAAAAACTTCAATAAAGAACTCTCTTCTCAAAAGATCGTTAAAGAAAATCATTTCAATTAGTGTGGACTAAAAGTGTGAATTTTTCTCCCCCCCCGAAGGCAGACTCTATTACCTAAAGGAAAAAATACCTGATGTATACTCAGACTTAATGACTTGGTGAGGTAGAGTGTGTTGCATTCATTTCTTGAACTGTTCCCTATAGTTATGTTACAAATGGTGAGGGTTTCAGTGCTATCTGAATAGTCCATATTTTTGAAGAGGGAGGTTTGATTATTAGATGGTATTCAATATTATTTACTATGAAATCCATATAAAAATCAGGTGGGTAAAACTCAATTTAGGGTTACTTGTGACTCCAACAGAAGTCTGCTTTTTGGACTTCCTTTGTTTGGGGATGCATCGTTAAAAGCCCAAATAAGTGTATTTGAACTCCAGGCTGTTTCACTGTAAAATGTGGAAAAGTAGAAAGGGCTGAATACTAATGCAGGGCATTGGAGCTTAACTCAAAATCAAAAATAACAATGTATTACATTAAACCCTTTGGCTTAAAAGTGACCTTGCACACATTGTAGATACTCTACTGAGAATTACATTTGAGTTACATGGCAGATTGTCAAATGCTGGCCTGAAAAACAATTTCAAACCCTCATATGTTGGCTTTAAGTTAGGGAACGCATATGTGACATGAACTGATGTCAGTAGCCGATGTGTATTTGTTGTGCCAAATCAATTTAATGCTGTCATATAGTACACATAACTTCTTATTCAGAGGAGAGTTTTTTCATTGGGCAGAGGAAGTCACCTGTTGAACAAACTCTGACTTGTTTTCATAGTCAATCACGAGAGAAAATGGTAGCACTGTGGGAGTCTTACATCAAAATAAGTATTGGCCCTGATTTTCCCAATACGTACATCTCTGATATATACATTTATGTACATTTACAGCTACCTAAGCATCCCTAAACACTTGAATTGATAAACACAGGATTACACCCCACGCTTGTTCATTTATTCATGAAAACTAAAACGGCAGCTGAATCATGGAAGGGCTCACACTCAACACACACACATACATTCACACAGTCATCCATGCCCACGCAGTCATACTTTAAGGAGGGGTCCCTCCAAGCAGTGACATTTGGCAGCCAAATGTGCCGTCAGTAAGCCAATCTCCTAGAGCTATGGAGCAGGGGAGGCACAAAATCAATGGGACACAGCACTCATATTAGGCTGTGTTGTGAATGCTGGCCCCTGGTACAAACTCTGTGTACCTTTGACTACTGACACATTCACTGTTCTACATCCGTATACATGTGTTTAAACCTAATTGTGCTTTTAATTTGGCTAATAGTTAATCAAATAGTTGTGTGCATGTGGTTGAATAAACTGGAAAAAGATGCAAATGTAGTCAATGTGTTCATTTAAAAAGAGAGAGAGAGCTGAAGGGCGGATGTGCTGTAATGGCTAAATTAAATTCATTCGGAGAAATGAGCTGCAAGTTCAGAATCAATGTGAATCCAACAAGAGATACACAAGTTCAAAAGAACTGTGAATACTTAAATATAGTGCAAACAATGCTGAAATAAATGCATTAACAAGAAAACTTAAATGATGCATTCAAAAACGCACAGACTCAGAAAATAAATGCAAGACAAAAACATTGCATGTCATCATGACAGATGATCTCCAGGCCTTCAGGAAGGCTCAAAGTCGATAAGTTTAGCTTTATTTTTGACAAGTGTGTGTGACAGAGAGAGAGAGAGAGAGAGAATGACACAGAATAACTCTGCTTTTGATACACATTTGTGGAGATGGTTTCTGCTAGACAGAAAGTTTTGCTTAATGATTGATGCTGATTCAGCATAACGTTTATGGGTCTGTACTTATTTCTCTTTACATTGTCCATGTGTTTGCTGTCAATGCATTTGGTTGCCAACCTTTTTTTAGTTTGAAACACAATTCCTTGTATCTGTTTTGGACATTTGTATGGTTTTTTGACTTTGTATGGTTCTGAATTTGCAGCCCATTTCCATTCTGCCTCTGGATTTTGAAGAAAGCCTAGAAAGCAAAGACTCGGACACTTTGTCTCTGTGCCTCCTGCACTCCTCTCACTCTCAATGCGCTTTTCACTCTCGTCTTTTTTTTCTCCACTCCTGTTCTCTCTATTTTGGCCTTCTTTGCACCCTTTTCTTCATCATCAACTCAATCTCATCACTCGTCTCTTTCCTTTTCATTTCAACGGTCGTGATTCTCCTTTATGTCTCACAATCACTCTCCTCTTACTAAGAGGGTTAGTTTCTGTCCATTACAGCTTTTTTATGTGTTTTTTTTAATTGCACGACAACAGACAAAACGCTTGAAAAACAACACAGGAAAAACAATTGCAATGACTACAGTTCAGAAAATAGAAACATGTTCCAGGGAATGTTTCTGTTTCACATGTTAAGAGAACAATTTTCAAAACAAATTAGAGTTACTGCATTTTTGATTGGGTGGCTATGTTCCTCCAAGTGGGCAGCTCGGCTTTAAATCCGGGCTGTGGCTACTTTCCCGCATGTCGTTCCCCACTCTCTCCTGATTTCTGACTCTATCCACTGTCCTATCTCTAAAAATAAAGCTTACATTTTTTTTATATTTATGTAAATATAATAGGCTGTAATAACAATAATAATAACCTGCAATCCCTGTTTCAACAACAACAATGGCTGCCTCAGTGTGAGCCCATTTTTAAAATACAAAATACTGACAGCCCAATGCAAAATGTGTTATATATAGTTATTGTATATAGTGGAAGGCCCCTCAGTGACATGTTTTAAAGGAGAAATATACCATACTAGAATCATGGTGATACTTTGACACTTCTTAGCAGCCACTGGAGTTTTGGGCCATAAAGACAGAATCATGTGCAGAGAAGAGCTTAGAAAGCTCAGCTCTAACTTTTTAACTAAAGAGTGATGAGCTCCAAATAGGTTTTTTTCAGCTGTCACATAGAAAGCACCTGAGCTGTGATCTGCAGCTCACACAGGGCTGTGTTCCGTCAGCTGAAGACACATGCCCTGTGGATACAGGTTAAAATAGAAGAGTTGTGGAGAGGGTTGGCGGCAAAAGAGAGAGGAGGTGAGAGAGGAGTGGAAGACACAGAGAGGGCAAAAGAGTGTTGGATCACACCGGGAACAGACCGAAGAGAATACTGAGCTGAGATTGGAAAAACTGATGAGTCATGTACTGTCAATTTAAAGCCTAGTGTAAATACAGAAATTATTTTAAGTTTTTGTCTGTAAGTTGAAAGCTTATGTGATGCCAAAAAAAAAACAGATCAGATTTCAATATGGATGCATTTTACCAACTCTGCCAACAAGGAAATCACACTTTGAGTGTTTTTAAAACTTGTTAGAAATTATTTCTGCACATAGAAGAATGATGAATACCTTCTGTTTGTGAGGAAAGAAGGCAAGGGATCTGTGAACTGTGTGTGTGTGTGTGTGTGTGTGTGTGTGCGTGCGTGTTTCACATATACATGTGAGCGTGTGCGTGCGTTTCAAATATGTGGCCACTGATCTTCATAATCCATTTCCTTTTGTCCTCGACCCTTCTCTCTCTTCTCTTTCGGTCGTCCATCACATCCTTGTCTCCTCTTTTTCTCCTTCTTGATCTTATGTACCCTCCACTCTCTATTTTCTACACTTACATTCTCAATCCCACTCTCCATTTTCTCAGCTTGTCCCCTTTTCCTTTTCTTCCCAGACCTCATTATCCATTTTCCCTCTCTCACATTCTCACTCTGACTCATACTTTTCCTAGTTTTAAAAAGTTTTTTAAAGTTTTACTGTAACCCTTTTTTTCCAAACACAGGACGTCACAGAACTGCAGTACAGCTCTTCTTCGACTTCCTACACAATTAGTCACATCCGTCCTCTCCTTTCATGCATTTCTTTCACTTTCTGTCATCTGGCGACAAGTTCTTTGATGTACAGTAGCTGTTCCACTCATCCATCGGTAATGGCAGTCCGCTCCTAATTAAATCACTCTGTCTCCCTCTGCTCCCTCTGCTCCATGACAGATAGATGAAGTACAAGCTGAGGGCTAACCAGCTGTTTTCTCTCTACGTCATTTTTCTGGCGACCTTGCATCTTAACAAAGAAATCTAATTTTCTCTATATGTGTTTTATAGAATGTGAAAAACACATTCTCACATGCTCTCTTGGGTGCTTATAGACATGCGTTAAAACTGTAATGTGCCGAGTGAAATATTGAACCCACTCGCCAACACATGTTCCCACACTGTCATTAAGACAGAGGAGAGACATTCTTCTTGATTGATGCTCCGCTTTGACGCCGTCACTTTTGTTTGCGTGTCATCCTGTCACCAGCTTCTCACTACTCGTCCAAAAACCATGCTGTGCCTTCATTACTCACTCTCAGGACTCCGATATTCCCATTGTGGTCGAGAACTACTTTTCCTTTTTTGTTTACTCTCACACACACTTGTCTTGCCCATTCTCTTTCTGCTCTCTCTACTCTTTTCCTCTCGGCTGACTCATCATCAATACTGTAAAAGCCATCTACCCAGTCAAGCAGTTCTGTTAAATCACATATTTTCCACTTCCCTGCTGGGCTGCAACAGATAAAACCTCATACTGCATCACAAACATACACAGATGTTTACTCTCTACTCTCTTACATTTGAACTTTCTCGATATTCTACATACATAATGCAATGTATGTATGTATGTATGTTTCCACGCTCACTCCCAAGGAGCTATGGACAGCCCTGTGACATGTCCAATAATCTGAGCTCTGATCTATCTGTATCTGTGAAACACAACAAAGAGGTCGTGAGTCGACTTCACAGCCCAGTTAGAGACGAGCACAGCAGAGGAAAAAAAACAAACGTGCTTGGACTTGCTGAAGCAGTGGAAGACCGTTTGATTCAAGTTCAAAGCCACCAAAGGGAGCTTGTATATCTCTGCTTGCGGTCCGGTTAAATGACACATATCTGAGAGTGTCTTGCACAGCATGAATTGAGATGTGTTACAAAAAAAAAATCCACACATTGCAGTAGTTGACAGTTTCAAAAGACAACCATTTTTGGCAACGGTTTCCAGAGGCGCTCCCAGGTTTGATTTTCTCTCCTTTAAGTCCCCTCTGTGTTTCCTTAGTCAGCACTTTTCTGCTGATAAATCTCTCTATGACTTACACAATCCCAGGATCACTTTTTGTGGCTTTTATTTTGTGACAAGTAATTTTTTTTCGGTAAAAATTGACTAGAATAGTGAGTATAACCCATACCCTTATAACATTCATTATTTACAGGATTAAAGAAGCAGGGATAAATATCAGGCAAGGCCATCTCTTACAGTATCACCTCATTTGCTGTTAGCAGTGTTAGCTTGGACCATTGTGAAGCAGCAAGGTTAGTCATTATTAAGCGCTTTTTACCACCTAATTCTACATGACTACTCTTTAGCTAATAGGTTATTAACTACGTTTTAACTCAATACCCTCCTATACTGCTTATTGATAGTAAGTTAGAAAGATGTTGAATTATGATCTTAATATGCTTTTGCTTACTTCTACCAAATAAAGGGCCATACGAAGCAGAGCAAGATCATAGTTAATGTTCAACAACTTCCTAACTTACTAATAAGCAGCCAGAATGCTCTCAATTAGCACGCTAATAAGCAACCAGTTAATGGTGACTATTGTGACCTTAATGTAATTGTTTCCTTTTATTTGAGTAATGCTTCTGCAAGTTGATGGTGTTTGTTAACATCAGATTAAAACAACAAATTACTGATGTATTTAAATACTTTGACAATGTTTGACATTTAGACCATTTTATATGCAATGTACTGGCAAAGTTCCTATAACTGCAAAGTCATGAAAAGCCGTTATTATGGAGTCATAATTAACAGTCTCTGACACATCATTCATATTCATTTAAGAATGTTTTTGGAATGATTTTGCTTCATTTACTTAACACATAGTCTTTGAGATTCCACGATTGACGCTGCATTAATAGCAACATTAAATCAGTAGCCTTCATAAAGTTAGCCCGACCAATAAGCTGTTATAAAGTACGTAGATTAAACATAGACACATTATAGTAGCATATCTTAAGTCAACTAGAACTGGCTGATCTTCTCTCCTCTGCTGCATCACAATGGTCCAAGGTGACAGGTGGCTGGAGCTGATCCCAGCTGTCATTGGGGCGTGGGCGAGAGGCGTGGTACACCCAGGACTGATTGCCAGTCAATCACAGGGCTGACATATAGAGACAAACAACCAGCCACACTCATTTTCACACCTATGGGCAAATTAGAGTCAACAATTAACCTAACAAGCACGTCTTTGGACGGTGGGAGGAAGCCGGAGTACCAGGAGAGAACCCACACATGCACGGGGAGAACATGCAAACTCCACACAGAAAGGCTCCTGTCCCGGTTCCTAGATGTCCAATTATAATCAAACATTCAACAAAGCTGCATGGAGGAATGTACATATATTTACGTACACTCTTGTGGTTTTACATGAAAAATGTATTGGCCCATAATCAGCACTGGTATCAGTACAATGCTACTCCTCACCCCACAATCCTCCACACTGTATTATTATTATTATTATTATTACTACAACACATACTTCTAGGTGTGCTTCCTGTGCTACAATGCAAGGTTATCTGTCTCGTCACAGACAGCTCAGACATTGTGTTGCTGGTCTTGAGAAACAGCAGCCACCTTTTTTGGCCTTGGTCAGCCTCTTTTATCTCAGACAGAGCCTCTCTTTGCGAAGTCCTTTTAACCAGCACTGAACAGTGAAGGGCACCACACAGGGACAATTTCACACAGGCAGCTGTGAGGTAGCAGATGATTTCAAACACATGTCTTTATAAAAATGCCAGCATCAATGTGGTCTCACAAAGGTGTCTGAATTTAAATGCATTAAAAGGATGTACTGTAGTGAAACCATAGAAGAAAGAGTTCTCGACACAAAGTTGCAGAATGGGCTGATAAAGCTGCTCAGGTAGCGTCAATACAATGTGAATTTCCCCAGTGTGAAAAAATCTGATTGGATTGTTAATGGTCATTAAAGAATTTTGGATCCGTCTAACTGTAGCTCTAATGAACTAATCAGTAATTTTGTAGCAATCCATTATTTGTTCAGTCAGTAAAACATAAAGAAACTCATAAAGCAGAGTTGCCTCTTTAACATGCTATCGCTGCCGACCAGCAGTCAAAACTTTAAAGTTTTCAATAGGGTCTGACTCTAGCTCCCTTTTGGAAGGTGGCTGGGAAGTGACAATCATTCCAAAGGGTGAAACACTTTTACAAAACAAAATTACATAATCAAAACATTTTTACCAAGGACAAAAGAAATTAACATTTTCGTAAACAAACAAACAAATTTCCAAGATGCGAAAAACTTTGACATTCGCTGAGGCAAATTTACAAGTGGCAGAAAAGTCCAAAAACAAATGTACAAACAATTTAATCTTGCCAGAAAGGGAATGTACCAAATGCCGGAAGTGACTCTGAACTGATTTAGTGAGAGGACATTTTTTATGTTTTGGCAGAAAGACTGTGCTGAAAGAAAGGAGCATTTAAGGACTTCCATCATGTTCAATATAATTAAAAAAAAGTAAATGGCAGTGCTCCTCTGGTGTCAGCTTGTCTTGCGTTTATGCTATATTCTCTCTCTTCTTCTTGGCTTGTTCTCATTCCACAACCTTTGTCCTGAGACCCATCTCCTGATCTTTCTCTTTGTGTTATTCGCCTTTCTCCTTTTCTTTTGTCTCTTCCTCAGAGGTGGTTGCTTTGCCCTTCTTTTCTCCCCTGTCCTCTCCCCTATCCTCCTCCTGCTCCTCCTTTTCTCCCCAAACATCTGTGTGTGTGACAGGTGAGAGAACAGTGACATTCCTCCGGTACTCCTCACCCGTCCCCGTTTCGCTTCCAATTTCTTCCGACCCCGATGCTCCCGTTCGTTCCGTCTTGCTCTCTCAACTCCAGTTTCTCCTCCACCTGTCTCTATCTTCTCTACTTTATTCTGTCAAATTCTTATAGTTTCCCTCCTTTCTCCCCCGGCTTTCACCTTTAACTACACCTCTGTCCTTTTTGAATACTGTATATCCCCCCCTTCATAACCTCTGTCAAGCTGCCCCTCCTACCCTCTCACCTCTCATCTGTTCTTCCTCTCCAGCCCTCTCCCCTCCTCTCTAATCTACAACAGCATCTGGTCATCTCACTTTTTGCTTCCACACATCCTTTATCTGTGTCCCTTGTTCCTCCCTCTGACACCAAACATTTGGCCTACAGCTCTTCTTTAGTTCATCCTCTCCCAAATGCTTGCCATAACTTCATTACTTTTGAACCCCTTACATCTATGGACTGTTCAATCATTTTTTCTCTGCCTTGTTCCCATCTGTTACTTCTGGTAACTCCATATCCCTAACACGCCTTACTCGATCTATCCTCTTCAATCCCATCACCTGTCCTTTAATTCACCCCTTTAAGAAAAAACATCCACCAAAAAGTTGATCCTGGCTTGACTTCAGAAGCAAGAAGTTGTGAAATCCTCTAACATGGTGTTTTGAACTTAGTTGTTGGACTCAAAAAAGACTCAACCACACTAGGTTGTAAGTCATTTTGCCACCATTTCTTGTATCTGTAACATATGTATAGTGTAACATTTATATCTATAATCCATAAGGCAACGGTGAACGAGACCAAAATAACCTGCGGCCAAACAGTTTCAGTAAAAGAACCAAAACCAGAAATAACACTGAAAAGGTTTACAGGTGCAGGTAGGAAGTTCATGAAGGACTTATGTGCAATTTAAATATTAGCAGGACTTTACTGAAACCATTTAGATACGTACACATGTGACTGATCAGGAATAAAAGACAAGTATGGAGTGGCCAGAAAGGCAAGGGCAACTGATGGAAGGATGGTGAATGGAAAATCTGGAAAATGTATGTATGAAGGAGTCTGGCAGTAGACTAAGGCGACATGGTATGTGATTGCAGCATACAAATGTAGAGTCTTGCATTTTCTTGGAATGGAATGATCAGTGTTTCTAACATCTTACATTACCCAACACCAATGCGTAGAGTGTGTTCACTCTGGCTACAGCACTATAGAGTAGACAGCATTAGCAATACAAACCTTGATTCCCACCAGGCAGTTACAACCAATTAAGGCCTTTAACAATGTGTACAAAATTGCTGACTACTTGCTTTAGGATTCTCAGTGACCATCATTAGAGGTATGTGTTTTTTCACGTACTTTGAGCGTGTGTAATTGTGAAGCAGTTGTGAGGGAAGATGTTTGAATTAACAATTTCTCAAGATATTGTCCGTCATTAGATCCAACATTACAAACTGAAAACCCTTTGAGAAACCTGCCAGGACTTGACAATGTACTGACATATAGTTGGTTGTTATCAAATGCCGAGTTATGTATGGTATGTGTAAGTAAAGTACTGTATGTATTTAAGGTTATGAAAGGTGTTTCAAAATGCAACTACAACTTATTCAGTTCTACAATGACTTGTGGAAAAGCCTCCGTGTGTCATATACTGTACTAATAGTTGTAGTCAAATACAGTAGGAGTCATGAACTGAGCTGTTGACCTATTTTCAACAAGAGTCGTTTACTTCATCGATCCAGTTGCCATTTGGATGAAACGTTTGTGTATATAAAGAAACTGCGTCATACATCTCGGGTCAACTTTCAAACAAAAAGGCGCTGATATTTCAAAGCAGTGTCACAGCCAGCACAAGCCCAATGACAAAAACAGGATCTTTTGGAACTATTTCTCTCTACGCCAAAAAGAAAGTAGGGTACGAAAACACCAAGGGGTTTGATACCTTGAGAGGTCCCAAGTGTTCTTGGGTTCAAATACTAGGCAAGCTTTTTAAAAATGTCATCGCTGCTCAAAACTTATGACAAATAGCGTGAGAGATCCCGCGGAGTTACTTCATATCAACCATAAATGTTTTTAAATCAGCCAGAAATTAGAAATGGTGTGTGAAGAAAAAGAGAAATCCAAAGATCAGAATGTGGAGCATGTAGAAGAGAATGTCTGCTTTCCATTCTCTCCGAAGAGGAAGTGGAGTGCACACTTGTAGGAGTCTGGCCTCATCTATCACCTCTTTTACCATAACAACATTGCTCCATTTTTTTCCCCTCCCATCCACATGCCATTACATCTCGGGCCTCCCCGGTATCAGAGCCATACAATTCCCTTTCATCCCTCCCTCTTCTCCCCAACTCATCCATCTTTCTTACCCTTACTCATTTCCATTTCTCTGCCTTCTTCTCGTCTCATATCACACCCTCCTCTCAAACCTTCTCGTCACTCTTTCTGACACACTATCCTCAGATCTCGTTCCTAGCTTTGCACTACTTCTGTCATTGTCCGCTTAGCTAGCTTTCTTAATCTATATATCGGCTGTCTCTTTACTTATCACCATCAGCTCGCCCTTCCCGTGCCAGATTCCTTACCCTCCAGCTCCTATGCCTCCTTATGCTCCTTCTTTTGATAGTGTTTTATCCCGCCAAGGGAACGGCTTTGCTGCAACGGGTTTTTGAGGTATTGACATTTCTACTGATATGGGCCTTGTTATCTGTCAAGGCCGTGGCTGGAGTGTAATGGCTCTGTAATTGGATAAGATATCAGATTTTGTCGGGGGTGAGGGATACATCGCAAACTGCCTCACCCTCTATTTTTATAATACGACCAACATCTCTCATGACTCCTCCACAATGCTTTGTACGCTTCTCTCCCTCTTGTACTTTCTTTTCCTTGTTATCTACCGTTCTCTTACCTTGCCCCCTAGTTTCTGCTTCCCCCCCTTTCATTTTCAAAGAAATCCATCTCCATAACTTCTTCTTTCAACCCCCGCACTTTCTTATCGGTATTTGTGTCCTTTTGTAAAAAATCAAAGGAGATGGCCGTGACATGACCAGTCCGTCCACCACCCACTCTTTTTGATAACCATAGTTACATTCTGTCACAGGCTCGGCTGTTTGCTGCCCTGATACATCTTCAGTGCTTGGTTTGTGTTTGTGAGCATGCATCTTTTTCATGCACGCTGTGTTCATTGTCCTTGTATTTCTTACACTGGTTTGCCTGCTCTCTCAGTAGCATACACACAATGCTGGCATCTTGCCTCTTAGTTTTTTCTCTTCATGGCAGATAAAATCAGGTCAGCTGGATCCTGTTCAGCGTTTTTCCTTCCCTTCTGTCCAGGCATTCTCTTTTGTTTCTGCATCATTTAACCTTAGGCCCATTTAGCCTGCGGGGTCCAGTGGACTTTTGCCCTGCCTTTGGTATACACCTGGAGGTATGATATGGGGTACCTTTTGGAGGACACATGGGTGTTTGTCTTGAAATGAAGGCAGAGCCATGAGGTTTCAGCCGGGGACAGGACACTGACTGTCACTGAGTGGATTACAAGACAGACGCAGCCATCTATTCCAACAGTCAAGGCTGTAGCCGAGGGAAAATCGCACTGAACAAATTCTCCGTTGCTCTTCCAGAGATTGTACCTTTCTTCAAAGCAGTATTTCACCTACGTAGAATTCCTTTTTGTTTGCTTTATTGCACCTTTTCTGTAAATGAGATCAGTAACCCTGAACTTGATTTTGAATATATGTAATAACCACATGTGCAAAAAGGTAAAGAGGAAGATTATTATTTACCAAACCTTGAAACAAGTTATTTACCTGTGTTTATTGGACTAATTGAGACTCATTTATTAGCAAAGCAAACAGATTTGAGCACTTAAAATGTCAGTGAGGGTTCCACCACAGTAAACTTTCACTTCAACCTGCACTCAAGGATGCACATATTGAAGCAGCTTAGCTGGTTGTAAATCAGTGGAGATAACCAGATGTGACTGTCAGTAAGAAGTGGATTGAATTTGTGCTTGACAGTATTTGCATTTTCACGTATTTACATATCTGGGAAATGTGCCATCTCTGTTTGACTCTTTTTAAGCACTAAGATATAATCTGTGACAACATTTAAAGTAGTATCTTATACTTTGCTGCATTTGAGCTTAATCTACACATTTCAGCAGGACTCCAAAACGTCACATTATGTCCTGAATACCAACATTTTAAAGGAATCCATCCTAAAACGTCATACATACTTATTGCCTTCCTCTTGAGGTTGAAGTGTCTGCTGTGTTGGAGGGTGAATTAATACATAACACAGGAGAAATGTGTTAATTGTAAGCATCCTCTAGCCGTCTCTAGCTGTGTGCATTGTCTTAATGAATCATCATGTCTTCCACAGTTACTCTAATACCTTTCTGGGTTGCGTACGGCTTAATCTAAGAAGCAATCAATTGGCAAAAAAACTTCTGAAGTTATCGTTAATAACCTCATGATCCTTTATTATGTGACCACTGCTATCCCTTAAAGTAGTGAGCGATGGTAATGCTTTTGTCCACGTTTTTTTAGTTGGTATGCCAGCATTTTTCCTGCCCTTTCTCCATTTTCATTATGCAAAAGCAGATTCCTCTTTGCTTGTATCTCGGCCTTGCCAATAATAATTCCTGGTTCAAAAGAGTATTCTTTGAATTTCACATGTTTCAACTCAAGCTTTTTAAGCTTCGATAACAAATAAGCTTTCCTAGCTTGTTTTGTTTTTATATAACCCTAACCCCCCCTGTGCAAAACCCTTAATAAAACATTGCGTCCCACACTTACTGTACTCCAATACCTTTCTGTGTTGTGTATACTGCCCAATCTAAGAACCAATTGGCAACTGTTGACAATGATAAATGCCCCCTGTAGCAATGGCCAATGTTTTCAGGGAATCCAATGTATCCAGAGGTTAGTGATAAAGGAGTTCCATCCATAAAGTCCTCTTCCTGGCATTGCCTTTGTGTATAGTTGGTGGAATAACACTGACACTGATATTTTGTTAGCTGTAACGTAAACTACACTCTCTTCTTGTGCCACCCAGTTATACAGTAGTTTATCGTCACACAATAATCTACCTGAATCCAGTGGGTTTTGTGGGGGCTATTAGGTTGTAATGGTGTTGGTTCAGTGCATTAATGGGCATACTTGCTGATACCCATTGACACATTTCAGGCTGTATTAGCGGGAGATATTGATATCCGGTATCAGTATGGGAACAGCTCTTAAAGCAGCCCCATGTTGCTCTATGTTTACCACCTGTCTAGAGCTGGTCGGCCCTAACAGTTCTAACTCAGCCTGAACATGCCACAGACAGTCAGTGGTAAAAAGATAAGGTTCTTCTCCTGTTTTTTTCTTCTGTTTATTATTTATACCTTGACCAAGCCATTTGACCTTACAAAATATCACAGACCAGACACTGATAAATGAAAGTAAGAACTTTGAACACAACCTTTGACTTCTCACTCATTATTTAAATGTCACTGTCTCTTCAGGTGCTGGAGGATGGTCACCTCTGGACAGTGACCATTACCAGTGGCTACAGGTGGACCTGGGTTCCAGAAAGCAAGTTAGTGCCATAGCAACACAGGGTCGCTACAGCAGCTCTGATTGGACGACACAATACCGTCTCCTCTACAGTGACACGGGAAGGAACTGGAAACCATATCACCAAGATGGCAACATTTGGGTGAGTGAACAATGTGCATGTGTACATGTGGGTGTGAAGTTGAACATGTGTTTGCATAAAAGCCATAGCCAAGGTACATGTTTATAGTTACGGTGAAATGGATTACGCTTGATCTGCGGTTCATTTGGATCACCCCCTACAGCTCGGGGAGCATGTTGTCCGCGGGTCGATGGAAAAGTATAAAAATGTGCTTTCTGTTGCTTTTCTATGAATTGCACATTAAGATGAAAAACTTTGAAAACAAATTGAATATACAGAAACTGAATATATTGAGCAACATATCAAGACTTTGCTAAGTAATGAATCTGACCTTTTTTTGTAAATATCTAAAAAAGGAAAAATATACAGTTTAACAGTAATTTCACAAATTGCTTTTAAGGTTACGGTGGCCAACATGGGTATAGTTTTTCAATTTCAAGAAAGCTAAAAGAAGGCTCCTTTCGTTCTTTAACATTGCTAGCTATTCAATTGAATCCAAACCTACAGTATGCTTACATTTAAAAGTGTATTACTCGGCCACTTGAAAGTCTGCAATCTGTTGAAATCGGTGCGCAATTAATCTATATGTTGGGCCAGGAAAGATGCACTGGATGGATCCTGGCCCAGGGAAAGAGGGGATGCATTTGTCGGTCACATTGGAAGGAACCTTTGAAATGGAGCAGCCTGCGATGCACCATTGTGTTGCAAGAGCTGGGCACACATCCGTTTGTTGTTAATCATCGCCATTATTTTCGTATTAATTTTTAACGAGGGCGTTAATTTTAAAAACATTATCAAAACCTTCCACTTCCCGTAAATGTGGTTCGTGTTTACCTCCTGTACTTTAAGACGGCTTATTGAGGACCGAGCCAAAATGCCCATCTCTGCGTGAAATGCTGTTTGACCTACGGAGGACCGCTAGTGTGAAGACAGTTGTGGTGTATCAAAAAAGTTTCCATCATTTGTAAATTTTTAATACCGACATGTGTAATTAAGAACTCTTAAGAACTCAAATGCATTTACAGTGCAAACGCTGATGTTTTGTTTTTTATTAATTAACTGATTGACTGCTATCAAAGTTAACTACTTTGTTAACAGATGAAGGGTTAACAAAGGGCACGGGCAGGACAAACGAAACCCACTAACGACTTTCACTTTCTGCAGTCTGAAGCGATTGTGCTAATTACAACTTGCCCAGTGTGTGTTTTTTTTTTTGATTTGTGTTCATACAGTCATAGGCGTAGATTTCGGGGGGGACGCAGGGGATGAGTCCCCCCCAATATTTAGAAAAGGTAGATTTGTCCCCCTCAAATTTTTTATTTTTTTATTAAAAGGTTGAAAAAAGAGGTAATGAAAAACATTTTGGGGGGCTCAAAACATTTATATATCCTTCTGACCTGTAAATACGTTTCCCAATCATTTCAGACACCCCTATAGTGGACCATACCATCTTAACCTTGCAGCACAGTCACACGCGCGTGCGCAGGCACGTTACTCTCGCTCACGCTTGGTCAATGGATCAGGTCCGGTCAGGTTAGGAGTCGTGGTTTCATACAGTCTATGGTCGCGGGCGCAGACAGTGACAACAAGACAAAGCAAGAGCAACAGGTTGGTGTTTGCATTAGTGTCCCATTAACCGTATAGAGGTCAATTGAAGTGCAATAAACACAGATAATATCCGACCGCATTTTTTCCAATTTGACCGGTAAAATGAAACCTTCGCAGGTTCCGAAATGATCACGTGCAGCAGGAGCAGTCAGAGATATACACATCCACTAACGAGCAGGCTGATTATATTAAGTTTCCAATATTGTCAAAGCTAAATCAGGAGAAAACTTGTTTTGAGCATTAATAATTCATTCTTCTCTGATGGATTTTTGTTTTTAGTCTGTAATGTTGTAATAATAATAATAATAATAATACATTTTATTCATAGAGCGCTTTACACGGTGCTCAAAGACGCTTTACAGATTAAAACAGTGAAAATGCATTTACAAATAAAAACACACAATTAAAATCAAACACCGGTTGTTATAAGTTAAAAGCATAATAATAATTAATAATAATCATTAATAATAATTATAATTTCCTATACATAGTAAAGACATTTCCGCCATGAATTAATTCAGAAAAAGCACAAATTGTTGCATAAAAATTCACCAGACTGCAGGAAATGAAGTGTTTGACGCTCAAAATTCTCTGGGGGTGAACCCCCAGACCCCCCACTGAAAATGTCCCCCCCCCAATGTTGAATCCAAACCTACGCCCTTGCATACAGTAGATATTAGGCTCTGCCTTCATCCCCAAATAGCTACATAATTATTCTCCTTCTAAGTACTGCAAGGACTATTTGCATTGACAAATATGGATCCAAACAGTTGAGACTAAATAACAAAGAGTTTTCTGTACTGCATCATAATCGTTTGCAGTTAATTTTTTTATTCACAAGAGTTTTTCCTCTGCCATTAACCCTGACTTAATGCCTCTATTATTTCTGCAAATACTCCAAAACACATTCATCTCTTGGATGTTCTTATAACTGGAGCAGACTTTTTTTTCTTGTATTGCCGAGGTGTAGGACATATATTGCTTTTTAATTTATGGCCTTTGAATCTCAAAATATTGCTTTGCAAATCCAGAGCCAATAACTTTAAGCTGTGTATGCCATCAATCACCCCCACCCCACCCCCGAGCCATTTGTTTTTCTGTGTCTCGTCTTAGTTAAAAACAGGCTTTTGCATACACACACATGCATGCACACACACTTGTGCTCATGCTAGAGCTTTATGTGTGGACCTTCACAAGCTTGGACCCTTTATTGAAGTGTGTGTGTACCCATTCATACAGTAGTTGGTGATCATTTTGGAACTATCAGTGCTATGAGTCAAAAGCACAGTTGGGGATGGTAGGGCGCTTAAGCCTACTTAGTGTACACACAAACACACTCACACAGAGGCCACAATCAGACCTCCTTTTATCCCATTCAATCACATTCAACTCAATCTCATTCACCACTGGATGAGGTCCACAGAGAGATCCCCTGAGAGAAGAACCCACCTGTCCTGCAGTGTTATGCATGAAGGTTTTATTCAGGAGCATTTTACCACCAATCACAGTCTGCCGATACCCCTCGCTGATGACTTGACTCTTTCACTGTCAAACTCTGAGAGGGACTGTCTTTCATAGCTTGACTGTTCTTACTGATTAACTGGGTGAGTATCGTCAGTAAAAACCTGGCAAAATATTGTATTTTAAAGCCTCACTAATGTTGAGTCTACTACTGTTGAGTCACAATGACATAGACACACTACTGTGATGATTAAAATCAAACGATATGACAGATGCAATGCCTCAGAGGCTATCAATGCTTGCAAACTTGGATTAATCATTTTTGAAATACACACAAATAGGGGAACAATTGTTGGTTGATCTAACAGATTAGTGCACATTTATCATTTATATTCAGTCTTAATTTACTAATTACAGTTAATCCATAATACGAGATGAGATGCAAACAGTCCGTATTGGCAAACAATCCGAAACGGGGAAAGGTGAAAGACAGGTTGGAACCAGGCGGAGGGTCGGAAAGCCAGCCGCTGGGCAGAGACGCTTTGGAGCAAGCATAACAGCACAGTGATCCACAGCTAAGTGTACAGATACACTGCTATGCTGCATTTATTCAACAATACAACCTGCCTGTAAAAGCTGTAAAACAACAATTACTTGAATTGAGGAGTAAAAACACAAGACATAAAATAAAATCAACATCAGATTGAGAAAGGGTCTTTGAGATTAACACCAGCATATATTATTTTTCAAGCCCCTGTGCTTGGAAATGTGTATCCTACATACCATGAATCATGAATCAATACATAAAGAGCTTCATACTTTTAGTCATCTGGGTGACACGTTAATCTAAAGGTGCTGACATTAGGTGGAAAGAGAAGAAAGTAAGTTTACATTAGTGCAAAAGATAACTGACTTCTGCTGCAGCCTGCTAATGTTCATTAATTATTATACATTGCATGCAGGTTAATTGATTTCACTAATCAGGTCCCAGAGGAACATGCTGCTTGCAGTCATGTATATCGCTTTTACAGCTTTTCTCTTCCACATTGATAAAAAGTCCTCTCAAACTTTCCGCTCTGTTTCTTGATCCGCTGCCGTGACTTCACAGAATTCAGACGTCAGCCTTTTTAATGTCACTTCACTCCGCTCTAGATAAGGGTTGTATAGGAATTAAAAACTGCTGAGTGTGAATAATGGGGACAATGACTTTAAAACAGATAGAGAGGACAGTTGCCTCATGGCTCATTGAAGCCTCCTATGGTACAACTCAGTGACTGCTATGAAAGTTTTATAGTAATGTCATGAACAAGAACATGGGGCCTTATTCAGGAATATCCTCTTATGGATTTGCTTAAAAGTTTGAGGAAAGTCTACGGTTTCTTTCCTTTCTGCTTTAACCTCTCCCACACAAGAGTGCCTGTTACCGTTTCAGAGACCAGTCCACTACACAGAGGTGAGCAGGTCTGCTGTTGGCTTTTTTTTTCAAGAAACAGAAGACTTTAAAGGGGACATGTTATACCCCTTTTCCACCTTTTCAAACAGTCCCCCCCTGTGGTCTAAATGAAACATCTGTGCTGTGCTGTGGTCAAAATATAACATGGATCAAGCACCAGAGGAGGTTTGTGACCCTGTATAAACCAGCTCTCTCAGAGCGCTCCGTTTTGGTGTGTGTGTCTCTTTAAATGCAATGAGCCCCCCCTGAGTTTCACAGTAGACATCACTCCTCTGTAGCGAGAATAAAAATGGCAGACCTGTGCAAAAGTTTTGCTCTATGCTGGGGGTGGAGTCCATGGGTGGAGAAACCAGGGGAAAGGAGGGTATTTTTTTACCAGAATCCAGCTTGTGATGTCACAAACTGAGAAAATTTGAAACGGAGCACTTTTCTCTGTGTGGTAAGACTTATGCAGACCACAAACAAAGGACTGAATGGATTTATTTCAAATTTTGTGGGCCGATAGACACTCAGGTTACCCAAATAACCTGTAAAAAAAACACTGTGAAAGTGGATTTTTCATAATATGTCCCCTTTAAATAAGCTATGTACCAAATATAACCAGATTCATTTAGATAACAATAACATTATGTTGATTATAACTTCAAATCAGGAAGAGGAGGATCAGTCTATATGAAAAACTATGCACACAAAAAACAAAAAGATAACTACATCACATAAAAAGATAAATGATCCAGCATTAGTTCCTCTTTCAGTCTGCCTCGTAGTGCAAACCCAGATCAGAAATCCACTCAGGTCCTACCTGAAACAGGGCTCGGTTCGAGTCAGTGTGAGTGTAAAAGACTGTATAAAAAGATGGACGACATGACAGCACCCCAAAAGTGAAGCCAGATCATCCTGATCGCCCCCTGGTGACCGACTGCAGTACAGGTTCAGTCCAGTTCAAACGTAGTTACTGTAATTATAGCCATTCATTTAAATTTTGAAGTTTAGTTTGAAGTAGGAATCTATTGTTATAGAAAGGAGGTTTCAAACGATGATTGACAGCTCGAATAATGCAGCTCTGTGTACACCAGATGGAGGAGGAGCAGCGAGGGGAAACGTAACAAACATTTACACATTTGCATCGAAAGACTGTGATGAAGGCTGGTACATCTTTATATGCAGTCAATAATTCATGCCAAAACAAAATGTATTACATTCCACCCTTATTTAAAATTATTTGATTTACACATTTTAAAATCTAGGTTTCACTCTTCTTCTTAACTTTTTCTGATTTGTCTTTCTTTCTTAAATGCATCACTATTCACTACAACAGTTTTTTCTTCTTTTTTTCAAGCTCGTACAAACACAAAAACAACCACCCACGAGACCTCACAGAAACACACTTTTCTCCACAGCCTGCTTGTTTTGTCCTGTAAACTTATCAATAAAAACAAAAGACCAGACCAGGCTGGACTGATTTCCCCTGCCTCTGTTTGAAAGAAGCAGATATACACAACAGGCCAGACTCTGGGCTGGTCTGAAACAGGGTCCAGTTGCAACAAGGAAACAACAGAAACAAGCTTTCACTTGTTGTTTGGAAGTATCTGGAGATCTGTTTTCTGGAAAGGTCTGTCTCCGTCTGTCAACACAGACACACTCAAACCCAGAGAAAAATGATAGATAAGGAAAAACATGCAGCTAGTGAGTGACGTGAAAGAAAAATGGCGAGCTGCTGAAAAACTAGATAATAGTTGTATAACTGTGCCAGGATTGTTTTATGGGATACAAACAAGCCACCATTCATGTGAGTCTTTTAAACAAAGCAAGTGATGTGTGCTGGTGTGTGTGAGAGACAGTTCAGACACCTGGGCCGTGCATTGAGCAGCTGTAGTAAAGTGATTAGCTTGATCTTTCTTGAATGACAGCAGCCCTGGAGGTCAAAACGCACAACAAGGAGACCGGCTAGAGCTCTCAGCTTTCCTCATCATTTCGGTTTTCCTACTTTCCCTTCATTGCTTTTCCTCCACTGATCTTGTAGATTCCTATAAATGTTCTGCTCCATACTGTTTTGATTTTGACTCAAGGTTTTACTTGAATTTGTTGCACACACACGTACAAGAATACCCAAATTACTCATGGGTTTGCTGGATAATGATTTGACTTTGGAGTAGAAGGAATTAAATGGTTGACTAGGCAGACTTTTGCGAGGTGTTCAGCATCCATAAGATTGTTTTCCTTTTTTCGTCTTCATCCTCCTCCTCTTCCTCCTTTTCTCATCCCTATCCCTCCTTGTGCCCTCCACTCTGCATAGTTATGTCTTTGAATTGAGCTGTTCATTCAGCCAAGCAGAGATAAGTGGCAAATAGGAGTATGAACCCAATAGTGAAATCCAAAAAAGAAGCACAGGGGGATTGGGCTGTTAGGGCATGAAGACGCAAACAGTTTTGCGCTCCCTCTCTCTCTCTCTCTCTCTCTCCCTCTCTCTCTCTCTCTCTCTCTCTCTCTCCCTCTCCCTTTCTCTCATAGATTTACAAAGGGATGGGACAGAAATTGTCGCCTGGACAAAAAGAAGTAGTCTTTCATACAGTGTGCCAAATCCTCTCTGGGTAGACAGAATGTTTTTTAATAACATTTTATTTCAAACTATGAAATGAGCTTACAGGTGACATAGGATTTGAACGTTTCAGGAAGGTTTAAATGGCAAGGTGGTGTGTGAGCGGTTGTGTGTATATGTGCTTTCGTGTGTGCATACAAATTGATCCAGTTGTGCCTTTTTGTGCTTCAAATCCTGAGCCAGGACCACAGGCAGTTTGGAAACAGAATAGTAGACGAGGGTAGTAGTAGAGGGTTTGACAGTAAAACAAAGTGTGTGTTTGTGGTGGTGTGTGTGTGTGGGGGGGGGGGGGGGTATAGAGACACTCTGAAAGATTTAGAAATAAAAACGTGGTGTGGTGCTAGTCCCAGTGATAGAGGAATTTAACAATAATTTCTTCTTTCTGATTATCTGTCCCTTTACTGAAAGCTTTGGAAATGGCCTTAGTTAATGTGGACTGTCGCCATTGACAAATTACCAAATTTAGCGTGGTATACTGAAATACCTACCACTTGTATGAAGCATTTTTCTCGTGAGCTGACTGTGAACTGTTTTTGTGTAATTTGTGCCTTTGCTATCTCTCCATGAAGGGGATGTATTGAAGGAGAAAGTGGTGCTTAGATGTGATTTTATCCCATCTGGTATCACATACTTTTTACGTACTTTTTTTCTTCATACAAATTGCATGTAAAGTAAAAAAAAAATCAACAGACATAAGACCGTTTTTTTGAAAAAGACTTTCTATAAATTTGCTTTGTTTGTAGACAATACAATATGATGTTTTTCTGAAGGCTGGGATTTAAGAGAGTACACTAAGTAAATGTGTAGAACAAAATGGTAATAAGACAGGGGACTGTAAACCTCATCACAAGCCTCAGTGAATCTCTGGAGAGCCTGAAAACAGCTTAAATATGAAGCGATGTGAACAGGGAGTGTCTGACATGTACTCTGAGCTGAAACAAGACACAGTTTCCTCTTCCAACCCCCTGCAGTCAGAGAGTGTTATGGCAGGCACATTAGATATTTAGAGTCATACTTATTATGTATGATTTGCAACTCTGCACCTTTGGGCAGGAAGTGATGAGTGGAACAAATACATATGCTCTTATTCCTAAAGCTGCTTGTTAGACTGCAGACTTGCGGCTTTGATGTATTTTATTTAAATGTGTTTGTGTGTTTACAGGCCTTCTCTGGGAACTCCAACTCCGAGAGCTCAGTTCGCCATGAGCTGCAGCAGGGATTCGTGGCACGCTTCCTACGGCTCGTCCCGCTGGACTGGAGCGAGGAAGGACGGATCGGTCTGCGCATAGAAGTGTACGGCTGCTCCTACTGTGAGTGGAGACAGACACACTGACACACACACACACAAATACAGTCTAAGGACAACTCTCTCTAATTTCTCACGCTTGTAAAAAAAGGTTGCCTGGATTATGTTCACTGTCAACAGTTAGAGCGAATTAAAAAATGCATTGATGTACAGCGCTAGAGGCATCAGGTGGAAGGCTGGGGGTGAACGGCAGTCCTGATGTTAAGGGCCTTTAGTATAAAGATCTACCGGGACAGCGGAGCGAAATCTCTAGTTTGTAAAAAAAACTGTCCAACAGTTAAGGCCTACCAGGTGTGTTTAAAAAAGCAGCAGAAATGTGTGTTGTGCTTGTGAAACGGTGGTTATAGAGTTTCACATCCTGGACGAGAATAAACTCTCCCAAATCCTACCATGCCCTGAGGATCTCATGAACACACATCTTCTTCTTCGCTGCTGCTCGTCTTCTCCTCCTCAGCAGAAGAAAGGTCAGGGCTTTCTTCTTAATAGTGGAAACATATATTGTGGCAGAAGTTACTTTCCCAACTATTGTTTCGGTCACCTAGCAACTTGCGCTTATGATATGCGCGCGCCCCATCTGCTCTGCACCCTACCCCGGGGCAAGCACAGTGTACTCCGCGTCCTATCTGAAAGGCCTTTTATGTGACCACTGCGGTCAGCGCTTTAGTAAAAAAAAAGTACCTATGTGAACAGCCAAAATCTTTGTTAGGTTAGGGAATAAGGGGTATTTGGTTAATTCAAGCTTAAACGTGCTCCACACAACACAAAAAAAACCTCTCAAAAAACCTTGCAGAAATATGCTCTGCACAGTAAGAGACTGACGGACACACACACACCCACACACACACACTGTCTCTCTCTTTCTTACAAATGTTTCATCCAGGGAACTGGCTCTCCCACAGCCTCTTTGCTCTCATCCTATTAAAGGCTGCCAAATTGATTTTGATAAGAATTTTCAATTAAGCCTCTGCATAAATGAACATTATAAGGAACACACATACATCCTTCATTCTGGAGATGGGATTGTATTGTGTGGATACGTCTGTGAGAGTGCGTCTGTGTGAATACAAGGGCATGTATTGCATTCCAGTCAGCCTTCACCTCTTTGATTATATTCATCCTGTTCATTTGCTTCCAATGTAAGAAGAAAAGCAAGTCAGTAATAATAAGGATGACGAGAGGTGGTGCAAACACAGAGACGCACAAGTGTATGCACAAAGCAATAACAGACAATATATATATGTTAAAACCTGGGAGAAAGGTGGCAGTTCAAGTCACTGTAGTGAACTATATGCAAACATACAGAAGCAACACATACAACAAGGTACGGATTTTGTTCATCGACATAAACAGTGACAGTCCAGGTGAAACTGTCCCCCACTTAAGGTTCCTGTGTGCAGCGCTATGAAGTAAAATAGCATGAACTCAATCTGTAACAATATATTTCTCAGGCGCCTCGTGTAATATCATGGCGCCTCACGTACAGAGGCTACAGTCCTAGTTGCAATGGTCGCAGCTTTGACTCCTGGTCCTGGTGCTGTTTGGGGCATGAATATATACATTCATTTAGTTCTTCTCTAACATCTAATTTATGCCCATGTGTCAATTTTTCTGAAAGGTTTAGATCTAGTGAGTAATAATTAAAAATATATATATATTAAAGGGGTAAAAACAACATGATTGACAATTGAGGCTCTTTCAGCATTCAGTACCAGATAAGTAAAGAGTAGGAGCAGGGACATTATGAAACACTACAATCATCAAACTTTCATTAATCGTTTTATCGTCTTTTATCAGACCGACACAAGACTCTGTGCTGCTACGGATAGCACTGATCCTGAAGGATCTTCAACATTTTATCATGATGATGTGTCTTTTGGTTAGCTGAAGTGGCGGGACGTCAATACTGCTGTGACTTCTCAAGTCAATCCTGCTGACTCTGGCTCCAAAGCGCACATTGCAGGGGGGTATTTTGGCTTCACTTTTCGTAAATCTGGAGGAGGTAGAGATGTATCATCCATCTGTATATACAACCAATGATATGAGGGATTTATATAGTTTCTGAAAGCTATGAACATTGTCCGCCACCCCTTTAAAATTGTTAGATGAGACTCATAATAAATAAACATTAGAAGAGAACATGCTAACACCTCAGAGAATAGTGATAACACAGACAGATAGAGATACTTACATTTGTACGCCCACAACCCCCATATTTGGGGCCGTCATTTTTCAGAGTTGTCTGTCAGCTGTGCTTTGAAGCCTGCAGTGCTCTCTCATGATTGCACTGTCACTGCTCCTTTCAGAAAATGAGAAGTCAGACGTTTGTCTGTTCATCTTCACACCTCGAATCTCGAGTTCTGTTAGAGTCGACTTCTTCTAGATGTTTCCCTGCCTCCTGATCCATCGATGAAAGAGAGAAGAAGTAAAAGTGTTGTGCAACGACAAAGAGAGGATGAAAGAAGAACAAAGACAAGTAGTAGGAGGAGAGGGAGGCGGATAAATATAGATGTTGTGTTCTCAGCATAATCACCAAATATGTTGGTTGTAGTTGATCATTTGGGGGTTTTGGAAATGTATCATAATTAAATGCAACACCATATTATGACTCATCTGGGATTGTGCAATCCCAAGACTCTGTGTTTATGCATCTGTGCCAGAGCAGGAGCCTATAAAGGCTCCTGATCCAGCATGCTGTGGAATTGACATGCTCATTTCAATTTTGATTAACACAGGATCAGAAAATCAATTATTTCATAAATGAGTCATGAAGAAGTATAGCTGGATGTGAGTGAAGGAAACAGAGCGTACAGATTTAATTTCCTATACAAACACAATTATTCTCATGCAGGAAGAATTTCAAAGGAAGCAAGCGTGTCATGTCTGACTTCAACCTTTGGCCTGTTTATGTCTATGACAGTCTAAACCTGCTGTCTGGATGATGTTTCATTAACAATGGCAATGACACTAAAAGGATTTTAAAGCAGATTCTTTAATGGGTTGCATGAATATCCTTTAAACAAAATGTAGCAAAACACAAATAGTATATAGAAACAAAAATAATAATTATGGATAAAATAATAAGTTAGAACTTTTATTAGAAACACTGGCAAACTTGAAACCAAATCAGAAAACATTCCATTAGATTTGTAGATCATCACCATTTTGTCATGCTTAATTGGTGAAAGTTGATAGTGTGGCATCCAAAATAAAAGTTGTGTTTCCATTTCTTTAAATTGAACATAAGTTGGTCAAACAGAGAAATAAGCCAAGAAAAAAACTTTTTTAAACAAAATGGAAAAAGATTACCAATTACTTAAAAGCAAAGAAAAGCCTTTATTAAAATATTGGTGGGTGTGTTGTGACATCATTTCTTCTGAAAGTCACAAAAATGGCTGTTTTACCAATGACAAAAGTTGCAAAGAATTACAATTATATCATTACATTATTAACATTTTAACTTCCACGTCAGTTAAGTGCACCCCAACTTCGCCTTGACATGATACAAGGGTCATGACTGAGATTACTTTCTTTATTTTATTAGCAAAAAAAAAGATGCGCAGGACTCTAGTGACTCATCTGTGTGGAAGCTTATGTCAGAAAATGTGTAGTGGAGTGGGTACAGTCTAACACTATGGGCTCTATCTTAAGCAGTTTGCAGGGGAAGTGGCATTGCTATTTTCTGATCGTCACAGTTGTCAAATGCACTTGGGCCCACCTGAGAGGGTGAGTTAGTTTTGAAATGAGTTGGGGTCAAGCGCATCTGTTATTAAATTTAACATGAAATCTTATGATCCAGCATTTGTTCATGTGCAAGAATATTTATACCTGCAGATTAGTATGTTGTACAGGCCTGCCTGCACAGCCAGGTGTTTTTAATCAGGGCTGATTAGACCTCTGCTGAGGTTGAAGCCTGGCAGAGTTTTAGCTCCTCCCATCATCTAATCAGCCAATTAAGAGAAAACACCTGGTGATGTCTTGGGCTCATAGTTTTTATACAGTATAATTTGAGGTGAGCACAATTTTTTATTTTACACCTTGAGAATTTAGTTATGAACATTTTCATTTGCTTCAATTGTTATTCGACTTAAAAAAAAAGAGTAAGCTTTTTAATGCTATTCAAATTTTCAATATGATTCTGTAAGAGGCTTTGGATACATGGCAATCTAATGCACTAATCACTAACAATGTTTTTTTCAGCAGCACTGTTTCACACGTTTTAATGTATCGAGCAAATATTAAAGAAATTCCGTTTTCTTTTCTTCGCTGCAGGTGTTTTCACAGCATTTATCAACACATTTACTAATGACATTTATAACAGTGCCACTGTATTCACTTGACAGTCACAGTTGACATCACTAATCATCTATCCCTTGCTAATTTTCCCTCTCTCTCTGTCTTGCTGTCTTTTGCATTTGGTTGTTTATTCTTTGTGTCTGTTTCCCTTGTAGGGGCTGGTGTGATCAACTTTGATGGACAAGGTGTCATCTCATACCGTTTTAAGGTACAGGATTTAAAACCTTTATTAAAAGCCATTTTGACTAAAGCTCTTTGTATGAAGCCATATTGTTTCAGAAAGGTTGTACACTGCAAATCATCAAATAGCCCTCTATATGTGGATATGTGGAAGAAAAAGTATTTGATGGTGGTATTTGTTTTGTTTTTTACTGAAGAGTAAAGCTATAAAAATCCATAATTTTGTCAACGTTTTGTGTTTGAAAATGTGCCACCTGTGGTGTTAAACAACCACATCTGTGTGTTTCTTTTTTCTCACCTCCCAGGTGAAGAAGATGAAGATCATTAAAGATGTGATTGCGTTGAGGTTTAAGACGTCAGAGAGCGACGGTGTGATTCTTCATGGGGAGGGCCAACAGGGAGACTACATAACACTGGAGCTTCGCAAGGCCAAACTACTGCTGCAGATAAACCTGGGTGAGCAAACATGCATGTTTGTTGCTTGCCCTTTATTTACTAAAGAAAGCAGGGGCGCCGGTAGCGTAGTGGTTAGTGTGTGCATCCCATGTACGGAGGGGATAGTCCTCTGCGCGGGCGAATTCGGCCTGTAACTCCTTCCCTGCATGTCATACCCCACACTCTCTCTCTCCCCTATTTCTGACTATCCACTGTCCTTTTCCTAAAATATAGGCATAAAAGCCGAAAAAATAAACCTTTGAAAAAATTGAGATCATCTAAATAAAAAAAAGATTGTCTTTATGACGACCCTTCTGCCACAGCATTTTAAATGTAGCTGACATTTAGTGAAACCTTCTGATACTAGGCAAACTTTACGGAGTTATAATATTTTACCCAAAATATTTAAATTATTTCTGGCCTTTAAAAATGAAGCAACATCTTTTAGAGTCTTAATATCTTTGTTTCACTAATTTATTTTGTAATGCTCTGTTTATTACAGGCAGTAATCAGTACGGCTCTATCCTGGGTCATACCTCTGTGACCACCGGCAGCCTCCTGGACGATAATCACTGGCACTCAGTGGTTCTTGAACGCTACCGTCGTAACGTCAACTTCACCTTGGACCGACACACTCAGCACTTCAGGACCAACGGAGAGTTCGACCACCTCGATTTGGACTATGAGGTAAGAAAATAATGATACTGAGTATCCAGGTGATGGTTTTTCCCATTTGAAGTTAGACCAAAAACCCATTCAATGAATTAATGTCCAAACACACAACCAGGTACTAACTGAGAATGATGTCGTGTATAGATCTACACCTGTGCCAGCTTTGGGGCTGTGGTTTTGGCAAGGAATTGAATTTGCATTTCCACCTGTTCTTACTAAATAATGTTGCAAACATAAGAAAGTTTTGGTGGTTTTAGCTAACAGACCTTGTATGTACCTTTCAATTCAATGCACGTTAATACAGATACCACTGGTTCACATGTGAGTACAACTTCAGTGCTATAAAGGTAGTTTGTAACAGGCTGGTTAATGTTTTAGTCTTATGAACAATGTCATATTTATTTGAGTTATAGTTCATGAAATAAGCCAATCTATTTTAGGAATGTGTACGTTTTGCAGGTGTTAAATACTAAGTTATAAGAATCAGAATATTATTGTGTACAGTTTTGTTGGGAAATAAAAACGTATTCTGCTCCGGTTTCTAACACACACAAGTTCATGATAGAAAAAAAGTGTTGTTCCTATCATTTGCCAAAGGGAAGTGCGTAATGCCAGGCAAGTGTAAAACTTCTGTCAGTGTACATATAGAAGTAGAAATGCAATGTTCTATTGAGTTTGTTCATTTTTGCATGTAAACACACATTGTGAAATGTAGCAGTGTAAAGATGTGAACTGTGGAATTGAGGGTCATTTTCAGTGCAGTGCTGTTTCCAAACATGTAAAGAGGTCATAGTGTATCAGAGTTTTAGTTATATTATAAGCTAGTCTGTAAATCACAACTATTAATGGACAGCAGTCTGGTCTGTCTACCATTCGGGTGAAAACAATTTGAATTACCAACTCACATGAGGTAGATTATTATATAAATTTTGAATATGGGCAATTCTGATATTTGGTTTCTAGGCTCTGACTTCTTACTAACTTTCCCTCGAGGTTAACTTGTGCTCAGAACTTCCAGGTGCATTCTGGGTGGGTGTGGAGCTTTTAAACTGCAGTAGTGGTGGGAAGGGAAAGCATGGCTGTAGAAACTGCTTTACAGAATAATAAAAAGGGTGTGTTGGCTGTATGCTGTAAAGAGGTGGTTATGCATATTAAGTGTTGCTGTGAACTGTTAGTTGCCTGCTTGAACAGACTTGCAGGCTTTGTTTCGTTCAAGTCTGAGTTGTGTATTTGTGTTTTGGAGCTTATTGATGGATATGAACTTCAGTCGTCTAGGATCATGAGTCACACTTCTGCTTGAGGAGCCTTGGGCTGTCCTGATTTTCTCCCTAAAATATAGAATGTGATATTGTGAAAAGTTCTCAGATAAAATCTTAACTCACCTAAATTGCTGGGAGTCTCAACAGGGGGGTCTGAGGATTACAAGCACAAACTCTCATCCTCACTTATAAATAGTCCTTCTTTATGATGCTGTGTCCACCATGTTACCTAATCTTCTGGTCTTTCAGAGATTTTTCTCTTACATTTAAAAAACCTTTCACCACTGGTGGGAGCCTTTCTCTGTCCGTACAGTGCATTGAATTCACACGGGAAATTAGATATTGGTTTTTACACTGAGCGGTAATTATTTTCCATAAAACTCCCATAATTAGTGTAATTAATGCAAAAGGTAAAATGGTAAATGGACTTGCGCTTGTATCACGCTTTTCTAGTCTTTTGACTACTCACAGCGCTTTTATATCGCAGGTCACACCTACAGTAACTATTCACTTACTGACAGCAGAGGCTGCTATGTAAAGTGTCCATCCGTATCTTAACTGATTCACATTCATACGCCGCTGACAAAGCAGCCGGAGCAACTTGGGGTTAAGTGTTTTGCCTAAGGACACATCGGACATGTGGCTGCAGGAGCTGGGGTCCGTATCCCCGACCTTGTGGTTGAGAGACGACCTACTCTACCACTGATCCACAGCCGCCCTATAGTTCACCTAATAACACTTAAGACAGGAAAGCATAAAAGGCACTTGTGGGTTACAGAGCATGTGCATACTTGTGAAGCTGTGCACAGGGGCTATGCATGTGTTTGTGTGTTTGTATTGATATGTTTTGACGGTGTGACCTTGAGCGGACATGCTAATATGGCTGATCTGTTCCAGTGTTCAGTAGGAAACTGAGACATGGGGCAGAACAAACCACAGTCCAATTAAAGTGAAGCTGTTGAATTAAGGGATCTTCAGGGAAATCTATACAACAAGGGTTTGTGTGTGTGTGTGTGAGAGAGAGAGAGAGAGAGAGAGAGAGAGAGAGAGAGAGGAACTCTGAATGGGTCCCCCTGGTGTTGCCGCCTGAATGAGTCCAGCTAAAGATAGACAAATTGTGACCAGCTTTTACTCATAGTCTACCCATGTTCAACATCTAGTCTGCACAATCCATCTTGTGTGTGTGTGCGTGCGTGCGTGCGTGTGCTTCTTTTTCTTTCCTGCTCCCATTTAATCCTGCAGACCAAATATCCGGGTGCAATTGTGTCTACTCTTGGCAGTAATTACGAAGACTACTGGAGCATCACATCTGACAGATACAGTCACATAAACACACATAGAGATAGACAGACACACAACGACTGGTATCTCTCAGAGCTGTGTCTGGAAAAAAACAAAACAATGTACAGCCGTAGAAGAACTATGAAACATACAGTATTTAACATTTCCATCAGTTGCGTGCCCTTCAGCACTTCCCCCCCCAGATGCTTCTTTATTAGCCTCCGTCTCCTCGCCTCAGTTCTCCTTCTTTAAAGCGGACTCCCTTTACTTACATAATGTGTCCTCACAGCTCTCACAGTTAGACCTATAACTACATTTGTGTATGAATATGATATATTTGATCATGGTATTTGATTCCTTTTTTCAGTAGTAGTTTAATGTTCTTCATGTCTAACGTTGACTGTACTGGGCTTGTTTTTGTGTTTTCAGCATATGTTCACTGAGAGCAATGAATACCTAGAGGTCAAAATACTCACAAGTTCACTTAGCTAGCCGATAAAGCTCATCTGTTTCTGTTTCAACAATGCCACAATCATACTTTGTTGTTGCAAACCATATTCATGTAGATTTTTGTCATTTTTGAGCCATGAAGTGACAACCTTATCAAAAGTCAAATAAATCGCTTTTTAAGTGTTTCCCTTCTGTTTTTATCCAGTTGAGCTTTGGAGGGATGCCATACAGTGGGAAGCCATCAGGAGGAGGAAGGAAGAACTTTAAAGGTTGCATGGAGAGCATCAACTATAACGGAGACAACATCACAGACCTGGCCCGCAGAAAGAAGCTCGACACCTCCAGCTTTGTAAGAACACACACAGACACTTCAAGATAGACATGAAAGTATAAACTTAGACAAATCACATGCAAATAGGTTAACCTAAAGACATGAAATCACATGCTTATTGAGGCAACTGGTTACTGGACAACTACTATTATCAACTACTTTTGATAAGAGGTATGTTCACTCTACCAAAATTGTCCGATTCATAATAAATTAGATACAAGTGACCATCATTGGCCCCTCCATGTGTTTGCCTCCTGAACTGTGCTCTCTATTGATATCATAAACATCTTTAACTGCAAACGACAACGACCCAGTTGTCACCACAAAAGACTGTAGGACAGTTTGTATTCAGGTCAAAAAAAATGATGATACACTGTTAGCACTCATATCTTCCAGTTCTTCCTGAACAGTGCACACCCAGGATATCACCTTCGAAAACAAAGACACTAATTAAGTTAATCAAAGCCTCACCTCGAATTCCCTTTTATGACTCACACAGCTATAAATTCCTAGAAAAAAAATGCTCTCAGATATAAACACATGAAGGGTCATGCAATCAGAAAGCATGTATTGATCGGGAGGCAGCTCAATATACGGTGTTTGCTAATGATTTGATAATCAGCACAAGGTTGGAGAAGCAGGTAATTAGTTCCTGAATTCAACAAGACGTGAGAGATGTTTGTTTGCCTGGAGCGCTAAAACATCAGCCAGAGTTGTTGTTCATCCATGATCTAAAAGACAAAAAGAGAGTTTTTTGTATTGTGTACCTGCAGCATCAGTTGAGGAACGGTAGGAACGTCTAAAGGTAATTGTGCAGAGGTGGGACTCAATAGAAAACAAAATCCTTTTCAAAAGATTCATTTAAACAACTTCACATAGAAGCCCACAGTCAAGGGAGTAGATTTGACTTTCACATTTCCTTTTAATTACAAATTAATCTGTTCTTTTTTCTGGTCTCTTCTCTTATCTGTGTCCTTACAGCGTAACCTGTCCTTCTCCTGCGTGGAGACCCACAGCTTCTCCGTCTTTTTTAACGCCACCAGCTTCCTGCAGCTGCCAGGACGAGCCAATCACAACACGATATCTGTCAGCTTCCAATTTCGTACGTGGAACCCAGATGGGCTCCTCCTCTTCAGTAATCTCGATGATGGCACTCTGGAGATCTCCCTGGAGGAGAGCAGGGTGGTGGTTCACATCAACGTGACGAAGGGGACCAGCAACAACCAGGTCGACCTATCTTCAGGTGAGTTTACTCACAGTTAACACACATCATAGAGTTTCGTGGAGAAAATCTCCAAACGGCCTGTTTGTGCACACATTTTCTGAAAAGTGGAGCAGGCAAAAGACGGAGAGGATGGACTTTCTCAAAATTGGTGGATTTGTAGACAAGCTAGGGACACATGTTAGAAAAACATGGTATAGTGTATTTCGCTTAATATGCACCTTTAAAGGCTGAATATGCGACATTTTATGCGGCTGTCTGTGATGTTGTCTGAGCCGTATCTACAACGTGTTTACATGGACGGACAGCCGGCCGGCTCATCCCCTCGTGTATAAAAGTTGTTTAATTGAGGGACTACAAAAAGGACGATAACATACTGTACTCACTGCTTATTTGAATGTCACTTAAGCGTTTTTAGATTATGGTCCTTTCTTGTAAATTTACATGCAGTGTGAAGCTACTAGCAAACTAAAGGGCGCTACCATTAGCATGCTAACACAACAAAACAGTTTAAGTTGTTTTGGTTTCATGCTGGTGCTCAAGGGGGACATCTACAGGATCAAAAAGCTGCATATTCTTCCTTTAAGTTTATTTTAATAATTAGACATGCCGTCCTTACTTTTAAAGCCTGAGTGCAGAAGGCGCATTTCTTGCCAGAAATACATTATACAAAAACATTGAAGCCATATTCTCAAACTCTGATTTCTCTGGTCTGAATTAGATCTCCTTTCAACCTTTCCACAGCATCAGTCCTATCCTGATATTGAGCAAATCAACTCTTGTGCTGGAAATTTCTGTTATTAATGCAAAAGAAAGGATCTCGAGTCAATCAATGTCTTTGGTGTGGTTTTTATTCATCTTGCAAGTAGAAGGAACAAAGCTACAGAGTGTCAGTCAGAGAGACAGTCTGCAGGAAAGTTCAATGTAATCACAATATGCTCGGGTTTTTATACACATGCGTCGCAGAAAAACCTTCATGCCTATATCAGGAGTGTCGATACAGGCGCAGTCACAAATACCGAAGAGATTTTGTCATACTTTTCTCACAATTTCAGCACGTCACACAACAGTAATGTCAAGGCAACTCCAGGTGTGGGTATCTTTGATATTTTGCTATTTGTGAGAATCCTTCATCTGCACAATAAAGACAAAACAAGAATACTTGTGAAATTATTGTTACATTTCTCACGCAAGCTCAGAGTAAAATGTGTCCTCGACAATAAACTGAATTTTTCCACAACACACAAACATGCAGTTAACAGAGATTAGTCAGTAGTCAGTGTATCACATATAAATAATGCAGTTAGCTTTATGATAGCTTTTTAATTTATATATTTAAAGACATCTACTACGTTTTTGAGTTCAGCTGCTGAACATCAAGCTGAAATTTTCCACTAAAATTATTTTTTTACACAGCAGTCCTCGATGAACACCTTTCCATTTCTTTTCCTCCTTTCCTACCATTTGTCTTCCCCTGCCTCCCTCTTTCTCTATCCTTAGACGCACTTGTTTATTCTGTCCACTGCAGCATTAATAGGCCATTATGCCCAGGGAAAGGGATTATTATGGAGTTACCCTCTAGGCTAATTGGGCTTGAGCCTGCGATTAAATCAAATTACCAGAATATACAGACATAAAAACACAGACTAGCACACCCAAACACAAGCCCCCTGCTTTGATTGTGTTATTAACATCTCTTAGAAAGAAAGCCACTCTTCTGGCTCCAAAGACACAGTGGGAGCTCAACAGTGATGAAATGCTTTGTCATCACTGTTGATGGCAAACATATCAGGGAGAAACCTGCAGATGTGCACACGCTAAAATGGAGAGAGTTAGAGAGAGAGAGAGAAGAGAGGTTCTTACAGAGACTACACAGTTTTCTTCTCCCTGTGGGGATAGTTTGTTTATGAAGCCGTTTAGCAGCGGCTTATTCAGACATATAATTAGGCTTCTGCTGGAGGGTAAAACTTATTGTTTTAGCATATTATTTTTCAATAGTACGAGACAGAAATGGGCTACACAAAGCAAAGAAAGGGAAAATCTGTCTTATTGGAAGATAAGATTAATCCTGCAGACCAAATATGCACGTGCAATTAGTAAGATTTGTAGGAGATAAATTCCAATGGGTTGAGATAATAGTGAAATTAGAAATTAACCCACAAAAAATCCATACATTTATACAGGCCATCTTTACGTGGTGTAAATCTTAACAATAAAGACAGGTTTTTTTACCTAGTACACCTGGGACCAACCACCCAGTGTGCTTCACCAAGAAGACGTTTTCTGAGAAAAACTCATAGAAACCACTTTTGTCATGTACTGCTGTTCAGAAACTCTCACATTATTTGCACCATCTGATTTTTAACCAACAGTGTGAATTAATGTGAAAAAAAAAAAGTGAGCTAAGTGTTCGAAAAATGTACCACCTGAAATTTGACAACCGTCACTTTGTCTAAACAGAAACCTTGTTAGCTTAACAGAGATACATGAATCCGTTTTTTTTTGTTAGTATACCAAGCCATATAATTTATAAAAGCTTTATTGCTTACACTCAGAATTAGCATCATAGTTTGCAGCTTCCTTTTTCGTACAATACGACAGAAAGAAAAGGCATGCCTCAACCTTCGTTATGCATGAAGATTACCTTTTTAAGTCAGACTTGTAACTTTCAAAGTTTTTTCCCATTCAAAACCCGAGTGAATGCACAGTTGTAGTATAACAAAGGGAGGCTGGATAATAGAAAAGAGGTGGTGAATTAAAGCTTCATATCTCTGATTGCATAACATTAATATCTCTTCAATGCTTCTCTTTCTCCAACATGTATCTCTGCTCATAGAGTTATTTAAGACCCTGGTTGCAAACAGTGAGTGAAATGTACATTAAATCAGCCTTTTATAAGAAACACATCAATGTAATCTACTTATGCATACAAATAAAGAAGTGTGTCTTGGATGTAGCAAGAACATGCCTGAGGCTGTTTGTGACCTGCAGAAACATGCTTCTCTCTCCTTTGAGATTTCTTCTGTCGTTTCATCCTCTTCCTTTATCTCCAGCAGAGAGACGGAGGATGAAACTAAAGGGATGATGAGGCCTCTGAGAGAACACTACATTAGACTGTTGGTGCCCCTTTAATGATGTGTGGACGTGTGTTGTGGGTCCATTAATAGAGAGTACTTAGTCGTGATTCCTGTTGGGACTCTGATCCAATTTTCCCATCACTCTCCTCTTTCTTACTCATTAACTCGCCAAGTCTTTTCTCTTTCTCTCAACAGTCATTGTTTAAAGTTTCAGTACACAACAGCTTGAAAGAGTCTGTGTTGAAAATGTTGGCCGGGGGGGCGCTGGTGGCGCAGTGGTTAGTGCGCGCGCCCCATGTACGGAGGCCAAAGTCCTCCAAGCGGGCGGCCCAGGCTCAACTCCGACCTGTGGCTCTTTTCCCGCACGTAATTCTCCTCTCTGTCTCTCTCTGATTTCCGACTCTATCTACTGTCCTATCTCTACAATAAATGCATGAAAACCCCCCCCCAAAAAAATGTTGCCCTAATGGGCGTACAGCTGGATGAATAAACCAAATCCAGTGGGGATAAAAGCTGCTTTTTGTACCTGATACAGAAGTGAGTGTTAGTATTTGTTTTTGAGTTTGTGTTTTGAGGATGCTTCCCACTGAAACCGCTCTTGATTTATTATCAAATTATTGGATACCTGCATTGTTTCCATGGAAACAATAGTCATTATCTCCTGTGCTTGTGCAGAGATTATTATAGAGATATTCTTGTACTGCTGTTTGATTTTCAAAATGAAAAAACTATAAGGAGTAGAAAGAAAAGCAAACTAATGATCACACAGGATGATTGACCTGAGGACAACTCATAACTATATTTTCTTCATATTGATCGAAAACAAAACATGCCCAATATTAGTTGTAATGTATCCTTTTCCCTTTGTATACTAATTATATAACATATTTTTTTCTCAATTTTATAAGCAGCTCCACTTATGAAAGAAGGACTCTATCAACAGCTTGCTCTCAGTCTTTTGATGCGTTTATTAATTATTTTCATTGTTTCTGTAAATCAGTCTGTTTGACTTTACTGGTTAAAACTTGTCACTAACCATTCTCAGTTGGAGGTAATGCTCATTGAACATTTGGACGAATCCACAGGCAGCATCAATTGTTTGATTCAGCCGCCTCTTCAGCAGAACTATTAAGCTGTGTTAAAACTGTGCGTGTGTGTGTGTTTGTGTGTTCTTGCATGCATGCCTTCACACCCATCAACTCAGCTAGAAGTAATAACATCAGTTCCTTTGAGATGCTGAATTACCATCAGTCATACACACACACACACTCACTGGGCTACTTGCACAGTCCGAATAGGAAGGAATCACAATAATGGAAAGGCCTGAGGCACAGATTCGAGGGGAAAAACATACCACAGCCACCCTTGATTATAGCGTTATATTGGTTCATTTCCCCAGAGTGTATGCGAATCCCTGCGCCTGTGTGTATGTGTGTTTATCTGTGTGCGTTTGTGTTGGCAGGGCTTAAAATTGTGTGTTTTCAAGCTCCATGTGGCTGGCAGGTTGCCACCTGTGAGGACGTGCAAAGCTCTCCAAACTACCTCGGAGGACTGAATATTGAGGAGAGGAGGAGATGGGGGGTGGATAAATTCATGGATGCGAGAGGATGCCATAAATTCATAGCAGACAAAATTCATTTATACTGTATATACAGGATCAATATTTAATAGAAACAAGTGAGAAATGTGAGGAGGGTAGAAGGAAGGAGCAGTAAGGATAAGGAAAGTTTCTGCAGCAGGAAAGTGCAACAAAATGTTATCCTTACACCCATGATCTTTTTTCACTGTGTGATATTTTCCAACATGCTTTCTTCCAGACAATACAGGGTAAAACTGTCCAGGCACAGCCACAAATATTGTCTCTTATCCATGTGTAATTAGATAATCTGATATTACTTCAGGTTATCAGTGTAATCTCCTACTACCTCTGACTACCTGATGAGAATTCACTTGGCCTCCTCCTGTGTTCAACATGTTATTACTCCTACATCTGTTTCCTGATTTATCATGGGGATCTATTTACTGAGTCCATGTTTTCATTTAAAATGTATGCAGCCAGGAATTTATGAAGTAGAGTTCATCTATCTAGTTTTTGTTTCAGAGCCTTTACAATGAAACGTCATCCATTAAGTTTTTGGATTGATTAGAATTTAGATATTTAACAAGCTACAGGAATTTGTGTTTTGCACTTCTCTAAATCAATGAATTTGTTAATTAAGAAAGTTTGACCATAATTACCTCTGGAAAAAAAAACAATACTCTCTATCTATTATGGAGTCCATTTACTGTCATCCTTTGTTCAAATTAATCATCTAAAATAAAGACTTTTAGCAGGATCTGTGAAGATATCTTTTACACAAGAAAATCAAGAGTGTCAGCTTTGTCAGACACTAGGCAGGTGAGCCTCGTCAATATTTGTGAACACCCTACTGTAGCTGAGTGTTTTAATGTTAATTGGTCAAATCTTTCTTGAAGTGGTCACACCAAAAGAAAAAGACATCATTGGAGTGCCTGTGAAGAGACAGAAATTGGATGCTAAATTCTGGACATATTTTACAATCATAGAAACAAAACGATTTTCATGAAAGCCTCAGACGCCAGTTTGACATATGAAACATCTTTACGCCGTCAATTCAAAGCTTAAGCTCTCTTTCTAAGGACCTTCCACTTTGTCTCTGTCTTTGCTGTTAAGCTTTGATATTCCTCAGTCCCCCCCCCTCTGCTCCACCACCAACAATTTCTGTCTCTCAGCACATCCCAGATATTGATCCTAGTCTGGCTACTCATCTGTAAACCTCTGCCAGGCCTGTGTTGTTCCAGACAGACAGACAGACAGACAGACAGACAGACAGACAGACAGACAGACAGACAGACAGACAGACAGACAGACAGACAGACAGACAGACAGACAGACAGACAGACAGACAGACAGACAGGTCAGCAAAACCAGCAGCAGAGTTTGCCCTCTTTGTGATACCTCGACCCACTAAAAATACCTCCAATCAGACATTTTTGGGTTTACATGAACTCTGTAAAAACATCCTACAGGGATCAAAAGTATAATTTCTACCACATGCATTGTGCAGCACAATAAGGCCATCAGTGACAGTATTTTGTAAGAATCCACTACTTATTGATTTCCTTATAGTTTCAGTTTATTTCAGAAATGTCAGTTCTGTTGTGCACCAGAACACCAGAAAATAGCTTAAAAGGATAAATCGCCTTCAAAGAATAGGCTTTAACATGTGCCTCTTATCTGCATTAACAGAGAAGTCTTGTCAATGTGTCGGTAATAAAGAACAAATGTTACTTCATTGGATTACAGAGTGTTTGAGAGTAAAGAGTTGAAAGGATATTTAAATAAAAGAGTTTTCATGTTTAAAGATTTCTTGTTCTCACAGAAAGGAAAACGATCATGTCCTAACAATGATATTTTTAAGTTCTACAGTATCGATTCTTGTTGGTCTGTTTTAGTTATTTTTCCAATGGGATGCCATTTTTGCCAGATTTTGTCTGACTGTACTATAGAAAGTGTTATGAAGATGGAATGGGATTTGTGAACTCTTATGTTCTTTTTTGAATTCAAACTTTTTACCAAAGTAATGTTCAGCCCGTGATCTTGTTGCATAAATATGAATGACAACACAAGAGCCAGTCATGAAACAGACTTTTTAAAGTCAAATCTGAACAGTGCTCTCCCTCCGTCTTCCACTCGCTGTCATTCTCTGTCCTTGTTTTATCTGCGGCAGACAGCTGATATGATCCTGTGATTCTGATGTGTTTGACAGATAAAGAGAGAGCGCAACATGCATTTGTGTAGGAGAATTTGACTTTTTATTCCATCCGAGCTGCGGTGAGAGTTAAGATTCCACCCTGCTATCACTGATCAGCTCATCGTTCAAAGCTACTGCATTGCAGGTGATGTAGAACAGATGAGGAAAACACGAGGTTGCACAGTATCTGTTTTCCGTTACATTCAAGAAGTTACATATAGGGAGCGGATGGAGCGGTGAGCTTGATAGTGATAACATCAAACCAATACACAGTCAGAAATGGGATTGTCGGTACAGGTGCACATCAAGGTTGCCTTCTAACCCGGGGTGTTCCCAAAGTGTACAACTGTGAAGGACCGAATGGAGCACAAACGTATACACGGGAGTAAAGTAACTATGCAGGTGCACACACATACAGATGGCATTCATTTACTATTTCAACTTTTCATATCTACTTGGTAATGTAAGGTCTTACAGTTCTTATGAGATTAATGAGGGCGGGACATGAGAGCCGAGGGTCTCCAAGTGCATTCTGGGTAGAAATAAACCATGCAAAAGTAATTAGACATGCAATACAAAGGCACGGAAGAAGCTGGCACCAGATCCTAAACACATGGGTCAGATGTATTGTACACATGCAACATACTTAGGTGCATGAAGTTAATTGTCTCTGCCATGACCACATGACCATACCTTAATGTATTACAGTCAGTGAAGCAGTTAGCAGAGCTGGGATTGAAAAAGATGAACAATGCTGCTAATGGCCACAAGAGAAAAAGAATATAAAGACAGAGAGAAAAAAGCAGAAACACAGGACAGGAAATAAAGACAGATAGACAGAGGGAAGAATCAGGGACAGAGAGGAAGCAGGGAGGGGAGGAAGAATAGAGATTGGTGTCATGATGTATGGATGAAAGTGTGATGAGAACAAGATGGCTTCTCTCTCAGCGAAAGTACATGTCCCCTTCCAAAACATCACTTGTATTTAATGGAGCAAAGTTACAAGCAAAGAGAGAAAAGGAGAGTACAAAATCTGCAGGCACGAACCAACACTCACACACTTCATCCACATATGCATAAAGGCAACATGTTTCAGACTTTTACTCACTTGAACTTGAGTGCTCAAAGCCTGCAAGCACTAAAAGAGAGCACATGCATGTTTCTCTGACACAAATAGGGTCCTCTGTGAGTTAATGGAGAGAAATCTGCTCAGGGGCCTTGAGACTTGAAGCTGCTATCGTCTTGGAAAAAGGAGTTACAGAACAAAAGATGAAAGGAAGAAAAAATTGGGGGGGCATTGGCATATATATTAGAACCCATGTGGAAGTCGTGAAAATATGGCGGAGGCAGAAAGATAGATCCTCTTCTTTGGGCATGTCTCTGTCTAAAGCCACATTCACCTGTCAGATGGGTGGAGGCAGAAAAGGATGAAAAGAAACCCAGGGGTGCTATGACTGTGAAGAAAAAGTGGTTATATGACAAAGTAGACGGTAAAGAGAGCAATAGAGAGCCACTTATCACAGACAGAAATGGATTTAAGCTTCAGCCCCCAACACACACATTTCTCTCCCAGGATGAGGGGATCTGGAATTAAATTCAAACTATTGTAGTCTTTGTGTAAATGTGTTAAAGCTAGAACCCTTCTAAGAAGATTTAATATTATAGAATATGATACTTATTATTTTTCACCTTAGATGTGGGGAATATTGAGCACCAGTGATTAGATAACTGTATCATACAAGTCTGTATCAATATTTATGATCCACTCCTACTTTAAGAGCTTATTTTGTCTGAATCATTTTTTTTTTTATCCCCTTTAGGTTCAAGCCTCAACGACGGACAATGGCACTCAATCCGTTTGGTCGCCAAGGAAAACTTTGCCATGTTGACGATAGACGGCGAGGAGGCGTCTGCTGTGCGCTCCACCTCACCGCTCAGCATCACCACGGGAGGAACTTATCACATGGGAGGTAAGGGTCACCCCAAAACCCTTCATCTTCGCCTCCATCAGCATCCAGTGACAGAACAAAATACTGTTTGACTACACCCACACAGCAAGTCTTAAAGCTCAGATTTTTGCTCAGATCTGATTACTTTTTTAAATGTGGCCTGTATCAGACTCCTGTGTGAACTGGCCGTCATGGTCCTGAACTGATCCCCATGTGCCACAATTGAACAACAATCAGGACTGTTTATCCTGATCTCATTTTGGGGGAATAGGGAAGCCAGATAACTGAATGATACCTGTATGTTGAACTCACAAAGCCCCCGCTCACACCAGTCCTGCCACAGAACACTCAGAGTGACGTCAAAGTCAAACTGTTGTGACAGATCTCAGTCACATAGAAGCAAAAAAAATTGGGATTTTTTAAATTGGATTTGCGTCAAATTTTTCTTGCAGTGTGAATGTAGCCTTAGGCAGTTCAGTTTTTGTTTGGTTTGTAGTTAATCGTATGACCCGGGTTAATAAGAATGATTGCTGGACAAAAAAACATGTACCACACAGTAATCTGCTTCTGTTTTAGAGGTATTGTCCATCTTTGTGAGTGTGTGCGTTTGTCTGTTGGTGTGTTTGCAGAGTAAAATGTCTACAAATGATTTATCTAACTGGATATCTGTATCCCAGTGGTGTAGTCAGAGTTGAGGAAGTAGTTTACTCACAGCAGCCACAATCTGTCTGAATTAAGAGGATGCCAGGTTAATGAAGCCAGACACCGCTGAATGTCTGTCTGGAAGATGGTCCATGTCTAAGAGGGCATGTGTGACTGTGTGCGTGTGTGTTTGTGTGTGATTGGGAACCTGTATGAAAAGACAGTAACTGTGAGAGATAGTCTGGGCTCTGATTGCTCCATCAGGCCTCCGTCCCTCTCTGACTATCAGAGAACAATCTCTTGCATCAAGCAGAACCATTTCCAAAGGCCGGTCAATAAGGATTAGAGCACCTCACACACACACACGCACGCACGCACGCACGCACGCACACACACACACACACACACACACACACACACACACACACACACACACACACACACACACACACACACACACACACACACATCCTGATTCCTTATCTGTTATTGATCTTCATTTACTCCTAGTTGCTCTTGAGTGAATCCCCCTTAAATCCATGAACGTTGTGTACTTTCGATTTATGATATCAAAGTTTGTTTGGCCTTGATATGCTAATTACATTCACTTAGAAGCATTCAAAACATTTCTAGGTCAACATTTCAGATATGGGGATTCCTTTGTTTCTTTAATCTGCAGCGTTACAGAATCATTTGACATGAACACCTCACCTTTTAGTTTCATTTTTCTCTCTCTCACCCAAACTTTTTATTGTTTGTTTTCTGGTTTCTCTCCTCCAATTCCTCTCTCATTCCCTCTCAGCCTCTAGTCTTTGTGTGATCCAACTGTTGATTTATTGATTTTGGTAAGCTTAGTTTGGATCAATATTGGCCTGGAGAAGAGGAACTGTGTAATGTCTTTATCCCTTGAAGAAGACAGACAGACAGGCAGAGTGTGAGAGAAAGGAAGAGGGAAAATGAAGCGAGACAGATATACTGTAAATGATTGGTACAAAGAAAAGAATAGAGAGAGGGAGCTTTGGATGGAAAAAAAAGATGGGAGGTTCATAAGAGAACGGGCAAATGGAGGGAAAACGTTCTCCTGAGGATCTTTTTTGATCCCTTACCTTGTTCGGGGCGGGTTGTATGCATGAACGCAAACAGTCTAATCTTTTTTTATACTGCCATCTACTCACCCCGCCCCACGTAAAAAATGTCCTAGATAATCAACTCCTTTAAGAGACAGCAGCTGAAATTAACTGTTTCAGGCAGAGGCTTAAACAGCAGATTTTACTGACACCAGTAGACGATAAATTAGGTTTTTGAGCTACACATCTTACAAGGCTACTCAATAGACTGCAAAAGTGATGACGTATTTTTGTAGGCCAACCCGGAAGTAGCATCGCCATGGGTTCTAACGAGAATTCGCATATGGGATTTTTGCATTGGATTTTGGATCATTGCAGAAAGTAAGCTCTGTGGCAAACACACGTTTCTGATGCGTAGGTGTTTTTTTCAGCAGGATAATCTTTACAAATGAACACCACTTTTATGAAGTTTGAAGCGTTAATGCAGCCGACAGAAGTAAAAAGCTAACGTTATGCTACAAGCGAACTACACCACGGTCGGTTGATTTTAACATCACTACCGTTATGCTTCATCGATCTATTCAGTGGTTTTGACAAGCTTGCGAAACCGTAAGTTGTTTATTAACCTAATATTTGCAAGAGCACTGAAAAACATGACTAGAGGCTGTAAGGTGGACTAGTGAGGGAGTTCCCGGCAGTGTTGCCAGATCTCGTGAGAGAAACAAGCAACAAGGTCTGTGGAAATAAGCCCAAAACAAGCCCAAATTAAAATCAAGATTTTCACGAACATGTGTAGGCTACTTAACAATCATTTTGTCATTTTTGTTGCCGTTATGCATAGAAGCATAAATTAAGTCGAAATATAAGCTACATTTTCACTCCTATGCTCTCAAACTGCAGTCAAAAGGTTTCTTCCCCTCCCCTCCGTTTTCAGGCGTTGTTATCCACCAACTTGCTGAATTCTCACAGGAATTAATGCCCTGGCTGCGGCTGACAGCCTACACATGTTCGTAAATATCTTGATTTTGATTTGGGGAGATTGGCATGGCTGGATATTGTTGTTAAACACACGATCAAATTATATTTACTGTTTGTTAATAGTACACAAAGTTATTGACTTTAAATCTTGCTAGCAAACATTAGCTTTCTGGTTCAAAGCTGAGCTAATCTAGTTTGTCTTTTTCTCCCACTCTTTATTATATTCTTTTCCATATTTTCCCCACTTATTCCTGGGCATCGTCACTCTGTCAGGTGTAGTTGTGCATGTGTGTGTGTGGGGGGGTGCTGGATCGGGCGTGCGTGGTAACCAAGGAAACGGGGTTGTTGTAGACAGATCCTGGAAAAGGACAAACTTACTATCGCGTTCGTGTTTTGCTTTATTGTGGAGAGCTAGGAGAGAATCAGTAGGAGTTCATACAGGGAGCAAAGCAAGCCCAAATAAGCAACTACACTTTAGAAAACAAGCCCAAAAACCCGCAACCCGCGACTGACGATATTTGCAAGCGACTTTACAGAAAAACAAGCCCAAAGTCGCTTATAACAAGCGGACTTGGCAACACTGATTCCCGGCGTAATGACGTTTAATGTCCCCGACAACCACTGTAGTCTTATTTAGCCACTTGTTAGCAACCGCCGTTTTTAGTACGCGTAATAACTTTAAAATTCACAAGTTGGGGTCTTATCCAACGTAGTTTATCTCGTCTAACAAAACGGCAACATCTCTTAAGTTTGTGTTAACCACAGACCTTATTTCAGGCGTCTAACCACAAACCCATTCAAAATCCCCATTGACTTTTAGAGTTTAGAACCCATGGCGCTAAAATGCTAACTCACTTCCGGGTTTTAGGACTCATTCCTGTGGCAGTCTATTGGTGTCTCAGACTGACACGTTTAATGGTGAAAATGGGTATAATAGATGTCCTTTATTGAAGACATTTCATTCTCTTCATTCTATTTGTTTTAATTAATTTGTTGATTTTATTTCTGTGTATTTAATACCTTGCTTCTCCATTATAACAGTTTTACAGTGAGGGCCTCAAGCCATCTATATCTGTGTGTGTATGTGGAGCATGATCGTTTTCATTCTCCAAAGCAAACCCACACAGTGAAAACACTTCACTTAAAACTCAAACAGGATATGCAGAATGTATTCCAAACGCTGCACCTCATCACGTGTGTGGGGCTGATTTCCATTCCAGCACAGAGGTAACAGAGTAATATAGAGAGAGTAGAAAGGTAGTTTAGCCTTTAGCTCGCCCTCAGTTCCTCTCTGTGATCGCTCAGCTCGATGAGTCAGAGAGGCCGAGCACATTAAGCTGTCCAAAAAGCCCTCTAACAGTATCCCATCAGCACTTTCTATCTGAATGAGACTCATTTGTGAGTACCACAATTATTACAAAGCCCTCAGTATCATGAACAATCCATGTTGTTTTATACGGAACAAAGCTCCAGACTTATGATCAAGTCTTCCAGGTAGCCATCTGATTTAGATCTCATCATAGTCATGGGAAGTACAGTAGGAGTGCTGTAGCACACCACAAAGTCAGAAACAATTAAAAGCATCATCTTTAATACATTTTGAACCCCTTTTTTATGAGATATGTAGAAGAAGTTCAGCGATACATTTGATAGTTTTATTGTCACAGCAGGTTGTGCACACGCTGAGGTGTTTCAGAGGTTTTCAGCACCCCATCAGTGTAATCAAAGACTTCTGATCATCCTGTCAGAGCAGCACAATAGACGTTTCTCTACAATTTGGAGTCTGAGTTTAGTTTGCATTGGGTCCTCACGCATGCTTAATCTCTCTAATATACACATATAAAGCCAAGCAATCACACGTTCGCACATAACTAAAGGCCAGACTTGTTTTGAAAACCAGCCATAACTCTATATACCACCAACTATTGAGGCCACATCTTTTAATACAGACTTACATGTGTCTATTACACATACGAGCAGCAAACGACGAGAACATATTTACAGCCTTTATCTGATATTAAACACACAGAATGTTTGGTACTTGTTTTTTTTTAATATTTTAACTCCTTCATGAAGAATGAGCGACTCACATTTCTGATATTTTTCAACTAATCAGATTTATTTAATAAAAATTGTGCAGTTGTTCGCACCTCCGATGGTACAAAACGTGTTACAGATGCACAAAATTGAACAAAACCATCAATTTTAAAAAGTGCTTCACAGACTTTTTGACACAAGTACTGTATCTTTCAAGGCACACATTCATGACCCTCCGTGACCCACATTTACAGTAGGCCCCGACCCATAGATGAGAACCACTGTTTTAAACAACCTCTGAGCGAGAGGGAGGGGGAGAGTTCATACGGACAAGCAAGAGTAAAGGAACTTGCCTTGACGCTCAGAAGTCGAGGGACAAGAAACAAAAACATTTATTGTAACTCAGTTTACCAGTGAAGTGTGTGTCTCTGTTAACTCTCATATAAACATCTGTGCTCATAGCTGTCTGCTTATCTGCTCATCGTCCGCATAACTTAAACTGCATTTCAAAAATAATTTTAACCCAAACTATGACCAAGCTGTTTCGATGCCAGCATGCCAACAAACGTTACCAATTTACATCTGTGTAGAACATGAAAAAGTATGCTGACAATTATTGCACATCCATAAGTCACTAAATGTTTGTTTAGAGGCTTTTTTTTATTTTATTTAACCAGGTTATTCTATATTAACGATGCAATCCTGACTGCTCTATTTCAAGATTCAATGACATTTTGTATCTTTCTTAATGCAAACGCCACCTTGTAGCCCTCTTGTGTCAAAGTGACAGAGCGGCACTTCGATGTCATATTTCTGCCTGGAGTGTTTTTCATACTCTGTGCATAGCCAACATTACAACTCTTTATTTGATATGAGAAAAAAGAGGGTTGTACTATCTGACTTTTTCTATGTTGTTCAATTTGTGTTTTTTTCCACTGTGGCTTAATGTCAATTAAGCATATCCAATTACCACATGAAAACACATTAGTACTAATTATACTGATATTGAAGCTTGACTGCTCGGAATATGCAGGGCTGCACAAGTATCACGCACACATTCAGTATTTGCACACACAGTCCCACAGTGACACAGGTTCTGGTAAAAAAGGCATCTTACAAGATTTAATTCAGTCTGTGTTTAATCAAATAAAAAGAGTGTGAATGTGGGTAACACAGCAGAGAGTATACCAAGTTCACTGGTGAGATACACTTAGCCAAACCATGTCTCTATGAAGTGTGTAACATGGAAACCAGACGCTGGCCAAGTTCTCTCACGTAATGTTAATACATTAACAAACAGAAGAAGAAGACACACCAGCTGTCTGTGTCCGGCAGTGAAACAAAAATGTGACACAGTTCTGAAACCATAGGTTCTCCTCGAGAGAGCTTTTAATCTGTTTGTTTAATGACAGTACTTGAGTTCATTTTAAAATGAGATTGCTTAGAAAGCTTTAATAATCATACCATCAGTGTATGAAAACAAGCATGCTGAAAATCTTTACTAATGCTTTAATGTATGTAATGAATTAGCCAGTTTGCATACGTGGTTATGTTTAATGTATTTTGATGACCATGTTGAGACATTTCACAGCACAAGGACAATTAGCAAAGACTCAAACTGATATTCAAATCATTAAGCAAATACAACTTCCTTTCCCATACATCTTTACCTCTATTGACTTTTTTTGTTGTATTGTTTCTGTACATGCATTAAACTGCACATTTATTGTAATTCCCTTATAAAACCCTATTATTAACCGACTTCATAAATAAATAAGATAGCAGGGCAGATATTTGGTGAAAAGATGCAGAAACCGCTTATTACAGCTCATACGCCGAATGACTGATCAATGATAACAGTTTGAAAGGGGTTCAGTGGCTCTAAGATTTAATTACAGAGTTAAAGTATATACGACTTTCTATATTAGAGGGAGGAAAAAGATTTGGCTCTCAGTCTCCTCCTCAGTTTAATTTGTTCTTTCCTAATTCTCTTCTGTTTTTTTCTTTATTTTGTTCTCCAGGATACAATCATTCATCGTTTTCAGTCTTTTTTTGGACCTCATCCTCTTCTCTTTCCTCTCATCCTTCTTATCCTCTTTAACTGGGTCTCCCTCTCATCTCCGCCCCCTCTATCCTTTGAGAGTCTGCTTTAGATGCAGCCTCCTGAACCAAAAGCCTATTTAACAGCCTGTAGTTTCTCACTCCTAACGCTGCGCTTAGAGAAATTAGCAAGTGACTGACACGAGACGTCCACAAATTGAATTTTTCAAGATCGGGGACAGATGCACACTCACACAAACACACACTTGTACATACATGGGCCATAAAGTCATGCTCTTTTACTCTGCAGGATCAGAGGACAAGTGGGTGGATATACTAATGAAAGAAAAGTCATGCGACATTCAACCCTGAAGTATACGTTTCTATTTTTACTTTTGCAATCTCTTTTTACCAATCATCTTCTGAGTTCCTCCAAAATCTGTGACAGCATTTCTATTGTTACAATTTGGAAAATGTCATATTCTCGCCCACTTTAATTTGATGTGCATGAATAAAATGACAGTTCTATAATAAGTTGAAAGTCTTACACTTTGCTGTTCCTTTACAATCCATACTGTAGTATCTGCAACATGTTCTCACCTTTTAAAACGTGACTATTCACAGTGTAGCAAATCCTATGTGAACAACGTTCCACTTAGATAAAAAAAAACATTGTTAAGACATGTAGTGTGAATTAAAAGTCACAGTATGCATCTTAGTAATAATTGTTATACTGTATATAGCCCACATCCATCTGGCTTCTACATGCTGTCATCTCCTGTTCTTCATCTTCAAGTTTGTGATGAATAAGACATGATACTCTGACGCCCACATTTATCAAAGAGCGGCCTCTGCTGTCTGTACATGAGCGCTGTGCATTTTCTTACATACCATAGGCGTCGATTCCGTTGGGGGAAAGTCGAGCACCCACGTGTGCCAGCATACACTAATGACTGATTCGCTCTCCAGCACCTTACGAATGCATGGTTGTGATGTCAGGTTAACTGCCAAAAAGGGCTTGATGACAACTCGTTAACCTTTACATTGTCGTCAACCTACAGAATGGACACATTTGTCATTAAAAAAGCAAACACATCTGGCAACGTTACAGTTGCACTGCGTACAGTCTTGTTTATGTGCACGTCTCCCACGGCCGGTAAATCTTGTTCTTGACTTGAGTGAGCTCATGTTTGAAAGATATTATAGTTTATTACAGTATTTTTCCTTTATTATTATTATTGTATTATTTTTTTTTTTAAAACAGAAATACCTCAGAGGTGATTTAGATTTTATGAAATGTATCATTTTGGCCACAATTTTCATCATTTGTTTGTTATTTTTTGTAGTTGCATCCTAAGGATATTTGTTTTGGGGTTTTTTTTCCGAAATACTTTTGGCGGATCTCCAGTGCAGATGCTTCCTCATAAATGTGTTGGGATGTGGAAACAAATGTTCTGCATCCTGAGATCCAGCTGTGCCAGTCAGATGGTGTTCATGAAGCAGAAAGAGGGTGCTGCTCTTCCTGTGTGTTTTGTAAAAGAAGCTCTTCTGGCACCACAGGGGGGCTGGGATAAAGTGCCAGCGAGGCTGCAGGAGTTTATTGCTCCTGTTCCGGAGCGTGAGGGGTTGTAGGAGTTTTTGATACTACAAATCAAAACCGCACAGCATCTTGAGTTCAGGGGGGGGAAAGTGTGGTCAGGTATCCTCAACATGGATTGAAGGTGTTGGTGTGTGTGATAGCTGGAGGATGAACAGATGTATGACTACTGCTCGGCTTTGTTTGCAAAGTGTCTGTCTATGTCAGACTCTGTCTCACAGATCTTGGTCTATGTGGTTGTCACTGTAGCTGCATAACAGCAGTCTAAATGATGCAATGATAAATGTTTGGAAAGCACAGAAAAAAAACATAACGGTGAAATGGACACGTTTATGGGTAGGAGGACTGCAAGACAAAATATAAGCAGATCATGATTTAGGATTTAGCCTTTAAACCGTGTTTTAAGGTTTTATGTACATTTCAATAATAGCATCTTGTAGTTTTAAAAATAAGTGTCAGGGCATTTTCTATGTCATTAAAGTTCCCGAAAGCCTCTTCAATATTCAGAAATAGTAAGGTTTGAATATTTGTTACGTGTTTAACACCATAGACTCCAAAAACAACAGTCACATTTCAGCTGTTTGAGTAATCTAAGCTAACTTAAATGTTTATGCTAACTGTTATCCATGATACAGACTGTCCAACTGTATTTCATTAATTATGCAAATACTGTATTGCAGTGCCCAGATTACCATTTACATACTCAAAGCTATAACAGGATCCACACAGTACAGCTGCTCATTTCTCCATGTGGAGGCAGAGGGTTTGGTAGTTGTTGAGAAGGGGTTCAGGAAAGGATGAGAGGCTATCACCATGGGCATCGGTCAGAATGCATATCCACAGGAGACTTGATTAAGGTGAACAGGTTTATTTGGTTTTATAAGGATCAACAGAAAAACAACACACATGAGATGTTTGATCAACAGTGCAGTGTTGCCGCACCATGTGAAGATCCAAATGTGAGTGCAATGGAGTGCTGTCTAAATAAGCAGTGAACAGGTGAATTCAATCTAACTAATCAGTGACAGAGTGCAAACCGTAACCAATCAAGGGGGAGGGTAGAAAGGGAGAAACCAGGAAGTGTACCAAAGGATGTGCGGTTGGAAAAGAGAGGAAGTGAACGGAAACAAAATAGTGATATTTACTACAGTAGTTATAGACAGTCACTGAGACTGCAGATAGATACTCTGCCAAGCTGTCACGACGGCTGCATTTTCTTTGCATTGAGATGCTCTTCTGAAGACACAAACTGCTGCCAACCATTTCTATTCTGCTGCTTTAGCTTCCCTCTTCTTTGCTATCTCTCTCTCTCTCTCTCTCTCTCTCTCTCTCTCTCTCTCTCTCTCTCTCTCTCTCTCTCTGTTTTTTCTGTCTGTCTCCCTTTTCTCGGAAAGACAGCAGAGGTGTGGCAGGAGGAGAGGCAGATGGCAGGGATGACAGGAGAAACTTTTGGGACATGAAATGAGAATCTAAGGATGTGAAGTAGAGGATGAATCCAACACACACACACACACACACACACACACACACACACACACACACACACACACACACGCACACTGTGTGAATATGCCCTCTAAAATAAGCCTTTTTGATGCATTGGCTTTGAGGCTAACATGCTGGAGAATATGACAGCTAATAACACCACGAGGATGGAGATGTCATAGAGAGACAGTGTTTTATGAGTGTCCTGTGTGTGTGTGGCTCAGATTGAATCCCAGGTACTGATCTCCTTTATCTGACTGTGAGAGTGTCCTGTAATAACACCTCCACACAGGTATACTGTAAATGGATGCATGTCAACGATTTCTAGATGTAAAACACACAGACTTATCATATATCCGTGTACTTTCACTCACTCACACACACACCCTTGCACACAGTTTTGTTCTAGGCTTGTCCCCATTTTAGTCAAGGCCAACTGCTACCTCAGGACGGGCCATTGACTCTTTAACCTCATAAAGGTTCTGTAAAGACTATATGTCTATTGCAGCCTTAGCACAGATATTAAGGCTCAGGGACTTTGTGGATAAGATTGAAAACAAAAGGGCTGATAAAGGTTTACAGCCCTAAAAATTGACATAACCAAACACCAGTGGGGTCCGTTGTTCCTCATCAAGGATGATGTCATTGTTCAGTTTGATGTCTGCTTCCACAGAAGGTAGTGTTTTCTTCATGTGTTTTATACCACTGGTTTGGAGTAATCATCTTTCCCTGCTCTTTAACTCTGATGTTCTAACAAAAGCATCTGTTATACTCCTTCTCCAAAGCTGGTCAGCATTCTGTTCATTTATCTTCAGCTCTCTTTTTGATCCAACAGTCCCTCCAGAAAGTTTTGATGTCAGGATTGTGCAAATTCAGACAAATTCATGAGATCCCTACACATTTTTGCAACCTTGCAATCTTGGCCAATCACAGAAGCTTTTCTACAAATGTAACCAATTGCTCTATTTCACCCTCACACATCATCAAGAAAGTCACCAAACTCACATCTCTGATAGTCAAACTATTGATGCCTTTTTGTCTGCAGTGTCCAATAAACATCAGAGGGAATCATTCGTTGTGTTTTTAATGTCTTTTTTTTTCCTGTGAAGCAGATCACTGCGCAGCTCTATCAAGAGCACGCTTAAGGCACTTCCTAATCCCACCTCAAACTACACAGTGTCCTGATGGAGACTAGTGTGCATCCATAATAATAAAACAAATACTTGATAGCTTTTTGTGAATATTTCATCAATGTTGAAAACTGTGAACCATGCACATAGCTGCTTCTGGATGTGATGAGTCTATAGTTTAATTTTAACTATTTTTTCTTTTCTTTTCGTCTGTTTGTTCCAGGGTATTTTCTCCAGACGTTGTTATCCCCGTCCCTGCGTTCCTTCCAGGGCTGCATGCAAGCGATCCTAGTGGACGACCAACCAGCTGATTTGCACGCTGTAGAGAAAGGCACCATGGGAGCTTTTGAGAACGTCAGCCTGGACATGTGTGCAATCATAGACAGGTAAGAGTGATCACTCCTGCTTCCATGCTAAATCCATACAATCATTCAATTATGCAGAAGTCATACGCGTAGACCCAACACAATGTGCCATAAATCAAATATTTTTAATTTAGAAGTTGTGTACATTGAATCATAAGCAGAGCCTTTGTGTTCTTATCTAGAGATGTATAACTCAGGAGTTCTGCTTGCTGTGAGTGTTACTGCACAAGAATATGTTTGTGTGTGGATGTTTCCTGTGTGCTTGTCAAGCTGATAAATGGATATAATTGATGAGGTGGATTCACCCTGTAAAGGGATTTTTTGTGAACAGTACATTTTTTCATTTAAACTAAAAAGACATGAGTAGGTTTCCTCATCTGAAAACACAGTATGATCCTAACAAACGTAAAAAAAAAAAACGAGACACGTATTTCTCTTTTTCATTCGCCATTAAAACATAGCAGGAGGTTCTGCACAGCACGCCTCAGTGTTGGATCACTGGAAGATTTATTACAGCTTGTTGACATTTCAATTTATTTCCTCGTCAAAGAGTCCAGGAACACATTCAGCAATACCTGGAATCATCCACGTCTTGAGATCCTTTTGAATTCTATGCATTAGTGTAGAACATTTTAACTTTGTGGGATAGTTTAACTGTTAAGCATTTTATTAAAATAAAAGTTAAGCAGGTTTCCCTTGTGCAATGGACACAAAGAAGATCTCAGCCATGATTAGTTATTTCATGGATTGCACCATTAAGGTAAACAAGACTGAGAGGCAACAATTAGGAGTCGACCTTGTGCTAAGAAGAGCATTAACCCCGACCTTAGCCGTTTGTCTTCAGGTCAGTTTTGTCGATAACACTTACCTTCACCATTTCCCTGCTCTGAGAAGAAGACCACAACTGTCACTGCTTGATTTGGATCCATTTTGTACTTAGTTCAGGAGATGTCTGGCACCACGGTGGGATACGCGTGTTAAGATCACATATTAAAGCCTCTGGAAACCCAACTCCACAAAAAGCTCTTAACTATGTTATTTCTGATCTTGTGTATAGAATATCAATTCTCTGAAAGTATAAGGAATGACCTCCCAACCGTTTTTCAAAAGTTATCATTTAAGCTTTTGAAGACTTTCTGATATTGGGTGTAAAGTGGGCGGGGTTTGCTCTGAGATTTATTACATAATGCATTTCAAACCAATAATAAAAGATACACGCATGTCCCAACCAATCACTTTTATCGGCTTACTGGGGTCAGATTTTAGGTCAAACTCTTGTGATAGTGCTAAGATATCTACAACTTACTCCAATACTGACTGCTTGCTGTATTTCCTGTATATCTAACTAATCAGAATGTCTTTGAAGGCAGCCCCATAGCCCTGTCTGTTCTCCTTTTTGATCCATGCCTTTCCACTGTTCTACTTTTTTGACATATATATGGTGGAAGAAGACACATACACATACCCACAACATGCATGCAGACACACACAGGGACAAGGCTACGTCAATACAATTTGTTTATTTCACAGTGTCACTATTGTAGCACAAACTTAAGCTCATAAAAGCACACAATCTAAAGGTGCTCTTCATTGATATTCTCTTTCTATCATCCAAAGCATAAAGCATATAGTGTGTGCTCTTCATTGCTCACAGCTTTCTATGTATAATTTAATGTATTATTGTTTGTCAATGGTAGCCTATTTTAAAGCAAAAAGCAATTTTATCTGCACTTGTTAGCCGTGCTGAAGCTACAAAACATGATGGAATACTTTTATTGGAACACATACATTTTCATTGCAGTTTTTTACATACAATAGAATATTGAGAAAGTCATGGTTCATTTAATTAATATCACACAAGAGGGGCTGATATAATGAATATTGGCACTGCTGTGATTTGCTCTTAGGCATGAGGCCGCAGGCTGAATGCTGAAGCTAAAAACAACAATGCATCATGCTACATTTCTCTTGTTTCTTTTGAACTGACAGGAGAGCAACTTTCAGTTTCTTTTTCCATCTGGCGTCGGTTAGAACTACCTGCAATAGCTGCTACTATAGCTGCCAATAGTATAGTAAACTTTAAAACAAAATAGAGAACAAATCTTAAAATGATGCAAAATAAAAACCAACACAGAAATGAATAACATCATCTGTGAGATAGCTTTAAGTGGTAGTGGACAGTGGGTGAAGCGGACAGTTGTGCTCAATCAATGCTTAACTATTCGAGTACAGATAAAGGATCACAGACTGGCTTATGTGGTCATGAGATGGGGCATTATAATGATTATTTGGCACTTAGATACACACATGAAGCCGGGTCCTTTACTTCTGCATATGCATGCATGTAGCCTTAAACATGTATTTTTAAAAACAACAGCGATAAGTGGTTGGACACTTAATATTTACAGAACATGTTAACACCCTCGGGCATCTGTGGGTCGTTAGGGTGACATGATCCTGGACGCGAATGGAACTTTGTGAGTTTAAAACTACACTGTTAACAGGTAACGAGTGGTGTCTTGGTTGTTTGAGTTTAACATAGATGGGGTCCTTTACACCCCAATAAATCTGACAGTGCAGGATGTGAACAATACCGTCTTCAAAGGTGTGACCTTTATCCTTGAGCTGTAATTGGACAGCTGGGTCCTGACCTGAAGATCTGGTTCTCCTACAGTATATTGGGTCTTTTTTTCCACCATGTAAATGTTCATGCATCCCTTGTTATATTGTACGGTGTAAATGCTATTACTCTATTTGTTACATGATGTTTTGTTTCCAGTTGTGGACAAGCTTCTGGCTTAGCTTTCCATTCTCCAGACACGTAGTATGGCAATGCTGTGGTCTTAGTTTTTTTCTTCTTCTTTGCTGGAACTGCGTTAGTTAGAGGTCTTGATAAAAGTCCAGTCTTGGTAGGTGCGTGTCTTAAGTTTCTCCCTGCAATGGTCTGTGCCTTTTTCTGTCTTTGTGGGCATGTTCCAAGGCAAGGGAAGTTTATTTATATAGTACATTTCAGCAAAAAGGCATTTCAAAGTGCTTCACACAAGCATCATGACAAAGGGTTCCAATGGTGTAGGATCATGACTTGTTTTCTAGTGTGTGTGATGACAATCAACTAAGAATTGGTCAGTGTTAGTTTGTTTCGTGTTTCATCTAGAATGTTAATGTTTTTGTCATCTTCATTGTTCACAGAGCAAATACAATACAGTACACTCACTTGCATTTGTTCTTTCCTATTCTCACCTTTCTAGCATCTTGTATGAAAACAAACTATTGCATTAAGTCTGAATAAGTTCTTTAAAACATGACATTTTCCACTTAAGTCATCTAGTCCTGAATCATATGAACAAGCCTGCAGTTGTACATCAGCTTTTCAGTCACTTAAGGTATGAAACAGGGATTGCCTTATTTCCCCTTCAGAGATTAAACATCTCTGTGCTGCTTAACTGCCCGACTCCCTGTCTGCAGAAGAAGCCAGCATTTAAAAAGAACCCCTGCAGCTCCTCTGAGTCACTGTTTGTTTTTCCTCCAGCTGGCTTTCCTCTTAACATCACTTTGATTCATTCAAATGAGCACACACAGATATTTAAATCAAATCACTTATGCATGAGTACATGTGTGCGAGTTTTTCTGCTAGTTTGTGTATGTGGGCAAAGACTACAGAAACCTGAGATCCATCCCCAGCAGGCCTGCAGGCAGATCAAACCACAGACCTTTGATGTGTTCAGGATTTGAGATGCTATTAAATTTTCAACGAGAAAAACAGTGATGTCTTAACTGCTGAGTGTGTAGTTCTGTATTCACACTGCGGTGAATAAAACTGTTTTTTCCCCCCACTATGCTCCTGGCACCTAAGTCAGTTTTAAAACGTGGGTACTGACTTCCAACAAAACAAATCTTCCTACTCTTGATTCCGTCATTTAGTGTACGAGTTTATTTCTGTAAACATTTTAGTTATTGTCATTGACATATTTTTGGGTAATCACAAAATGTATTAGTAAAAAGTACAAATAATGATTTATTATTGCCTCCTGTTAACCAAGGTGACCATGAATTGCAGCCTTTCTGCTCCGACATCTTCAATCAAATGCTCTAATGATCTGTGAAAACATCTGTATTGTGCAGTTCATTGGGAGTCCAATTCAGGACTATTAGGGATAGTGCTGAAAAGCTTATATATATATACTTCATTTAGTTGCATATCCATAACATGCTTAGGAAACATTGGTTGTGATTTTTTTTTTTGTGTGGCATTGTCCTTTTTTTTATCACCATACTGCAAAGATTTAAAAGTTCTCTCTCTCTCCCTCCCTCTCTCTCTCTCTCTTTCTCTCTCTCTCTCTCTCTCCAGATGTATGCCTAATCACTGTGAACATGGCGGTCGCTGTAAACAGACGTGGGACAGTTTCAGCTGTAGCTGTGACGGAACAGGATACACAGGAGCCACCTGCCACACATGTAAGTCTGTCAGTGTGTGTATGCAGCCGGTGCTCTTTGTTTTCAATCCTCTCACTTTAACACCACTTTATTCTGTGTCTTGTGTGTCTGTTTGTCTGTGTTTTATTTCCTCTGTTCTCCTTTGAGTGATTAAGCTGTTTCCTCCCTCAAAAGCCTCAGCAGAGGGACCGATGAGCTTCTGAAGTGTTCACAGGCCCGGCTTTTCTCACTGCGTTGTGTGTTTTGTTCTGGGCTGAGGAGAGGCAACACGACCGAACACACCCCAAAACAAAGCACACAAAGAGAACAGAGCCAGAGAGAGAGAGAGAGAGAGGGAAAGCCAAAGAGGTTTTTTTTAAAGCTTAAACATTTTGAGAATGCCATCCCTCCTCCCTCATGCTCAAAATGTTGTTCTGCCTCTTTCAAGAGAGGATCAGAGAGAAATTGTTTTAGCAGTTTTGTATAAGTTTAATATAAACTGAAAGATGTTGTGATTGGCAAAAAAAAATATTCAGGATATTGCTGGATAGGTGATAGTGTATATGAATGTGTGCCACCTCATACCTCTGTCTCTATGAAAGACTTGTTTTCTAAGGAGAAAACAAAAAGAAAACCTAGCATTAGCCTGGAGATCAGGGAGTCTGATGTGGGAGCAGAAAGTCATGGGTCAGATGTGGGGGCAACCTGGAAAAATTAAGATATGGACATTGAATGAGTATGCCCTTAAAGAGCCACTACTGATGTGGCCAAAGCCGGGGAAGTTGTTCCGGGAAGTTGTTCCTGTGTTGCCAGTGGTTCATGATAAAGCATAAAGATATCCTTCCAGAATATCTTTTATCTGTGCGTTGCATTGTAGCACTTTGAGAAGCGAGAATGTAGTCTGAAGTTGAGAAAAGACGTCTACCAGTGGATTAGTAGCTTCACTCTTGTGCAAATATACCACAAAAGTACTACAAATACAAACCAGAACACTTTAGATATTAAAATCTGATCCCGTGCCTTTGTATGCAGAATCTGTAAATACAGATTAAGTGAGCATCAAGCTGTTAGCAGAGCTGGTCAAGTGTATGATTTGAATGAAGAGAGCCAAATATTTGTTTCAAGAGTCACTCCACCTGATTAAACATGACAATATGTATTCTGCTTTACTTCTCAGCCTACAACTTTATTTCATTAAATATTGTGCAAAATACAATTTACCATGTTTTGGACTCTAGACAATAATCTGTGTCTACAAACCTCCCAGTTATGAAAGAAGTCCATCCCCTCCATCTTTTGCCTGCTCCACTTTTCAGAAAGTATGTGCTCAAAGTGGCCATTTGGAGATTTCCCCTTCATAACATCACAAAGGGCAGTAACCCCTCCCCCAGGTGGGTGACACTCCCACAGCTAGGCGTTTGTTCTGCACTCTGAGTTGGCCTTCTCACCGTAAACAATAGGGCATGGTGCAAGAAAGCCCGAGCCACACAAGCCCTTCCAGAGGGGCGTGGTCTAACACAGCTCACTTACATTTAAAGCTATAGACACAGAAACAGCCTGTTCTGAGCAGGACTGAAATAGAAGGGTTTATAGGCATGATAAAATAAAGGATCGTGGTAGATTTTTAGCAAGAAACTACACAGACATCTTTGGGGAGCTCTGGGAGTTATGTTATTTAAACTTGTTGAAATGGAGGATAATATGTGACCTTTAATCCACATGTGGTTCTGCTGAAGCTTTGTCAAGATTGAGATAAAAAATACGGTTACTTTCGTGTCTTTGACAAGATGTATAGTGGGATTGTAGAAGCTTTTAGAGTGTGACACATGTGAAGCACTGAACGTGATCAAATCTCAACTCTGACATATTAGATTACTCTGTTAGTCTGCATGTGGGTTAACAAACTTAACTATTGATATAGTTTGTATGGTTCACTAATAAACCATTAAATCATAAGGAAAAAAAATTGCAGGCATTTTTTGGCCCATTGCAATTTCTAAAATTGAACAATATGTCTGATAACTTTGTTTTATATCTCTTAAAATGTTAAACACATGGCTTTCCAATGGTTGTTTCAACCTAAAGGACAATTGTAATTGATTAGTCAAGCAGCAATGAAAATTATTGCTGGTTGCACTCCTAGGTTAACATATAAGTTGATTTAGCGGAGAAATGTTTCAGCTTCTTGAAAGTAACTGGCTTTGGTTGCTGCTTCTTGTCTTTAAGAACATAAAATTAGATTTAGGTTTATATATTTTTGACTACACCGCCACAACTATTGAATGTGTTTGTGAATATGGATAACACAGTGATAACTGGTTTTATCTGAATGTTTTGGGCTTTTTACTCTGAAGGTGAAATTGGCTAAAACATATATTTTATTTACTTGTTTTTTAAATCACATTGCCTGGAGTGCAATGTCTCTAACTTTCTCTGTTGGCCTGGAATCATTCAGTTATGTCTCAACACAATGAAGAAATCCCCAGAAGCCATGCTGTTCATTCCTTCCATTCTGTTACAGCCTCTGACTGACAGCTTTGATCAGAAGTTCAGAAGCAATGCTTTAACATCTCTGTTTATTTCTGTGAAGATCAGTGTGAGATAGTTCAGCGGGGTCAGTTCCTCACAACAGCGGTTTCATTGAAAGGTGCACATCCTGTCAGCAAGCAACTGCATCACTAAACTCCAGAAGGTGTGGAGGGATATCAAAGAGAAACAAGCAATAATCAAGAGAAAGAAACTGAGACTTAAGAAAGTAAAGAGAGAGAAAAAGGTGTATCGTCTCCTTTATAACTCAGTGTTATGCCTATGAGCAGTCCTCATCAAGAAAGTTTCACTCCAAGTCACACTCTCACAAAGCTCGTTGAAGACTTGTTCCTCCTCCTCTCCCCTCTCTGTCTGCATGTGTGTACATCAACACAAACACAACATCAGTATGTTGTCCAATAGATTGCTGGAGTGTGTGGGACAGGACACCACTTCTTGACAGGCGCTGAATGGAGACTGGCAAGCACATGAAATTGCCTTTCTAGAAGGCGGGAGAAGAAAACAACTTTTGACGTTGATGTGCTATTTTAGATCCATCTTGGAGTGATAAAATCTAATTAATCTTTGGTCCATGACATGAAATACATTACAGTGTTGATATAGAATGCAGGCAGGAAAGAAGTTTCTCATGGAGAGACACTAACATCACAGACCCCCTCCTGGACCCCCTACAGTTCGCCTACAGAGCCAACAGGTCGGTTGATGATGCTGTCAACCTGGCCCTCCACTCCATCCTCAAGCATCTGGACTCAGCAGGAACCTACGCCAGGATCCTGTTTGTGGATTTCAGCTCTGCTTTCAACACAATAATCCCGGCCCTGCTCCAGGACAAGCTCTCCCAGCTGAACGTGCCTGACTCCACCTGCAGGTGGATCACAGACTTCCTGTCTGACAGGAGACAGCAGGTGAAGCTGGGGAAGAATGTCTCGGACAGCAGGACCATCAGCACTGACTCCCCTCAAGGCTGCGTTCCTTCTCCTCTGCTCTTCTCCCTGTACACTAACAGCTGCACCTCCAGTCACCAGTCTGTCAGGCTCCTCAAGTTCGCAGACGACACCACCCTCATTGGACTCATCTCTGGTGGGGACGAGTCTGCCTACAGGTGGGAGGCTGACCATCTGGTGACCTGGTGCAGTGAAAACAACCTAGAGCTTAACGCTCTGAAGACAGTGGAGATGGTTGTGGACATTAGGAAAAACGCAGCCGCCCTCAGCCCCATCACCATCGGTGACTCCACGGTGTCTACTGTGGAGTCTTTCCGCTTCCTGGGGACCACCATCGCCCAGGACCTCAAGTGGGAGCTGAACATCACCTCCCACATCAAGAAAGGACAGCAGAGGATGTACTTCCTGCGGCAGCTGAAGAAGTTCAACCTGCCAAAGACCATGATGGTGCACTTCAACACTGCCATCATCGAGTCCATCCTCTTCTCCTCCATCACAGTCTGGTACGCTGCAGCCACAGCAAGAGAGAAGTGCAGGCTGCAGTGCATCATCCGCTCTGCAGAGAAGGTGATTGGCTGCAATCTTCCATCTCTCCACGACCTGTACACCTCCAGGACCCTGAGGCGTGCAGGTAAGATTGTGGCCGACCCCTCTCACCCCGCACATGGACTGTTTGAGACTCTCCCCTCTTGCAAGAGGCTGCGGTCCATCAGGACCAAAACCTCTCGCCACAAGAACAGTTTCTTCCCCTCTGCTGTCAGCCTCATGAACAATGTCCCTGCCCCCCCCCCCCCTCCTCCCACATAACACAGACTCTCATCAGCCCCATAGTCAGAAAACATCACAGAAATGTGAAGGCTGAAACTGTTTTTATGCGTTACATTAACGCTCACTGGACTTTACATTCTTTTTCTCACATGCACTCCATTGCATCTTGTAGATTTTGTTATTTTTTATTATTATTCTTCATTTTTTGACATTTTTTAAATTCTATTGTTTATATTGGTAAATTTCTTATATTTTATTTTATTTAAGTTCTTGCTTTTTTTGGCTGTTTTTCCCTGTTAACTGTTTTTTGCACCAATACACCAAGACAAATTCCTTGTATGTGTAAATGTACTTGGCAATAAACACAATTCTGATTCTGATTCTGATTCTGACACATGCTATCTTGGGAAAGTGCTTCATCTGTGATAGTGGAATTACACGCCTCGCTCTGTGATTCCGAAACCTACTTAAGACATTCAAAACCAGATTTGATTTTTTATTAATTAACACTTTCATTTTCTTCCCTAAGAGACATAATAATGACTGAATGGAAAAAGTTTTCCAGAGAATCAGTCCCTCTGATTTAGATTTTAAAAACACGGCTGTAAAACCACCACCACTCTCAGACCAACTTTTAGAATTTTTAGGCCAAGAAAACTGTTGAGTAGTGCTAGAGATTTTTTTTTTTTTTTTTCAATATTAGCATAACTCTCAGCATAGAATATTGTAGCAATGGTCCTCCATGTCAAATAAAGACATTATTTTAAGTCTGTTTCATTACCAGCCAAAACTCCTCACAGGAGCTGAAAATGTCATTCTGTGTTAGCTTAAAGTTTTGACCATAGCTTAAGAGATCAGTCCTACAGATTTAGATAAAAGAAAAAACATTGTTGTATCACTGCCGCCACTCTCAGACCAACATTTTGAATTTTTAGGACAAAAAATACTGCAAGAATAGTGCTAGTGACATAAAAATAAGACTGTTTTCCAATATTAGCATAAATGTCTGCATAGAATTTTGTAGCGGACGTCCACTGTGCCACATTTACCATCATGCATTGTGCGTGACTGAATGATAAGTTTATTGTTTATGTTTTAAAATTGGACTTGTTTCTTATTCTTTGTGTTGCCATGGAGCATATTCAGAAGATGTTGTTAAATGTTATTTAAGCTCATGTGAGAAGTGTTTGGTTAATGTCGATTTTGGTCCCCTGTGGGCAAAGTGGTATGACTTATTTCTTTGCTACCGCTGTTCTGTACATCAGTCAGTCATGTTTTGTGTTTTAACAAAAAGACTCATACTGCTTAATTTTACTGTCAGATATATCATTCACTGACAATCTTTGATTTAGAATTTGTAGACACAGGCTGTTTTTTTCCAGGCTGTTTATCACTTGTCTGACACCTACCCTCCGGCAGAGGTTTTAGACATTAAAATAACTATACAGAAATTATCAATCCTTCGCTTATGGTCTGGTTTGATTTTGTGGGTCATACAGAAACACCAGGATTAGATTCAGTCTGTTTCATAACTGGCTTAAAACTCCTCACAGGAGCTTTAAATGCATTTTTTGTGTTAGTAGTTTTGCCGAGAACATTACAGTTCATGAACACAGCTATACTTTGCAAATGTGTTTATGTCCCCTGCAGATTGTTAAAAGCTGCTTCTTCTCCCTCTTCCTCAGAAAGTTGCTTTCAAAAATTGAAAGTCAGCGCAACCTGATGTTTAGCTAACAGTTGGATTTCACAGTCATGCAACACAACACATAACTAGAACCCATTTTAGAACAACAACAAATATAGGCTAGTTCATTTTAATCAGTGTTTCAGGATTTTTTATTTGTGTTAATTGTAGGAACACCTGTTGACAGAAAGCATCATACTTCTTTGCTACAAAATCTTGTTCTGCTTTTTTTGAACTGCCTGAAATACCACTGTCTTAAATGTTTGCCCAGGAAAAAGCAAGCAATTTCTCTTTTTGTGTGTAAACTGTATCACTTCGTTAAATCTGACCCTTAGACCCTTAGGAAGAAAACAACTTTAGAAACTGTCGACCTTCTAACTCATGGTCTGGTTTGCTTTTGTTGGTCATATAGACATCATTATTTCAATGAGTCTATTTCATGGCAAGTTATTCACTACTGACAGTATGTTTATTATAGAGCTTGAAATGTGGAAACATAAGCTAAATATATTGATCTATTAGCAATTTAGAGGTATTTATCACAGGTTAAAGAAAGAAGGACATCTTGTTTCCTCCTCCAACTATTTTTTCCTTTTTTTTCTCTCAGCTATCTATGAGCCATCATGTGAGGCCTACAAGCACTTGGGCAGGTCCTCTGACACCTACTGGATCGACCCTGACGGCAGCGGACTCCTTGGCCCTTTTAAAGTCAACTGCAACATGACAGGTGAGTGTGCAGGCAGGGAATGGCTTTTCTGTCACTGCTTGCATTTAATCTTTCGTACTTCTATGTGTGTGCGCATGCAAGTGTGTGTGTGCCTGTGTGTTTGTGTGTATACCACCCTGTCTAACCTCAGTGACCTGTGAGGGAAGACAACTCCAGCCCTCCTCATTCCTAACCTCAGACAACAGCACTCTTAACCTGCCATATACCTAGGGTTTCCATGGCGACACAGATATTTGATGCAGCCAGCTCAAGCACATATACATACACACAAATGCACACATACCACAAACATGACTGACACAAAGCAGTTATTCAAACCTAAGAGTGCTCCAACCGTCTGAATGACACTTCTCTCTCTCTCTCTCTCTCTCTCTCTCTCTCTCTCTCTCTCTCTCTCTCACACACACACACACACACACACACACACACACACACACACACACACACACACACACACACACACACACACAGCGTGGAATAACTAGAACACGGAGAACAGCAGAGCACGCAGGCAGAGCAAAGGCGAGACTTTTAATGAAATGTCACTGCACTCCGCTGGTCGGCTCCTTAGTCACGCTTTATAACACTCTCACACACACCTCACAAATGTGAAGAGTTTCTCTTTCTCCAACACATACACACACTTCAGAGAGCTGAATTTCACGCGCACACACGCACACACACACATTCCTTGACTGACAGTGTGAATGAACAGAATGATGCCTGAATGATTGGCCCATAACTACTGTATGCTATAACAGCACAGAAGTGTCTATTGAACCCCAGAGTCTTATAGCATACCTTCCTAGGTTACACAGAAAGAACTTCAGTCATGACAGCTAAAGTTTCCAGTGTGAATTTTTCTGTACCGTCATCTTGGTGAATCTACTGTGTGTAAACTTATCCCCAAATAATTTACTATGTCTAAATATTTCCAGCACTTGAAGAAAAAAATTAATAAAGTGCTATTTTTTGTTTGTTTGTTTATGTATAGAGGACAAAGTGTGGACAACGGTGATGAACAACCTGCCCCCCAAAACCACAGTGACTGGCTCCAGTAGAGAGAGACGCACCGTCCTACAGGTTAACTACAGCGCCTCCATGGACCAGGTACTATACAGTCACGCACACACTATAGGCATTATGCTTAGAAATTATTTTGTGTCTAATTTTAGCATTCACATTTTAGATTGAATACAATTAAACTTAGAATACATACATCAGTCAGCTGTGATATGAAGCGCTGTTAACAACAAAGTCAAAGTTATTTGAGACTTATAGTCTTAAAGTACAATCTTACGGATGAACATAATCTAATGGATTTTCTGTATCCTCAATTAAGCAAAATAAACTTTAAATATAATCTGACATTCTGGCTATTTTCAATTTTATTGGCTTGCCATCTTTTTCTCTAAGTTTTAAAAAGAAAAACTTGAGTCATTTCTCAGTGGATCCTGTTATAAAACAATACAATTAATATGTCTTCTAAGATTGTCTTAAAATAATCTACACCTTCAGCAGTGTCTTATACAATAAGAACATGAGCTCCTTCCTGTCATTGTGATTCCTCCTAATATGCATAGATCATTGGTTCCATTTTTCATGTTCTCTGAATCACCCGAAGCTCTATTAAAACGACATTAGTAGAGTACACGTTACTTCATTTTGCTGCCTAGTAATTTTGTACGACACCAAATGGACCTGTCTGGCTGAATACGGTATACTGAAGAAATACATCTGTATGCTTGTTTCCAGATGACAGCCATCACCACCAGTGCAGAAAGCTGCGAGCAACAAATCGCCTACAGCTGTCGCATGTCCAGACTGCTCAACACTCCAGGTAAGAGCTGAGGATGGCATCTTTATTCGCCGCTGACTTTTAAACAAGCACACTGAGACAGGCAGGATGTTCTTTCTGTCACACAGTCAGGATTTGATGGGAAATTCATTTTAACAACAACCCTCTCTTCCAGTTTCTCTCTGTGAGGGATACTACAGAGGAGAGTCAAATCAAACAGGATTGGTATGGACATGAATAACTCGAAATATTTGGAAAAGTACTGGAGATTAGATCAAATAAGTAATTTTGATGTTAAGCGGTTAAGAGGAACTACTGGCCCCTAAGGTGGCAACTTTGGCTCTGTTATGTGATTTTGGGATGGCTCCTTACCTTAAGAAAATAACTTTGTCCATTATAATCAAAGCAGAGAGTGTACATCATTGATTAGAGGATAACATACAGATTTGAGAATAAGATGGCTAATTACATAAGCATAAACTTTATGAACCAATCATTACCTACAGATATTGACAAATTTAAATCACAAAACTTGTTCAATTTTAAATGCACCCGGCAAATGTGTGTTGTAAGAAGTTTGAAGTAATCCAGAAGGATGTTGATACAACACCAAGCGGTAACTTCATGTGATGAATACTGAAGCCGAAGCCAAAGTGCAAAATCCTGTAGTTCGTCGAGTGTCTGCTTCAGACTGGCTGCCGAAGTACCGGAAGTCACATACACCCATTAAAAAAACTGTTTTTACAGCAGAAATTAACATATTTACAGCCTGGTTTAAATGAAGAAATTCCCAGGCAAACACTAAACAGGGGGTGAATTTTTTCAGAACTCATCCGTTTTGATGGAAAGCTTAAATAAAGGGTAGGAAAGGGTATCCACTCAGTCTGTTTTTGTATGAGGCTCATTGTTGACCATGTCAGCTGTTGAAGGCCTAACTAAAGCTGAGATCATGACAGAGCTGCTTCTCTACGCTGCAGCAGCAAAGCAGAAGTTCCATAGTTACCTTGATAAAACATGAACATAGAGAAAGAGCAACACATTTTTTACCTGGATAGAGAGACAGTCAAAGATGAGCTGGATGATGGCTACGATGCATGCCCACTCTAAAGTTTTGCAGGTTTTTTTGATAGATAGCGTCAGAAAGGACATTTGCCCCTGTGAGAAATTCTTAGAAAGCCACAAGAGAACTTTGCATCATTCAACTGTAAAAAAAAAAGACAACAACACTGCTGAGGATCAAAAACTGATTATTGTTGGTGGTGAGCCTGCTGCTATGGACTGGGATGAGTACAAGTGCCTCTTAAGGGGGGAGCTTAAATGTTTGATAACTTGTGGAACAGTTTTAAAGTCATAAGAAACAGCTGTCACAGTGATCAGATCTCAGGTTTATTCTCTACTCATGTGAAATCAATCAATTACAGTCAATCTTGGAATCAGATGACAATACAATTGCCAGCTTTAGAAGCTTCCAGTGTACCAAGCTGTTACAATAAAGGACGTCTGGGCATGACTTCCTTTTCAGTGCATTCCCTTTGTTTACTGTCCGACCATCAACATGGGAGGCAAGAATTGAGTTGATGCTAAGAGAAGAGGTCAAAGAACAGATTGATAGCTGGATTTGTATGCAGAGATCTGTTTAAAGACATCAATTAAAGTTCAATTGAGATAAGATGACCGTTGATGGGATCCAGGATTCCATTATGGTGGATTGCGTTCTGTTTTTGCTTTCCATTGGAAACTTTTGAGCAGCCCATGCTGGTGAGAAACGCGAGTATAGCCAATTAACCTTTTACTAGAAACAGAAAACATTGCTATTCTGATGCCAACATCTGGTCCTGCACCTACAAATTCAACATTTTCTTTTTTTTTCCGCAGAATTAATAGATAGAGAATAATGTTTTATTATTTAATCAACCAACATGATTCAACCTTTTTTATGGAGTTTCTCCCCTCCAGTTGAGTCTCAAAGACTTTCAGAATGGATGCAGAGCAGCTGTATTGCTTTTCCGTTGACTTGTGGCGACTCCACATCTTACTTCTTTTTCTTCTGTCACCCGTCTGTATGTTTGAGCTCTTTTCTTCACACTGTCTTGAGCTCGACTCTGACTACAGATGACAGTGCTGAAACAGACCATGAGAATGAGTTGTGTCCTGGCTCGGCTAATTCTGAGAAGATTAATTTGGATTACATTCATTTGCATTAGATTTCATTTGACTCTGCCTTGTTTGGATGTTATGTACTCGAGTAAAGCCAATTGTCAGTGTGGTTTGGATTAGTTATAGGCTGGCTTGTGAGATGGTGGAGTTGTGTTAGATTTGCCCTTGACTAGATCTGTTTGATTAGTGCTGTGGTCGGGGTTTACTGGGCTTTCAATTGGATTTAGAAGAGAGAAGGCGGCTTGAGGCTAAATTTTACTTTAGTTTAAGTACAGTTCATGTCAATGCTTTGTATTAATTCTAATATGGAGGTGGACTAACAAACTAGAACGAGGGAGAAACAGGCTAAAAGGGATTGTCAGATGTATTACTGTGTGTGTGTGCTCAAACCCAAAATGCTTCTGTATGCACACACACACACACACACACACACAGACACGCACACACACACACACACACACACACGCACACACACACACACACATACACACACACACACACACACACACACGCACACACACACTGACACACACATACACATTGTCAATCAGCCCTTTATTAACTAGTTTACTCCCACTTCACTGCAAGTTAGGGAAATCCAATTACCAGTGTAGAATGACTGAGGAAGTAGAAGCGGGAAAAATCATTTACTCCGAAACATGCTACATAAATTAGCTGTCATCCTTCATCAAATTATACTGTCAACAGCATTTTTTCTGCGCATAACATACACACACAAGAAACACACACACTTGCTACTCTTCCATGTCCAGTATTTTTCCCATACCGATCTCATCTATTACACTAGTGATGGCATTTGAGAGATAAACAGAGCGTTAAATGGGAATCATATTCTGCCACCAGTGACAACGCTAATTAACAACTAGGGCCATAATTGTTCTAATAGTTTAACCCCTTCCTCACCTCTTTTGCATATTCTGTCCTTTTAGAATCTTGTATTGCCTCTCTTCCACTTAAACACGTCCTGCAGACGCACACACACAGAATATTTCAATAATGGGAGAGTTTGATGCAGACAGATGCAGCAACACTCACACACAAAGAGATGCTTAATTTCAAACAATTTCTCACCTTCCTCCCCCTTCTGTGTCTTAAATCTAATTTCTCCGTCTCCTACTGCTCCGTGTCATCCTTCTCATTTCTAGTTATCCTTTCTCCCATCTTTCTCCACCCTTACATCCCCAACTCATCCCTTGTTCTCTCCCGCATGCATTTTTTTTACTCCATACATTTTCCACCATCAGTTTTACCTAACATTACCTGACATCAAGCTCTTTTCTCTGCCCTATCTTCTTCCTTACACAGTTAAAGACTATAGTTGCATTAGTGTTGTAATCACAGTGTTTTAGAGGAGAACTAGCACCCTTTACTAATGAATTAGCATCATTCCTGTCATCCTAACCAACTTGTAACAACCAATGGTAAAAGCTCTATCTATCAGTCTCTGACTAACACTCCCTTTAAGAGTTTGGATGAAGCCGGCTGAAGCTTGTGAGTGCTGTGGATCATCAGAGTATGGTAACCTCAAAAGGTCAAGAACATCCAGTAGAAAAAAGACAAAGCAAATTTTCTTCCTTCTGGTATTCTCATTTTCACTGCTGTTGCTTCTTGGCTTATGACAAATGGAAATGTCGTTTGTTAGACTTAAGAAGTCATGTGTTCCATATTTCAGACTGAAGAACTCAAATTCACAGGTTTAATTACTTTTTTGGCTACTAAACTTGCAATAAGATTTTTAATAAGGGTAGGTATAATAAGCTAAAGCTTCAGCCTTCACCCTTTTCTGTCAAATTTTTCTTCTTGTTTTCAATCAAGTAGTACGCATGCATGTTTTTTTAAATGTGTCCGCTTCCTATGTATTCACAAATATCAGCTCTAAAAGCAATAGAGCCAAATAAAGCTGATGGTGACTACAACACAGTATTAATAAGAGGTGTCACACCAAGACTCTCCAATGATCACGATATGTACAAATTGACGGTATCTAACTTACACTTGTGCTTCGAATTACCCATAACAACCCTCAAATACTTATAATATGGGGATGAAGTGGTTCCTTATTAGTGGTTTAAGAAGGCCGTCATAATGACAAAGAAGCGAGCCAACCACTGAACTACACACACACTTAAACACACTCTTTTACAAAGAAATAAATAGAGCACAGAACTTGGATTAGACCCCAATGACTTTATGTTGCAATGCAGTTAAACCGCTTGTTTCTTTATGGATTTTTATTTGAATGGTTAACCTTTACGATGCAGCAGCAGGAGATTCGATTTTTGTTTCTTCTTTCTTTCCTTCACTCTTATGCTCTTGTGTCTCTCTGCAAATATAACAGGTATCAGTAATGGAGCACTGCTCTGAAATGCAGGTATCTCGCTGAAATACTCAAATCTGTCTGAATGTATGTGTTTATGATAGAAAATAAGGAATCTTTCACTTATTTAAAAAGATATGATAACTCACCATTTTTAGACTTCAGACTTTATTGTCCCCATGGGGAAATTCCTTTTCACAGCCCTGTTTCTACCAGCAGATCATTCCCACCAAAGAACAATACAAACACAAAACAAAGTACACACGAGACACTTTAATATCTTGACTTTCATGTTTTTCATTTTATATTTAAGCTGTTTAGCTGCAGATAAGAACAAAATGATGATTTTGGACCTTGTCATATAGGCTGAAAAACAGTGTATGTACTGTATTATATTTAATGCCTCTTTATATTTCATGCATTATCCCTTTCTTATAAGCTTATTGTGCACACACCCTGCTCTACTGTGCCGTGTCTTTCATTACCGGACTAATGTTCTGGCTACAGTGTTTTCATTTGTGATCACACTCAAGCCTAGAAACAAGGTGGGGGGCCGAGAGAGAAAAAGAGCTAATATATCACAAGACAAGAGAGAGGAGAACTATCACTGGGGTCTTCAGGCAAGAAACCAGTCTCTCTCTCTCTGTCTCTCTCTGTCTCTCTCTCTCTCTCTCTCTCTCTCTCTCTCTCTCTCTCTCTCTCTCTCTCTCTCTCCTAATCACCCCAGTGTCTGCCTCTCTCTTTTCCCTTCCTTTTGCTTCCCCTGTAGACAAGATGCTAATTAACACTAAATTATCCTCTCTAGTTTTCCATGCTTTGCTGAGAATCTGCCTCCCTTCAAGTTTGCAGGCGACTTTTGGCCACCTTGCGGGCAGGCTCAGGGGAAGTGGAGGTTGTTCGCTCAGTTGCATGCGAGGCGTTTGAGGCCCTTGTGTAAAGTTAGGCTTTTTATAGCACAGCAAATTAGCAGATGGAGTTGGCCTGGAATCCTTTTACAGCCTTTATGAGAGAGTAGACGAAGAGAAAAACATTTGTGGGTGTGTGAAAAGGTTTGCCATAGGGAAACAACAGGCCTGTGTGAGTGTGGGGACTATTTTTGTGGAGTTTTCTTAGAGAGAATACAAAAATAGAGCAACATAGTGTATTCTGACACAGGTGCCATCTGTATCATTTATACTCCATAATATGTGCTCTGTGGTTGCTGTTCCTGCTGTAATGCGTCATTGCTCCGGATAATGCTGTCATATGTTGTGTTGACAGAGTCATGTGTCTTATCCCTGCACCACGTCTGTCTGTCTACCTGAGAGCAACACTTACCATACACTTACAGCACAGACACACAGGAAGAGTTTAACACTTCACAGAACATTACATTGGAGTAGCTGAAGCTTTTAGTATGTGTGTCTTTGTAGTTTTCAAAGCCTCTATGTCTTGCTCTCACTCAGTACTAGTGTGTGTATTTGCACATTTCCGTGTCAATAATGCACACACACACACACACACACACACACACACACACACACACACACACACACACACACACACACACACACACACACTTTGACACAGAGTGAGCTGTCCCTGCCTGCTGGCCACTAACTGCAGTGTATCACCAGCATGTCAAATAGTCTCTGCTTCCAGTCTGCCCAGTGTTGAGCACTTACTTAGACCGTAACAACGCTTGCGGACGTAAAAGGGGGATACAAATCTAATTATTAATGAATTGATAAATGCATGTTTGGTGAAATCTTCCAACTGAGACATGATAATGCATTTTTTTCCAATTTGACTTTTTTTACAATTTCTTAGCCTTATGTATTTTCTTATCATATTATACTATTTGGATTAAAAGATAAAGCATGTTTTTTTCTGTTGATTGTATCCGAGCCTCCACTGTACAAGTAGTTTCCTTCCTTTTGCTTTTTCAGCCAAAACAAGTCATCAGTCAACCTAAAGAGACAAAAAGGAGTCCATTATGAGTACACAAACGTGATCATTCAGCTCATAGCATGGTTAACAATTTGATAATGGTTTGTTTACTTCCATTGTGTTGCATTACATTTCCAAATGGGACATAAAACTTTGAAATGGTCCTCAGTGACTGAAATAAAGGCCGGTCAGGGATGATGTTTTTCTAGTTTGTGAGTATAAACAGACCTAAACAACAGATATACAAAAAAGGAGGAAAATCTCAGAAAATAAGAAGCTTTCTAGAAAGAGAAAGTCAGTAAATGACAGGCATACCTGCCCATTATGTGTCTCACAGAAAGCAACATTATTCAGAAACACAAAGCAGTAACAGAGTTACACAAACATCTGCACAAACCATTCATTATCTGTATTTTTCTATTTCTCTTTGCTGCTTTTCTATTTCCATTTCTTTCTGTTATCAACTTTCTTCTCCATCTCACATGTATTCATTCTTGTTCTTTATCTCATTTACTCTGCAACACTGGGTGCTAAAGGGTGGACCAAAGAGCACAACAAACACAGAGACAACACACACGCACACACACACACACACACACACACACACACACACACACACACACACACACACACACACACACACACACACACATGCAAATTACCACATTATTGCAACTGGAGTTTGCAACCAATCAAACAAATGTGTTGTTTTTGTGGCTTCATGTCAGAAATGCCAATCCTGCGCAAAGAAAACTCTGTTTACCTCAGAGTTTGGATAAAACAAAATGTTCATTACAATAAGTAGAAAATCTGATGAATCTGCGCAAAGCTGTCACTATTTGTACACCCATCACTGGCCTGATCTCATGGCTGTTAGCGAGATAGCTGATCCACTTTCTGAATACAACTCTTTGTGTGTCATTCGTATAGCTTGAAGAATGAAATGATTACAATTATTGACTGACAATTTCAGAATATTTGGAAGGAGTCCCACTGCTTTAGCCAAACTATGCAATATTTTTCAGTTTCAGTTTCTGAATTCTCTACAGCCAGTTAAGGTTGAATGAATGCAAAGCAACACATTAGCACAGTTAGTCAGTTGTAAAATATAGTGGACTATTTGCTGCTATACTTGCAGAACCTTCACAGACTACTCTTTTTGGATCACTGAGTCAGATACTGAACTAATACACCTACTTTACACTTAGAGCATTGGGTCAGATTATAGCCGTCATACAGATACAACCAAAGAAAGCATTTAACTGAATCATGCAGTAAAGAACTCTCAACATGGCTTCTTCTTTCAACTCGTCTTTATTTCTTATATTCACTGTTTGCTTTCACGCGGTCACATATTGTAGCTACCTCTCTGTTTTAATTATAGGTGTGTTCATTTAATTTAATCTATTTTCTCCTCTAGCTCCTGTGTCTTCTGTCATAAACCCTGTCATATTCTGCTACAATAAGGAAGAACTTAAATCAGGTTGGGATCAAGACATTTTTACAGCTTGGTTTATCCGTCGTATTTAACATTCAACATGACATTCAGTAAATTCACACTTTATGGTGAAGATAAGAGAAGAGGAGAGAAGAGGAAAAGAAAAGAAGAGAATAATGGTAAGGAGGAGGATGGACAGTGTTGCATCTCGACGTGGAAAAGCGATGAGAAGAGAAAAGACGCAGAGAGAAGGCGGCGTGTGAGACAAAGATTGATGTGGAGTGACAGAGAGGGAAGAAAAGAAGTAAAAGAAGGAGAAGAGAGCGAGGAAGGAGCAGATGAGTTTGTTTTCTGCAGCTCGCTTTGACATTGAAAGATATGTCGGTACTAATGTCCCAGACAGCTTTGAATAACACAGAAAACAAATACATATCCCCCTTGATGGGATTTTCTGAGCTGTACTTGCTCCAGCACGACCACATTCACAATACACCATATGGCTGCAGCCTGGCAGAAAGAAGACAAAGAAAGAAGTATAAAAAAACAACAAAAATAGAAACAGCTTGCTTGCAGAGCAAATTATGATGTTGTCTTCTGGTTTGTGACGAGCTGAGGAGTTGTTTTCATTTACAAGACTTTGTAGGCAGTCCCTACATTTAGTTTGTCCTTCCTTCCTGGGACAACAGATGCACAACAAGCAGCGGCATATGACCACAAACTGGTTTCAAACATGGCCATTTCGGTGATTGATCACACAAGCAGAAGCATCCAGATCCATTATCAAGACATGCATCCATGCACATCAACATGCATGCTAATGTTCTGCTTTTTTAACATCTTTTCCTCTCACATGTTAATCTGGATTTTGCACCATGAAGTGTTTGCAGTGTCTTTAGTATTTATGCAGAGTGAATGCTTCAGTAATGCATAGTTTCATCATGTCTGTGAGTGTGTTCGCAGCGTTAACTCGAGGCGGTTTAGACGCAGCTCTAGGATTACAGCGGGATATTGGGGCACAGACAGATTAGACCAAATCGAACAACACTAGGAAAAAAACTGAGGGAAATATCAACTCAGTGGTGCTAATGAAGCAACACGGGGAGGAGAGCTCATTATCCGACTTGACCTTGAGGGGTTTTATATCCAACCAGTTGAAAGTTAGAGAGACAAACTTTGAGAAGTTTACAGCTGTCATATAAAACAAGGAGATTAGTGTGTCTGTATGTGGCTGTTTGGGAAATGATCCCACTGTAGCAATCATGGGCTTGAAAAGATAAAATGTCTTTTAACTTTGTTATGTTACTATTTAAAAAAACTATATATCTTTACCGTTTGATAAAATGATGCATAATCTAGTAATGTTGTGTGCAGGTGTCTTCATCTGCAGACAATCTTCTCTCATTGACAAAAAAAAAAAAGGGGCTTGAGTACCTGTCGTTTTGCTCTCTGCAATGTTCCTGTTTATGCACAGCTGATAAATGTAGTTACATAAGATCAAGTCAGGAATTATGTGATCAAGGCCAGCGCGTTGCTCTCTCTCCTCCATCCTCCTTCTCTCTGCTGCAGCTGTGAGTTTACACGCTGGTCTGTTGCCGACGTGTGCCTGAAGCTCCCCGCCGCTCTGCTACAAATGAGCGTGAGTGAATAGGCGGTGAGTTTCATGTTGAGTAAAGTTTCACTGCTTTAAAGCTTCCCTTTACTACTTGCCTCAGTAGCCTAATCTTTTTTTCTACGATTGTGTTTGTTGTGCTGAAAACGCTCTCCTCCTGCATGCTCCAACCTTACGTCCCACCTCTTTTGAACAGATGAATTTTATAATCTCTTGCTGCAAGGGACATGTGTGAAAGGAAATTCTGGAAAATATCAGGACCTGAATTGTCCTGAAATTTGCAAGAACATGTCAAGAGTTTTTGTGTGAAAGGGGCTTGTGTCAGTCAACCCTTGCTCCTCTCTCTCCTAATCTGGCTGTGGATCTTCAGCACTTTTTGATATTTTCAAATGTGACATCAACAGATTGCACCATTTTTAAAACAAGCAGTATCACATGATGATGTGATTCTTTCAGTGTGCACCTGTCTGTATTCATGTGTGTGCGCGTGACTTTTTAATTGTGTTTCTGTGTAGGTTTACACGTGTCTTGTTCTGTTACTCATAGACTTGATATCTGTGTGTGGCAGTCTCTTCAGATCAGGCTGTTTATGTCATTGTCAGTGGGTATCAGTGTGCGTGTTTGTGCCCGTGTCCGAGGGTTATTTTGTGCCAATGACACTTCTCTGTGGAGTTGTTCTCATCGTGTGTCTTTCACAGGGAGAATAAACAAACTCATGAATATTTGCAATGTTTTTTCCTTATCCAACGTTGCTGCAACATGCAACATTCTCTTCTTATTACTCAGCTCCAGTTGTTTGTGTGTTATTGTGCAGATTGCTCAAGTCTCATACTGTGTGTGTACAAACTCCACTATGCTCAGCATCTGAGGTCCTCCTGGTTGTCAACAAATGAAAGCATTGTCATCTACTTGACATAGTCTATCAAATTTGAGTGTTGCTGTATGTAGGCCTTTTAACTAATCACTAATTGAGAGACTTTACAGTGCATGATTAAGTGATGTTGTAGACACATACAACAAATAGTCCAGACAGGAATCAGTTCAAAAAAATGGAGAATGATTAGATGTGATGTCATGTCATTAATTAATTAGAAGGAGTAACAGCTGGACACCTACAACCATCTTCAGCATGTTTCTCTCAAGACTGTTCAACTTGTACCGCAACACACACACACACACACGCACGCACGCACGCACGCACGCACGCACGCACGCACGCACACACACACACACACACACACACACACACACACACACACACACACACACAAACACACACACAGACACACTGAACCTACACGCCCCACAAGTCTTTAATTTCCCAGCTGTGTAGGGATGCAGCAGTGGGCAGTTTATTCCCATGATAAGGGTCACTGACTCGACGAAGGGGAGAGAGTCTTCTGTCTCACCTCCTGGCTGCCTGGAAGACTGGAGCGCAGGCTGGAGATAAACACTCGAAGAGAGAGGGGAAAGAGGGAGGGAGAGGGGTCAACAGGGGGGGAGTAAGAAAGAGGGAAAAGGAGCATGAATGGGTGGGATCGAAGGAGGGTGGCACAGAGAGCGGGGAAATGAGGAGAGGAGAGGAGGGGAATAGAGCTGTGGCAGGAAGGCAGCATGAAGGATAGAGGTGAAGATGGGAGCGGGGAATCAATGTGCACGAGGGGGGGGAGAGAGGGAGGTCCAGTGAACCACAGCGTGATGAATCAAGATGTTAGTGAATAAGATGGATGTTACGAGGGGGCAGGCTCTGCTTGTCGAGAGCAGCTTTTGTCAGAATACAACAAACAGGCACCGAGAGAAGAGAAGGAACAGGAGAATTGAAGGGCTAATGTATTTATTAGTGAGTAAGGGGGCTTTTTATATGTGAGGAAAAAGTACGAGTGGGAGAAAGGAACTGAGGCCACACTTGCGTAGTCCTTTTTGATTTATTTAGCACCATGAAAGGCAATTTCTTTGTATTGCAGTTTCTGCTCCTTACACACTTTTCCCTGAATCCCGACTTAGCCACAGCAAAGACGCTGTAAAAGACATGGAATGACTTCAGTTTAAAGGAGTTTAATCATCTGGGCATAGAGAGGAAAGGGATTTTTTTCATCATATATCAGGTGCAGGTTTCATCTTGGCATAGATAATGGATTTCTCAGTCCTAGGTTGGTTTATCGTACGTAGCATAGAAAATACTTCTTGAAGTGCAAAGAGAATATAGCTTTGGTGTATCATTCTTGAAATGTACATGGGAACAGGTTTTTGATAGTGGTACATTAAAAAATGAAAGGTTCACATCTTAATACTAATGTTTAGTTTGCGGGGGGGTTTAAAAGGGTCTTCCTGGCAGACACAAGGCTTTTACTGGCGAACTATTAATACGAGACAGTGAGAGCCGGTTACAACGCCAGTGAGCAGCCCGCTGCCTGCAAGTAGAGAGACGAGGACCATAATATCTAGCAAATAGCTTTTGTAATTTGGACTAAATGAAACGACTTTCGACTGGGGCTTTTTTAAATGGAGGATATCCCGCTTAGACGACAGATTCATAGCTTTATTTGGATGTACGTTGTGAAGGTTTGACTGAAATGAAGCCTGAGTTAATGAATGCAAAGGGAAGGGCAGAGGAAGAAGACTGGAGCTGAAGGGCCTTACGCGCTGTATACTGCATCAATTCTGGATAATAACGAGCATATTCGGATATCAAAAATATCCGTATCCGTCTCATTATCTGTGCTGTTCCAAATTCATATTTGGATTCTGGCTCATTTCTGGTTGGTAGTAGAGGTCGTTTCAGAAGATCAGCCAAAGAACCCTGACATACAGAAGTAACCTCAAAGACCTTTGGTCCACAGAGACCCTCTGATCAAATGCTTTGTATCTCCTTATGTCCTTTACTTTAGCTGCACTTGAACACTCCGGGAAGTCTAGATCTGAATGACAGCTCAGGTCTTTTCATCATTATCATCATCATCACCATCATCATCATTATCATCATCAACCTTTATTTAAGGTCTCGGAGAGATCATTGAGCGGCGACCCTCATTTACAATGATGCCAAGAATACATACATATATACTTTTAACTGTATATGGAAGAAATGAGTACTCAGAAGCATGTATTTTTAGTTGAAGAAACAACTCTATGTGTATCTGCCTTTATCTAAAACTAGTATTCCACCTTTTAATCTGCAAACCTTTTTATGAAAAGTATTCTCAGGGCATCTTCCTTTTTCTCAAACAAATCCTCTCGAGAGACACACTAACCACGACTTCCTGCTTCAAAGTATTCAACACATTTTCACCAGAGTATAAATGAACACGTACAAATCTCACTGAACATGGCGTTGAGTTTCATTCTGTCTCTTGCTTATTAACTGAACTCATCCTAACTAAATCCCTCCCTTTTGTTATTCCTTATTTCAAACCCACTTGTTTCAAACCCCTGTGGTTTTAAATCATGCAAAATGTGTCTGTGGCTCAGCAGTGTTCGGGCTGCTCCTCTCAGCCCAGACTAATCCAATCCAATTACAGGAAAAGAGAGTTTGATGTTATTTGTGAGTGCTCCTTTGCTCACATAGGTACGTGTCAACCCAGAAACAGCAGCTCAGTTCATAAATTGTGAGTCCAATCAGACTGCTAAGCGCCTGAAGTCCAAATGACTTCTCCAGAGGATCAACCCCGGGTCAGACCACAGAGGAGCTGAACTCATGACCATCAATGTGTTCAACAGGCAAATAGAAGAGAAGACAAAATTAGCAATTCAGGGGGCGTCATCCATGCAGGCAAAATGGTTTATTGCACCTACATTTAAAAGACCTCCTCGATGACCTCATCTCTTGAGTCCCTGAATAATCACGTAATCATAATCAGATACAAACTTGTTTTCAGGAACAAATCCACCTGCAACAGTTTTTTGGGAAATGCCCTCATTTTCTCTCTGGCTTTAAAGTGGACGAGAAGATCGATACTTACCGTAAGTTTGGTTGAGTGTGCAAATGATAAGCTACAGTTTGGATTTTTGTACTTCAAATGAAATAAATAAGTGAAGGTGTTGAAAAGGCTTTGTCACTTAAAAAGCAAGCGTCTCAGGCTCTGATTTATCTCGAGCTGGTGGAAGGTGTCAGTTACGATAAAATAAATGTATTTAGACTGTAGCTGTTTAATCTAGAGTTGAAGTTTTGTTTTCAAGTATATATACTGTATCTCCATGTATTTCTCTTTAATAGGGAAAGATTGACCTTTATGGAAGTTCATATTTTATTCATTTATTTCTCCTGTTCTGCTTCTCTTCAGAAACATTTTTGTCAATACTTTAATGTCTTTCACATTGCTTTGCTGTTAACTTGCACAAACCACCTTTCATGTCTGTGATGAGGTTGTTTCTTTATAAGCTTTCACTCCACATTTTTATTGTCATTGAATAAGGACCTTCAACTACTCACTGAGAGAGTGTTTTGTTTGGTACATGGTGGGTTTTGTGCCTTGCGTGGTGGAAAATAGCAACCGCTAACAACACTGAGAATCATTAAAGAGTGAGACTACGAGATGCTGTGTTGCTCTCCCTCCATTGTGCCTCATTGTGAAGCCATGAGTTTTTATTGTCCTAGTTATCAGCAACATTACGCACTTACAAAACGCGCCACAGCAGGACTTGATGTTATTATAAAGTTTTTAACCTTTTCAACTGTTTGCTGTTGCTGCATGTGTTTGGTTTTTAATGGAATGATTTTAAAGAATGATTGAAAAGAACAAAGACTTTGAGAATGGAGGAAAAGGATGGAAAATAAATGTTAGATAAAATGCAAAAGAGGAAAACAAGGAAGGAAGAGGAAGGAACATGAAAAGTATGTGTTTAGTGGATCTTTCCACTGATTTCTCCTGCTGTGCTCCTCTGCAGGAGGTTAAAGAGAGACAAATTATGTTTCTGCACAACTCCTTCTTACTGCTGCTTTCATGGCAGTTATGGAATTATCATAATCCATTTTCAGGTTGCACTGCAAGACTCATGCCATGCAGTGGGCTGTAAACTGAGATTAGACTCACAGCAGGATATGGAAGCACCTCTGTGCATGCAAATGTAGATGGGATGTAAGCAGAGTGACATTTTTAGCGGCCAGATCCTTCAAAGGACATGATGTACGCTAGTGTGGCCTTGAGGGGACTCAAACTAGCAGGATATGTCTGAACCTCTTTACTAAATTTGGCTTCCCCTTGGCTTTGTTGTAAGTTTCCAATGCCCCTGTGAGGAACTTTCATGATGAGTCCACATTGGTGCCCTCTGTGGACAAAGCGCTACCCAAATGGTGCTTTTGTAACTTAAATGCATCAATATTGATTTCAGCGTTTTTTATGGCCAGTTAAAAACTCCTGCAGGCGCTTTCAGGTGCTTATCAGCAGCCTGTCAAATTATAGAGTCAGACACAAAGTCGCAGAGAGGACCCATTAACAGCAAATTTGGGCGAAGTTCAGGCTTCTATGAATGATAATTAGCATAAATGCTAAATGTTTAAATCTTCTTTTTTTGTAATAATAATCATTATTGTACTCACTCTCTGAAATGAAAACATAAATCAATCAACAGATGGATGAGCCTTTAGAATGGGGCAACCTTGTGTGCCCTATCTTTGTTTTTTGAACAAAGATTTCAAATGAAGCGACCCTTGAAATAAGACACAGCTGGCATGTTGTGGTGTGTGCTCTTCTACAGCAGAATGCGTGCATGCTTGATATAAAAGTTCCTCCGATTTTATCAGAGTGTGCACTCGCAGTGACTCTGCTAGCATATAAGGATATTTGTCTATGCCTTGGGCCATCCTGTGGTGTTCATATCTGTGTATCATCTGCCATTGACAGTAACTTTCTAAGCCTGTGGCTCTAAGAAGCCCACTGCCTCCTCTGGGCTATCCCAGCTCCACAATGCTTCCACAATGACTCAGGCAAGTTAACAGGATCACACAGCGCGTCATGACTGTTGCCGACACCAACAGTGGATCTTTGCTTTGTTGTTAAGCCTTCTTCTCTCTGTGCTTAGAAATGTTGCAATTTCCCATTCCAGTCTCTCTCTCTCTCTCTCTCTCTCTCTCTCTCTCTAATTTGGCGAAATTTTCCACGTCAATGGACCAGTTCAGTTTTAATAGATCTGTGCAGTACACATCCTGGCACGATCTCTTAGAATAGAAAAATAACACTAATTGGCCTTTTCAGTCTTTTTTTTCTTGTACAAAATGATGTCTGTTGTGTAAAGTCATTGAAGTTAGTGATGACATTGACATTACTCAATCCTTTAACTGTTTCTCATGCTTTCCCAATAATAAAGAAACCATTGACACATTAACCATGCATACATTAGCAATAAATCAGTGCATAAACACTGTTAAGTGCCAAGTGTATTCCTGGAAGGCATTCAGAGGTGTTTCTCCTGGTAATATGATGATTAAGAAGATTGTAGAAACATTAACTGCTGCCCTAATGACGCTTTTAGCTCGTTTTCAAGACTAGCTGCTTAAATTCAAAATTTCAGTAACCACTGCCCATCCACATGATTTATAAGTGCTGAATTTGAGTTTTACAAATTTCACTGATCATTAAATGTAATAGGTTCTCTGTGCATAAAAGCATTAAATGTTCTTTAAGCCATGCAATCTATTTGAAGCCTCTCTGAAGGAAGGATTGAGGTTTTGTTGACATCATCTTACTTATCCCAGACAGTTTGAAGACTCCCAATTTTTTCCTTCCTGTGAGCGATAGCTTAGCTGCACAGATTGCCGTTAGAGGGTGGTGATAGATTATAAAAGGCAGAGATTGGAAATACTTCTCCCTCTCTTTCTCTCTCCCTCGGTGGTTAACTGTGGATCGTTGGGTGGGGTTTCAGTTTCTGTAGAGTGTCAGAGAAGAGGAGGCTGGCAGAGCAGACTATCATGGCAACATTGTTCCTCCCAAGGCCCCGTGCTTCACCTCAATAAGCCCCTCAAAGTCTCCCTTCAGCTCCAGATCAGTTAGAAATAGAACTTGGGATTTTTGCAAGTTTATGTGTGTTTCTGTTGGCGTGTTCCTACAAGTGTATGTTTGGTAACTTGCAAAAGCAAAAAAGATGTCAGCCAAAGTGAGAAGTCATGATTCATTGTGTTAAATGGGCTGCAGAGGACAAGAATGGAGGTAGCAGAAAAGAAAAATGCTGTGCTGCAAGTGTATTGTGTAAAAAAAATATGATCAAGTAATGAAGAAAAGAAGGAAATGAAACTAGAACAAAGGCGCAGCTGTGTCATTTTCCTCCCATCACTGTGGCTTCAGTAAGACGCTACTGTGGCTTAACTATGGTGTGCCAAAATGAAAGCTGCCACTTTTCCAGCATGCAGCTTTTTCAGCTAATGCTGCAGCTTTACTACCAATGCATTGTCTGAATAATAAAAGTAATGTATGAAAGATGTTGGACATATTTTGGAAAAGCTGGCACTTTGCTGCTAATGCTGCATGCTGAAAAGTAAAAAAAACAAAGAGTAAATGATGTATAAAAGATGTGGAGAATACTGTGAAAGTGGCCCTTTACTGTGAAAATATATGTGAATATAGAACAGTACTAAGTGACACCAACGTTTGCGCTGTCAGTCATTATAGTGATTGGGAGCGGTTGTGATAGAGACTCTCCCCTTGAACTTAACACAGAGATATAAATGAAGCCTCTGAACTCTGAAATAAGAGTGTCAGCTTGTCTCAAGGTTTATTCGCGGCCTCCTTTTATCCCTCATTATTCAAAGCAACCATTTACCAGCTTTACATTAATTAATTGGTGGTATAATGTTTGTGACATGCTCTCTCCTCATTATCTCCCTGTTGGGATGTATCAGCCAATTTGTGAGGTCATGCCTATACTGCATGTGATGTATATGTGTTAAAGTGCACATGCATGTATGTGTAATTTTGGTCCCTCGAGGAAGGTCAGGGACATTAGTAAGATCAGTAAAGCGGTCTTGTTCGTTTTATTAACTGTCTTCCTGATTACATCTCGCCCTGGGGAATGCTGCCTCCATTAGCCAGGTCAAAGCATGATTACACCCGAATAGATTAGTGTCTATTTTCGTCACTTAAAAAGCACTGCGGAGGAGGAGTAAGACCTCGGATGGAGATGGTCTGAATGCAAAGACTAGAGAATGACTTCAGTGTCTGTTAGTCCCAGTTCTGAATATTTAAACAAAGGAAAATGACCCAATGGCAGGACTCAAAAAAGGTTTGATGAAACAAAAGGAAAAACAAAGTTCACTTGCTCAGGAGTCCAAAACTCCAACATTCAAAAAAACCAAAGAAAATGCACAACAGCGTTAAAAAGCACCTTACACAAGGAACATTTGACAAACTGACAAGGAAGAGAAAGCAGGCAGACACTAAATAGACTAGGAGTGATCAGACACAGGTGTGACAAATAAGACACGGGTGAAACTGGTGAGGGCAGTCACAATGGATGGAAAACAGACAAAGGGAGGAAGTAAGACAAGAAACACATACTGTAGGGACAAGAACTACAAAGTAAAACAAGAAACACTAAAGGAACGACTAGGAAAATGCACAAATGAAGCAAATAGGAAATCGAAAGTATAAGCCCTTATAACATTTTAATGTTTGAATTTTTGTTTTAGATAAAGCTCAAACTGTGTCTGCTTAATGGGCAGCCTTATCTTGCGAAGGAATATTAAGGCCACTCATCTGATTTTAAGGTTAAAAAAACAGTTTGTGCTTTGAGAAGTGGCTTTAAATGAATAATGAAGGACCAGGAGAAGCATTTAATAAAACACAAGTGTCAAGGTAAAACCAGCCACCTGTCTGCTGATTATTAAAAATGGACACACAGTTAGAAAAGACATAAAAGAACTTTCATCTTTAAGTACTGAGGTCTGCCTGCAGCATATTCTCATACTGAAGCTGCCCAACATGCTCCTTGTTAAAGAGAACAAATCCCTTGATGGAGATTGACTTGTTTGACTAAAAACTTTAAAAACTTGGATTGATGGCTACTGACAGGCGTCTACATCCTGTGAACCAACTGGGATTTCCCCGCTTTGAAATTCAGATACATGGGACATTTCTAAACCTATTTTTTTCAATTATGGACGAGGCCTCCTCTCCAGCTGCCTACAGTGAGCCTGATGACTGACAGCTGCAACAAATGATAAAGGCCTGTCTCTAAATTATTGAAGTGTATTCATCATTTGCTCTCCTCTACAAGCGAGACAGGAAACTTCAATTTCAATCATGCTGGCCCTCATTATAGCTCTGCATTACACAGAAACACAAATACACACTCTTAACCACACACTTCAAAACCTTAATGCACTGCATACCTGCCACAGTGATTTCAAAATGAATACAACCTGATGAGTACAGTCTAATACAATTTTAATCTAAGGACATAATTAATCAACTATTTATACCTGATGACTACTTAACTGTGCATTAATGAAAGTATTTTGCATTTTTTAAATCCCCAAATTTAAATCCCTCACATGCAAAAATAACCAATGGTTGGTTGATGAGTTGCAGAATGACTGAATGCTCTCTTAAAACAGACACTCTGCAATCTTTCAGTTTTGTTGTGTACATTGCTGTCTTATTGTCATTTGGTGATTCACAAAAAAGAGCTTATTAAGACAACTTGCTAAGGTGTTTAAAGTCTTTGGACAATTCATTTAGCACTACAATAAAATGTACAAACAGCAGTCCCACACAGGCTTGCACTGCTTTATCGTTGTCTATTTTTCAAACATGTTAATAAAAATAAGAGTAGAGTCACGCTCATGTCATCACTTACTGAAAGCACATGTGCTCATTACACACATTCTCTCAACTCACTCAACTAAGTTTTCCAACTTTTCAACTCCAAGCCCCTTCCTCACGCCTCCTCATATGATACCATAATTAGAATCCAGTACAGCATGTGTGCTCATGTAAACTCCTGTGGAACTTCTTCCATTGGCACTTCCATTGAGAACTCTACAGATCTCTTAGACTCTGTGTGCATCCCTGCTGTCAAACCAGACCAAAGCACCAGTACCGGCCCCCATCCCAACGCTGCATTCAAATAGCGAGACAGGACAGAGAACCAGAAAGTTTCCTAATTATGGAACACAGGACCTCATTAAGACTCAGTAATGAGATCCAGAAACCAGGTGCAGACCTCACCTGTCAGCCACGTCCTCATTACTAATGTAGTCATCATGTCCCCATGACTTCATGGACAGGTTATTAGAGAATGATTGGCAGATGAGCAACACTTAGTACACTGTTGCATTATAATGCTGCACTGTGGGGAAAAAAATTGCAATGTGTTGCGAAAAAAAAACTGTTTTTTATCTTTTGATCATAACCTTTAGAAAAATAGCTCGACAAAGCAAGCAAGGACAATTGCAGGCAGTCTGCTAACAAACATACGAATCAATCAACCTGTCTCTTTCTGTATAATGCAAGATCCCAAGTAAAGTTATTTCATTACACTTATATACTTGGACATCAACAGTTTTTTTCAGCCTCTCTTCATGCTCAGAACATGGAACATTCTCCAGAATGACTTTTTGAAGCTGTTAACTCTACAAACAAAATGAACTCTGTCTTAAATAACAAAAAACAAAAAACCTTTATTTGCTAACCAATTTGCACATTTGAATTACTGTGTGCTCTTACCTTATTGTTTGTAAAGTGTTTCTTAATCATGTAATGTTTATAATGATGTGTGTGTGAAAGACATCTTGATCTCAATGTGTTCATTACCTGGTTTAATAAAGGTTAAATCAAATTCAATAAATGCTACATGTCTGACCTCCTGGTCACCTATGAGCCAGTATGCAGCCTGAGATGCGGGGGCAGAGGTCTCTTACGGGTTTCTGAGGTTTACATACAAAAATATATAGGCATGGAAACCTTTACAGCAAGATGTTCTTCAGTGCCTGAATTCCATAATCAAATGAACCTATTACTTATTCCATTCACTCTGCCCATCAATGCTCTAATACATATTCATGAGCAACTTTCTTGTTCGTACATTACGTATCAGTGGCATTAATATGACCTCTGTATCTTTAAGCACTTTCAGCAGTGTCTGTTGTCGTCATTAATATGCAGATGTATGCAGGAAGACCTTCCAAAATCTACAGGGAGAGATATGAACTATTGCTTTGAATATAAGACGAGGACACAAAGTGTTGAGATGTAAAATATGACTATTATAAGCAGACTCTCTCCTAGATAGAGGTTTGAGAAGCAGTTTAAATCCATGATCATGTCTCTCATACATGCATTAATTGAGATGTAATTATGACAAATTGTTGAGTAGTTTTACACAAATTACAAAAAAATACCAAAATAAATCTACTTGTGAAGCATTTTCTCTTAAAAAAAAACTTGATGCACTCGAAGCACATTTCAAAATTTCATCTTAAAATCTGCTTCAAGGTACTGACCTTTTTTATAAAAGTTTTGGCCCATTTACCAAGTGAATACTTTCACACAATACTTGTTTTGTCTCTTTTGAACATGTGTCTTTCGTTTAATATGTTTTACTTCTTTGCTTTTCCGGTAAAATTTCAGTAATGACTTCTCCAGAACTTCTCCAGGGCTTGTCTTCTTTTGACACATTTTCTTAAAGAAAGGCATCCTTTGAATTTTTCAATTTAAGTGAATATTGACGTTTTTGCCAAAGGAAATTCCAAAAGACAAATCATATAAGCTCACCCTGTCCAGAGCACAGACAGGCAGAGCAGGAGTCTGAGTAAATACCAGACCTTAATTAAAGTGTAGACTGTGTTTTATTCCATAGTTTACCTTTAGAAAAGAGAGGAGAAACACAGAGAAGCGACTGAAAGAAGCTAGATATGAATTTGACTTAAATAGTGGTAGAATGCTAAAGATAGTGAATCAAGAGAAAAGGGGAGCAAGGAAGATAAAGAAAAGAGAAAGTAAGGCAGCTGCTGCAGTCAACCTTTACAGAAATCGATAACTGAAGCTAAGATGGAGACAGCAGGGCAGTGAGGGAAAGAAGGGAAAGGGAACAGAGAGATGGGGAGACGGGAATACCAAGGGGGGAGAAGAGAAAAGAGCTGGAGACAGAGACTGAGTATGAAGGAGAGGTAGAATAAGATAGAGAATGATGGTGGGTCTTTGTGGAGAAGCCCAGCGGGTTTGTGTCTGGCCCTGTGAGGTCAACCTCTTCACCTGCAGATCGACTGCAAACAAAGAGCAGACTAGCGGGGAAAGAGACTGTAGCAGACTGGATGAGAGAGGAGTGTCAGAGGTTATTCTTTGTTCTCCTCTCAAAGACACTGTGTATAGATCTGAAATGTATGCACTGTCTAAAGAGGCATAACCTTGAATCCACAAATCCGTGACTCTCAGAGTCTTGAACTGTGACATATACTTGTAAGAGATTCTCAAGGCTGATGCAATGATGAATTTCCAAAACATAATATGCTTCACAAGAAACCAGCACTACTATATACACATTGAGACTGTCAGGGCAACAATTGTTTAATGTTTAGGAGTGTAAAGAAAAGAAAAAGAAAAGAAAATTCAACCACTTTGTCAAGGCTCAGTTTCCATACCACCTAAAAGTGTTTGAATTAGTATTGACAGAAAAAAAGCAAAAGAGTCATTAGCAAAACCAGCAGAAATTTCCTCTCCTTGAACATTGTTGACAACCGTAAGCTGAAAAAATAATTGACAAAGCAAAAGTGATCCATTAGTTTGTCAACTGTGGTTTGAAACACTACTTTGCCATCACCATTGTTGCTTTTCTGCTTCTAAAGTTACTGTAATCTAATGTTCCAATGGCTGTTTCCTTAATTGGCTTACAATCTTTGAGCCATCATATTTCCAACAGAATAAAATAAAAAAATGTGTTGGTAGCTGACTAATTGTGTTCATGTATTAGACCAAATAAGAAAAGAGGGCTTGTGGAATGTAGCAGGATCTTTGCTGGCTTGCTAACATCTCCAATGGGAGAGTGAGCAGCAGGTGAACAACACATCCTAGGGAACTTGAAAAAATATTCAGTCCTCTCTTTTTTCATTTGACTGACTGAATTAGCTGAGGTGATGTCTAGCAACTTACACCTGTCACTCATAGTAGCCAAATCCCTAGTTATACAAAACTCCAAGCCTAAAAATGTACAGCCACAGAATTTTTCATGAATGATTTTTTTTTTTAACAAGACCCTTTTTTTCCCCTGGGTTTTTTGCCCCAGGTGCTTGGCATGTTTTTTTTGGTTGTAAAATTTTGCATTTTTGACTCGCTTATGGAGCTATCCCAAAGTGGCAATGGAAGAACTGCGATTATTGGCACTTCTGGGTTGGCTACGTTTTTTCAGCCCCAGAGGTTGCGGCTTGTTGACAACAGAGCTTTTTTTATTCTTCTATCTTGATTTTAAAAAATACAACTCTCAAAGTAACTTTATAGTTATATTGTTCGATCAGGCCACATCGGTGTACAACATAAAAAGGAAATTGACATGGAGTAGCAGTTGTTTGTGTAGCAGCACAGCAGGACCATACATGGGAAAAGAGGATAAAGGAGGAAGTCAGAATTTAAGAAAAAAATCATGAGGATAAAAGCATGAAAACCATCATTCTTCTGACAAAAAAGTGGTGCAATGATGAGTTACAAGCAGTATTGGTATTCTCTTTAAGAGTAACCCTAACCCTAACCCTAACCCAAGAAACATAAAAGTAGTTTACAGATACAGCCAAAAAAAAATCCCACCATTCCCTACCACGTACCTCGACCGGTACGTGCACGGTCCTTGCTAGGACCATGCAGGGCCGAGATCCCCCACGGTGACGTAGTCGATGGCGTAGTCAACGCGGGCGGACTTGTAACGCCTCTAAGCGTCACTTGTGGAAACAAGTTGCAACCGTTAATCTATCCACCAGGAGGAGCAGTGATTATGGAGGCTAAGGTGATTACTGCATCTGAAAACAGCTGCGCGTAATACTGTATGCGTCAGTCTAGCGCGCATTGGTCTCTGTCTCTTTGTGAGAAATAGTCTACTGCATCAACACCCTCTTAAAAGTAATCCCAAATGTAAATGTGTATTTTGCCTCTGCTATTTGGACGTGGAGTGTTTAATCATGACTACAAAATCTTTTTTTCTCCTCATCGCTCAAACCCTTCATCCCAGCGCTTCGTGCGCTGTGTTTTCTGCCTGTCAAAGTACATGTGAATAGGTTTTATATCTGTTCTTGGTCTGAGATTAATTTAACAATAATTATATTCCCAACTGTTTAGCTAGAGTCCTGAAGCAGCTCTGCAAAGCCGCGGTAAATTTGCCCGATATTAAAGTGCATTGATTTTCAAGCAACAGTATCCCATTATACAAGGTCGTTAATTTATCATTCTTCACGCATGTTATATATTAGCCTACTTATTTACGGATTTAAACCCCCCAAACAGCTGATACAAGGAGCCGATCAAGAATAAAACGAGCGAATGAATGCCCTGGCTGTGCGTAAGAATCAAAGTTGCCAAGCCTCCCGCTATTGTACAATCAAATAGATGCTCAGAATGCGACTGACAATGTACACATCTTTTTACCTTTTGAGCCTCTCTTTAACGTCTGAGTTAATCATTTTATCTGCACCCGATAGACCATCCTAGTGATCCACGCAGCGCGTTAATAGAAAGCTTGTCTTTGTCTGGTTCAACGCTGCGCTGGAATGAAACAAACATAAACATTTCTTATGTGTATGCAAGAACATTGCTTCATTTTTTTTCGTTAGGTAAAAATGTAATTTGTAATTCTACTCATAATACTGCTCTCAGGGCACCTTATAGTATCTACAGACAACATCAATTGGCTGCTCTAAGGGCATTTTAGCTGCACACAATCTTACTGCTCTCAGGGCGCCTTATAGTATCTACATTCAACATCAATTGGCTGCTCTTAGGGCATTTTGCAGCATCCCTTCTCATAATACTGCTCTCAGAGCACCTTATAGTATCTACATGCAACATGAATTGGCTGCTCTTAGGGCATTTTTGCAACATCCCTTCTCATAATACTGATCTCAGGGCACCTTATAGTATCTACATGCAACATGAATTGCTGCTCTTCGGGCATTTTAGCTGCACACAATCTTACTGCTCTCAGGGCACCCTTTATTATCTACATGCAACATGAATTGGCTGCTCTAAGGGCATTTTTGTAACATCCCTTCTCATAATACTGCTCTCTTAGCACCTTACATGCAACATCAATTGGCTGCTCTAAGGGCATTTTTTTTTCTGCACACTTTCAAATTTTGCTATCAGGGAACCTTATAGTATCTACATGCAACATGAATAGGCTACTCTTAGGGTATTTTTGCAACAACCCTACTCATAATACTGCTCTCAGGGCACCTTACATGCAACATGAATTGGCTGCTCTTAGTGCATTTCTGCTGCACACAACCTTACTGCTCTAAGGGCACCTTATAGTATCTACATGCAACATGAATTGCTGCTCTTAGGGCATTTCTGCTGCACACAACCTTACTGCTCTAAGGGCACCTTATAGTATCTACATGCAACATGAATTGCTGCTCTTAGGGCATTTCTTTTTCTGCACACAATCTTACTGCTCTCAGGGCACCTTATAGTATCTACATGCAACATGAATTGCTGCTCTTAGGGCATTTTTGCAACATCCTTACTCATAATACTGCTCTCAGGGCACCTTATAGTATCTACAGACAACATGAATAGGCTGCTCTTAGGGCATTTCTGCTGCATACAATCTTACTGCTCTCAGGGCACCCTTTATTATCTACATGCAACATGCACTGGCTGCTCTAAGGGCATTTTTGCTGCACACTTACTAATACTGCTCTTAGAGCACCTTATCTACATGCAAAATGAATTGGCTGTTCTAAGGGCATTTTTGCAACATCCCTTCTCATAATACTGCTCTCAGAGCACCTTATAGTATCTACATGCAACATGAATTGGCTGCTCTAAGGGCATTTTTGCAACATCCCTTCTCATAATACTGCTCTCAGAGCACCTTATAGTATGTACATGCAACATGAATTGGCTGCTCTAAGGGCATTTTAACTGCACACAATCTTACTGCTCT